>CM065590.1:298728924-299328924 GCA_033119425.1 Bufotes viridis | reverse complement strand
ATGCCAATGTGTTTTACTTGCTGCTCAATGCCTGCAAAGCATGAACCTATTTTAAAGGCTTTTTATACAGTCTTATTTTTAGTCTGTGTTATACCTTTTTTCCCATTCATTTTCTGAGATCAAACCCCATTTTCAGAAAAAAAAAAATGTATATACATTGCAGGTAAGTCTCCTTTCTAACCACTCTTGTAGCAAATATTCTGGGAAATAATCTCGATGTATAAACTGGTGGCCCAAGATAGTGGTCGGCCATATTCTTTCAGTGGACAGCTATTATTTCTGACCCTGCCATACGCTCAGTTCAGATGGTTGACCATTGAGTAAAGGGAAGAAACTGCTGTCAGACACCTCTATGGGTGGCTTATCTCACTGAGAACAAAAGAAAGGGGAAGTTAAAATCAACATACCCATTAGATAGTCAGCTAGTCCTCACCAAAATTGTCAGATTCTCCAAATGTTTGTGTAACGTGTATGGCCACTTTTAGACGTCTATTGACCAGACTTCTACTAAAAGAAAGACCTTCCGGCTTACCTCGGAGTGAAGTGTTGGCATCGTACTGAAAAGCATAGTCAACTATATATTTTGTTATAAAGGGAATTCAGAAAGAAAAGTATACATGCAGTATACTATTTTTACTATGGTAGTCAATGGGTGAATGTATGGGTTTGTAAGGATTTGGGTTTGACAAAAGTGTGAATCAATCTTAACACAGACCAAAAATATTGCTGTATAAAATTAGCCCCAAGTGGAATTCAAGAAAATCAATCATTAAAGTAGAACTATCGCAAAAAAAATTTATTCTGAGATGTGCTAGAAAGGTGCGTGATTTAATCGGTAGTGAATATTATTTTCTCATCAGTGACTGTATATTTTCGAGTTATAGCCTCCCTTCTGACCCTTAGCTGTGTCATGTGACCAACACTCTGATCTCCAACTGACACAGGACAGAAAGTCAGCTACTTCTCTATTCATTCCTATGGGACTGACATTGGAATACATAGAGAAGCTGACTTCCTGTCCACACATAAGATGCTGTGTCAGTTGGAGAGTATGATTGCTGGTCACATGACACAGATGAGAAGCAGAAGGGAGGGGATAACTCATAAATACAGACACTGGTAAGAAGATTACATTCACTACAGGTTACATCATGTACCTTTCTAACAGGTCAGAGAATAACATTTTTTGTGGGAGTTCTTCTTTAAGCATATAATGTTGACCTAAACATTTGTCTCAAAAGAGACTACTTGATCATACATACAGCTTGCAGTGGCTATATGATAACGTTCAGCGACCCAAAACTTCCCACTGATCAAGCCATCACTATAGCAGTCTACAAGTACCAAACTGAACACAAACCAAGGTGATAAAAAACTACCGCCACCTATCTGTATGTACCCCGGGGCTGAGGTTTAACATATTGATATTAGCAATACCATGTACCACGCCTGCATTCTACATATCTGGCGTTTGCAAGGTGAAGAAGGAAAATGTGGTGCATATTTCTGCATCACACATCATGTTAGAGGATTAAGACTTAAACAGAATCAACCTCCAAATTTACAAAATATGTAAGGCACATCTTGGAGAGCCACCTCTCTTTTTGGCATTACAACTACCACAGGACATCATATAATAGAAAAAAAAAGGTATAATCCACAACAATTATTCTTTATGGCATACACTTCAAGAAATTGTATGAATAAATGGGAACAGAATGCAGCACTATAGATCAGTCACCACTGACATGGGTTAGAGATGGAAATATAAGCACTGACAGAATGAGTGAGCGAACGAGAGACTGACTCCAGAACAGACATCCACTTCAACTCACTGGCCATGAATGTCAGTGCACCAAGATTCTGGCATAAATTGCGCTATTTGTCGTATCTACTTTTAGACAAATTATCTAGTGCCTAGTCTGACAAGGGGTCTGGCTTACTGGAAAAGCAATGCATGGCCTAATAAGCACCATTTAGTGCCCCGATTCTGTCTCAAGCAAAGCCAATCAAGTAGACAAACATTTCTAGCCATGTACCATCCAATCTGAGCGCCTGTAATAAATCTAGTGCATGTCTAGATGTCAACATTTTTGCCATCTATAGGATGACTTCAATGTGTTTTCCATTTTTTCCTTTTTACAAAGTTTAATGAACCATTCCCCTTCTGTAACGCTCTTTTACCAAGAAAGGAGTATTACTAGACTCCATGCATCTGCAAAAATACTACATGCAGGATAAAAAAATATAACATTAACAAACATGAAATAAATTCCCTAACATCCAAAGAAGCGATTCCTGCCGTACTAGTACAAAAATATAAAATCTATTTTTTTTTTTATTTATATTTTTTTCGTACTTTTTTTTAACATCTTAAAAGGTATTAATCTTTCATATCAGGTCATGCTCTGAATGATCAAGAACAATAAGAAAGAAAAAAAAATATATTGGCAAAATATTACAATATCTCATTTGCTCTCTACTTCTCTCCCCCCCTTTCGGTCTGAAGAATAATATATTTAGGTGCATGTTACAATAGCAAAAATAGATATTTATATGTATACATATATATTTATTTTCTTTTACATCGCCAATGGGCCTACAAGTTTCACACCAGCTGGCTAGGATGAGAAATATCAGATTCTGGAAGGTCAACTAGATAAATGAAATGTAGCAGCTCCACCTATCCTCCAAAAATCTGAAAAGTCAATATTTCCATAAAAAATAATAGTCTTTATCTACAAAGGGAAATCAGTCTTTTGAAGACACAAGACTGTGAATGCACCCTCCAAATGTACGAATTGATACTCAAAAATATTGGACCACTAAAAAAAAAAAAAAAAGAAAAAAAAATTCACAGTTTATTAAATTCCCTAGCTATCCCAGAATTCCGCTGACCTCAGTTTTATATATATATTTATATTTATTTTTTACATTCATTACAGTATCTTATAAGCTGTGCAAATCTTTACTTTGACTGGCAGTCTGCCACCTCAATGTGTTTTTCTTTGGTACAAAACAAAAAAAAAACAATCAAACTAATGTGCAATTTTTGTTTCTCTCTTCTAAGTAAGTACCAAAGAGAAGAAAAAGAACAAACAAGGAAAAAAAAAAAGTGCGGCTTATAATTCAAGAGCCACCCTTTTCTGTTTTTTTTTTTTTTTTATCTTTTGTTGCTTTTTATGCTTTTTTTGTTTTTTAACCTTTTTTATGTTTCTATTACAATTCACAGACTCTGTGGCACATATCTACATTTTCAACATGTTCCTATGTACATTCGGAAAAAAGAGGAAGTCACAAGGATTTTTTTTTTTTAACATTTAAACTTAACCCCATAAATATGCACCAAACTATGCATCTTAGGCCACTACACTACAAGGTTTAAAATATCTCATAATGTTTTAAAGCATACAAAAAAAATCCTTAACGGCTTTAAGCTGTAGAAGAGTCTTTTTCACTCCGTAAATTACAAGGCACAAAGATAAGTCTTTTAAGATCATAGTTCCACTTGCGACAAACTATCAGCTATCGCAATGTTATTTTATCGACATATACACATTTTCTGTAAAGCCACTTGTCGACATTTGCACTTCTACTGCAACATTTCGCGCAGTGAACTTGCATCCAAGTTCTACATTGAGAACAGGAATCGCGTCTCTAACTCCCATTTCAGATAGTGGCTTATTATCACTTGTGTCTGAAGCTTATTCCAGCTAATTTTGGCATTAGCTTAAAACTATGTGAACCTAAAAAGAAAAAAAAAAATCTGTTTCTGACTCTAAGACGAACACTACAAATACAATAAATGTTGCCTATGTGTTTTTGCACATTGAAATTGAATATATAAACTCTATGGCAATGATAGAATTGTTGCCAACAGTACTCTATGAACAAACAGCCACTAACAACCGGACATTGTGATAACACAGAGTTCCATGCAATGGGTTCTCGCACCTGTCAGTTTGCTTATTCCACCCCAACAAACCTGCTAAATATAATCATAACAGATGATGAGAGGATATACATGCAAAGTCGAAGGGAGTTTTTAGTGCAGACTTCGTAGAAGACATGGGATGATGACGCATCAGCACCGGCTGCGAAGAAAACGCGTCACACCTTTGAAGTGGGGATACGGAGTCCCACTAGGCCACCAGTGGGATCTCCCTCTGAAGTTTTCTCCAAAACCTGATTTACAAATTCAGATGTCTGGCCTGCTACTGACGAACCTGAAAGAACCAGAAAGAGTTTAGAAATTGAATTCTACGCACTTAGTTGGCAAATAATCTGAACAATGGACAGTTTTAGACTAAGACATTGTTAATAAACGTGGGTCGTCAGTACCTTCTAACATCCCATATCAATTTGGTGATGGGGTAAACCATTTCCCTGACTTGCTCATTTCTCTGGTGAGGGATCAGTTTAGTTATCTAAAGCAGAAATGCACCTCACAGGGGTTGGTCCAGGCGCAGCAGTGACCTTCTACAGCAATGACATGCCCTCAGCAGGGAGTAGAGAAGAACGGACCAGCCTCGGAAGGGCAGATATCATGCTGAGGGGTTTAGACATATTTTATTTCCCTGGACAACCCCTTTAATGTGGAAGTGACAATAGTAATGTTCTGAGCATAGTGCCTTACTGACATCTGTTAGTAAACTCATGTTTGAAAGAATCATTCAGCCACCCAAATAGCCTTTTCATCATAAGTGCAGCATCTGTTGAAGATATACTGCCCGTCAACTTTAAAGGGCTTGGCTCAGGGCCCTTTCACACCTGCGTTTGGAAGATCTGGCATAAAGTTCCGTCGTCGGGGCTCTATGCCGGAAAGAAACGCTTCAGTTACAGATAATACAACCGCGTGCATCCGTTTGAACGGATCCACTTGTATTAACTTTAACTATTTTTTAACATTGCCAAAACGAATCCGTTTTGAACTCCATTGAAATGCAATGGAGGACGGATCCGCCCCCATTGACTTGCATTGGGGGTCATGACGGATCTGTTTTGCTCCGCATCCCAGGATGGAAAGAATTCCGCAGCATGCTGCGCTATTTTCACCGTCCAATAAAAGTTCAGTGATTGAACTGATGACATCCTGATGCATCCTGAATGGATTTCCCTCCATTCAGAATGCATTGGGATAATCCTGATCAGTATTCTTCCGGCATAGAGCCCTGAGGACGGAACTCTATGCCGGATCTTCCAAACACAAGTGTGAAAGGGCCCTCACTTCAGCAAGTAGCATTTATTCTGTAGAGAAAGTTAATACAAGGCACTTACTAATGTATTGTTAGTATCCATATTGCTTCCTTTGCTGGCTTGATTCATTTTTCCATCACATTATACAATGATCGTTTCCATGCTTACGAACACCCTGCAATCCATCAGTGGTGGCCGTGCTAGGAAAAAGTGCCAGCCTCACTGGTCGCCGGGACCATGGGAACTCGCATAGGCCGGTGCTTTTTTCTATAGTGTGCAAGCACGACCACCGCGGATGGATTGTTGGGTGGTCGTAACCATGGAAATGAGCAGCGTATAATGTGATGGAAGAAAAAATCCAGCCAGCAAAGGAGGCAACATAGACAATCACAGTACATAACTAAGTGCCTTGGATTAATTTTCTCTATGTGATAAATGCTATTTTCTGAAGTGAGACAACCCTTCAACTTCAAATTTGGAGAAGTACAAAGTTCTCGAGCTACTAAATGGAAAATGCTTCAAAACTACTGTGTACACTACAATGCCGAGTAAACGTTCCCACACACCTTCCTCTTTATGAAATTTAAGTAGTTGCACGTGAGGTTTCTGAACTTCCGTTTGACATTTAACCCTCAATGAGCCGTAAAGGCAAATAAGGCGTAGAGCCATTGTATGATATTTGGTACAATGTGACTGAGGCCAGTAAAGTAATGGGCAAAGTTATTGTGGATGGGACACCATCTCCCTGCTGCCCATCCAGAGGACGTGGTTACTAATTCAGTCCAAATGGAACTAATTGCTGGGCGCCACATACCAAGTGTATCCTTGATAAGGTTATCCAGTTTCTGTTCCATGCTTGCTGACCATTCCTCCCAGGGGATCTGCAGACGAGCCATGATCTCTTGCTTGATTGAATTAATCACAAACAGCAAATTATCTGTAAAATGGAAATGATCAAAAAAATATACATACAATAGTTCTGCTTTTATGCAATATTTACTGCCTGACTTGTATAAAGATCTCAACACCAGCACACATATTATTCAGAGACTCAATATGCCATATAGGATTGTTAGGAGCTTACCGTATTCTGTATTCAGGCCCCACAGCTTTACTTTATTAGCTTCATACTGTGCCTTTTTCTTCAGCCGGCAAGCTCTGCATTAGAACGATAAGCAAAGAATGTCAAGAAAATGATCACATCTTCTCACAAACAAATTCCCGGGATGTCAGAAAGGTCAGAAAAGAATGCAGCATATTGTACGTTCAAGAAAGGAAGGCAGATTCAGGCACACCGCACCAGTACAGCACAAGATGGCTGGGGTGTCCTATGCTGTATACCAGGCATGCTCAACCTGCGGCCCTCCAGCTGTTGCAAAACTACAACTCCCAGCATTCCCCGACAGTCTATGGCTATCAGCCTGCAGCAGGGCATGGTGGGAGTTGTAGTTTTACAACAGCTGGCGGGCCGCAGGTTGATCATCCCTGCTGTATACCAATATATACAGTAGGAAGATCCATCCATCTGTTTATATCCCGAAAGGTCCATGCACAGGCGTTGGACCTACATTAAGTCTGACGACAATACGCATCTCACACGTGTATTTCTGCAAACCTTGCAAAACTTCTGCCATGGAAAAAAAAGAGTTTGCTACTTAGGCCCCATTCACACGTCCGTAGTGTGTTGCGTATCCGCAACACACCTTGCCGCCAGCCCCATAGAGATGCCTATACTTGTCCGTAATTGCGGGCAAGAATAAGACATGCTCTATATTATTGCGTAGCCGCCGGCCGGAAGATCGGCGGCGCACTCTGCAAATGCGGATGCGGAGAGCACAGTGTGTGCTCTCCGCATCCATCACGCCCCCATTCAAAATGAATGGGTCTGCACCTGTTCCGCAGATTTGCGGAACGGGTGCGAACGAACATTGCGGACGTGTGAATGGGGCCTTACTTTCATGACCTTCGCAAGGCAAAGAGGATCAGCCCCTTTATAACATATGGGGCTAATACACATGCAGATCTGCTGCATATTGGCAGTGCATCAAAAAGAAATCCAAGTGTCAGCCTCTGTCCACTGCGTAGTCCACAGTGCTGCTCCCACTAAAGTAAGCTGGAGTTACTCATGGGCATCACCGCGATAAAATACACCAATACTATTAAAATAGAAAAATATTTTTCCAATACGGCGAATGGCGTAAAGGAAAAAAGGGTCAAAATGGCCAATTTGCCATTTTTTCATTGCTTCTCTTACCCCAAAAAAATGTAATAAAATGTGATCAAAAAGTCACACACACTCCAAAATGGCATCAATAAAAACTACAGATTGTCCCACACACAAAAATTAGCTCCCACACAGCTCAGTAGATATAACTATAAAAAAGTTAAGTGGCTCAGAATATTTGTACACTATTTAGACATAAAAAAATATATACATATGGGGTATGGTTGTAATCGTACTGACCCAGAGAATGAAGGACATGGGTCAGTTTTGCCACAAACGACACAAAACCCTTAAAACAGTGGAGGAATTGCATTATTTGTTTTCGAATTCCACCATCGTTGGAATTTTTTTTTTACCCCTTTCCACTACATTACTACAATTACTGGTGGCATTAGAAAGTACAACTTGTCCCGCAAAACATAAACCCCCATACAGCTATGTGAACAGAAATATAAAAAAGTGATGGCTCAAGGAAGATGGGGAAGAAAAATGAAAAAAAAAAAAACTCCTGTATCCTAAGGGTTAAACAGGTGGACCACCTTTAAGATACTGATGACCTATCTTCTGGATCAATATCAAACTGTGGGAACCTTAGCGTCCCCACCAAGCAGCCATTTGCAGCAGCCGCCGTCATTGAAAACTACCCAGTGTACAGAGCCAAAGGCAAAAGGCTACGGTATGTGACAATCAGTGTACAATATGGTTACCTTGAAGCCAATTTGTTTTTTTCTTTTCGAGAGCGAGGCCTGGCGGTTACTGGAAGCTCAGACACAGGAGTCAAGTCACTAATGACTTTGTTAAGTTTACGTAACTCGCCTCCAATCTGCAGAAGTTTTTTGGGGTTGGGAGTTAGGTCTTCCACATCTGTTCTGCGAGACTTCTTCACAGTATATTTGCCTGTTAACACCACACTAATGGTCACTTGAGGTCTCAGTAATCCAATAGTCAGCAAATAAGAACACGCAAACATATAGATCACAAATACAACGTAACAGATGATTACAGTAAGGACGGGTTATTAGCAGGTGCTCTCATGTTGTCACATCGTAGACATTGGTGGGATATGGTTAGGATGTCAGCAACAGCACTGGGAAGTGGTGTGCCCAATTATAATGGGCCCCCAATGAGGCCTCTGAAAGAAGCAGATGACAAAGTGGCTTGCCGTTTTCCTAGGGCTGTTGCCACTTTTCCTGACATATTCTACTTATATGCCACCAATGCCTATGTTGAGACAACCCCTAATATTCTAAGATGCAATGAAGAAAACAGGAGCACTACAAGGAATCTGTCAGTAGTTTTGACACTAGGTAGGGGCAGGGGAAAGCAGCACACACCTACCTTTTGTGTGGCTTTTATCATCAGGAGAAGTGAGAACATAAAGTTTGGTATTCTGCCAGGTTCTGCTCCTAGGTATGCCCTTCACTGTAAAATGCTCTCTTCATTAGGCTGCTCTTAGTTGTAGATATAGACTCCAACCAGAAGATCACTACAGCCGTCATTCAGAGCAAAGGGGGGCTATGAAGCAGCTCAATGCGTAGAGCACTCCCCAGTCCGCCCTGGGCACTTACAAGAGCTACACTACTCCTGATAATGAAAGCTCTACAAAAACCCTGTTTCTACAGCCCCTACCTACTGCTGTCAGCAGTTCAGCATGGTCAAAACTACTGACAGATAACCTATGAACCTGAGGGATTTACAGAGATAAGAAACAAGATATGGCCCCCACTGTAAAGTGCAACACACTAAAGCTTGGAAGTAAGAAGAGACATGAGGGGATATGATAGAAACTTTTAAATACATAAAGGGAATCATCACGGTAAAAGAGGAGAGAATATTTAAAAGAAGAAAAACTGCTACAAGAGGACATAGTTTTAAATTAGAGGGGCAAAGGTTTAAAAGTAACATCAGGAAGAATTACTTTACTGAGAGAGTAATGGACGCATGGAATAGCCTTCCTGCAGAAGTGGTAGCTGCAAATACAGTGAAGGAGTTTAAGCATGCATAGGATAGGCATAAGGCCATCCTTCATATAAGATAGGGCCTGGGGCTATCCATAGTATTCAGCATATTGGGCAGACTAGATGGGCCAAATGGTTCTTATCTGCCGACACATTCTATGTTTCTATGTAAAGCAGCTCTATATACAAGATGAGTGCCAGCTTGTTAAGGCCAACAGCTATTTCTCCTGACACCCCCGGAGCCGCAGGCCGGAAATGCGTATGTGGACAGCAAAATGTGTGCTGTCCGCATCCTTTCTGTCCCCATTGAGAATTAATGGGTCCGCACCCGTTCCGCAGAATTGCGGAACTGATGCGGACCCATTCTACAGAAGTGTGGATGGACCCTAAAAGTGGTTTTCCGGTACTTTCGATATCTGATCAGTGGGGGTCTGAAACCTTGCTAGTCAGCTGTTATGCAGTAGCTCTGCTGCCGGAGCTACTGCAGAACAGCTAGCTGGTGGGGGTGCAGGGTGCTGGATCCCTGCTAATTAAATATTAATGGACTATCCTGAGGATAGGTCATCAATATAAAAGCCTTGAAAAACAGCTTTAAAGGGGTTCTCCAAGAATTAAGGAAATTAAAATACTTAAATATTATTGCATTATAAATATAATTCTCAAATACCTTTCATTATTTATAGTGGCTCGTTTTGTCTGGGGAGCAATCATCAGGGGAAACAAAATGGCTGCCGTCCTATTAGTGCACACAAAACCTGTCCTGATCACAGATGAGGACAAGTTACTTTACAACACTGATGTAAAGAGCTGCCTCCTCCCCCTCCTCCTCTCAACCTTATCATCGATTATCTTCCAAATACAGATAAAAACTTTAGCTAAATCTCTGGAGAATTTAGTTCATGAGTAGACATGAAGTACAGAGATGACGGAGAGTACAGACTATAGTAATGGAGGCTGCATACACGTGCTGCTGCTCATTAGCCACACCTCTCCCTCCTCTTATGTCTCCTCATCATCTCCATTTCAACAGAGATTCACCTGTATTCAGGATCATGATTCCTGACAAGCAGTGCAGAGAGGAGGATGAGGCAGCACTATGGCTCATTGTGGTGAAGTAACTTGTCCTCCTGTGTGATTAGGACGGGTTTTGTGTGTATTGATAGGACGGCAGCCATTTTATATCTCCTAATGATTGCTCCCCAGACAAAACAAACCATTCTAAGAAATGAAAGGTATTTGTGAATATATTATAAAATAATAATTTAAGTATTTTCATTTTTTTTATTCCTTGAGAACCACTTTAAAGGGGTTTTCCAAGATTTTAATACTGATGACCTATCCTCGAGACCCCTGCCGATCAGCTGTTCGAGAAAGCACCGGCATTCGCAGTAGTGCCGCGGCCTTCTCACAGCTCCTCCTAGGCCAGTGAGGACACGTTCATCGCGGCCTAGGCACAGCTCAGCCCCACTGAAGTTAATGGGGCTGAGAGCGATACCAAGCACAGCTGCTATACAATATACAGTGCTTGGTAAGCTGCGAGATGGCCGGGGTGCTCACAGGATCGCCGGTGCCTTCTTAAACAGCTGCTGATCAGCAGGGGTCCCAGGTGTAAGACCCCCATCCCCCAGGTGTCAGACCCCCCCGATCAGATAGTGATGACCTATCCTGAGGACAGGTGATTAGTATAACAATCTTGGAAAACCCTTTAAAGCACTGAAGGGAGATTTTTATACACTGATCTGAACAGTAGTGGTACTCAAACATACTCCTCTACAGCACCTTTTTTGTATGCGGCATATTCTTCAAGTTCATGAATCTAAGAATCTGGTATTGAAAGCAAATCAAAATAGCACAACCAAGCGTATTACAGCTAAACTAGATACACTCCTGAAAAGAGTACTTGCCATGATGCAGACCATTTTTCTGGTACATATTACTAGGCAGGGTTTCTCTGTTCCACTCAGATGGTCTCAGTATTCCTTCTTGTTGAGACGGCAATACCTGCTCACTGTACTCCCAAAAGTACCGCCGTTTTCCCCGCTTTCTCGAAGACACAGCAGTTATCCCTTTTAAGTCATCAACTGAATCATTTTCATAACCTAAAATAAAAACTGTATTATAAGTAGGAAACAAAAACATCCAAACATAAGTGTTAGTGGTCACCTTTCGCATTCACAATTAAAGAAGCGCTGTAAGCATATACTATTATTAAAGAATAATGTAGAGGTTCTTGTGTATGGACCAAGACAGTCTCATCTGCAGCCCTGCAGCATGCATTTCCTATTATGCCCCGGTTTGCTAGAGACAGCTCTTGCCCTAAGGCAGGCATGTCCAAACTGCAGCCCTCCAGCTGTTGCAAAACTACAACTCCCAGCATGCCCTAATAGTTGTAGGCTATCCAGGCATTCTGGGAGTTGTACTTTTGCAACAGCTGGAGGGCCGCAGTTTGGACATGCCTGCCCTAAGGGTAGCAAGTGATAAGATTAGAGGCATAAAAATTGTCTCCTAACTCTCCCTGCAGAGTCCACTCCACTGTCTTCTGATTATAATCGATAACAAGGAGGAACCTATCAATCACAGGATTCCTGGTATAAAAAGATTTATAAATCCCCCCAGGCTCACATCCCCTCCTTGTGCTAGCTGTAAGTGCTGTGTGCACAGTCTCTAGTGTACTCTCTCTTTTAGCTATTACAAGCAGGAGATGGGGGAGCAGTGTGAAGCTGCATCTTATAGGTACACAGTAGACTCTGCACACGGCAGACACAGAAAGTATAGACAATTCAGGTGAGACGGCAAGCTTTACAAACACTGCAGTTATCCACTGGAGGGACTTGCCAATTAGATCACTATGGAGGGTTATACAGGGGAACAAGAAGGATAGAGCTTGGTGAGGAGGGGAGGTACCAGGAGAGATTTGATGGATGCCCATGTATTTGTGTAGTACACAGGAAGTCAGCCCCACAGGAGAGATGGACCTCCTGTTTATACAGAAGGGCGAGCTTTGGACTGGTGGTCAGAATGGGAATGTTGACAACACACTACTGAAAGGTTTAAACCCAGCCTTAGATCCCCAGCCAGAAGATATATTAAGATTCAACCACCCACCAAACATTCCAGAAAGGACTCATTAACATATACCCCCTGCTTTTCCAAGTGATTTTGCAGGCCGATTCCTTGACCATCAAGTGCTTGGGCGGTGTGTAAAGGATATATAAACATTCAAGATCATTTTGTAACTGATCTAGTACATCTAAAATGAATAGTTTAATTTGATCATTTTATCTATGTATCTGGTAATTGTGGGACTATAAAAAAACAACAAAAAAACAACAACATCCAAATGTAATTTACTAAATGTAAATTAGCAGGACACAGGGAACACAGAGGAGAGAGCATGACTGCAGAAACAACATTTGCTTGTATTCCCAAAAGTTACCGCGAGTATGTATTGTCTAGAAATTAAACTAAAGGAGTTTTTTTTTTAAATCAAGACCATTTAAGGCAATTATCCCTTCAGGTCGCAGTAATACAGACCCCATGGTACAAATTGACAGTGCTGCCCACTCCCACTGGCCTAGTTATGTAGTAATAAAACATACTTTATAGTGTAATGCCAATAGTTGTCTCATGATATACTCTTAATTTCCCAGGGCAGAATAAAAGCATTCAGAAGCAAACTCATTTTTATGTATTCAAACTTACCTTGTTCAGAGAAGGTGTCACTGATGTCATCCTTATCATCCTCAAAGTCTTCTTCCTCCTCTTTCTTCTTCCTCCTCCTCCTCCTCCTCTTCTTCATTTTCAGAGAGTTCATGCTCACTACCAAAACCCTCATCATGATCTTCTTCATCCAAATCAACCTCCTCATCATCATCTTCCTCTTCATCCCGTGGTCCTTCACTCTTAACAGATTCTGTAAGCCCCTCTGAGACAAAAAGGGAGTAGTTGTGCTCCTCCTTTTGTGAGGGGTCAGAAACAGAAGCCGATACAGTAACATTCCCTTCTATGGTGCCAACTGTCACCACATTCTGAGGTGGGCAAAATAGCTTTTGAGTCTCTCTGAAAGGTAAGATGGCACAGGTTTTCCGGCCTAATGAAGTCTCACCTATTGTCCTTTCCTGCTTTTTGGCCATTGCTCCACAAAAACAGGTGTTTTCTTTGGCTGCGTCTAGTGCAACCACCGTGCTCGTCGGTCGGGTGGGAAGTACCGTGCTGATCTTTACCTTGGCTTTTTTTACATAGTCCTTGCATTCCACATGAATATTGATCTTCTCCTGACAAGAAATATTAGTCTTTGCTGCCATCTGTGTACTTACAGTTGCCTTTGCAGCTTTTAGGGAGCAATCAGCCAATGCCATGTCAGTTGGAGAAGTCTTAGATGCGCTAAGTGGAGCAGTTACCCTTGCCGATGCCACCTTCTTACCTGGAAGAAATGAGGCCTTCGTTCCCAACAAGCCTTCTGTACAACAAAAGGAGTCAACCACTGACTGTGAATCCTCACTGTTAAGTTGAGCAAGTGTGGGTGTTTTGCTGATGACCTCCTCATCTTGATAAGGACTTGAAAAGTCATCCAAGCCAAGGTAATCCACCTCCTTTGTGCCCCATATATCATAACTTGTTAGCTTTGTATACTTTGTTAGATCCTCACAATAAGTGTCCCACTGCTCCCAGTGAGAAGAAGGGGATGGACTACTCCCCAGGATGTCAGCAAAGGACTCCAAGGACTCCAAATCTTTGCAGTCTTCCAGCATTAGGAAATTATCTGTTGGGCTCTGCTGGTAACCCAAATCTCGATCCTTAAGAGAAGATAAAGGAAATCGATCTGTAAGAATACCGCTTACCCAAATGGTTTATTTCTATAATTAGTACGTTCTAAAGAATTGATGCACAACCTCCTCTGGTCCAAGGGCTACAATATCGGTTAAACCAATCCAAAGGGCCACAGTTAAACATAAAGGGGAATTACAATCTGAGACGGTGTTGGTTCTACGACCAGGATTCTCTGACCTATCAGTAGAATGTGGGTCCCATTCTCCACATTTGCACTCCATCTGCTGAGACAGTCAAGAGTTTCAGTACTACTCCCATAAAGTACAATATAGACAGGAACTCATGTATATATATACACCTCTCCACCTCATCTACTACTTTCTGGAGTGCCAAAAAGGGGTCAGGAGACCACCCGTTCTCCCAAAATATTTTGTCCCAAAGATGGCAACAATCCTGTTCTAAACTAATAGTAAGGCTACATGCACACGAACATTGTTTGTTTCCGTGTCAGTTTTTTTTTTTTTTTGCGGACAGGATGCGGACCCATTAATTTCAATGGGTCTGCAAAAAATGCGGGCAGCACACTGTGTGCTGTCCGCATCAGTATGTCCGTTCTGTAGCCCCCCCAAAAAAATAGAACATGTCCTATCTTTGTTCGTTTTCGGCATTGTTGCAAAAAAGAAAAAAAACAGATGGCATACAGATGTCATCCTTTTATTTTTTTGCTGATCCGCAATTTGTGGAACGCAAAACACATATGGTCGTGTGCATGAAGCCTAAGCAAGTTGTGGCCTACCGACTGCTATATAGCTAAAGCCTGTATTACACTGGCAGATTTTATGCCAGATGATCGCTAATGAGCGTTCGTAGTAACGCTTGTTAGCGATCATCTGGCAGTCTAATACTGCTGCCGATTATCCGATGAATTAGCAAACGCTGGTTCATCGGCAATCGTGATCTTTCAGAGTACTGAAAGATCACAATTTGCTGGCGGCAGATTGTGCTGCCAGCAAATAACTAGAAAGCATGGGGATGAGTGAGGGCTGCCCCTTACCCATGCTGAGGAGGAGATCGCTGCATGTAATAGCAGCAGTCTCCTCTGCTAGCGAGCAGGAGATTGCCCGGAAGCAACGCTTCCTTCCTGACTATCACCTGCAGAATCGGCTAATTGATGTAGTATTCCCTAATAATGATAAAATGTATAAGAGCTGATGACCGGAACACTATAAGGAACTGGGATAAGAATCGGCCCCTTGATGAAGTCCACTTAAAACTAAAACTAAATACAATTCTATCAACTTTGTTATGCAAGACATTCCATTTTAACATCACATCGGTAAAATTATCCATCATACCTATTACTGTAGATCTAAAGTAGCCATCATACCCAACAGATTGTAGTAGTCTGGATTTACAGTAGCTTACCAATTCGTACATGAAGTCTGGGTCTGAGCTGCTAGCCAGAAGTTCTGTGCTCATTAAAGTCTGCTCAGCGAATGCTGGACTGCGAAAGGCTTCCCCAAAAAGAGGATCCATTCCACTAACACTTGGCTGTAAGTGGGATATAAAAGAAGGGTGTCAACAACACAAGCAGACAAAACCAAAGGGTACATTAAAATGTTTTATTGTCTGGTCATGCTTTTAAACACGTGGAAGAATCATTTTTTTCATTTTAGTTTTTTCCTCCTTGCTTCCCAAGAGCCATGATGCTTTTATTGCTCTGCTCATATAGCCGTTGGGGAGCTTGTTCTTTGTGGGACTTTCTAATGGCACCATCTGTATTGGTAAGCTGAAAAAAATTATTGATTATTACGTTACAGCGTTCCCTGTATGGGATATGCATTTTTATAACCCAATTTGGGTATTTTTGGACGAGTTAATACAAGGATGTCTATATTTTTGGCTTTTTTTTTCCATTTCTAATATGGTGATTTGGGCTTGATTTAAAAATTTTATATAAAAATTATAAAACGACAGCTAGACACCAATATGGCTCCTGACCTGGCACCATATTTAAAGACCTGACATTCACCATACATGTATGATGGATGACGCTAGGCAGCTAAAGGGAATGGCATATAAAAAGTAAAAAAAATAAAAAAATAAAACAGAGGGAGACAGAGCAAGAGAGAGAGCAAAAATGAAACAGAACAAGAGAAAGAAAAAACAAAAGTGAAAGCTATCCATTCCCCATGTGTTAACTATAACCCCCATGCAAAAATACTTACAGAAATCAGACTACAGCGAGTAAAGTCCCAATACATAAATCAGAAAGGAGCTTATCTATTAGTAAAGATTCTGAATTCCGTTTGTCAATATTCATTATATAGAAAATAATCCATTAACCATTAATGCACTGTATCAAGGTAAATAAATTAGGGTGCTAAATACTTTCATCTACTATTCAGCTTTACGGTATATGCCTGGCGCCAATTCGGAGCAGCTGCTGTCACATGCAAAGCATGGTACTGCCCCAGGATGCAGTGAAAATGTGACAAACCATGGGAGAGGCAAATGATACAAAACAAACATCTATACTTTTTAGGCGTAGAAAAGGGACTAAATGTGTTAGGGCTCTTTCACACTGGCGTTTTTCTTTTCCGGCACAGAGTTCAGTCGTCGGGGCTCTATGCCGGAAAAAAACTGTTCAGTATTATCCCCATGCATTCTGAATGGAGAGAAATCCGTTCAGGATGCATCAGGATGTCTTCAGTTCAGTATGTGAACGTTTTATAGACGGGGAAAATACCGCAGCATGCTGCGGTATTATCTCCGCCTAAAATTCCGGAACACATGACGGAATGCCAGACCGGCATCAATTCCTATTGACTTGTATTAGTGCCGGATCTGGCATTACAAATACTGCAACGATGGATCCGATCTTCTGGTCTGCGCATGCACAGACCTTTAAAACTGTGAAAAAATATCAAGACGGATCCGTCTCTCCGTCTGAAAATGGAGAGAAGGATCCGCACTTGCAATGCATTTGTAAAACGGATCCGGATCAATCTCCAAATGCTTTCAGTTGTCATGCGGTATGTCAGATCCGGCGGGTAATTCCGGTGACGGAACTACCTGCCAGATCCTCACACCGCAAGTGTGAAAGTAGCCTAAGACAGCTAGGAAGTTGCGCTGCAATCTGCGACTTCTCCCCACTCACGTCAGGTCTAAAATTGTGGGCACGGCGTGGAAGGGGACAGGCCAGTAGGCCCGTTTCATTTATCATTTCCTACGCCTGTTTTAGGCTTAGAAAAAGGTCTAAATGTAAGACAGCAAGGAAGTTGCCCCGCAATCTGCGACTTCTCGCTGCTCATGCCAGGTCTAAAATTGTGGGCATGGCGTGGAAGGGGGCGGGCTGGAAGAACAGTCTCATTTACCATTTTCTACGTCTGTTTTAGAACTAGCCGAGGATCCGCTGAAGTTATAAAGAGGCCGCAGCCTCCTCATAACTCTGGCGGATCCACCGCCAGCTATGGGCCTTTTTTATGACCAGCGTCTAAAACACCAGTCTAATGTACCTTGAGGTTCCTATGTCCCCTGTTTGAAGGGTACTGTAGTCAAGCATGTAGTCACAAAATCTCAGTTTGCTTAATATTTAGGAAAGGAATACATTTTACAGACTGACTTTGAATGCTAGCATCCTATTTACAGTACCATGCTGGAATCAGTGAGCTCTTTAGAACGACCCATTGTGTCACAAATGTTAGTAAAGGCAGACTGCATGGCTAGGGGCTGGATTTTATACACCTGTGGCAATGGGACTTTATGAAGCACAGCTGTGTCCCAATACTTTGGTCCACATAGTACAAGTTGTCATTTTAGGACAACACCTAAGACTATAGTTACATGTTGAAATCAAACATGGGACTACCTCCTAGCACATATTCAGTGGACAGACAACTTCTACTTGAAGAGTTATTAAACTTATTGCCAGTGCATAGAACAATAAAAACTTACCTGAGGCATTTCAAAGTCAGTGTCTTCCAGACTTAGTCCTAAATGTGTGTTCTTGTTCTCCAAGGACCTTCTAACCAGCTTCTCCTTTTTAGTATCGAGAAACGTATACATACACTGAAGATTACCGATTTACAAGAAAAGATAAGGGGGCCACAGGAACTCCACCTAGAGACTGATTCACGTACAGATCCTGAAGAGAAAGAGTGACAAAACGGGCAATCTAAGAATCCTGTTTCAGTGCGCAGAGTAGTAGTAGTAATAACAACCACCCCACCAAACAACAGTATCTTCTAACAAGTCAACCATGACATCAAGTGCGATAAGCCTTCTTGAATTATCAGTCTGTGCTCTGTTCCTTTGGTTATACCACATAACTGACTCGTCTTCAGTATGGACACGACTCCAAGAGAGCCTTACTGTGCATTCAGGACTTTCGGACCACACTAAAGATACTGCTGGATTTCGGAGAGTCAAAAAGCAAAAAGGTACAGAACAGATGCTACGCCAGTTTTTATTCTTTACATTTATTTGTTTATATAATAGGAAATCATACAATTTCCTAATATACATGCATTTAAAATTCTGCATACAATCCTTTCATAGATCAGGCAGTTGTATCCCTATATGCCAGCGATGGCTAACATCCGGCACTCCAGCTGTGGTGAAACTACAACTCCCAGCATGTTCCATTCATTTCCATGAGAACAGCCAAGCAAGGGGGGCATCCTGGGAGTTGTAGTTTTACCACAGCTGTTGTGCCGGAGGTTAGCCATCACAGCTCTATGCAGTAGAATGGTATAGCCATGTATCAGCCCTGGGTAATGTATCCATGGCCTAACTGAAACATGGCATCAGTCATGTGACACTTCATGTACATGTGCTGGGTTAGCACACACACTCATGTGAAAAGTAAATAGGACTAGAGGTGGAATCATTATTTTATTGTGGTCATTATGGTAACTACACGACTGTGTACATTGCCATGGCTGACTGCCTCGAAGAGATGTTGTAAAATGGCTGCCTGTCTCTAGGTGATGGTGTCAAGTTGTTAATAAAGTTTAGTGTTCTGTCTACATCTGCATGTCCCTACATGTTCTTGTCCATTTTCACAATGGGGCCCGCAGAAATTGTGAGATTCACACGACTGGTATCTGAATTTTGGTAATCCGCAGTTTGCAGACCGCAAAATACATATGGTCGCGTGCATGAGGCAAAATATATAGAAGCCATTCTTTTCCTGTTTATTTTCATATCTCAACAATTGCATTTGCATTTACTCCTAGGCCATGAAGATGCCAATATAGGACTCAAGCAGGAAGTAAGCTCTGGCATGGAGCCCAGATACAACAGTTAAGCTACCTGCTGCCCACGCTTGTCAGCAGGAGGGAAAGAGGGAGCCCGGTGCCCATGCCTGCGGGTAGGGGCAGCAGCGCCAGCACGGGGCGGACCGCTGGGCTAACACACAGCTATTTATTGCATGCCCATTATCTATTGTGATGTCAGAATAGTGAATTTTTTTATTCCCAGAACTGTAATGATCATATTAGTGTCTATTAGGGCTGTTTCGATACCAAAATTTTGATTCGATTTTGATACCATAAAAAAGTATTGCGATACTCGATACCATGCGTGCATTCCGCATTTTATGAAATGTCCAGCCCATAATAGAACAGTCCTATCCTATTTTTTTGGGGGGGACAAAGTTACAAAAAAAAAAAAAGACAAATCGCACAGTTTTTCTTTTTTCTTTTACGGCATTCACCGCATAGATTTTTTTAATATTTTAATAGTTTGGATGTCGCGATATGTAATATGTTTATTTTTTTATATATTTTATATGTAAAATTGGGAAAGGGGTGATTTATACTTAATATTTTGGTGTGTTTTTTTTTAATGTTTATTTATATTTCCCCCTTAGAGGCTAGAACCTGGGATATTCTCATCCTATTCACCCTAATAGAGCTCTATTGGGGTGAAAAGGATCTCACCCTCTCCCTGCTGCCCTCTGCATAGTGCACACAGCAGCAGGGAGCTGACCATGGCAGCCAGGGCTTCAGTAGCTTCCTGGCTGCCATGGTAACTGATCGAAGCCCCAGCATTACATTGCAGAAGCGGCCACTGCCACCAATGAAGAGAAGGTGAGGGGACTCTGTGGCTACTGCCACCAATGATTTTAATACTGGGGGGTGGGTGGGGAGGGGGCGCACTGTGCCACCAATGTTTTTAATAGTGGGGGGTAGGGGGCGCACTGCGCCACCAATGTTTTTAATAGTGGGGGGTAGGGGGCGCACTGCGCCACCAATGTTTTTAATACTGGGGCGGGAAAGGGCGAGAGTGCTTCCTTCTCCCCTGAGCTGCCGAGAACACGGAGCGCGCTGAGAGCAGCGCGGTCCTTGTCTGATACTAGGCTGCCGAATAGCAAAGCCTGGTATCGAAAAAAGACAAATCCTGGTATTGAGATCGATACCAGACAAAAGTATTGATTGGGTATCGAAAATTCGATACCCGAAACAACCCTAGTGTCTATTATTGTTACATCATACATCTTCATTTATGAACCTGTGCTCTCTTACAGTGATGTAACACAAGTCTGTATATTTGATCTTAGGCTGCAGATTATTGTGATTAGTCCTTGGCTGAGCAGTCTTGTGATGACGTCAAAATGTTCTTTGTTTTATTTATAAATCATTACACTGCTGTGTGATCCTGTCAACCCCCTACCAACCACAATAACAGGAACCCGATACCACGTGGAGCCCCCTGAAACGAACAGAGCAGCAGGTCGGGATGCGCCAGCCACTCCATTTATTTCTATGGGAATTCTGGAGATAGTAAAGCACTTGGCTATCTCCGGAACTTTCACAGAAATGAATAAAGCGGCCGCACGAATACCCGACCAGCCGCTCCGTTTATTACAGTGGGCTGCATAGGGCAGGGCTCGACAAATCCCAGGCGCCAGGTCGCAATGGCGACCAGGAATTTGGTCCTGGCATCTGGGTATTTGTCAGCCCGTTTTCTAAGGTGCCAGTGCGCAGGGCTGGCGCGTCCTATGAACTGGACTAGGAGCACCAGCCCCCTTCAAGCTGCAGCCGCCCGAGCGCTCTATATAGAGCCTCAGGCGGCTGCAGCACTGCCCGGGCTGGCGCGTCCATAAGGGCGCACCTCCCGGGCGCAGCATGAAGAGAGGGACTGACAGGAGGGAAACGCTCAGCGCTCCCTCCTGTCAGTCCCTCATTGTAGCGTGGCCGAGCCCTGTATGGTCCGTGGTACAGGGAGCATCTGTCACCTGTACCCGGCCGGACTGACAAGAAGTGCGCACACAGTGTGCACTTCCTGTCAGTCCGCCCGGGTACAGGAAACTAAAGCGCCTGTACCCGCGGATCATACAGAGCTCGGCCACGCTACACTAGAGGGAGGGGTGGGGGGAGTGAATGACCTGGGGGGAAAGTGAATGATTGGGGGGGGGGGGAGTGAATGACAAGGGAGGGGAAAGAGAATGACAAGGGAGGGGAAAGAGAATGACAAGGGAGGGGAAAGAGAATGACAAGGGAGGGGAAAGAGAATGACAAGGGAGGGGAAAGAGAATGACAAGGGAGGGGAAAGAGAATGACAAGGGAGGGGAAAGAGAATGACAAGGGAGGGAAAGAGAATGACAAGGGAGGGGAAAGAGAATGACAAGGGAGGGGAAAGAGAATGACAAGGGAGGGGAAAGAGAATGACAAGGGAGGGGAAAGAGAATGACAAGGGAGGGGAAAGAGAATGACAAGCGAGGGGAAAGAGAATGACAAGGGGGGGAAAGAGAATGACAAGGGAGCAAGGGGGAAAGAGAATGACAAGGGAGGGGGAAAGAGAATGACAAGGGAGGGGAAAGAGAATGACAACGGGGGAAGGGAATGACAACGAGGAATGACAAGGAGAAGGGGGGAAAGAGAATGACAAGGGAGGGGAAAGAGAATGACAAGGAGGGGGAAAGAGAATGACAAGGGAGGGGAAAGAGAATGACAAGGGAGGGGAGAAAGAGAATGACAAGGGAGGGGAAAGAGAATGACAAGGGAGGGGAAAGAGAATGACAAGGGAGGGGAAAGAGAATGACAAGGGAGGGGAAAGAGAATGACAAGGGAGGGGAAAGAGAATGACAAGGGAGGGGAAAGAGAATGACAAGGGAGGGGAAAGAGAATGACAAGGGAGGGGAAAGAGAATGACAAGGGAGGGGAAAGAGAATGACAAGGGAGGGGAAAGAGAATGACAAGGGAGGGGAAAGAGAATGACAAGGAGGGGAAAGAGAATGACAACGGAGGGGAAAGAGAATGACAAGGGAGGGAGAAAGAGAATGACAAGGGAGGGAAAGAGAATGACAAGGGAGGGGAAAGAGAATGACAAGGGAGGGGAAAGAGAATGACAAGGAGGGGAAAGAGAATGACAAGGGAGGGGAAAGAGAATGACAAGGGAGGGGAAAGAGAATGACAACGTGAGGGGAAAGAGAATGACAACGGGGGAAAGAGAATGACAACGGGGGAAAGAGAATGACAACGGGGGGAAAGAGAATGACAACGGGGGAAAGAGAATGACAACGGGGGAAAGAGAATGACAACGGGGGAAAGAGAATGACAACGGGGAAAGAGAATGACAACGGGGGAAAGAGAATGACAACGGGGGGGAAAGAGAATGACAACGGGGGGGAAAGAGAATGACAACGGGGGGGAAAGAGAATGACAACGGGGGGGAAAGAGAATGACAACGGGGGGAAAGAGAATGACAAGAGGGGAAAACTGCTGGGGGTTGTAGTGATGTGGGGACTGCAGAGGCTGAGCCCCAGGTGGGAGTTGTAGTGATGTAGGGACTGCAGAGGCTGAGCCCCAGGTGGGAGTTGTAGTGATGTAGGGACTGCAGAGGCTGAGCTTGGGTGCTGTCACTTGGATGCTGTCAGCATCTGACGTGTCCTATAACCAATTGAAGAGGGGAAGCACTATGGGGGCCCTATATACTGGCACATTATGGGGGGTCCTATATACTCGCACATTATGGGGGGCACTATGGAGAAGAGGGGAAGGACCACTATGGGGGGCCTATGTACTGGCATGCATCATTGGTTGGCTCTATGGAGAAGTGGGGGGAGGGGGGAGAAGCACTATAGGGGCATCTACTGGGGGCTTTATGACGCGGCTTCGTCTGGCTCCTAGATTCCAAGGAAATTTGTCAAGCCCTGGCATAGGGTACCAGTTCCCCGTTCCCATGATGCTAGGACCCCCACCGATTTAATAGTTGTCCCCTATCCTCTATATTACTGGAATACCTTGAGAAGCACTGCAATAAAGGTGTAGGTAGTGAACATACATAACAAATATGCTAGATTTTACATTTTCTTGCTTTCAAGCCCAAACTAATGAAGAGGTAGAGTTTTAAAGAGGTTAAGAGTTAAATGTCACAAAATAAAAATAAACGAATATTCGCAGTTTTTTTCACCATCAATCAAAGCGCTGCCGCTCCCGCCGCTGTCTGTATACAAGGCTGCGGCGGCAACGTAGAGGTATACAGCACATGAACGCTGCAACCAATCACTGTCCTCAGTGGTCTTGTGCCTTCTACCACCGAGGACAGTGATTAGCTGCACCGCTATCCCCTTCACTTTCACTACGTCGCACTGTACAGTAGAGCAGCACTGAGATGCGACACTCTATCGCTATACAACCTAAGTTACTCTGTAGCCCCAGCCTATAGGGGTTGTTAGGCAGCCATGAATAAAAACAAAATACACTCACTTTTACGCGGCTTTCCCTTTGCCTACATGTTAGTTTAGTTGACATCTAGTTTAGTGGCATCTTGCATGTCTCATTGCACCCGTGATGAAATAGCAGGCTCACTTTTTAGTTTCCAACTGTGAGGTGAGGTGGAGCCTGCTTTTTCACCAAGAAAAACTCTAAGTCCCAACGTCCCCTTCTTCACTTCTCTCCTATCCAGATTCACGCCTAGCTGCTGTATATGTGCCCGCAGCATGATCTGGTCACCTGACTTGGTGACTGGGTGACACGAATGGCGAGGGAGGCTGCTCTCGGGCATACAGGGTTGAGTCAACATGTCTCCAAATCAAACAAGCTACAAAATGTCAGGGAACACGTGACAGTGTTCCCAATCAGCGAACTGATGCATCTTTCTAAGATATAGTATATTAGTCAGAGAAATTTCCCCAAACTGTGGCTCTCCAGCTCCACTTTAATATTACTACTGTATTTTTCTGGCCTACAAGACGCTCCTGACCATAAGACGCACACCCATTTAGATCATGGAAATAGGAAAAAATGATCTTCTATTAATTCAAACTTCCCTGGTGGTCTAAGGAAATCTGTTAACTTTGGTGATCTAGGGTAGTGCTTTTTTTCTTGGCGTTTTAAGGCCTCATGCCCATCGCAGGTGTCCGTATTGCAGCCTGCAAACAGAAATGGGTCTGCAATCCAGTAGATGTAGTGTGGAATGGAGGCACGGAACCCCGCGGAAGCACGACGGACCAACACATGTGGATTGTGGACCCCATTCAAGTGAATTGGTCCACATACGGTGGGCACATGGTCGGTGCCCGTGCATTGCGGACTGAACTTTACGGTCCGCAGCATGAGGTGGAATACAGGGTTATAATTTTGATACCGTAACTTAGATATATATATATATATATATATATATATATATATATATATAATGTAACCAAATAATATATTATGTAACATCTCCCAATGTTTTTTCTTCCCCGTGCCTGGGAGGGAAAGCTGTGCACCCGTGAATAGCACACACCGCACAGCTCTCTTTATGATCAGGCAGAGAGCTTTATGAGCACTCTGTCCAATCAATAAGGAAGTGATACAGGGGGTCTAGAGCTGCCACAGAGACGTTAAGACACAGGACTTTAAAAAGCTTTTTCTGGCTAAAAATGCATATTATAGTCTGAAAATAACTTGCATAGACAAGCCATATTTATTACACCAACACTGTCTATTACAAAACCTTTCCTCTCGATTACACAACCTTTCAGGCTCCTGAGAAACCCAGCATTTAGAAACTATGAGCAAGAAATTCCTTGCACGGGAAATTTGTCACTGCCAGTGTGAGAAACGCCACCAGTGGGACAAATCTGCAGACACCAATGACAACACATGGCTTTAAAGGGTTACAGTAAAAGGGTTTTCTGACTGATTTTGATACCGATGACCTATCCTCAGGGCCCCTGTTCTAGTGATCAGTGGGGGTCTCAGCGGTAAGATCCCCAACGATTTAACAGTCATCCCCTATCCTGGCGGATAGGGCATAAGTTAAAGGGTTTTCCGAAATTTTAATACTGATGACCTATCCTCAGGCCTCAGGATAGATCATCAGTATCTAATCAGTGGGAGTCTGACACCTGGGACCCCCACCGATTACTTGTTTAAGAAGGCACGGTCGCTCTTGTGGGCACTGCTCCCTTCTCGCGGCTCACCAAGCAAAGCGCCGTAGATTGTATAGCGGCTCTACTTGGTATCGCGCTTAGCCCATTCATTTCTATGGGGCAGGGTTGCGCGTAGTCCACATAACCTATGAACGCGTCGTCTCTCGCATAGGGAAAGCTGTGAGATGGCCGCGATGCTCACAGGGTCCCGGATGTTATATCCCCACTGATCAGATACGGATGACCTATCTTGGATGAAAATGTCTGAAAACCCCTATAACTTAGGGGACAACTGTTAGATCTTACCGCTGGGACCCCGACTGATCACAAGAACGGGGACCCTTACCACTGCAATGAACGGAGTGGCTGGTAATTCCGGAGATAGCCGAGTGCTGTACCTCAGCTATCACCGGAACGCCCATAGAAATGAATAGAGCGGCCGCAGGCATGCCCAAAGGGCTTCAAGGGGTACGAGGCCCCCGTTCTTGTGAGCGGTAAGACCTCCATCGATCTGTTATCCCCTATCTTACCCCTTTAAGGAAAGAACGCAATCACTGTTTCTGAGCAACAGCATTTGCATAATAGTATGGGGTTTTCCAGGCTTTTTTTATTCAGCTTCCTTTAACTCCCGGAGAATACGAATGCCTTACAATCCAAGGTTACCAAAGCATCGTCTCCACCGCCTACTGATGTGCACATCACCGTATATGAAGACTGCAGGGAGGGTTCATACACGACCTACCTGTATCTGTGCAGTGTACACTTACATAGCATTATATTCCAAAGCCCTCTTTATTCTCAAAGAATGAAAAGAAGTCAGGAAAACCTCTTAAAGGGGTTGTCTCACTTCAGCAAGTGGCATTTATTATGTAGAGAAAGTTAATACAAGGCACTTACTAATGTGTTGTCATTGTCCATGTTGCCTCCTTTGCTGGCTGGATTCAATTTTTGCTGCTTGTTTCTAGCCAGCAAAGAAGGCAACACAAGTGCATTCCTCACCCATTCTGCACAAAATTTCTGAAATGTAATGCTAGTCATACACATAAAACATCTCCCTTAACCGAGCATGCATGTTAAAGGGACAGTACCATTCATTTTTTTCCCTTACATATTAACCCCTGACCAAACAAGCAATTCTTACGGTACTTTTACACTTGCGGCAGGATGGATCCGGCAGGCTATTCAGCCTGCCGGATCCGTCCTGCTGCAAGTGACTGTGCACTGCCGTGCTGCCGCTCCGTCCCCATTGACTATAATGGGGCGGGGGCAGAGCTACGGAGCAGCACGGCAGTGCACGGCCAGAGATCACCGGACTAAAAGTACTGCATGTCCGACTTTTCAGTCCGGCGATCTTTGCCGTGCTGCGCCGTAGCTCTGCCCCCTGCCCCATTATAGTCAATGGGGACAGAGCGGCAGCACAGGGGCTGAATAGCCTGCCGGATCCGTCCTGCCGCAAGTGTAAAAGTACCCTTAGTTTCTGCGTTTTCAGTTTTTATTCCCTGCCTTCCCAGAGTTATAACTTTTTTATTTTTCACATAGCTATATGAAGGCTTGTTTTTGGAGGGACAAGTGGTACTTTCTAATGGCACCATTTAGTATTACATATGATGTGGTGGGAAAAAAATTCCAAATAGGGTGGAATTGGAAAAAAAATAAAAAATTCCGCCACATTTTTTACGGTGTTCCCCATGCAGTAAAACTGACCTGTTACCTTCATTCTCTGGGTCAGTGCACTTACAGCGATATCACTTTTATCTAGTTCCTCTTTTGTTTTATATCTATCGGGCTGTGTAAGGGCTCTTTTTGTGGGGCGGCTTTTATTGACACCATTTTGAATTTTGTGTGACTTTTTGATCACTTGAATTTCTAGCCATTTTGTTTTCCGTTACGACAATCACCGTACTGGACAAATACATTTATATTTAGGCCCCATTCACACGTCCGCAATTCTGTTCCGCATTTTGGGGACCCATTCATTCCTATGGGGACAGACGATGTCCCGCCCAGGTCCGCAATTGTGGATCCGCACTTCCAGGTCCGCAATCGCGTTCCCGAAAAATATAGAACATGTCCTATTCTTGTCCGCATATTTTCTATGAGAGTGCCGGCGATGTGCGGTCCGCAAAATGCGGAATGCACATTGCCGGTGTCCGTGTTTTGCGGATCCGCAAAGCACACACGGACGTGTGAATGTAGCCTTAATAGTATGGGCATTTTGGCATTCAGTCATGTCTATGATCTTTATTTTTATATTGCTTATTTTTAATTTTCAACATGGGGAAAGAGGGCGATTTGAATTGAACTGCCGTGGAACCAAATGGATCCCTTGCATAGGAGCCGTTCAAGCCCCTGGAGTGCAGTGCTTCCAGGTTTCACCTCTCAGATACCGTGGTGGCAATAGGCCATGGTATCTAATGGGTTAAAAGTCTGCGATCGGTGTTATTGCTGATCATGGAGTTTGCCTCTGGGTATATGCTGTGTTCTGCTCCCGAGTGGGCGCCATGTTTAAAGTCCTGACTTCCACTGTACATATACGGTGGCAGTCGGGAAGGGATTAACAGACTATATGTGAATTTTTTTATGTTTTTTCCTAATAAAAACACAGGTGGATGGTTTTCTGAATATATTTGTTTTAAACCCCTCCATGCATTGTCCTTGCTCTTTAACTTCCCCCCATTTACTACGCCCAGAGAGAGAAGGGGTGATTGACTAAATTACCACACTGATAAGTGCAATGCTCTTCTGCGGGCATCATTTCCTAAAAGTTATATTACCCCGGCCGATTTTTCAGCAGATGATCGCTACTGAGCGTTCGTATGAATGCCTGTTAGCGGCCATCTTGCAGTGTTAGGCTACTTTCACACTAGCGGCACGGACCTCCGGCAGGCTGTTCCGTCAGGTGAACAGCCTGTCGGATCCGTCCTGCCGCTAGTGAACGTGTGCCCCCGGACTACCGCTCCGGCCCCATTGACTATAACGGGGGCGGGGCGGAGTTCCGACTGAGGCGCAGCAGTGCATGCCGAGAATAAAAGTACGACATCACTACTCCCCATGCTAGAGAAGAGATCGCTGCATGTAATAGCAGTGGTCTCCTCCGCTAGAGAGCAGGCGATTGCCAGGAAGGAAAACATCGTCTGCCCCATCGAGCTGTCTAATGCCACCTTAGGGCTCCTCCACATGACCGCGCCGTGTTCTGCAATTACAACTCATTGTCCCACCACCATAATCAAGACGGCGTGCAGTAAACAGTGAAGAGGAGGCTCTCAGACACGCACTGCAACCTTGATCGGTGGGTGGTACTGGGAGTCGGACCCCCGTTGATCTGATATTGAGGAAAAGTCATCAATATCCTCATTAATGTCCGAGGATCCAATCAGAGAATGAATGAAGAGATGCCGCACACATCTTTTCCATCCACTTCTATGTGAGTTGCGGTAAAAGTGGGGGTCATTAATTAAGAAGCCTGTACCAGTTGTTGGCGTAACAAAGTTGCAAACCTCGGTTTTCAACTTTTTATATACCCGCGCAACAAAATTTTGTCGCACAGGCATTTTCACACTGTCCTTGCCTCTTGGCAGCGGCGGGATCATGGCAGGGATATCGGCACCAGCAAAAAGAGGAGCGAGAAGTCCTCCAGTCAGGGGCTAGATAGAGTAGGTTTCACTCCAAGCACCCAGACTGCCAGAGATGTGCCTAATTTATGGTGAGACCAGTTTTCTTGTCATAAATGAAGCTTTTCCTCCAGCAGCGCAGGGTCTCTGTAAAAAGCTGGTCTTTGACAAATAACCCCCATTGAGTGCTGCCAAATGTCGCGGCTGTGCTGTGTTTTTGGTGAAGCAATAAACGCATGTGGTTTTTGCACCAACATACCTGCTTTTACAGTGCATTATTTTCCAGCAAAGGAAAGGCACACAGCAGACTTAGGCCCTATTCACACGTCCGCAAGTGTTTTGCGGATCCACGGGTCCGGAAAAAACACGGACATCGGCAATGTGCGTTCCACAATTTGCGGACCGCACATCGCCGGCACTATATAGAAAATGCCTTTTCTTGACAAGAATAGGACATGTTCTTTATTTTATTTTTTCGGGAACGCGATTGCAGACCTGGAAGTTGCGGATCCGCAAAATGCGGAACAGAATTGCGGACGTCTGAATGGGGCCTTAGGCCCCTTTCACACGAGCGAGTATTCCGTGCGGGTGCAATGAGTGACATGAACACGCACGGAATCCGGACCCATTCATTTCAATGGGTCTGTGTACATGAGTGTTGGTTTTCACATATCAACTGTGCGTTGCGTGAAAATCGCAGCATGTTCTACAGGCCCCATAGAAGTGAGTGGGGATGCGTTTTTCACTGATGGTTGCTTAGATATGTTGTTTGTAAACATTCCGTTTTTTGCATGTGAAACGCAATAAATCATATTGCACCCACGCGATAAAAACTGAACGCAATCGCAGGCAAAACTGAATGGACTTGCTTGCATCCGCAACGCATCAGGACCTAATCCGCTAATACTTGTCTGCAAGGGGCCTTAGGGTCCTTTCACACTTGCGTTCTGAGGATCCGGCAGGCACTTCCGTCCTGCCGGATCCGTCAGAACGCAAGTCACCTGAAGCATTAGAAGACTAATCAGGATCCTGATCAGTCTTCGAAATGCTTTGAGGTTACTATGGCAGCCAGGACGCTATTAAAGTCCTGGTTGCCATAGTAGAGCGGGAGCGGCATAGCTGCAGTGCGGCTCCGGGCGCTCTGAATGACGCCAGAGCGCTCATGCGCATGGATCACGTGATCCATGCGATCACGTGATCCATGCACTGGGGCGCCCTGACGTCATCCTGAGCGCCCCGGAGCCGCGACGGAATGTAAGTATGCCGCTCCCGCTCCCTGCTACATTTTACCATAGTAACCAGGACTTTAGCGCCCTGGCTGCCATGGTAACCAGTCAGAAAAGCTAAATGTCGGATCCGCAATGCGCCGAAACGACGCTTAGCTTAAGGTCGGATCTGGATTAATGCCTTTCAATGGGCATTAATTCCGGATCCGGCCTTGCGGCAAGTGTTCCAGATTTTTGGACGGAACAAAAAGCGCAGCATGCTGCGGTATTTGCTGCGTCCAAAAAACGTTCCGGTCCTGAACTGAAGTGATCCTGATGCATCCTGAACGGATTTCTCTCCATTCAGAATGCATGGGGATGATCCTGATCAGGATTTTTCCGGCATAGAGACCCGACGACGGATCTCTATGCCGGAAAAGAAGAACGCAGGTGTGAAAGGGGCCTTAGACAGGTTGTCCGCTTTTTTTTCTAATTGATGACTTATCCCCAGGATGGGGGGGGAGGCGACTCCTGGCACTCCTGTCGATTAGCTGTTTGAAGAGAAAGCAGCGCTTGTACAAGCAGTACCTTCTCCATTGTTTACATGCTCACCCTCACAACTGTAGTGGCGATCAGGTGTAATTAATTCTCTCCCGCCCCGTTCACTTCTATGGGACGGCTCCTTCATACTTACTTGAACAAGTAGGAGCCGTCCCATTGAAGTGAATGGAGACAGTGGAGTTTGTAACTACACCGGTCCCCTCTGCAGTTGCATCAGCAAGCATGTAAACAGAACAGAGGAGGCAGTGCTTGTATGAGCGCTGCTTTCTCTTCAACCAGCTGATCAGCAGGAGTGCCAGGAGTCAGACCCCACCGATCTGATATTGAGGACCTATCCTGAGGATGGGTCGTTGATATAAAAAGCAAACAACCCCTTTAATTTACCTTAATATAACTATTGTGTAATGTAATTCAGTTTTGCTTTGCGTTTATCCTTTGCTGGAAGAAAATGTACCATAAAGCCTCACGCACACGACCACATGTTTTTCAGCATCCGATCCGCATTTTTTGCAGATTAGATGCAGAATCATTCATTTGAATGGAGCCGCAATAAACGTGGACATCGCACCGTGTACTGTCTATTCTATTTTATTGCAATACAGCCATATAGATGCAGTCATTTTGATATCGGCCTGGAAATTGAAAGATGAACACAAACAGTACGTGCATTGTGAGGATCTGCGGTCTGTGGACCGCAAAATACATACGGTTATGTGCGTGAGGCCTAAATGCAGGTATGTTGTTGTGAAAAGCACATGCGCATTTTTTACCTGCCTCAGCAGAACCAGATACCACAGTGCGGCAATAAATACCGCCTCAGCAGAACAAGATACCGCAGTGTGGGAATAAATACTGCCTCAGCAGAACTAGGTACCACAGTGCGGCAATAAATACTACCTCAGCAGAACCAGGTACCACAGTGCAGCAATAAATACTACCTCAGCAGAACGAGGTACCACAGTGCGGCAATAAATACTGCCTCAGCAGAACCAGATACCACAGTGCGGGAATAAATACTACCTCAGCAGAACCAGATACCACAGTGCGGCAATAAATACTACCTCAGCAGAACCAGATACCACAGTGCGGCAATAAATACTACCTCAGCAGAACCAGATACCACAGTGCGGCAATAAATACTACCTCAGCAGAACCAGGTACCACAGTGCGGCAATAAATACTGCCTCAGCAGAACCAGATACCACAGTGCGGCAATAAATACTACCTCAGCAGAACCAGGTACCACAGTGCAGCAATAAATACCGCCTCAGCAGAACCAGATACCACAGTGCGGCAGTAAATACGGCCTCAGCAGAACCAGGTACCACAGTGCGGCAATAAATACTACCTCAGCAGAACGAGGTACCACAGTGCGGCAATAAATACTGCCTCAGCAGAACCAGATACCACAGTACGGGAATAAATACTACCTCAGAAAAACCAGATACCACAGTGCGGCAATAAATACTACCTCAGCAGAACCAGATACCACAGTGCGGCAATAAATACTACCTCAGCAGAACCAGATACCACAGTGTGGCAATAAATACTACCTCAGCAGAACCAGGTACCTCAGTGCGGCAATAAATATTGCCTCAGCAGAACCAGATACCACAGTGTGGCAATAAATACTACCTCAGCAGAACCAGGTACCACAGTGCAGCAATAAATACTGCCTCAGCAGAACCAGATACCACAGTGCGGCAATAAATACCGCCTCAGCAGAACCAGATACCACAGTGCGGCAATAAATACTACCTCAGCAGAACCAGATACCACAGTGCGGGAATAAATACTACCTCAGCAGAACCAGATACCACAGTGCGGCAATAAATACTACCTCAGCAGAACCAGACACCACACTGTGGCAATAAATACTGCCTCAGCAGAACCAGGTACCACAGTGCGGCAATAAATACTACCTCAGCAGAACCAGAAACCACATTGCGGAAATAAATACTGCCTCAGCAGAATGAGCACAGCGCAGCACAAAATAATGCTGCAATGTGTGCAGGTAGCCCAACAGTACTGGAAAGCCACACTACAGTGGCAGTGGGGGTGGGCTGCAATACCAGATACAACCCATTTCTGGAACCAAGAGGACTTCAATACAATGTAACTACAGGCTTTCAGGCTATTAATACTTTTTTTTCCCTCAGACTGTTCCTGAACACAATGGACCTTTATATAATACTTCAGTTAGTTTCCTATAAAGGAAACCTGTCAGCAGCTTTTTGGGTATTCAGCGGACAGTTAAACAGCATTGCATCCATGCCCCTGTTCCTTCCTACAGATTTCCCTTTGACTGGAAGGAGACCTTTAATACCGCCCGTGACGGACACAGAAGTGACACTTGGGGTCAAGCCTTGAACAGTCATGGATCGGCTCTGTAAGCACACCTAATCCACCGCTGATCGACACCTCCATTGCCTCAGAGTCAGAGTATCAACTGCTACCTATCGGCAGCCCATTGTGAGAGGGTGTGCCCTCCCTCTGTCTAGATGCCACAGTTTCTATTAGCCATGGCATGTGTTCGGAGTTATCTCCGATTCTGGACGTTTCTGCAGAGAGGCTGTAATATGCCTCTGACACCCGCAGCATCATAAATCATTATCGTGCTGGGAGTTTGGGTCACAGCAGCAGTGTTCAGTATGGGGAATACACGGACTGAATACGCTCATGTACAACTGACCATTGCCAGATAGCATGGTATTACAACTTGGTGCTTTCCCACAGAAGTGCGGGCATCAGACCTATTTAGAGCCTCAGAATAGGGGCATAGCAGGTAGACAACCCCTTTTTTTACTCACTTCTGAAACTCCCAGTGAACAGCTAATATGACCAGGGGGAGTCTCAGCGGGCCATATTACATGCTGACCACGTGACAGTTGACTTCGTCAGGTCTGACAGAACGGCTTTTGGTTAGCAACTGGGCTCTTACGCAAATGGGGGGTTCAAATGGCCTACAGAGTGGGGGTGTTTTGTTGAGATAACCCCCTTTAAACATTTTCATAAGATAAAATATGACATTGTCATTATCCTGGGTAATGGCCAGGTCAATACTGACTGAAGAGGAACATCCTATCAGCCAAGCAGTGGAGCTACCTGAAATATAGCACAGGCAGCAGGTCCACACACTGGGCCTCAGGCAGAAGACAGTTTCAGCGTTGCCCATAGAAACCAATCACATCACTTCTTTCATTTTTAACCCAGGAACATGAAAGCCGAAGCCTGATTGGTTGCTAAGGAGAACTCGGATACACATAAGATTCAAACTCACATCTGACTAAAGTGAGAGCTACACTGTGACTTTTATAAGGCATGTGACACAAACACGTTTCTTTCTTTAAAGAGTAGTTGTCCGCTCTCCCATCTGGTTTAGTTTAAAACAAGCACATAGTCTCAAACTTTTCTCGTGTGTGTTTCTCCCAGTAATACATTCGGGAACTGTATGTCCAGGATGCTGCTGCCTCCCCTCTGCAAACTTCCATGTTTGTGTCTTCTTCCCTATCTAAAGCCTATGTAAACAATGCGGTCATTTATGCTTGGCGCAATCACAAGACCCTTTTTGCTACTACTTAAATGCCTGTGTGACAATCTTTTGTTGCACAGGCATTTTTACGTCGTCCTCTCCACTCGGCAGTAGTGAGGGAGTGGGGGCCGGGCCTCGGCATATTTACTTACATTTAGGCCTGTTTTTAGGTGAAAAAGCAGCCGGAAACCATTCCACCCAGGGAGTGGAGTCGTTTTTCACAAGAGGCGCGAACAGCAGAAGGACGCGTCTCATTTATGACAAGGTGCACCCTCCACCAGCGCAAAAGGGAAACAAAGACCGGCGTAAAATTTCGGGCTTTGTAAATAACCCATGATCTCCCTTGGATATTGTCGCGCTCTCTCCACACACATCTGTTGAGAGGAGGAAAGCTGAGACAGGACGGACCACTGGGAATGTCTGTGTGCAATATGTGGGTTGGTCCTCAGTCCCACTGTATCAGTCCAGGACACATATGATGCCACGGCATTCAATGTCCCATTTATTCATTCCAAAATGACATGCAAAGAATAAGCAACCCCTAGTTGTAGACAGATCTTTTTCAAACCAAGCTGTAACCAGGGGATGGCTAACATTTGAATACTGATGGCCTATGCTCAGGAGAGGTCATCAATATCTAATCGCTGGAGGGCCAAATCCTGGAACCCCCACCAATCAGCTGTTTGAAGAGGCCACGGTGCGGCAGTGAGCACTGCGCCCCCCTATGCAGCTTACCAAGCACAGCGTCATCCATTGGATCGCGGCTCTGCTTGGCATTGCAGTTCATCCCCATTCACTAGCCCAGGGATCGGAAAACTGCGCTCCCCAGCTGTTGCAAAACTACAACTCCCAGCATGCATTCACTGCTAACAGCCATCAGCCTACAGCAGGGCATGGTGGGAATTGTAGTTTTACAACAGTTGGATAGCCGCAGTTTGCCCATCTCTGCACTCTGCACTAGACTGGTCACTAGCCTAGGAAGAGGCCGGGGGTCTCTTCAAACAGCTGATTGGTGGGGGGAGGTCTGGAGTCAGACCCCCAGCCATCTGATACTGATGACCTACCCTAAGCATAGGCCATCAATATCAAAATGTCAGACAACCCCTTTAAGTTGGAACATTGAACGTGGATGTCGTAAGTACATCTGTTTGATGTCAGATTCAGCAGCACCAGCAGCTAGGTGAAGGACTGACATACACTCTGCAGTAGCTAAATGATAGGACATTTGTAATAAAGACTATTCATAAAGTTGCTTAAAAGGAGTCTGTCACCTCAGAAATCAGTTTCATAGTAAGCATACCGCCATCATACTTTTCGTGTGAAATTAAAGTTCTCTAATGCTAAGAAATGCATCTTTTTATTTTTATGTAAGGCTACTTTCACACTAGCGTTAATATTTTCCGGTATTGAGATCCGTCATAGGGTCTCAATACCGCAAAAAACGCTTTAGTCCCCATTCATCGTGAATGGGGAGAAAACGTAACTGAACAGAACGGAGTCACCTGAATGCATTGAGTTCTCAAACCAAGCTGTAACCAGGGGATGGCTGACATGGTTGGTCCCCATGACGGGCCAAAGTAATGCATGTCTCCATGATTTTTCCACTGACCACCGATGTGTGAGCAAATACATTAAAGCCGAGTACGTATGCTGTCCATGGAAAATGCGGATAGAACACGTCAGTGAAAAACGGACCGCTTTCACACAGTTAGGCCTCGTTCACACAACTGTATGGTTTTTAACGGATCCGTTTTTCAGTTTTTGGTTTCCGTTTTGCTTCCGTTCCATTTCCATATGGTTTCCGTTGGGGATCTGTTTTTTATGCGGATAGCCAACGGAAACTGAAGCATAAAAACAATGTTTTAACAGTAAGTACATTTAAAAATTGGCCTGGGCCTAACATTTTCAATAGATCCTTCCGCAAAAACGGAATGGATATCGAAGACATACGGATGCATTCCGGTTTTTGTTTTTACTGCCCCACTGACTTGAATGGAGCCACGGAACGTGATTTGCAGGCAATAGGACATGACACAAAATGCAGCGGAACGGAAATGGAATGCATTTTTGCGGACCCATTGCAATGAATAGCTCCGTATACAGTCGGAATACTGAACACAAAAAGCTGACCGTATACGGAACGCAAAAACACGCCCGTGTGAACTCAGTGATTTCCATTAGTCACTGCGAGTGGATCCTACACAGAGATCATGACAGATTTGTTCCAGTTCTGTGTTTCTGACCCACAATCACGGATAAAAATCACTGACCAGACACTGACTGTGTGAAAGCGGCTTAGTCACCGGTTTTTGAGGAGATATGCCCCTTTTATTTAGCATTTCTGAACAATAACATCCAGTACAAAGGCGTCCAGAGCCAACCCCCTCACAAATAGCTACAGATAAGAAACATTTCTCCAAAATACACACAGAGAACAGTGACCATGTCTCCCCTCCCTGCTGCTGGTCAGTAACCCCTCCTGTGCCCCACAGCTGGGCCAGCACTTGGGGAAGAACGCTAGAAGTTTGGCACTGCCCATAATACACACAGACAGGTTACAGCAGCAGATTGGGGGTGAAGAGAATGACTGCCAATGACATGAAGGGGCCCAGCAATGCTGCACTGGACCCACACACACATACATACATGAAGCCCTGCATACACACCCCTTTCTGGTGTACACAGCCAACATGGCCTCAGCTCCAGCTAGACGCAGCCTAACATAGCGTCAAACCCAGGGCTGCAGCTGATAGGACCGCAGGCTCGCAGCCAGGGCTATGATTGGTCAGTAGGCAGTGTCACTCAACGCGACGCTCCCGCCCTCTTCCTTACAGCAAAGCTGCTGTGAGCCAGCACATAAACAATCTCCTGCTCCATTCAATGTGAGGGGCGGGAGACAGAGGGGAGAGCTGCCGCTGCTGCCGCCTCCTCCCCCCGCATCATCACAGGAGCTAGCAATGGAGGATTCCAGTTATGTAAAACACAGGCTCCTCCCCCTAGAGCTCACACCCCCTGGACATGCAGAGCCCTCTACCCAGCAACACACCCCCTGCCCAGCAATCCCCGCATGTAAACAACAGGCCGGGCGGCCACCTCTGTGTCTGGGGGCTGCGGGCACCCAGCAGTATAAAGAGTGATAGAGGGCAGCACATACAGAACTGCCCTGTGTGATTGGGGCACCACGCCCCCTTCATCTGACTCCTGCCTATATGCAGCCCTGGTACAGCTAGAAGCCAGGGTGACACTGCTGCCACATGCACTGCACACTGCCACCATGCAGGCGACTGGCACCACCCTCACAAGCAACCCCAGCTCTCACCCGTCACCAGGGGAGGTCACAGCGTGTTCTGTGCGCCCGTCAGCCGTCTCTTTGCCGCCGTCGCCGCTCGGACCCTCGGACGGTCTCCATGCTTTCTGCTTTGTTTTGTTTATTTCCTTCCTGACGGGTTCCCGGAAAGCGCGTGACTCCTCGCCCACGTGACCAGGTGGAGATCCAATGAACGCCGCTTGGTACCTGAGCCTGGCCAATCAGCGGCGCAGCTGTCAGGGGTGGAAATATAAGAGGGGGAGGGGAGGTGTAAAGTGAAGATGGGTCCCGAGCAGGAAGAGGGCAACAGAGACCCCCGGGGTACCAACCCTGCCCTGCACGTTGCCCACCAGCAGCCCCTCGTCACTCCCTTACCTTGCGCGCTTAGTATGTGTCGGGGAGTGGGAGAGGTACCCAGCGCCCGTAATGGACACCCGTCCGGGTGTAATAGTATATGCTATGTAATGTGCCCCAGCGTGCTGTCAGGTGTCACCCCCGTCACTGCTGGCACTGGCATCTGTGTGCGGAGCGGGGAATCCCTCTGTGGGAGGGGTCGCCATTCATTCATTTACATATCGAGGAGGGGGCTGCAGCCTACACAATGGCAGATCTCTCTAGAAGCGCTATTATTAGGGACGGCCAGTTCTCTGTCATCACAAGTAATGTCTGCTGTCACTAGGACACTGGACTGACGAATCTAAGCATCAGACCCCACAGACAGGAGACCCAATCCATGGGGGTCAGTCTGTGAGAGCTACACATAGCACCTCAATAATACCGCTGCAGAGCGCATGGTGTCACTATACAGTGCACATAATACCACTATAAAGTACATACACAACTAAAGAGTTCCTAAATAATAACTACTATAGACTGAATACATAATACCGCTATACAGTGCACATAATACCACTATAAAGTACATACACAACTAAAGAGTTCCTAAATAATAACTACTATAGACTGAATACATAATACCGCTATACAGTGCATACATGGTGTCACTATACAGTGCACATAATACCACTATAAGGTACATACATAACTAAAGAGTTCCTAAATAATAACTACTATAGACTGAATACATAATACCGCTATACAGTGCACATAATACCACTATAAAGTACATACATAACTAGAGTTCCTAAATAATAACTACTATAGACTGAATACATAATACCGCTATACAGTGCATATAATACCACTATAAGGTACATACATAACTAAAGAGTTCCTAAATAATAACTACTATAGACTGAATACATAATACCGCTATACAGTGCATATAATACCACTATAAAGTACATACATAACTAAAGAGTTCCTAAATAATAACTACTATAGACTGAATACATAATACCGCTATACAGTGCATATAATACCACTATAAAGTACATACATAACTAAAGAGTTCCTAAATAATAACTACTATAGACTGAATACATAATACCGCTATACAGTGCACATAATACCACTATAAAGTACATACATAACTAAAGAGTTCCTAAATAATAACTACTATAGACTGAATACATAATACCGCTATACAGTGCAAACATGGTGTCACTATACAGTGCACATAATACCACTATAAAGCACATAAATAACTATAGGGGTTCCTAAATAATAACTACTATAGACTGAATACATAATTCCGCTATACAGTGCATACATGGTGTCACTATACAGTGCACATAATACCACTATAAAGTACATACATAACTAAAGAGTTCCTAAATAATAACTACTATAGACTGAATACATAATACCGCTATACAGTGCATATAATACCACTATAAAGCACATACATAAGTAAAGAGTTCCTAAATAATAACTACTATAGACTGAATACATAATACCGCTATACAGTGCATACATGGTGTCACTATACAGTGCACATAATACCACTATAAAGTACATACATACCGTAACTAAAGAGTTCCTAAATAATAATTACTATTGACTAAATACATAATACCGCTATACAGTGCATACATGGTGTCACTATATAGTACATGCATAATACCACTATAAAATGCATAAATAATACTACTATACAGTGTGTAAATAATATAACTATAGAGTACATAAATAATACTACTATATAGTGCATACATGATACCACTATATGGTTCATAATACTACTATAAAGTACATGAATAATGCAGCTATAGAGTGCATACATAATACTACTATACAGTGTGCAAATAATATACAGTGTGTAAATAATACCACTATAGAGTACGTAAATGATACTACTATATAGTGCAGGGGTAGGCAACCTGCGGCACTCTAGCTGTTGTGAAACTACAACTCCCAGCATGCATATTTACTCTGACCTACCAATGGTCAGTGAAAACCACTGACACAATACTGATCAGTTTTCACAGATCCATAAACTTCGATGGGTGTGTTTGGTTCACATCATGGAGCAAAGTAATGCGTGTGACCGTTGTTTCTCTATTGCCCCAGGGTCAGCGTGAATAAACTCAGTAAAATCAGTGGCTACATGTGTTGTGCACGAGTCACTGTTCTATTACCCTCAGTTCACACTTGCGCGTTTTACAGCGCGTTCGAACGCGCTGTAAAACGCTCAACAGGAGAAAACTCATGTTTCCCTATGGGCATGGTTCTCACCTGAGCGTTTTACAGCGCGTTTGAACGCGCTGTAAAACGCCCTACGCTCAAAGAAGTTCTTGAGCTTCTTTGGGGCGTTTTGTCGCGCGTTTGCACCCATAGACTTCAATGGGAACGCGCGTAAAACGCACATTTAACACGCGTTAACCCTCATTTCACACTTGCGCATTTTACAGCGCGTTCGAACGCGCTGTAAAACGCATAACCGATGCAAACCAATGCTTCCCTATGGGACTGGTTCACATTTTCACGTTTTACAGCGCGTTCGAACGCGCTGAAAAACGCCCGACGCATAAACAAGTACTTGAGTTTTTTTGGGGCGTTTGTCGCGCGTTTTGGCCCATAGACTTCAATGGGAAGGGTCAACGCTTGTATTTTGCGCGTTTTTGACACTAAAAAACGCGCGTTCGAACGCGCGTTTATGAATTTGCAACACCAGCGATGCACTCTGATTGGCCAAACTTCATATAGACAGGGATATTTGTTCATTGGACAACACTGCAGTCAATCACACAAACGCACATAAAACGCGCGTTTACTATTGCCAAAAACGCGCGAAAAAAACACGCAGAAAACGCGCGGCTCAGAAACGCTCAGGTCTGAACCCAGCGTTAAAGTGTAGATATGCCTTTTTCAATTGGTCTCCAGAGTCACGAACGCGCGTATGACGCGCGTTTCCTATTTGCAAAAACGCGCTGTAATACGCACGACTAAAACGCGCGTCTCAGAAACGCTCAGGTGTTAACCCAGGGTTAGGCAGATCAGGCACGAGGACGAGGGGTCCCCACCATTAGGGGGTGCCCTCGGGCTGAGCCATAGACAGGGCAGCTGCTGTAGGGACAGCTACTGCGTGCCTGAGCTTAACCCTGGGTTCACACCTGAGCGTTTTACAGCGCGTTCAAACGCGCTGTAAAACGCTCAACACATGAAAACCAATGCTTCCCTATGGCCCTGGTTCTCACTTGAGCGTTTTACAGCGCGTTTGAACGCGCTGTAAAACGCCTGACGCAAAAACAAGTAGTTGAGCTTTTTTGGGGGCGTTTGTCGCGCGTTTTGTGATTGACACCACAGTAGTCAATCACAAGAACGCGCGTACGAACACGCTTTTCCTATTTGCAAAAACGCGCTGAAATACGCGCGACTAAAACGCGCGTTTCAAGAACGCTCAGGTCTGAACCCAGGGAAATTGTTATACCCGCAACTGTACCCAGGGGGAGTGGGGAGTTTTTGTCTTAATTAAAGGGTAATGTGGTTTTTTAATATAATATTGATTAAAAGTTAATTTTTAGGAGTGGCTTTCAAGCATATATATTTGGTGAGTAAACCCAGGGTTAGGCTGGGGCAAGACGGCGACATAAGTCCTGCGACAAGGGTACATTGCGGCATTCATGTTGCACCAAAGTCGCGCAACATTTTTTTGTAGTGATGGTGTTTTCTTCAGTGTCAAATCCACAGAACAGCTGCAGATCTTTCCCTTAGGCCTCATGCACACGGCCTTTGTTGTGGTCCGCGTCCGAGCCGCATATTTTGCGGCTCGTGCGCGGACCCATTTACTTCAATGGGGCCGCAAAAGATGCGGACAGCACTCCGTATGCTGTCCGCATCTGTTGCTCCGTTCCATGGCCCCGCAAAAAAAATAGAGCATGTGCTATTCTTGTCCGTTTTGCGGACAAGAATAGGCATTTCTATAATGGGCCGCGTTCCGTTCCGCAAATTTCGGACCGCTAAACACCAACGGTCATGTGCATGTAGCCTTATACCTTATCTTTGTGGAGGCTTCACTACTGGTTTTGGCTCACAATCACTGATGGAAATAACTGATCAAATAACTGAAGTGTGAACAGGGTACCCTGCCCCTTTCATGATGCCTGCAGAAGAGAGGAAACGTATAGATAGCCTTGCATGGCTACAGCCCGCTACTTCAGCCTTTAGGAAATACAGGCGACTGGTCGGGGTTCCAGCAACCAAAATTAGGCCTCTTTCACATGAGCGTGGCGGATTGGCTCCGGAAACTAGCACCATTTTGCAAGCACGTTCAGTCAGTCTTGTCTGCGATTGCGTTCAGTTGTTCATTTTTTTCCACGCAAGTGCAATGCGTTTTGATGCGTTTATAAACAACATCTCTTAGCAACCATCAGTGAAAAACGCATCGCATCTGCACTTGCTTCCGGACGCAATGCGTGAAAAATGCAGAATATAGAACATGCTGCAATTTTCACCCAATGCAGAACTGATGAGTGAAAAAAAGACGCTCATGTACACAGACCCATAGAAATGACTGGGTCAGGATTCAGTGCGGGTGCTATTAGTTCACGTCACGCATTGCACCCGCGCGGAAAACTCGCCTGTGTGAAAGGGGCCTTACTGTGTGGTTTTCCAGAAGCTTCATTCGCATAGGCCATCGATATTTGATCAGTGGGTGTCTGATTACTGAAACCCCTGCCCAAATATTTGAATGAATGGACCAGGTTGCTGCACTTTAGGGCTTGTTCACATGACAGTGCCGTGATCCACGGATGCTGCCCGTGTGCCTTCTGCGTAACGGACCGGGCGGCCCATTATAGAAATGCCTATTCTTGTCCGCAAAACGGACAAGAATAGGACATGACTCATAATTTTTGCGGGGCCACCGAACGAAGCAATGGATGCGGACAGCACATGGAGTGCTGTCCGCATCTTTTGCAGCTCCATAGAAGTGAATAGGTCCGCGCCTGAGCCGCAAAAAATGGGCTTGCCCCTATAAGACCTCCACTGATTATAATTAGAGATTGATGGCCTTTCCTAAGGAAAGTTCTGGAAAATCCCGTTAAGGGTCCATTCACACGTCCGCAAAACGGGGCCTCAAAAGATGAGGACAGCACACAGTGTGCTGTCCGCATCCACACTTCCGCTCCGCCAACACGGATAAGAAAAGGCATTTCTATTAAAGTGCCAGCCATGTGCGGTCCGCATAATGCAGAACGCACATGGCCGGTGTCTGTGTTTTGCAATTTGCGGACCGCAAAACACTTGCGGATGTGTGAATGGAACCTAAAGGGACATTAAAGGGGTATCCTGGTTAGATTAAGTTATCCCCTATCCACAAGATAGGGGATAACTATCAGATCACTGGGGGGTCTTACCGCTGGGACCCCCACAGTTCACATTTAAGGGGTCCCTGTACTCCCTGCAGCCCCCTGAAATGAACAAATTGGCCAGTCAGGAATTTATTTCAGGGGGCTGCAGGTGGTACGGGGCCCAATCCTTATGATCAGTGGGGGTACCAGTGGAAGGACCCTAACTGATCTAATGGTTATCCCCATTCCACAGGACTTAAAGGGGTTGTACGGGTTCAGAGCTGAACCTGGACATACCCATATTTTCACCCAGGCAGCACCCTTGATATTAGCATCTTCATTTACAATAACACACTGCTAGGCACCAAAGCCCACCCATCAGTGCCAGTGACGTCACCGGGCTCACTGCTGGGCGGAAGCCTCCGCCGAACAGCCCCATGGAGAGCTCGGTTCGTCACCGGATCTCGAGGAAATGCCACAATTGAGCGCAGGGCAAAGGAGAGCATTGGAGCATTTCATGCTTCGATGCTCATCTTGGTGGGGCTGCCTGGGTGAAAATATGGGTATGTCCAAGTTCAGCTCTGAACCTGGACAACCCCTTTAATCTAACCGGAATACCCCTTTAAACTAAATGAATGGTGACAGTAATGGGATAGTCTTCCCCCCTCTATCTGTGAGCCTGCAGCATTTTCTGCAAGACCCTCATAAAAATCCAGTAAAAAACACCTTCTGTTTTTGGCAGTGAAATAGCTGATAGGACAGGTAGCAGACAAAGGGTGGGCCTTAATCTTTTTGTCCTTCTACAGTTAGGGTAGAGGTGGGAGGCTCCTTCTTCAGCCACTTGTCTTACAGCCAGGTAGAGGAAAGTGAGATGGAAGGCATGCATGGCTGAGATCTTGGGACACAGTGACATTTTTAATATGTTTTAGTTTTAATTGATATATGACAAAATAGGATCAAAGTCCAGAAGGAGATAAGGAGCTAACCAGTCATTGTGCATTTTGTATATTTAATGTTCCATTAAGGAAATATTTGTTGTGAAACAGTCTTGAGTGTAGCACTAATGCTCCTCGTGCTCTGAACTTTTCCAGCAGCAGTTTCTTCATGTCATCTGATGCGACAACACCTCTTTTAATGACACTTGTGGGAAGTCCTAGAGAACCATGATAAGCCTTCCTAAAGCTAATGAACAAGCATGCACAAATTCAATAATGAGGAAGTGAGGGCTGAACCAACTGGTTGCACACAGGGTCCCGACAGATCTTTATTAAGGACTTGTAAATCCACGTGAGGTCCTGAATTCTCTGAAAACAATGGGGGAAATTTATCAAGCCATGTAATCTAGAAGTCACAAAAATTGTCACATTATTACACCAGTAAAGAGGTGGTGCAGAAAGCGGAGTGACATCTGAAGACAGAAGTGTTAAAGGGAACCTGTCATCACCTTTATGCTGCCCATACTAACGGCAGCATAACGTAGGGACAGGTGAGTTGATTTCAGCGGTCTGTCATTTATAAGTTAAAAGTAAGTGGTTGCCGAGAATCAACATCACAATCATTGCAGACTGGGCCTGGAAAAGAGTCACGGCCACCTGAGAAGAGTCCTGGTTATTCATGAATTCCTGCTCTCCTGCCCACCTGCTGATGACTGACAGTCTTCTACCTAGTTTTCTCTCTTTCTCTCTAGGAGAGAACTGCCAATCATCAGCAGATGGGCGGGAGAGCAGGGGATTATGAATAACCAGGACTCTTCTCAGGTAGATTTGACTCTTTTCAAGGCCTGGGCTGCAATGATTATAATGCCGGTTCTCAGCAACCACTTACTTTTAGCTCATAAGTAGAGTTGAGCGAACTTCTGTTTTAATTTCGGCGTCCAAAGTTCGGGTTTGGGTTATCCAAACATCCCGTTATGGATTCCGCTACCGGGGACCATAACGGTATTTGGAATCCATAAGGGGATTCTTCAATGAACCCGAACCTGGGATCACGGACCTGGTGCACCATCATGTGATCAGTGCAGGGGCGTGGCTCAGTACTGGATTAGATAAGAGGTGGTAGCCTACGACCTCTTATCCAATCCAGTACTGAGCCACGCCCCCTGCACTGATCACATGACGGTGACGTCACCCCAGGTCCTTCACCCCGGATTCCAAATGCCGTTATGGTCCGTGGTAGCGGAATCCATAACGGGATGCTTGGATAACCCGAACTTTGTACACCGAACTTAAAACAGAAGTTCGCTCAACTTTACTTATAAGTGACACACCGCTGAGATCAGCATTTCTGTCACTATTTTATGCTGTCCTCATTTGCCTTTAAATAGGTTCTCCAGGAATTAAGAAATTGAAAATACCTAAATATTACTTAATTATAAACATATTCCCAAATACCTTTCCTTAGTTATAAAGAATTGTTTGGTCTGGGGAGCAATCATTAGGTTGAAATAAAATGTCCGCCGTCCTATTAGTGCACACAAAACCTGTCCTAATCACACAGGAAGACAAGTTACTTCACAACACAGAGGTAAAAAGCTGCCTCATCCTCCTCTCTGATCTACTTGTCAGGGATTACGATCCTGAATACAGATAAGATCTTCTGTTGAATCTCTGTAGGAATGGAGTTCATGAGGAGACATGAAATACAGAGAGGAGATGGGGATGCGGCTAATGAGCAGCAGCAGCACTAGTATACAGTCTCCATTACCACAGTCTGTACTTCATGTCTCCTCATAAACTCCATTCCTACAGAGATTCAGCTGAAGATCTTATCATCTGTATTCAGGATAATAATTTCTGACAAGCAGAGTGGAGGATGAGGCAGCTCTATAGATCAGTGTTGTGAAGTAACTTTTCTTCCTGTATAATTAGGACAGGTTTTGTGTGAACTAATAGGACGGCAGCCATTTTGTTTCTCCTAATGATTGCTCCCTAGAAAAAAGGAGCCATTATAATTAATAAAAGGTATTTGGTAATATATTTATAATAAAGTAATATTTAGATATTTTCAGTAACTTTATTTTCTTAATTCCCAGTGAGCCCCCTTAAAGATGCTCCAACTCTGACTCCTGCAAGATAGACTTTAAAAACCTCCCTCATGATAAATCTTCCCAGTGCTTTGAGGGGAGAATATGCCATGTGTTAGAACATGTCAAATACAAGAGCCTTGGTAAGGGGAGCCTGGAGAGTCGCTTTAAAAAATTTCTGGTGGTTATATTTCATTTTCCATGTCACTATTTATATTTTTTGAAAAATCCTGCAGTTTTCACACTGACCACTAAGGGCTTACTCACATGAACGTATTCTTTGCCCACATTTGATCCATTTGTAGAATGGATGTGGACCCATTCACTTCAATGGGGCCACAAAAGATGCTGACAATACTCCACGTGCTGTCCGCATCCGTATGTCCGCCCCGTGGCCCTGCAAAAATATAGAACTTATCCTATTCTTGACCGCATTACGGACAAGGATAGGACTGTTCTATTATGGGCCGGGCGTTCCGTAAAATGTGGAAGGCACACATCTGGTATCCGTGTTTTGCAAAATAGGCAACGGTCGTGTGCATGAGCCCTAAGCCCAATATTAGGCGCCACTTTTTGATGTGTACAGATCACTCTACTGCAGCTATCTGCTTATCACAGACAAAATCAGAATGAAACATAACACATATATATAGGGTGAGGAAAAAGTCTGGCACACAGAGCAGCTGGCAGAAATCTCCATGACTGAAAATCGGCTCCATTCCCCTGAACGGGGTTGAAGAAATCCATGTCTGCCGCCCCATTTAAATGAATATAGACAATTTTCAGTCTCAGAGACTAGGCAAAACAAATGAAATATCTGCAGCCTGTGAAGGCACTCTTATTTGGTGCAAGAAATGTTTTTAGCTGACATTTTTTAAAATCTGACATTCAGGGTTTTTCCGAAGAGAAGGGGGTCATGCGATATCAGTCTTGGGTAGGATGCATATGGTAAAACGTTTAATCTAGTCTTTATGAACAAGATGAAGAACTGCAGGTGATACTACTTCTCAGCACTGTCGGATTCACCATTTCATATGGCTCACCTGAAATGGCAAATTCTATCTATACTAATAAAATCCCTATGTGCGTGGTGTCCGTGCGTGTGCCGATTTGTCAAGTGCGCATGCACTGTGCACAGACCAATCGGCACACACTCTAAGGAGACTACATGGGCAGCATCCTATTCAGTGGCGTAGGAATCGCCATAGCAATGGCTATGGGGCCCTACGCCACTGGGGGCCCGGGCCGCCGCTCTTCCCCGCCAGCGCCACCTCCTAGCTAATTTATTCATTGCACTTGCCTCTGAAATTGAAGAGAAGCGCAGTAATCTCACACAGGCAGAGGCATCGAAGTGCGCATCGATGTGATCTGTGGATGATACTGAGGGGGGAATCTGCTGTGGATGACACCCCTCCCCCCCCTAATGTTCTAGCGCCTGTTATTGTAACGGGCATAATGTCTAGTCTATCTATAAGACAGGATCCAAGAGCATGCCTAGAACAGTGTTTTTCAACCTTTTTTGTGCCAAGGCACACTTTTTTTATGAAAAAAATCACGAGGCACACTACCATTAGAAAATGTTAAAAAAATTAAACTCTGTAGCCTATAAGCCCTATATTAACTATATAAAGTAATTCTCGTCAAAGTTTCTTAGATAGGAATGAAATAAACACAAAGAAATTATTTCTTTGATCTTCGCTGATACAGTGCAGAAGGTGCATCCTGAGCTGAGGGCTTTTTTCCCGCCAGCTCATCTATCATTGTCAAGTCCTCATATCTCAGGACCGGGGGTGCTGTGCTTGGCTTGAAGTTAAATTGGCGTGCCTGTGAATGAACTTACTTACCTGCTCCTATGGCTCCTGTCCTGGCTCTGGATGAGGAGTCCCGTCCTCCTTCCCTCTCAGTCTCTTCTCTGGCTCTGCTCCACCTCCGAGTGCTGCTGTGCAAGTCGTGCAGGGAGCATGTTCCCAAATCCCGCGAGACCTGCCGCGACCTCGAGAATAGTGTTGAGCTCGAATTATTTGCGAATATTCGTGGTAAAAAAATCACATGCAATTTTTTTACCGCAAATAATTCGAGCTCACGGACACGGCACACCGGACAATATCTCAGGGCACACTAGTGTGCCGCGGCACAGTGGTTGAAAAACACTGGCCTAGAAGACTCTCCCATAGAAGTCAATGAGGTACCCATGGCCCATGGGGCTGCTATAAACCGTAAATAGCATCTGAGGCAAGATGGCAGTCCATATAAAAAAAGAATGTGTAACTATCTGGTTTTAACTGGCAGAAAACTAATTATACGTGACACATTCCCTCCAAAGATTGCTATCTGTATGTACTAAAAGTGTCCCATAACATGAAAGTCAGTTTTGCATGAGCCTCCATTGGTGTATTTTGTTAGGCCCCTTGCAGACGGGGGGGGGCCGTCTGCTATTGCGGGGGGCCGATATGTGTGAAGGCTGGCAGGGGTCTGATGTAGGCCCCAGACCAGCCTTCAGTAATTTTCAGCAGGCTGTGCCTCTCTAGCGCAGCCTACTGGTCAGTGTTAGAATAGCATTGCCATTAAAATGCAAAGCACTATAGGGATAGTGCATTGCATTTTAAAAGCAATCATAATACTGTCTATTATAGTCTCCTTCTGGGACTATTAAGTGGTAAAAAAAAATAAAAAGAAGAAGAAGAAAAAAAAAAAAAAAAAAAGACAATTGCTCATTTATTCTTAGTTGCCACCAAAAAAAAAAAAAAAACGTAATAAGCAATCAAAAATGTATTATTTATACCGAAAAATTAACACTGTAAAATTTATAACATAAAAATGCAGTGACAGTATTGCTGTTTTTCCCATCTACATCACAGAAAGAGTTAATAAAAGTTAACTAGAAAGTTATGTGTACCCCAAAATGGCTCTATTAAAAACTGCAAAAAACAAGCCCGTATAAAGCTATATAGATGGGTAAAAAAAAAAAAGTTATAGCTATTGGAACGAGACGATGAAAAAAGGAAGTTAAAGGATGTTGATACAAACTGGAAAGCCCCTTTAAACCTAATACTTTTGTCCAGAAATGCTAGGTCAGCTGGAGTGACTTTGTGACTAAAAAAGTTGCAGTGATAACTGAAGTGAAACTAATTAACCCTTTCATGACCGGGCCTAAAAAAAAAGGCCCGAATGTGAATGTCCAGGCAATTTTTTTGTAGCATAAATTATTAAAAGACCTCTGGAGCGCAATTACTTTTTTTTTTTTTTTTTACTTGCACTGTTTCCACTGTAACTGGGGCATCCACAGGAGCCCTAGTTACAGGGGAAAACAGCCCCCTGCGGGGGGCATTACACACAGGCAGAGCTGATCAGGGTCTTCACCCGACCAGCTCCTGCGATTAAAGCACTGTCTGACCGTTTATATACATGCCATCTGCAGATAAGATGTATATAGCCAGTAGGCAGTTGGGAAGGGGTTTAAATAGCCATGCCTACTCTTGTCCACTTTTCAAAACTGGAATGGTGTAAAAATGCGAAAAACAAGTTACACATTTTTGTGCAAATAAGGTTAAAAAGTCGCAAGAGCCCTATTTTGTATCTTTTTTTTTAACACGCTCCGTGTAATGGCAGCATTTCCCTGACTGAACACTGCTCCTCTGACAGGAGCTCACAGCATCATAATGACTTATAATGCTGTGAGTTCCTGCCTGACTGCAAGCTTCATGTATGTATGCCAGATGATGCATTTGGTGGACGAACACACGGCGCAGTGGTATCATGGCTTCAACCGTGCTGCAGCAGGCTCTAATTAAACTATTGACGGCTGCCTTGTTCAGTGGGTCTGTAACTAAGTGGCTGCACAGCACCTTCAACCATACAGACAGCCTGCTGCTGCCCTTTTGACCGCATGATACTCTAATGCAGCATGTGGCAGTTCCCTTTTAAATCTATGATTTAATAAGAAAAACAACTACTTTAAATGGTTTAGTATAATACACCACTCAAACAGATAATGACATTCAATGTAGAAGATGCAGAAAAATCTGAAATTCCATACAACTATTTTTTTTATTCTTCTAAAAACACGAGTTCCAAGAGCCTGATTAAAAGGCACACAGTGAGCTGTGGTGATAACAAGGACCAGGAACAGTATGTACTTTGTTGAAAATATTAAGAAAATAGGACACACATAAGAGGAGATCACTGAGTACGAAAGAGAAAGACAGCAAACACTTATTTTTGTCCTGCATTGGTGTCCAATAATTTATAAAATATATAAAATATAAAAAGTCCCTCACCCACTGAGTGCAAGGTCTGTTCGGGTATTTAGGTCTAAAAATTGGTTGATGACAGAGGGTAGCTGGGACTTGGACTGAGGGAGGGGAGGTCACAGAGCCTCAGAAAAAGCAGCAGTACTGAGCCATGTTGCTGTAAATCCAGCACTGAGGTGACATAGAAAAGGTACTAGAGCCTTCAGCAGCATCTGTGTGCCTCTCTGCCTCCCTCCTGCAGCTCACTCCTCCTCCTCCGCTGTACATATACTTCTATAGGCACATGTACCCTAATCTCTCCATGAAGATGATAGTTCTTCTCTTAGTTCCTCTCTGGAGATGGGTTATAGCAGTGAATTCAGAGTGAACGAACATTTAGGTGGGGAGTATACACACACTACAGTGTTTCTCCTCTTCATTTGTACTATTGATTTTTGGAATGCGGTTTGTAATCAGTCAGGAACAGTTTAACAGAATTACTAGACTTAGGGTCCCATATAAAATGTGACTCATGGAGTACAATGTGGATATTTAGAGTGAAGAAAGGCAACGTGGTGTCCAAGTATTAGCATTGCATCAACAGCTGAGAAAGTTCAAGTAATACAAGTATTAAGGCATTTAAGGTACTGGAAAACATTAAGGCAAGTCTTCATCTGGTTATTGTCCTGGAAAACAAGGGAGAATAAAAGAGACAATTAGAAATCAGTGATACGCAAACAACAGAAACAGAAATGAATGTAACATCGTCTCCCTTGCAGCATAGTGTAATTACAAGTATTCACTCTGCCGAAGTGACTGAAGCGAGTACTGGTAATTACACTGCACCGCTGAAACTTCTGAGACGACGGGCAGTGTAACGAAGAGGACGCAGCTTCTGCATGGAGCGCCGCCTCCTCTTCAAACACCTGATCACCGGGTCTCGGACCCCCACGATCACATATTTCTGCCCTCTGCGAGGGGCTTTATCCCAATCATACTGGATTCTGGGCTATATTTATTTTGTTAATCAATAAAACTTCTTAAACTTGGCCCAATCAGCTGCTCCATCACTATGGTGATGGAGCATGTGATTGGTCCATGTGACATCATCACAGGTCCTTTTCCTACTAGCAAGCTAACGGAGAGGAGGCCGGGCTTCGCGATCAAATGGAACAGGTAAGTTATTATTAGTTTATTATTTTTAACCCATTCTGCGCCAGTTTAAACATTAGGAAGATGGCCAAGGGTATTATTTTACATTATAACTATGTTATAATGTGAAATAATACAGAACCGGTTACACATCCCGATGGTTGCATAGCAACCATGCGGGAACATCGCAAAGCATCCGCACTTGCTTGCGGATGCTTGCGATTTTCCCACAGCCCCATTCACTTCTATGGGGCCTGCGTTCCGTTAAAAATGCAGAAGATAGAGCATGCTGCGATTTTCACGCATCGCAAAAGTGATGCGTGAAAATCAACTGTCATGTGCACAGCCCCATAGAAGTGAATGGGTCCGGATTCAGTGCGGGTGCAATGCGTTCACATCACGCATTGCACCCGCGCGGAAAACTCGCCCGTGTGAAAGGGGCCTAAGGGCTCATGTAACACAAACGTGGTTTGTCCGCATCCGAGCCGCATTTTTTGCAGGTCAGATGCGGACCCATTCACTTCAATGGGGCCGCAAAAGATCCGGACAGCAGTCTGTGTGCTGTCTGCATCCATTGTTCCGTTCCGTGGGCCCGCAAAAATAAAATAAAAAATAGAACATGTCCTATTCTTGTCTGTTTTGCGGACAAGAATAGGCATTTCTATTATGGGCGACCCGTTCTGTAGATTGTGGAACGCACACCGATGGCATCCATGATTTGTGGATGCGCAAAACATGGTGCGGTCATGTGCATGAGCCCTAAAGCAAAAAGTCCCTGGTGAATTGGTAGATAGATGCAGTGAATGCATGAAATACTAACACAATGGGGTGTCTAAAAATGAAGCTATATTTACAGGCAACATCCGTCTTGCGGCTCTGCAAAATGCGTATGCATCCTGTAATTTTTGCGGGCTCCATTGTCAAAATGCCTATTCTTGTCTGCAAAATGGGCAAGAATAGGAGAGGTTCTATAATTTGCGGCATGGCCTCATGGATGTGGACAGAACAAGCACGACATCCGCGTGCTTCCGGATTTTTTGCGGCCACGTCAATGGGTCCACATGCGGACCGTGTGAATGAGGCCTTGGACAGTATTTAGTAAATGTGCCCCAAAGTAATGAGAGGAACTAGAAGCCTGCAATCTGCCACCTCCATTATTACATATTCTATGAAATCACTTTCATATCTTACCTGGATAAGGCAAACTGGTTTAAGGCCAATGGTTTTTCAGGTAATAGATCACTTCAGAGTTTAGCTGAGGTCCAAATAAAGGATTTAACTGGGCCAGAATCGCAATGAGCCAGCTGTATGTGAAAACACGAGACGCATTAGATCATGACCAGATACAGGAAAGATACAGATTTGCAGAAAACCAAAATTATGCTGTAGGACAGCAGTCAAACTTTTCACGGATTTGCAAGAATTCTGACAAGAGTATCAGGGTGGGGCCACATCACATTTTTGCCATCCGTTTAACGTATAGGTTGGAAAAAAATAGAGTATACAAATGTGTAGCACACCAGGCTTTTGTAAAAAAGTAAAAAGAAAGGTTAACGTGTATATATATATATATATATATATTTTTTTACAATGGCATTCTATGGTGACAGATGCCAAAGTAAGGCAGCAGTCAGAAGCATCCATTAACGTATACTTTTTTGTATACGATAAACAGATGGTAAAAAATGGGATATGAACCCAGCCTTAGGCCTCTTGCACACGAACGTTTTTTTTTTTCCGTTTACGTTCCGTTTTTTGCGTTCTGTATACGCAAAAAAAATGGAAGGCACTCCGTATTTTCGTTCTGTTGAAAGATAGAACATGTCCTGTTATTGTCCGCATAACAGACAAGGATAGTACTCTATAAGGGGCCAGCTGTTCCGTTCCGCAAAATACTGAAAAAGCCCTACGGTCGTGTGCAATGGGCCTTCATTTGCAGGTATCCTTTACCATAATGACATACGCTGGATGTCAAGTCATTGTAGGAACACACAGAGAGCAGGAAATAATCTAGAACTCTTTAAAAATGAAATCCCAGACTGGTAACAGTAAGTATTTATATATAAAGCGTCCTATATAAAAGTAGTACACGGTATATATCAATGTAAAAGCATCAGCATGAAAACGGATGTATGCTATGGCGCATGTCTTACATCATGTACATAACAAGAACTGATCGTCCGCTGCGCTGTGCATTTAGTTACTCGGCATATGAAGAGTCAACTGCTAATGTTGTCAGAGCGGCATCCTCATGGGGTTTATACACCGCACTTTCCAGCCTTATTTTGTTGCATTGCAGGGTTTAGGAAGAAAAAAACAGAGCGAGCTAGGCAGAGATTGCAGAGCTGTAGGAAGGAGCGTGGTTATGTAACGCTGCCCCAGAAATTCCAGCAGCTCCTCGAGATGGATCCCTTGGTTCACTTCACCGCAGGGATTACGGCTTTTCCTTTTTGTGATGGCAATGTATGTAACATGAAGGGGAGTACCGATGAGTGCGCCACAATATATATATATATATATATATATATATATATATATATATATATATATATATATATATATATTAACAGAATACATTCACCTACACAGTTCCCTAGATATCCGGGAAAGAAATGCAGGATGTGCGATTCCTCCAATACAGCCGAATCATCCTGCTGAAATCACTGCAGATGGCCTCCAGTCTGCCGGGCTACACATTGGTTTCTTCCATCTCAGACCTCTATGGAGCACCCCAACCAATACCTCAGGGAGACATCCGCAGAAACCAAACTAAACAAGTAAACGACCCTTCAAATCAATGGTGGTTTGATCAAAATATGGTGTTAAAGGCATGTGGAGGGTCACAAGGGGGTACTTGCCCTGTTGCCTCCGCCACCCACTTTCCTGCCCACACTGGTTCTTCTGAAAATCACAGATAGATGGTGAGGAACAGTTGTGTAGTGGGGGCAAGGAGTAACACGAGTAGTATGAAAGCACAGCTCATCTCCAGGCTGGAGAAATGACCATGCATGAAGTCTAAGACTGGGTTTCCATCTTCAGGTTTTTGGACGCAGTTTCTAAAGTCAAAGCAGAGAAATCATCATAAATGGAGGATACATATAGCAGAAAGACTAAAGGGGGACATTTATTTTGCCCGGTTTAGCCAGAAAGTCACAAAGTTTGGCACACATCATAGTTGAGCAAATATTTGGGACTTTTTGGGGTTCTGGAGCCCTGCTTGCCCCTTTTTGATAAAGTGTGCCGAGCGGAGGCAGCCTGCCACATCTGGTAACTGGCCTAGGTTATACAGGGCATCTATAAGGGCCTTCGAGCTGGTGTAGACTGCCGTGTTGGTGCACAGCCACACTACCAGTATTAAGGGGCATGCACTTCTTAATAATTGTGTCGCATCCGATGCCAGCAGGGGACAGATTAAAACCAACGTGTAATACTATGGTCTTAATAGATGTCCCTCTAAATCTTCTTGTTTTGAATCTACTGCTGGCTGTGGATCAAAAAACCTGAATGTGGAAACCTAGCCTCAGCCGTCTAGATAACCATGATAGACTACTGTGGACCAGGCTGAAGGCACGTATGGCCATCACTCCCATATGTGACTGCAATAGGTGGTCAGGGCTGGGTTGGGGTTCTTGACCACATGTTTTTTTTACATGGGAGCCTCCATATACCTTCATCTGGTCCACATGTATTTAGGGCTGCAGAAAAACAGAAACCCAGCAGTGTGATGTTCTTACATGCATCCATTTCTGGCCGGACTTCCCCTTTAAACTAGGAGAGGCTTGATGCATAACTATACAGTTCAGATCTTCCATGAACCCGCACGTAACTATTGTAACTCGTCAGTCTATAGAGCCACATACGGACATTTACTAGGTGAGTACTAACATTGCTGTGGGTTACAGATGATGAGAATGGAACAATATGTGTCCCCTAGTCAACGCAGGACGACGCAAAGCCAAGCCAGGTTGGTTACTGTGTAAAATATGTACTACAAAAAAATTCTAATAAAGGGGTTCTCTGGGCTTTTTTTTTAAATTAATGACCTATCCTCAGGATAGGTCATCAATATCAGATCAGCCGCCACTCGATCAGCTGTTTGAGACGGTGGCGCGCGCAGTGTGCACGTCCGTCTCTCTTCCTGTCTGCTGCTGCTGACCCATAGACATACAGCGGTGAGCAGGGAGACGGCACCTGCACACTGCGCGCGAGTCTCCTCAAACAGCTGATCGGCGGGGGTGCCGGACCTTCTGAGGATAGGTCATCAATATCAGATCAGCCGGCACTCGATCAGCTGTTTGAGACGGCGGCGCGCGCAGTGTGCACGTCCGTCTCTCTTCCTGTCTGCTGCTGCTGTCCCATAGACACACAGCGGTGAGCAGGGAGACGGCACCTGCACACTGTGCGCGAGTCTCCTCAAACAGCTGATCGGCGGGGGTGCCGGACCTTCTGAGGATAGGTCATCAATATCAGATCAGCCGGCACTCGATCAGCTGTTTGAGACGGCGGCGCGCGCAGTGTGCACGTCCGTCTCTCTTCCTGTCTGCTGCTGCTGTCCCATAGACACACAGCGGTGAGCAGGGAGACGGCACCTGCACACTGCGCGCGCGTCTCCTAAAACAGCTGATTGGCGGGGGTGCCGGACCTTCTGAGGATAGGTCATCAATAAAAAAAAAAAGCCCGGAGAACCCCTTTAAGTCTTTGGGTTATGCATAGTGAGTTTTTAATATTCTTTTAAGACCTCTTTCACACCAGCAAATTTTCCATCCAGATGCGGTGTGTGTAGTGAATGTACAGCATCCAGACTAAATCCCCACCCATTTATTTCACTGGTTCTCTGTACATACGTTTTTCACGCACCATCTCTGCGTTTAGGAGAAAGTCGCAGCATGTTCTATATTGGGCGTTTTTTTACGCAGCTCTGGCTCCGTAGAAGTAAAGGCAGGCAGCCAGACGCAATACGTTTTTCAGCAGCTATAGATCATTATTCTTCAGTTTTTCTTCACACGCGTGAAAAACTGATTGAATATAATAGCAGAAAAAAACTGATTGAACTTGCACGCAAAACCATAGTTTTTTTTTCCCTGAACAGATCCTGACACAATACATATTGCTCGTTTGAAAGAGGCCTAAGCCCTTTCCTACCTATATCTGTTTCTGGGAAAGCTGAGTGAGTCAGTTTTCCAACCATTACTGCTTTCCCCAGGGTTCTAGACCCTGAAAGACAAAGCTCCCTAATGCTGCCTCATACATCCCCTGCTCCCATGCTGTGTGTAACTGGGCCGAACCTTTGCAGTAGACATCAACTTTTTCCAGTATAGAAAAAAAAAAAATCACCAAAATGCCCTTCTATTGCAGAAATGCTGATTGAGTTCCACATAAAGAATAGCCTCATAGTCAATCAGTGAGGACAACCTACGACAGCTCCATGGGGATTATAAAGCATGTTGAATATTCATTTACTTGCATTGGATGTTCAAGGTGAGCAAGAAATCCTCCACATGTGAACGCAGCCTAACACACTAGAAGGACTACATTCTTACATGAACGGCAGGCACTGGGGAATGACGTGTGCAGTGTACACTGGCAATAAACCAGGTCACACAACAGTTTAAAACACAATGTTCCCAATAAAGACCAGCTCTTTGTGGTGTAAGCAGGCAGGGGTTAATGAGCTTGTGTGGTGGAAACTGGGAGCTGGCCAGGCGTCTGGACTCAATTCATCTCGTGACAACCCGCTGGCCTGCTTTCTATCACGGGCAGAGAATCTTTCCACCTACACCAGAAGCTGCAGAGATGTTATCAAGTATATTACAGGTTTCATTATTACATTTAACCTTTATTTAGAAGGTTAGAAAAATAAAGTGCCTTCCTGCAGGCCTTCAGAGATGGCGGTTCCCGGGAACGCTCCAAAAGAACCAACCCTGTAAACACGATCACCCAGTCTACAGAGCCCGACTATCGGGCAGATTATTGGGGGCGAACGTTCCCACGGACACGCGCTCCCTATAATCTGCCCATCTAAGGGGTTGTGCACACAAAATTTTATGTCCGCATCAGATTCGCATTTCTTGTTGACTGGATGTAGACCCAACCGACTTCCCGCCACCTGCAAAAGATGCGAACAGCACACCAACTGCTGTCCACATCCGTATGTCCGTTCCATGGTCCCGCAAAAAAAATAGACCATTTCCTATTCTTGTCCGTTTTACGGATAAGGATAGGACTGTTCTACAGAGGGTAGCACGGTTCACTCGGCGAAATGCGGAACACACATGGTCGGTATCGGTGTGCACGAGCCCTAAAGGGGCGGCCAATCACCTGGTTAACTAGTGAAACACTGCTTCATCGGGTGATGCTGTCGTTCTTGCAGGCACCTAGATTATCATTTTTGGATAGCAGATCGTGCTGTCTAAACAGGGATCCGCTGTCCAGAAATAACGCAGCTGTATGAGGATCGCAATAGCCATCCCTCGTCCTCATACTGTGGAGGTGATCGCTGCTTGTAAATGAAACGCTTCACCTCCAGCCGGCTGTCAGGAAGGAACGCTTCCTTCCAGATAGTCGTCTGATCCTCGGATAATGTAAACCCAACTTTTAGGCCAGACACGCAGCGGCGAGTTCAATGCGAGGAACTCGCAGCGGGCGTCAGTGTGCGGTCCCGTTCTGGACAGATTGCACAATATTATGCCATTTATAAGGCTGTGTGGCCCTGTGAGACCTGGAATCTATAGAATGGCACTAAAAAAAAAAATGCTGTCAGTGTGATACAATGGATTCTATATAATATAAGACAGGGCAGCGCTCTTGAGATAGGAGCGGCTCCCATAGGTGGACAGTTTATTCATAGACTTCTAGCAGGAATAATAGAGGAAAGGCATATATAAATAGATGTTCCAGAATGGCGATTCATGTGGAATACAGTTATTTACTACGGCATATCTTTGAGATATATACAGGAAGCTAAACTAGAGATCTTCCAGGAGGAGCCGCTGGGACAAGGGCGTATCAAAGTCACCGCACACTAAACACGGCTGTGTATACTCACAACAAGTAGCAGCAGACCGCACACGTCACCAGCATTGTATTGATGACCCTGGAAAAGAGATACACGACACGCAGGGCTTTAATGTTAGGTTCGCAAACTAAAATTAAAACTAATTTTCATGATAATAAAACATCCTTAAAAACAAAGAATTCGGTTAGTTGTGTGTTTACGTGAGCCACAGACAGAACAGCGCAGAGCTGAACAGACGTGCTCCACTCTGTTCGCCGGGGGAACATGGGTCGGGGAGTATTTACACTAAAAGGGAGAGGGGCTGTCTAAGGGAACATAACCCTGTGAGGGGGGAATCTAGTCATAACTGGGTGGGGGCAACATTATAAACCAGAAAACCCCTTTAAGGGGGTATCCCTCTGTGGGGGGAACATCATACTGTGTGAGGGGGGCACTTTGAGAACATCCCTTTGTTCTGAGGGCATTTAATGGGTCTTCATTCTGTGTGTGGGGGCACATAAGGGATCACCCTACTGATAGGGGGCACTTAGGGGCATCATGCTGTGTGGGGAGGCACCAGGGGCACTAACGGAGCATCTTATTGTGTGGGGGCACCAAACAATCACTCTGCTGTGAGGGTGAACTGAGGGGGCATCAGACTGTAGGGTGACTAAAAGGAATATCATATTGTCTGAAGGGCACTAAGGGACATCATTATTGTTAGATGGCACTGAAAGGGCATTCTTACTCTGTGGGGAGGCACTAATGGGGCACTGACGTTATCGCTCTTTTTTTGGCGGCTCGGCCCTTCACCCTACAGAAGACCTTTACATAAAAGTACTAGAGTACTCCTGCCCATTCACCATGGAGTATTTCAGACTCTCTAGTGAATAATTCCACCCAGGCTGCTCCTGAATAGACTCTGGTTACTGCAGGTGACACTGTCATACCGTACCTACCGTACCGTAGAGGAAGGAATAACGGAACTCTTCTGCACAAATATACCTTAACGGGGTTCTCTGGACTTTTAATATTGATGACCTATCATCAGGATCTGATACTGGTGACCTATCCTGAGGATAGGTCTCCAATATTAAAATCCTGGAGAACCCCTTTAACTGTGGCCATACACAGAGGAACATCGGAATGGCTGGCCAGCCATCTAATGTGTATTGGGGTGTCTTGACTTTCGTCTGATCCCAGATTGGGGGGAAGGGGTGAAGAAGAATCTAGCATGTTGGACTTCAACACGCACAATCCTTTGTTCTCCAAGGCCTGCTCCTCTGACTGAACTCACAGTACCATAATGATTTGTGATGCTGTGTATACCTGCCTGACCACAGAGTTTCTTTACTGTATACATAGTATTCTATGAGTTCAATAGACCTGCATTCAGACATGAACTCACATCATCACACATCTCTATGATCCTGGGAGTGTGTATCAGAGGAGCACCGTTCAGTCGGGGTAACACAGCCCTCACACTGAGCGGGTTTCCCGGACTGAATACACTTGAAACTGGACTAAGGGTCTGGAAAATCAGGATAACACCCTGTGTAATAGCTGCAAGGTGTAATTCAGCTTCTAATAACATCATAACCTGAGAACATAAGCCATCGCTATCTCATCGGTGGGGTCTGACCCCCACACCCCCGCTGATCAGCTGTAAATATACCATAAAGTCCACTCTCTCTGCATGGATCGCTACTGTAAAGAACAAAATAACATTCCCAAAAAGCCTTTGTGGAATAAACATTTGTGCTGTGCTTAATACCTTAGAATGTATGCCAAGGACAATCCATGGCATTTGCTTGCAAAGGGCACGTTTGGGGTAAACAAGAAAAAAAGAACGGCTTAAAATGTATCTGCACAATATTTTTCTATCCCGTATAATTGTGGCTTGAGATTTCTTATCTGTATACAGTATAGGCCACCTTTCTACTGGAGACATCTAGACATATCTGGTCTCGCCTTTGACTAAACAGGTACGGGAGGTGAAAGTTTACACTACAAACAAGGACCCGCCGTAGCACTGATGTGTACACTGGTTTATGCCCCAGGTGATCAGGTAGTGTGTTGGAGGGTGATAGGAAAAACCTATATAGTGTGGTATACCTAGTATAGGGCCTAAGAGGGTGATAGGAAAAACCTATATACTGTGGTATACCAAGTATAGGGCCTAAGAGGGTGATAGGAAAAACCTATATACTGTGGTATACCAAGTATAGGGCCTAAGAGGGTGATAGGAAAAACCTATATACTGTGGTATACCTAGTATAGAGCCCAAGAGGGCGATAGGAAAAACCTATATACTGTGGTATACCTAGTATAGAGCCCAAGAGGGCGATAGGAAAAACCTATATAGTGTGGTATACCTAGTGTCAGGTCTAAGAGGGTGATAGGAAAAACCTATATAGTGTGGTATACCTAGTGTCAGGCCTAAGAGGGTGATAGGAAAAACCTATATAGTGTGGTATACCTAGTGTCAGGCCTAAGAGGGTGATAGGAAAAACATATATGGTGTGGTATACCTAGTGTCAGGCCTAAGAGGGTGATAGGAAAAACCTATATAGTGTGGTATACCTAGTGTCAGGCCTAAGAGGGTGATAGGAAAAACCTATATACTGTGGTATACCTAGTGTCAGGCCTAAGAGGGTGATAGGAAAAACCTATATAATGTGGTATACCTAGTATAGAGCCCAAGAGGGTGATAGGAAAAACCTATATAGTGTGGTATACCTAGTGTCAGGTCTAAGAGGGTGATAGGAAAAACCTATATAGTGTGGTATACCTAGTGTCAGGCCTAAGAGGGTGATAGGAAAAACATATATAGTGTGGTATACCTAGTATAGGGCCTAAGAGGGTGATAGGAAAAACCTATATACTGTGGTATACCAAGTATAGGGCCTAAGAGGGTGATAGGAAAAACCTATATACTGTGGTATACCTAGTGTCAGGCCTAAGAGGGTGATAGGAAAAACCTATATACTGTGGTATACCTAGTATAGAGCCCAAGAGGGCGATAGGAAAAACCTATATAGTGTGGTATACCTAGTGTCAGGCCTAAGAGGGTGATAGGAAAAACATATATAGTGTGGTATACCTAGTGTCAGGCCTAAGAGGGTGATAGGAAAAACCTATATAATGTGGTATACCTAGTATAGAGCCCAAGAGGGTGATAGGAAAAACCTATATAGTGTGGTATACCTAGTGTCAGGTCTAAGAGGGTGATAGGAAAAACCTATATAGTGTGGTATACCTAGTGTCAGGCCTAAGAGGGTGATAGGACAAACCTATATAGTGTGGTATACCTAGTGTCAGGCCTAAGAGGGTGATAGGAAAAACCTATATAGTGTGGTATACCTAGTGTCAGGTCTAAGAGGGTGATAGGAAAAACCTATATAGTGTGGTATACCTAGTGTCAGGCCTAAGAGGGTGATAGGAAAAACCTATATAGTGGGGTATACCTAGTGTCAGGCCTAAGAGGGTGATAGGAAAAACCTATATAGTGGGGTATACCTAGTGTCAGGCCTAAGAGGGTGATAGGAAAAACCTATATAGTGTGGTATACCTAGTGTCAGGCCTAAGAGGGTGATAGGAAAAACCTATATAGTGTGGTATACCAAGTATAGGGCCTAAGAGGGTGATAGGAAAAACCTATATAGTGTGGTATACCAAGTGTAGGGCCTAAGAGGGTGATAGGAAAAACCTATATAGTGTGGTATACCTAGTGTAGGGCCTAAGAGGGTGATAGCAAAAACATATATAGTGTGGTATATCAAGTGTAGAGCCTAAGAGGGTGATCAGAAAAACCTATATACTGTGGTATACCTAGTGTAGGGCCTAAGAGGGTGATAGAAAAATCCTGTATACTGGTATACCAAGACTAGGGCCTAAGAGGGTGATAGGAAAACCTATATACTGTGGTATTCCTAGTGTAGGGCCTAAGAGGGTGATAGGAAAAACCTATATACTGTGGTATACCTAGTGTAGGGCCTAAGAGGGTGATAGCAAAAACCTATATACTGTGGTATACCTAGTGTAGGGCCTAAGAGGGTGATAGAAAAATCCTGTATACTGGTATACCAAGACTAGGGCCTAAGAGGGTGATAGGAAAAACCTATATACTGTGGTATTCCTAGTGTAGGGCCTAAGAGGGTGATAGGAAAAACCTATATACTGTGGTATACCTAGTGTCAGACCTAAGAGGGTGATAGCAAAAACCTATATACTGTGGTATACCTAGTGTAGGGCCTAAGAGGGTGATAGAAAAATCCTGTATACTGGTATACCAAGACTAGGGCCTAAGAGGGTGATAGGAAAAACCTATATACTGTGGTATACCTAGTGTCAGACCTAAGAGGGTGATAGGGAAACCCTATATACTACGGCATACCTAGTGTAGGGCCTAAGAGGGTGATAGGGAAACCCTATATACTACGGTATACCTAGTATAGGGCCTAAGAGGGCGATAGGAAAAACCTATATACTGCCGTATACCTAGTGTAGAGCATATCCACAGCCACCCTTCCATGTATTCATTACCTGGAAGCATCAGGGACCACTGCTCTAGACATCAGGGTTTCTTCCAGAGGTGAGACCCATGTATATATTAGACAATTATGGAATATCTAGTCTGAGGTAGGAATACTCCTTTAAGGCACCTTTTAAGAGAAAAGCAAGGAATGGCCTTTTACAACATCCATAACATACCTGCTGGCAGGCTCCAAACCCTTAGCCATACTGACTGCTGCCACAGAGGTTGGCAGTGTGACCACATAGACAACAGGTCACAGCAGAGCAGGCGGACACAGCACAGACGGGAAAGTTGCTGGATTTAAAAGATCTGTTTGGCATTTTTACTCCTTTGGAACCCGTTGTCAGGTAGGTTAGGAATCTTAGAATGCCAGTTTAAGGGTGCCTTCACACATGGCAGATTTTATTTCAAAAACTTTTTTGTGACTGAAAAATAAGTTCCATCTACCTGAATGGTGCTTGCATCTAAAACAACGCCATTCAAAGGAAGGGAAACGTTTTTCCGTCCTGGAAAATTTTCTGCAACAATATCTGCGGTGTGTGAAGGCACTTTAAGGCAAACCCCTCCACTCCAGCACCGCTGCCACAGTCACATGCCCGAATGCCACACATGACCAAGTGCTAAGGGTACTTTCACACTAGCGTTATTCTTTTCAAGCATTGAGTTCCGTCCTAGGGGCTCAATACCGGAAAAGACAGTTTTATCCCAATGCATTCTGAATGGAGAGAAATCCGATCAGGAAGCATCAGGATGTCTTCAGTTCAGGACCAGAACGTTTTTTTGACAGAGAAAGGGCTCTTTCACACTACCATTTTCCTTTTCCGTCCTAGAGTTCCATCCTAGGGGCTCTATACCGGAAAATAACTGATCAGTTTTATCCCCATGCCTTCTGAATGGAGAGAAATCCGTTCAGGATGCATCAGGATGTCTTCAGTTCAGTATGTGAACGTTTTTTGGACGTTGACAAAACCGCAGCAGTTGACAAAAAACGTTCAGTGACTGAACTGAAGACATCCTGATGCTTCCCGATCGTATTTCTCTCCATTCAGATTGCATTAGGATAAGGGTCCATTCACACGTCAGTATTTTTACCTTTCCAGATAAACGTTCAGTTTTTTTGCGGATCCATTTTTCTGTACAACCTTCCGTTTTTGTACTAAAGTGCATCCGAATCCGTTCTGTGTTTCCGTTGTGCTATGTCTCAAAACAGAAAGCACATGGCACAAAGGGCTGGGTTTAATTATTTTTTTGTTTCCTGTAAACGGATCCGAAAAAAATCGGATGACATTCGGATGGTTTTGTGCATGTCATCCGCATTTTTGCGGATCCATTGACTTGAATGGACAACGGACAGAAAGTAGGACAAGCTTAATTTTGTTTCAGGATCCGCATCCTGGAAAATAGGGAAACAGAACGGATTCCGTGATTCGGACAGCATCATGATTGGTGTCCGCATTTTTGCGGAGGCAATTGAAATTAATGGATCCGAAAAAACTTTCCGATTTAATACTGAATGGAAACGGAGTGTTAAAACGGATGTGTGAATGGACCCTAAAACTGTCTTTTCTCTCCAAAAATCCGGAAGACATGCTGTAACGCCGGATCCGGAATTAATGCCCATTGAAGTGCATTAATCCGGATCCGGAATGAAGCTAAATGTCGTTTTGGAGCATCGCCGGATCCGACGTTTAGCTCTGTGCATGCGCAGCAGCAGTTCCGATCGGGGCCCCAGTGTAAACTGGGGCTCCGATTGGTTACCATGGCAGCCAGGACGCTACTCAAGTCCTGGCTGCCATGGTAAGTACTCCGCAGCAGTGTACTTACCTGCTCTGCAGCCCCCGGGTGCTCCTTCGTGACGTCACAGGTCTGGGCGGTGCATTGATCTATGCGCTGCGGGGACCTGTGACATCATGAAGGAGCGGCCGCAGCGCAGGTGAGTACACTGCTGCGGAGTACCATGGCAGCCAGGACTTCAGTAGCGTCCTGGCTGCCATGGTAACCTGAAAGCATTTCGAAGACTGATCAGGATCCTGATCAGTCTTCTAATGCTTTCAGACGACTTGCGTTCTGACAGATCCGGCTGGACGGAAGTGCCCGCCAGATCCTCAGAACGCAAGTGTGAAAGAGGCAATAAAAATACTGCGTTGACAGATCCGTTCTTCCGGTCTGCGCATGTGCAGACCTTTAAAAATGTAAAAAAATAAAAATAACGGATCCATTTTTCCGGATAACAACCGGAAATGCTGTCCGTTGGCATACAGATTGCCAGATCCTCACAACGCAAACGTGAAAGTACCTCAACAGTATATTGCGGTGAGTCCGGTGACGTGTGGCATATGGGCATGTCACTGCTGCAGTCAAGTGAACCTGGGAGGATTGGAGGGGGTGTAAACTGATGGGTATAACTTCTTTTATTGATTTAACACATTCCCTGCCTTAGGTGTATCTGCATGGTGCGGTTTTGACCTGCGGTTCTGCAGCTCTAATTCACGGTAAAAATGCAACAATAGTACAATTGCAACATCCAAATAGATTGTAAGATTGGTAAAGGGTCCAGGGGTGCCAATCTGTGGTGGGAGTCACGTGGGCACATGCTGCATTACTAAATCTCCTAGTGCCTGTGACTAACCCCTAGTTCTAGGAACCCCTGAATTGTATATTGCTCAGAAGAACAGATATGAGGAAGTTGTGGCACAGCCCTCCCTGATAACTACAACCCCCATCAGACTGTAACCTGGCTTTCCCTCACCAGGGGTATACACTCAGTTGGCTGCCCTATTCGAACTTGTATGTAAATACCCTGACCAGGGCAGAGTGGCTTTCTGACTCTTTACTATTGAATTTCCCAGTTGAAACCATGCAAATAACGATGGCTTCCTCAGTGTTTGGAAACAGAAATGTGACCGGTGGGTCAGAGGAATCCAGAAGTCTCTGACCACCCCCAGCACTCACAACTTCTCACACTACAGTGCACACTCACCCTCGATTTGGTCCTTTGGGGACGAACCACGGCAGCACAGCGCCCACAATGCCCCAGAACACAGTCATGACGATTATAGGGACGAGGAGCCCGGGGTAGGCCATGTTGTCACGTCAGGACTCACGACGACCAAGCTGAAAACTCCGCAGCTCCAGACACTGCTCGGAGACTGGCAGAGTCATGTGACTACACCTAGCACCGTCATGTGACAAGCAGCGCAGGCTCCTCCCCCCGCCCACGCCTCTGGAATGTAACACGAGCCCCAGAGTGCACTAAACGCTAGAGGACAAACTGTACGAACTACGTAGGCATTTTGCCGGAGACCAAAAATAAAAGCCATAAAAATGGCGACTGCGGTGAATTTTCAAGGTCTGTCCTGTGTTTTGGGTACAGTAGAAGTAGAACTGGACAGGTAGCTGCCACTTCGTGAGCTGTAAAAACACGTTTTATAGGAATGCTTTGAGCCACACTGGGGGATCTGGTTCACCCTCCTACGCTAGTGTCATAAATGTAGATGTAAACTAGTGGGATGGAAATATGGCATTTAGAATTTTTACTTTCCAATGCAATTAAACCAAAATGGGATTTTCTGTTCAGATTTTTATCTGGAAAAAACACAATACAGCAAAGTGAATGAGAGCTGGTAAATAGTGTTGAGCGAACTTGTGTTTTAAGTTCAGAGTCCAAAGTTCGGGTTATCGAAGAATCCCGTTATGGATTCCGCTACCACGGACCATAACGGAATTTGGAATCCATAATGGGATTCTTCGATAACCCGAACTTTGGACGCAGAACTTAAAAAACAAGTTCGCTCAACACTACTGGTAAATCTATTGTACACTTTGCATATTTTGCATATTTGCCATGCGGACTGAAATCTGCAGTATGTCAATTGTTTTGGTGGATTTTAAGTGCTGATTTCGCCCAAGGGAGATCTGCAAGAAATACCCCCCAAAAAACCACAAATAACACATGCAGATTTTGGAACGTAAACGGAGAAATGCAATTAATCTATGGAAACCTGCACTTGGCTGTAGGTACTCCAAGGGTAAATACACACGTTGACGATTTATGTGCGGACAATCCGCATCAATTGGTGCAGATTTGCATGCGGATTTTCCTCTCCCTATTGAAGTGAATGGAGAAAATCCAGTCAGGAAAAAGAAAATAAATTTGGCATGCTGCGGTTTTTAAAATCTGCACCGTGTACATGAAAATTTCAAATTCTCATAGAATACAATGTGCATGACCTATGGTGGGGAGTTTCCACGTGGATCGTGGAATCCTGATCGTGTGCATTTTGCCCAGAGCATTGGGACCAAGGCTGGAAATTGCATTGGAATTGGGTGTAGGAGCATCACCATTATTTTTCCAAGATCCATCGAGAGAACAGAAAAGAAAAACAATTAAGAAAAAAATGGATCCTGAGCACATTTGGCATATATTTTAGCCATTGCTTTTTTGAGATCTCTTATTTTAGATGGAAAAAAAGTCCTGCATGCAGTACCTTTTTTCTGTAAAAAAAAACATATCTTTGACAGAAATGGCTCAAACAGATGCCAAGTGTGTGTAACTGATGCACAGGATCCGTTATTTTTTTCTTCTTCTGACAGATCAGAACGGAAAATGAAACAGTGATGTGAACCCAGCCCTAAGAAACCCCATGTGTATTCCTCATGGTATAATATAGTAGCCTGCTTGTATTCCCAACCTCTTAGGGCTTTTTCACACGAGCGGATGCCGTGCAGTTAATCCGCTGCGTGAAAGAGTGCCAAGCCCCGCTCCGGACAGCAGAGACACGGAGCAGTAACATGATTGATAATGCTCGGGGGCCTCTCTGTGATCTTTTTACTACAAAATCGCAGAGAGATAAAGTTGTCACAGTGATTTTGTAGTAAAAAGATCACAGAGAGGCCCCCGAGCATTATCAATCATGTTACTGCTCAGTGTCTCTGCTGTCCAGAGCGGGGCTTGGCACTCTTTCATGCAGCGGATAACCTGCACGGCATCTGCTCGTGTGAAAGAGCCTTTAGCCTCTGTTCATACGTCAGTGATATCCATCAGTGATTGTGGGCCAAAACCAGGAGTGGAGCTACACAGTCATAAGGTATGAGGGAAAGAGCCGCACCTGGTTGAATGAGGCATAAATCAGTGCATATCTACAACAGATGATCCCATCGTAGTCCCCAAGGGGTATAAGAAAATGTCAACCGGATATGGTATCAGACGCTGATGACAAACAGCCAAATGCGCATGCGCCATAGCTCGGGGTACACATGTATAGGAAAGACGAAGACCAGATATGACGACACATAAGTTACATGCACTACGATAACGCCAGTTATGTGACATACAGATAAATATTCAGATAGAAATAGAAGCAATTATGCGCTAAGGAGGAATAGTAATCAAATACATATGACAATTATGATTAGGGATGTCCCGATACCGATACTAGTATCGGTATCGGGACCGATACCGGCATTTTCACGAGTACTTGTACTCGTAAAAATGCCGCCGATACCACTGCCGATACCGGAAGTTCCGGTTCGGCAGCGGCTATATTCTGTTTAATTAACGCTAACTTACTGTGCCTGTGATCACTAACTATTAATGCGCAGTCCCTCCATGCTCCTGCCCCGCGCGCCTTCTGTAATCATAAAGTGGGCGGAGCGGGCAGGCGGGACATGAGGCGCATGGAGGAATCGGGCAGCTTGAGCTCTCAGTTCCTCCATGCGCCTCATGTCCCGCCTGCCCGCTCCGCCCACTTTATGATTACAGAAGGCGCACGGGCAGGAGCATGGAGGGACTGCGATAATAGTTAGTGATCACAGGCACAGTAAGTTAGCGTTAATTAAACAGAATATAGCCGCTAGCGGGCCGGTGTATGAGTCAAGCTGCACCGGCCCTGACACTAATGTGGATCTGTGGATGACATGTATATAGCATAAGATGCTATATATGTGTCATCCACATAGCCCCCTAACAGTGTCATCCACAGATCCCCCCATTACAGCCTCATCCACAGATCCCCCCATAACAGTGATGTCCACAGGTCCCCCCATAACAGTGATGTCCACAGGTCCCCCCATAACAGTGATGTCCACAGGTCCCCCATAACAGTGATGTCCACAGGTCCCCCCCCCCATAACAGTGATGTCCACAGGTTCCCCCCCCCCATAACAGTGATGTCCACAGGTCCCCCCTCCCCCCATAACGGTGATGTCCACAGGTCCCCCCCATAACGGTGACGTCCACAGGTCCCCCCCATAACGGTGATGTCCACAGGTCCCCCCCCATAACGGTGACGCCCACAGGTCCCCCCATAACGGTGACGCCCACAGGTCCCCCCATAACGGTGACGCCCACAGGTCCCCTCATAACGGTGACGCCCACAGGTCCCCCATAACGGTGCCGTCCACAGATCCCTCATAACGGTCGCCATCCACAGATCCCCTATAACAGTGCGTCATCCACAGATCCCCTATAACAGTGCGCCATCCACAGATCCCCTATAACAGTGCGTCATCCACAGATCCCCTATAACAGTGTCATCCACAGATCCCCCATAACAGTGTCATCCACAGATCCCCCATAACAGTGTCATCCACAGATCCTCCATAACGGTGACATCCACAGATCCCCATAACAGTGCGTCATCCACAGATCCCCTATAACAGTGCGTCATCCACAGATCCCCATAACAGTGCGTCATCCACAGATCCCCTATAACAGTGCGTCATCCACAGATCCCCCATAACAGTGTCATCCACAGATCCCCATAACAGTGTCATCCACAGATCCCCCATAACAGTGTCATCCACAGATCCCCATAACAGTGCGTCATCCACAGATCCCCCATAACAGTGCGTCATCCACAGATCCCCCATAACACTGTGTTATCCACAGATCCCCATAACAGTGCGTCATCTACAGATCCCCCATAACAGTGTCATCCACAGATCCCCCCCATAACGGTGACATCCACAGATCCTCCACAACAGTGTTGTCCTCCGAAGATCCCCCAAAAACAGATCCCCCTGGAGGCACATTGGTTTGAAAACACTATTATATTACCATTTATTAATTTATTAACACTTGTACAAAGGAAAAGAAAAGCAGTTATTCATAGCAACCAAATTCCAGCTTTAATTTTTTTCATTGCTATCAGTAACTGCGGGGCTGTTTATACGAGGTATCGGTAATTGGTATCGGCGAGTACTTAAATAAAAGTATCGGTACTCGTACTCGGTCTTAAAAAAATGGTATCGGGACATCCCTAATTATGATTATTTCAGTACATTTCATTCATATAACCATATGGCATTCAAAAAATTGCGCTGTCCGGACACATACCACGTGTCAGTTCTACATGCTGGCACCTTATAATAGCCCAGGCAAGGCGCAAAGCAAAAATATCACAGCACTATACAATATAATAGCAAATAATCGAAAAACCCAAATATACAGGTAATCAACCTTGTGTGTCACATGATCTCAAACAAGGCATATCATATTATGTATAATATTAGCACTTAACAGTATATAAAAGGAATAAACAAATAATAATAGTAATGAAAGATAAAGAATGTAATTCTAATAAATAGATTCTTGGCTCCTTGAATATGACATCCATATGTGGTGGATTCATTTCATCAATATGTTTCAACTCCCAGTTTGGACAACGGGAAAAAAGAGAAATCATAGAAATCTAAAAATAACCATAGTTCTCCAAAGAAATCAACCGCCATCCTTGTAGGCTGAAGAAATATAATGGATAAATCCATTTAAAGGGAGTCTGTCACCTACATGACATGCTTTAAAGCGAACCTGTCACCTGCTTTTTACCTCTTAAGCTGTTAACTGTACCTTATAGATCATTGTAACCTTGTTTCCAAACAGGTGTTCTTCGTTTTTCTGGGGTTTATATTACTGAAAAAATCACTTTATAATCTGCTCTGCTGCGTCTGAAGTCACCAGACAAGTCAAGGAGGCAGACCCTCCTTGACTGCTGGATGCGACTCCCCCGCCCTAACCCCGCCTCTCATCCCTATGATTGACACTAGCTCTTCTGCCCGGGACCGCGCTGGTCTCGGCGGCGCATGCGCCGTCTGCCTTCATAGCAGCGCGATCCCGAGCCTCGCGCTGAGTGAAGCGCGATCCCCTTGCTAGATCGCGCTTGCGCACTTCTCTCCTCTCTAGCCGGGCCGCTGGTGAAATGCAGATCACTCAGCGAGGCTCGGGATCGCGCTGCTATGAAGGCAGACGGCGCATGCGCCGCCGAGACCAGCGCGGTCCCGGGCAGAAGAGCTAGTGTCAATCATAGGGATGAGAGGCGGGGTTAGGGCGGGGGAGTCGCATCCAGCAGTCAAGGAGGGTCTGCCTCCTTGACTTGTCTGGTGACTTCAGACGCAGCAGAGCAGATTATAAAGTGATTTTTTCAGTAATATAAACCCCAGAAAAACGAAGAACACCTGTTTGGAAACAAGGTTACAATGATCTATAAGGTACAGTTAACAGCTTAAGAGGTAAAAAGCAGGTGACAGGTTCGCTTTAAACTGATAATATAGCTCTGTGGGATGCAGATACATAACACTGATGGTACTTTGCTTTAGTTTTTGAGAGACCCAAAAGCACCAAAAACAAAGTTTTACAGATATGCAAATTAGATATTGCAAGTGCCTAGGGGCGGCGAGTGTGCTGCAAGTGCCCAGGGGCGGCGAGTGTGCTGCAAGTGCCCACTGCTCTCGCCTTACTTCCAGGGGGCCAGCCCTGTATCCTTGTGGAGTCATTCTAATCTCCATTCATAATCCAGCGCATGCACACATTACCACCGGACCTGGGCATACAGGCAGTACATTGCCCACTGTGGAGAACAGCGCATGCGCACTGCATATCTCTATGCCTCTCTCCACTGTGGGCAATGTACTGCACATATCCGGGGCCGTCGGTGATGCTTGCAGGCGCTGGATTACGAATGACGATAAGAATGACGCCACATGGATACAGGGCTGGCCAGACGACACAGAGGGGACGAGTTAGGCACAAGTAAAGCGGGGGAGCACTGGGCCAAAAAGTGACCCCAATTATTAGGCTACTTTCACACTAGCGTTTTTGCTGGATCCGGCAGGGTTCAGCAAAAACGCTCCCATTACTGATCATTAGGGATGAGCGAATCGACTTTGGATAAAACATGCGAAGTCAATTCGCATAAAACTTCATTTCAATACAGTACGGAGCGCTCGCTCCATACAGTATTGAAACAAAGTTTATGCGAATTCGCTCATCCCTACTGATAATACGACCATCTGCATTAGTAATGAACGGATCCGGTTGTATTACCTTTAACATAGCTAAGACGGATCCATCATGAACACCATTGAAAGTCAATGAGGGACGGATCAGTTTTCTCTTGTGTCAGAGTTAAACAGATCCATTCCCATTGACTTGCATTGTGGGTTGTGACGGATCCGTCTTGCTTCGCATCCCATCACAAAAAGAAAACCGCAGAATGCTGCGGTTTGCTCTCCAGTATGAGAACGGAACGGAATGCATTTTGGAGCATTTCCTTCTGTTCAGTTCAGTTTTGTCTCCATTGACAATAAGTGGGGACAAAACGGAAACGTTTTTTTTCCGGTATTGAGATCCTATGACAGATGTCAGTACCGGAAAATAGAAACTCTAGTGTGAAAGTAGCCGTAGGCTACATGCACACGAACGTATGTGTTTTGTGGTCCGCAAATTGCGGATCCGCAAAAAAAACGGATGATGTCCGTATGACATCTGTTTTTTTGCGGATCTGTTTTTTTGGGTGGATCCATTGTAATAATGCTTATCCTTGTCCGCAAAACGGTCAAAAATAGGACATGCTCTATTTAATTTAATAAATTTAATCTATTTTTTTCTGCAACACATCAAGGGTTAACAGTCAAACAAAACTCAAAATCTATTACCCTGATTCTGGAGTTTACAGAAACACCCCATGTGTGCTCAAAAACTGGCCTATGGGCACACAGCAGGATTCAGAGTGGAAGGAGCACGATATGGCTTTTGGAGAGTGGATTTAGCTGGAATGGTAATTGGGAGCTATGTCGCATATGAAGACACCCTAAGGTGGCCCTACAGTGGAAACCCTCAAAAAGTGACCCAATTCTTGAAACTACTTGAAACTTTGTCACTTGAAACTACACCCCTCAAGGAATATTTCAAAGTGCGTAGTGAGCACTTTGACCCTTTAGACCAGGGGTCCTCAAACTACGGCCCGCGGGCCACATGCAGCCCGCTGAGGAAAATGATCCGACCCGCCGGGTGTTTTTGCCATTTCTGACGGCTCAGCAGGGCGCCGCCACCTCCTACCAGTGGAAACGCGAGGGAGCTGCAGCGGATGAAGACAGGGACTGACAGTGTAGAGTGGCAGAGCTCTGTCTGGTCCGCGGTACAGGAACTTTTGTTTTCTGTATCCTGTACCTGTCGGGACTGACAGGAAGTGCTCACTTAGTGTGCGCTTCCTATCAGTCCGGCCAGTTACAGGAAACAAATGCTCCTGTACCGCAGACCTCACAGAGCTCGGCCACGCTACACTAGGGGAGGGGGTGAGTAATTAATAAGCAGTGTGACAAGGTGATGAGGGAGGGGCGCTGTGAAAAAGAGTGACAAAAAGGGGCAGGGCGCTGAGAAATGAGAGTGGCAAGGGACGGGTCTGAGAAATGAGTGACAAGGGAGGGGGACTAAGAAATGAGAGTCAGAAGAGAGGGAGGGGTCCTGAGAAATGAAAGTGACAAGGGAGGGGGGCTGAGAAATGAGAGTGACAAGGGAGGGGGGCTGAGAAATGAGAGTGACAAGGGAGGGGGACTGAGAAATGAGAGTGACAAGGGAGGGAGGGGCCCTAAGAAATGAGAGTGACAAGAGAGGGAGGGGGCCTGAGAAATGAGAGTGACAAGAGAGGGGTCTGAGAAATGAGAGTGACAAGGGAGGGGCCTGAGAAATGAGAGTGACAAGGGAGGGACCTGAGAAATGAGAGTTACAAGGGAGGGACCTGAGAAATGAGAGTGACAAGGTAGGGAGGGGGCCTGAGAAATGAGAGTGACAAGGGAGGGGGGCTGAGTAATGAGAGTGACAAGGGAGGGGTGCTGAGAAATGAGAGTGACAAGGGAGAGGGGAATGAAAGTGACATGGGAGGGAGGGTCTGAGAAATGAGAGTGACAAGGGAGGGAGGGGGGAATGAGAGTGACAAGGGAGGGGGGGTGAGAAAGAGAGTGACAAGGGAGGGGGGGAATAATTCCCATTGAAATACTGGTAAATATATATAATTGCTCATAGTTAAACTATAGTCCGGCCCTCCAACGGTCTGAGGGACCGTGAATTGGCCCCTTGTTTAAAAAGTTTGAGGACCCCTGCTTTAGACGTTTCACAGAATTGGCTGTGGAAATGAAAAATTACATTTTTTCCCAGAAAAAGTTGCTTTACACCCACATTTTTCACTTTCACAAAGGGTAACAGGACAAAATGCACCCCAAATTTTGTTCACCATTTCCCCCTGAATACGCCATATGTGCTCAACCCATATGTGCTCAAAAATGATGTATGGGTGCATGGCAGGGTTCAAAAGAGAAGTAGCGCCATATGGCTTTTGGAGGACAGATTTTGCAGGATTTTTTTGGGACCTATGTCGCATATGAAGACACCCTGAGGTACCCCTAGAGTGGAAACCCCCAAAAAGTTACCCAATTCTGGAAACTACACCCCTTAAGGATTATTTAAAGATGTCTAGTGAGCACTTTGACCCATCAGGCGTTTCACAGAATTAGGAAACGCTTGGCTGTGAAAATGAAAAATTACAATTTGTTTCCAGAAAAAGTTGCTTTACACCCCTGTTTTTCACTTTCACAGGCGGAAACAGGACAAAATGCACCCCACATTTTGTTCTCCATTTCTCTGCGAATACGACAACAACCTATATGTGCTCAAAAAATAATGTATGGGCACACAGCAGGCTTCAGATTGGAAGGAGCACCATATGGCATTAGGAGAGAGGATTTAGCTGGAATGGTGATTGAGAGCTATGTCGCATATGAAGACACCCTGAGGTGGCCCTACAGTGGAAACCACCAAAAAGTTACCCCATTCCGGAAACTACACCCCTCAAGGAATATTTCAAGGTGTGTAGTGAGCACTTTGACCCATCAGGCGTTTCACAGAATTAGGAAACGCTTGGCTGTGAAAATGAAAAATTACAATTTTTTCCAGAAAAAGTTGCTTTACGCCCACGTTCTTTACTTTCACAGGGGGTACCAGGACAAACTGCACCCCATATTTTGTTCCCCATTTCCCCCCAACTATGCCAACACCCCATATGTGCTCAAAAAATGATGTATGGGTGCATGGCAAGGTTTAAAAGGGAAGTAGCGCCATAGGGCTTTTGGAGGACAGATTTTGCAGGATTGGCTTTTGGGAGCTATGTCGCATATGAAGACACCCTGAGGTACCCCTAAAGTGGAAACTCCCAAAAAGTGACCCCATTCTGGAAACTACACCCCTCGAGGAATATTTCAAGATGTGTAGTGAGAACTTTGTCTTCAAAGGAGATTCATAGAATAAACTGTGAAAATTAAAAATTAAATTTTTTTTGCAGAAAAATGGAATTAAGGCCCAAATTTTTCACTTTCACAAGAGAGAACTGGAGAAAATGCACCTCCTGATTTATTGCCCATTTTCTCCTGATTACAGCAATACCCAATATGTGCTTGTATACTGCTATATTGGCGTACCGCAGGTGTCAGAAGGAAAGGAGCACCAAATGGCTTCTGGAAGCCAGATTTCACAGGAATAATTGACAGATGCCGTCTTGCAATTGAACATACCTTGAGGTACCCCTACAGTGGAGACCCCCAAAAAGTGACCCCATTCCGGAAACTACACCCCTCACGGATTATTTTAAGGTGTTTAGTGAGCACTTTGACCCATCAGGCGTTTCACAGAATTAGGAAACGCTTGGCTGTGAAAATGAAAAATTACAATTTTTTGCAGAAAAAATTGCTTTACACCCGCATTTTTTGCTTTCACAAGGGGTAACAGGATAAAATGCACCCCACATTTTGTTCCCCGTTTCCCCCCGAATACGCGAACACGCCATATGTGCTCAAAAAATGATGTATGGGCGCATGGCAGGGCCCTAGAGTCAAACAACTATATTTGGATTTTGCTGATCTGAATTGGCAGACATGTATTTTAGTTGCCATGTCGCATTAAATAAATTCCTGAAGTCCCCAGAAATGAAAAACCCCAAGAAGTGACCCTATTTCGGAAAGAGCACCCCCGTACAAACATTTTAAGTGGTAGAAAGGGTACTTTTCAGGAAACAGGTGTCTCACAGAAGACAGAAGCACTTGCCCAAAAAGTGACCCCATTCTGGAAACTACACCCTCGAGGAATATTTCAAGATGTGTAGTGAGAACTTTGTCTTCAAAGGAGATTCATAGAATAAACTGTGAAAATTAAAAATTAAATTTTTTGCAGAAAAATGGAATTAAGGCCCAAATTTTTCACTTTCACAAGAGAACTGGAGAAAATGCACCTCCTGATTTATTGCCCATTTTCTCCTGATTACAGCAATACCCAATATGTGCTTGTATACTGCTATATTGGCGTACCGCAGGTGTCAGAAGGAAAGGAGCACCAAATGGCTTCTGGAAGCCAGATTTCACAGGAATAATTGACAGATGCCGTCTTGCAATTGAACATACCTTGAGGTACCCCTACAGTGGAGACCCCCAAAAAGTGACCCCATTCCGGAAACTACACCCCTCACGGATTATTTTAAGGTGTTTAGTGAGCACTTTGACCCATCAGGCGTTTCACAGAATTAGGAAACGCTTGGCTGTGAAAATGAAAAATTACAATTTTTGCAGAAAAATTGCTTTACACCCGCATTTTTGCTTTCACAAGGGGTAACAGGATAAAATGCACCTCACATTTTGTTCCCGTTTCCCGAATCACGCGAACACGCCATATGTGCTCAAAAAATGATGTATGGGCGCATGGCAGGGCCCTAGAGTCAAACAACTATATTTGGATTTTGCTGATCTGAATTGGCAGACATGTATTTTAGTTGCCATGTCGCATTAAATAAATTCCTGAAGTCCCCAGAAATAAAAAACCCCAAGAAGTGACCCAATTTCGGAAAGAGCACCCCCGTATGAACATTTTAAGAGGTGGAAAGGGCACTTTTGACCTAACAGTTGTCTCACAGAAAATAATATGTAGCGGTTGTTGAAAAGTGAATATGTAAGCGAGGTGGACTAAATCAGAGATATAAAGTGGAAATATTACAGGGAGCATCATGAATGAAATTAAATTAATACTCCATGGTGGTAGATTGTGAAACATTCCTGCATGCACAGGCCAGGTTTCTTAGGGCAACTTTCGCAGTGGTAAATGGTGTCTTTCCTTATCCCCCTTTTTTGATACACCCTGCTTTTTTGGGTCCTTCCCTTCCTTGCTGTCTGGGGACTTGACCTGGAAAATGTTGCCCTGGTACGACACGGGGGAGAGGAGAGTGGCACTTTACTGCCTTACTGGCACATGGGGGGGAGAGGAGAGAGGCACTTTACTGGCATATGGGGGAGTGGCACTTTACTGGCACATGGGGGAAGGGGAGCGAGGCACTTTACTGGCACATGGGGGGAGAGGAGAGAGGCACTTTACTGGCACATGGGGGAGAGGAGAGAGGCACTTCACTGGCACGGGGGTGAGGATAGATGCACTTTACTGGCACAAGGGGGGAGAGGAGAGATGCACTTTACTGGCACATGGGGGGGAGAAGAGAGTGGCACTTTACTGGCACATGGGAGGGAGAGGAGAGTGGCACTTTACTGGCACATGGGGGGAAGAGGAGAGTGGCACTTTACTGGCACATGGGGGGAGAGGAGAGTGTCACTTTACTGGCACATGGGGGGGAGAGGAGAGAGGCACTTGTTACTGGCACATGATTTGGAGGCACTTGTTACTGGCACATGATTGGGGGGCACTATGGGGGCTTCTACTGAGGCCACAAAGAAGTGGTATTTTATATGGGAGGCTTTGTGTGGTACTAGTATTATCAGGGGGTTTATCTGTTTCTGCAGTATAATATTGGGGAGCAAAGCGGCACAGTATTGGGGGTAGTAGGATGATTTGTCCAGAAGATGGGAGGATGATGGAAAAGTAGTAAACTAAGATTTTTTTTTTTTTCAAACTGCAGAGAAGAAAAAAGGTGGAAAAATGGTGATCTGGCCTGAAAGGAGAAGACGAGGACAGAGAACATCTACATCAAAGGAGACGTCACCACTGGGTGTAAGAGGTATGTGGGTCTGCTGCGCTGCCAGGCCCATGGAGGGGGAGAAATGTGCCCTTTTTTTTTTTTACTAAAGCTCCTGCCCTTCAAAATCTCTGTGCACATCCCTGGCGCCGGACTGGCCTGTGCCCAGTGGCGGGGCCCGGACCCCGCATTAGGCAAGTCATCAAGATTAGACTAAGTGAGCGGGGCCCTAGAAATTCTACTACATGGGGCCCCGCTCACTTAGTCTAATCTTGCCTAACCTGAATGTAGGCGTGATAAAAATTATCTTTCATGCACCAGTTCCAGCAAAAAACACAATCCCCTTAAAACATAACCTTTAATACTACTAGTAAAATATAGGGCCGATACCCCTATTAATACAATAACAAAGGAACACTCTCTGCAGTCTACTGATCCTTGACACCTCGTCCAATATGACATAAACCCAGGTGTTGTTCTCATATAGATAATGATACGGGGGTAAAGAGCTGTATTGTGGGCGTGGATAACTATCCCTGGTTCCACCCTCAGTTAAACCTCAGTCCAGGGACCTCCCCTGATGGTGGGAACTCCCTGCCCTCGTACCTAACCTATATAACCCTAGTAGTCCCTCACGTACAGGACCACTCGAGAATACATAGAGGACGCAAGTGACAAGTACCAAAAAAGCAGATCCCGGTGCCATGCTCTGTCAACAGTGATTAAGTTGGACTGAGATACAACAGCCTCATACAGTTCCTACTGTGACACTGAATCACCAGGACTAAACTAGTTACAACCTAATAAAATCACCCCTGTGATAACATATCACCAGAGTGCCGTTCGGCATATTTGATTACAGCCAAAAGCTCATTGAAGCCTTAATAGATTACAGCCTCAAAGAATATAGTACTCAAAGCCTCAACGCGTTTCTCCCTTGTAATCAAGCAAGGGTTCATCAGGAGGACAAAACTCTGCTGTAAGACATCAAAAGGATCAGGCACTCTCAGTTGGAAGTGCTATAGAACAATATAACGTGCTATCGATAGGGCACATCTCACGCCGTTAACACAGGAGGGAACATGAAGGGGTATACACTGCAGGCTGGTTTCATGATAAGACCTATAAAGAAACAAGAAAGAGGGTACAGCATAATCAGACAAAACCATTTTTGTGTCACCAAAAAGTGATTCAGTGTCACAGTAGGAACTGTATGAGGCTGTTGTATCTCAGTCCAACTTAATCACTGTTTGACAGAGCATGGCACCGAGATCTGCTTTTTTGGTACTTGTCACTTGCGTCCTCTATGTATTCTCGAGTGGTCCTGTATGTGAGGGACTACTAGAGTTATATAGGTTAGGTACGAGGGCAGGGAGTCCCCACCATCAGGGGAGGTCCCTGGGCTGAGGTTTAACTGAGGGTGGAACCAGGGATAGTTGTCCACGCCCACAATACAGCTCTTTACCCCCGTATTATTAGCTATATGAGAACAACACCCGGGTTTATGTCATATTGGACGCAGGTGTCAGGATCAGTAGACTGCAGAGAGTGTTCCTTTGTTATTGTATTAATAGGGGTACGGGGCTGAGTAAAAATCACATAACATCCGCAAGCAAGTATGGATGCAATGCGATTTTCACGCATGGTTGCTAGAAGATGTAAGTCAATTGATAAAAAGTCAATTTACTGTATTATTTTCCCTTATGACATGGTTATAAAGGAAAATAATAGCATTCTTAATACAGAATGCTTACTTAAATGTGGTTTAAAGGGTTAAAAAATAAAAAAAAATAACTCACCCCATCCAATTGCTCTCGCAGTCGGGCATCATCTTCTTTCTTCTTCTTTCAGGACCTGCCAAAGGACCTTTGATGATGTAATTGCACTCACCACAAAGGACCTTCTTCTATCTTCATTCAGCAGGACCTGCGCTGACGTCACCAAAGATTACTTCATCAAAGGTCCTTTTGCAGGTCCTCAAAGAAGAAGAAAGAAGATGATACCCGGCTACGCGATCATTTGGATGGGGTTAAGTAAATAATATTTTTTTTAACCCCTTAAACCAGGGTTTCCCAACTCCAGTCCTCAGGGCCCACTTGCCGGTCAGGATTTAGGAGTATCCCACAGAATGAATACCTGTGATAAATCCTGATGGATGGACACTAATTATATCAGCTGCCCAATACTAAGGAAATCCTGAAAACATGACTGGCAGGTGGGCCCTGAGGACTGGAGTTGAGAACCACTGCCTTAAACCACATTTAGGTAAGCATTCTGTAGTGAGAATGCTATTATTTTTTTCTTTATAACCATGTTACAAGGGATAATAATTACATCTGCACAACACCTAACCCAAACCCGAACTTCATTGAAGAAGTTCGGTTCTGGGTACCACATTCAGTTTTTTCTCACGCGCGTGCAAAACGCATTGCACTCGCACAGAAAAAACTGAACAACGGAACACAATTGCAGTCAAAACTGACTGAAATTGTGTACCTACTCGCGCGGGCTTTCCGCAATGCGCCCTTTGCTTAAGACAGCACATCTGGACAGAAAACTCGCTCATCTGAAAGAGCCCTTAGGCCTCTTTGCCATGAGCGTGACGGATTAGGTCCGGATGTGTTCAGTCAAACTCGCACCATTTTGCAAGCACGTTCAGTCAGTCTTGTCTGCGATTGCGTTCAGTAGTTCAGTTTTTTCCGCGCGGGTGCAGTGCAGTTTGATGCATTTTGATGCGTTTTTCACGCGCATGATAAAAAACTGAAGGTTTACAAACATCTCTTAGCAACCATAAGTGAAAAACACATCGCATCCACACTTGTTTCCGGATGCAATTTGTTTTTCACTGAAGCCCCATTCACTTCTATGGAGCCGGGGCTGCGTTAAAAAACGTACAATTTAGAACATGCTGAGTTTTTCACACAATGCAGATCTGATACGTGAAAATAACGCTCATGTACACAGACCCATTGAAATGAATGGGTCAGAATTCAGCACGGGTGCTATGCGTTCACGTCATACATTGCACCCGCACAAAAATTTAAGATTACTTACCGGTAATCACTTTTACATGAGCCCATGACATCACCCTTGAGAGACCGCCTCCTTCCATGACAGGAAACTTTTTATGGAGAGCACTTAAGGAGGGATACTCCCTTACAGCCTCATTTAATAGCTAGAACTTGTCCTAAACCTATCCATTTTTTATTATTATTTAATTATTATTATTTTTTTTTATTTTTCTTTGGGGGGGGGGGGGAATAATCCCGGGTGCTGTCATGGGCTCATGGAAAAGCGATTACCGGTAAGTAATCTTAAATTTCCCTTACGCCCATGGCAGCACCCTTGAGACGACTAGAATAGTACCTAGCTTAGGGAGGGACCACTGCTTATAGCACTTTTCTGCCAAAAGATAGCCTCTCATTAGAGTCTAAATCTAATCTGTAGTGTCGAAAAAAGGTACAGGGAGACTTCCAGGTAGCAGTCCTACATATTTTCTCCAGAGATGCATCAGCCCTTTCTGCCCAGAAAGTAGAAACGGATCTGGTAGAATGCGCCCCAAAACTAAAAAGGTGTGGATTCTCCTGCTGAAAAGTAGGCTAAGGAGATGGCGCCTACTATCCACCTAGCCAGTGTTCTAGAAGAAGCTTTATCCCCTTTGTTTTTACCACCAAATTGTATAAAAAGTCCAGATGATTTCCTCCATTGACTGGTGACTTTCAAATATTCTAATAGGCATCTTTTAACATCTAGACAGTGGAGCCTCCTCTCTTTTTCATTCTTTGGGTCCTGTCACAAGAATGGCAGAACAATATCTTGGGTCCTATAGAAAATAGAAACTACTTTAGGTAGAAAGGAGGGATCTGGTTTAATAAGTACTCTGTCTTCCAGAATTTTAGTATAGGGCGGAACAGCTGAGAAGGCCAAAGTCTCGCCAACGCGCCTTGCGGAAGTAATCGCAACTAAGAAGGCAGTTTTGAAGGATAACATTTTTATAGACAAGTCCTGCAAGGGCTCAAAGGGAGGCTCCATTAATCTAGACAAAACTAGATTCAGGTCCCAGGGAGAAACTGAGGAATTGAATACAGGTTTAATCCTACTGATGGCTCTAAAAAATCTCCTTATCCAAGGATGATTGGCTATAGGAGAATCAAAGTAAGCACTAAGGGCAGAAACCTGTACTAGGTCATAGGTTCTTATCTAACCCCTTTTGTAAAAAATCCTGAATTTTTGGCATGAGGGGAGAGCTCAAAGGATCTACCGGTATTCTCCAAAAGTTTAGAAAAGTCTTCCATATTCTTTGATAAATGGAAGAAGTCACTTCTTTCTTACATCATAAGAGGGTCGAAATGACTTCCTTAGACAACCCCCTTTTTTTCTAAGATTTGCCCTTCAAGTACCATGCTGTTAGATGTAGACTTGTTACTCCCGGATGCAACACAGGACCCTGAAACAACAGATCCTGTCTGTCCGGAAGAATCCAGGGGTCTGTCAGGGAAAGCTTCCTCAACCAAGTGAACCAAGTCCTCCTTGGTCAAAATAGAGCAATTAGAATGAGCCTTGTCCGTTCCTCTCTCAGCTTCTGTAACACCTTCAGAAGAAGCCTTAGAGGAGGAAAGGCATACAGGAGCTGATCTGGCCACGAGAGGGATAATGCATCTATCTCTGTCGGGGCATCTTCTGGATTTAGGGAAAAGAAAAGCTTGCATTTCTTGTTCTGCCTGTTCGCTAAGAGCTCTATTTGAGGAAGACCCCAAAGCTGAACTATCTGTCTGAAGACTTCCTGGTTTAAACACCACTCTCCTTGATCTAGCTGGTTTCTGCTTAGAAAATCTGCCATGGTGTTATCTGTTCCCTTTAAATCAACAGCCTTGAGGAAGGGAACGTAAGGAATAATCAAGGAAAAAATGTCTGCGGTTAGGGACATGAGATTTTTTTATTTGTTTCCTCCCTGTTTGTTTAAATAAGAAAGGACTGTGGCGTTGTCTGAGAAGATTTTTACTCCTTTCCCTTTTATTTTGGGAAGGAATTCTGTTAGTGCCAAAAAAACTGCTCTGAGTTCCCTCATATTCTGCAAGTCCTGACTCTCTATCTTGTTTTATATTCCCTGACTTATGTCTCTCGGACAGTAAGCACCCCACCCGGAAGAACTGGCATCCGTAGTGATGGATATCTGAACCTTGGGATCCCAATGTAGGCCCTGAGATAGATTTGTAGGATCTAGCCACCAATTTAGGGATTGTATCACCTGAGGGGTGAGAGAAAGTGGGGCGTCTATTGTGGATAGTGAACCGTGCCCTTCGTCCAGAATCCGCGCCTGGAATAAAACAGGGCCCAGAATTGTGGAGGTCATTCTGCCCAATACTGCCATCCCGTGTATGATAGTTTGATTCTTTGAGGTTATCAGGGAACACGCATCTTCTCTTATTCGTGATATGTTGTGTTCTGGAAAGATACAACAGCAGTTCACTAAATCCAGGATCATGCCTAGGAACATACACTTCTGTAAGGGTATCAAATTTGACTTTGGACAGTTTTTTTGCCATCCTAGTTTTGTTAATACTTTTATTACTTCCCGAATATGAGCAGTTAGGAGATTTTCTGACTCTGCCACTACCAGAAGGTTCGTCCAAATAAGGGATAACAGGATGTCTTTTTCTCTTATGTGGGCCTTAAGGCCTCTTTCACACTTGCGTTCTGAGGATCCGGCAGGCACTTCCGTCCCGCCGGATCCGTCAGAACGCAAGTCGCCTGAAAGCATTAGAAGACTGATCAGGATCCTGATCAGTCTTCGAAATGCTTTCAGGTTACTATGGCAGCCAGGACGCTATTAAAGTCCTGGTTGCCATAGTAGTAGTGGGGAGCGGGGGAGCGGTATACTTACAGTCCGTGCGGCTCCCGGGGCGCTCCTGAATGACGTCAGAGCGGCCCATGCCCATGGATCACGTGATCCATGCGTGTAGGGCACCCTGACATCACTCTGGAGCGCCCCGGGAGCCACACGGATGGTAAGTATACTGCTCCCCCGCTCCCCCTGTATACTGCTCCCCCGCTCCCCCCGCTTTACCATAGCAACCAGGACTTTAGCGTCCTGGCTGCCATGGTAACCATTGAGAAAAAGCTAAACGTCGGATCCGGCGATGTGCCGAAACGACGTTTAGCTTAAGGCCGGATCCGGATTAATGCCTTTTAATGGGCATTAATTCCGGATCCGGCCTTGCGGCAAGTGTTCCGGATTTTTGGACGAAGCAAAAAGCGCAGCATGCTGCGGTATTTGCTGCGTCCAAAAAACGTTCCGGTCCTGAACTGAAGACATCCTGATGCATCCTGAACGGATTTCTCTCCATTCAGAATGCATGGTGATGATCCTGATCAGGATTTTTCCGGCATAGAGCGCCGAGGACGGAACTCTATGCCGGAAAAGAAAAACGCCAGTGTGAAAGGACCCTAACCTCTGCCATAAATTTTGTGAATAGTCTGGGGGCCTGAGAAAGTCCAGACGAAACCCGTCTTTTATGATGCCTAAAATCTACAGGCTTAACAAGATCTGCTGCCAAGCCTGAAAATATAGAGAAAGCCTTCCTCCCACTGGAAAGAAACCGTCATTGCTGACTGTTCTTGGGTCTTGTAGTGGACTGAGAGTTAAAGAGAAAGCCTTTATTCCTTCTATTTTTGTTTTCTTGCCAAAAATTCTGTCTTCTGTCTGTATTGTAAGATTCCTTGTTTCCTCGAAAAAAACGTTCCTTTTTTGTAGGTCCGGAAACAGGAAAATGTTTTTTGTTATCAGAAGCTTTTTCCAAAAGGTCATCTAATACAGGCCCAAAGAGATAATCTCCTTGGCATAGGATAGCGCAAAGTTTATTCTTTGAACCAGTATCACCGGACCATCCTTTAAGCCAGACTGCTCTTCTCACCCAAGATTCTCAAAAGGTATGGCTGACTTTCTTGACATTTTGGCAATAGGGCATCTATTTTAGGGGCCCTATCCCAACAGGAGGACTCACCCTCATCAAACGGGTATTTTCTTTTGACATTTTTTGGAATAAAAAACTTTTTGTCAGGTTATTTCCATTCTTTGTGAATTAAGTATTTTATATTTTAATTTAAGGGAAATATTCTTGATTTTTTGTGTCCCAGGTCACCGAACATTATATCCTGGACGGACATTAGGCTCGCTAGGCATGTCTACCTTCATAGAAGCTCTAATGGCTTTTTCTTGCTCACAGCGCATTCCCTCCCCCTGGACTTAGCAGTGGCTTTCCTGGGGCCCTCTTTAATATTCTACAAATACAATAAGAGAATAACCTCCATAAAAAAATTGGTAGAAAGGACATAAAAGTTGGGGATAAACCCCCTTACCCCATACCGGTCTAGGATCATGGCTCTCCTGGACATCAGCGCGCTGGGTACTCTCATCCTCCATGACAGTGGGTAGGATAGAGAGACTGAACACAAAGATCCACTGAAGATCACAGGCTCGCTGGGCTCCCTCTGACCACGCGCTTGTTGGACTTGGAAAACCAAGGGTCGGGTCCCTGCCGCTGCTCCTATGCGGCCTTCTTAGGTGACGTCTTCCTACTTCCGGAATGCACATCGGCGCGATAAAAAATCCGGGACCCAGAGGGAGAAATCCAGACTTAGCTGGCGGCTCCTAGAGGAGGCTTATGCCGCATCAGGTAACCCCTTAATAAGTGTCAGCTGTTTGAAGAGAAGGTACTTCTCATACAAGCACTGCCTTCTCTGCTCTTTACCTGCTTGCTGCAGCAATGCAGTGGTCAGCAGGTGTAATTACAAGTATTGCGTCCCCGTTCACTTCTATGGGATAGCTCTGTAGTATCAGACAGCCGTCCAATAAAAGTGAATAGGGACGCCATACTTGTAATTACACTTGCTCACCACTGCCATTGCTGCAGTAAGCAGGTAAAGAGCAGAGAATGCAGTGCTCATATGAGCACTGCCTTCTCTTCAAACAGCTAATCGGCGGGGGTGTCGGCAGTCAGACCCCTGCTGACCTAGGTCATCAATAGTAACTAGCAGACAGCCACCATAATGGGACTTTTTGAAGCTAGTGGAGGTCATTTACAGAGCATGCCACACCTGGTTTAGGCCTCTTTCACATGAACGATACGGATTGTGTCAGGATAAGTTCAGTGAAACTTGCACCATTTCACAAGTTCAGTCAGTTTGTTCCGCGGGGGTGCAATCTGTTTTGGTGCGTTTTTGAAGCGTGTGAAAAACAACTGAAGGTCTTCAAGCAACCAACAGTGAAAAACGCATTGCATCTGGATGCAATGCATTTTTTCACTGAAGCCACATTTAAGTCTATGGGGCCAGGGCTGCGTGAAAAACGTACAAATTAGAACATGCTGCGTTTTTTTCTGAATGCAGAAATGATTCGTGAAAAACAATGCTCATGTGCACAGACCCATTGAAATGAAGAAAAGAAAAAAAACTATTTTTAAATGCAAGTGCTTAAAAAATAAAACACTCTTTAGGCCCCTTTTAAACAAGCATGACGGACTAGGTCCTGATGCGTTCAGTGAAACTCGCACCATTTTGCAAGCAAGTTCAATCAGTTTTGTCTGCGATTGCGTTCAGCTGTTTCTGTACGGGTGCAATGCGTTTTGATGAGTTTTTCCACATGCGTGATAAAAACTGAAGGTTTAGAAACAACGTCTCCTGGCAACCATCGTTGAAAAATGCATCACATCCGCACTTGCTTCCGGATGCGATGCGTTTTTCACTGAAGACCCATTCACTTCTATGGGGCCAGGGCTGCATGAAAAATGCAGAATATAGAAAATGCTGCGTTTTTCACGCTCATGTACACAGACCCACTGAAATGAATGGGTCAGGATTCAGTGCGGGTGCTATGCGTTCACGTCACGCATTGCACCCGCGCGGAAAACTCGCTCCTGTAAAAGGGGCCTTAGGATTCCTTGTGGTTTTTATTCTGATGTAGTTTTTGACTTTTTTTGATGCATCTTGAAGTGGTTTTTCATCCTGCCCATTTGAAAAGAACCCCTGGACGCAGATTTTTACATGAAGAATGGACGCATTGTGAACGCATTGCACCCGCACTGAATCCGGACCAATTCATTTCAATGGGGCTGTGTACATGAGTGGTGATTTTCCCGCATCACTTTTGCGTTGTGTGAAAATCGCAGCATGTTCTGTATTCTGCATTTTTCACGCAACGCAGGCCCCATAGAAGTGAATGGGGCTGCAGGAAAATCGCAAGCTTCCGCAATCAAGTGCGGATGCGGTGCGATTTTCCCGCATGGTTGCTAGGAGACGATGAGGACCCGATCTTTATTATTTTCCTTTATAACATAGTTATAAAGGAAAATAATAGCATTCTTAATAGGGAATGCAAAGTAAAAAGGGCACTAGAAGGTTAAAAATAATAAAAATTTTTACTCACCTCCTCCATTTGATAGCGTAGCTGCCGGTCTCGTGTTCCGTCTTCAGCTGGGGGGATGAAGGACCTTCAGTGACGTCACTGGGTCACATGGTGGTCCAATCACCTGCATCAAGCCCCCCCCCCAGCTGAAGACAACAGGAGACCGGCAGCTACACGATCAAATGAAGGAGGGAAGTTAATTTTTATTATTATTATTGCCCTTTTTTACTTTGCATTCTCTATTTAGAATGCTATTATTTTCCTTTATAACTATGTTATAAGGGAAAATAATAAAATATACAGAATACTCAATCCGAAACCGGACTTCAGTGATGAAGTCTGGCTTCGGGTCTGGGTACCAAACATGCCGATTTTTCGCACGCGCGTTTAAAACGCTTTAAAATGCTTTGCACTCGCGTGGAAAAATCGCGCATTTTCCCACAACGCATCCGCCACTTATCCGGGCGTCAAACGTGACGCCCGTGTGAAAGAGGCCTTAGAGTAAGTCAACACGACTACATTTGCCGTTCAACAATAAGTCACAGTAATGACACAGTCACAGCGATTTATTTTATAATGACAGTTTACGGTAGGCATGCTCAACTTGCGGCACTGCAGCTGTTGTAAAACAACATCTCCCAGCATACCTGAACAGCCTACAGCAGGGCATGGTGTGAGTTGTATTACAACAGCTGGAGCGCCGCAGATTGAGCATCACTGGTCTATGGTGTTGCACTGCGACATGAATATCGCACAAAGATCCATCTAAGTTGGATTTTTGTGCAACACCCTAGACTATCATTACTAAATATGTTGTGTGACACAAGTCAGTGTAGTTGTGCCCTTTTGTCGCATGACAAACGTCATTGTGTAGATGTTCCCTAAATGCTTTCTTATTTTAGGATTCACTCTTGATCTTGGTGTTGAAAAACCTGCATGTGACAGCACCATTAGGCGGTGTTCAAATGGGCAAAATCCTCTGCGGATTCCACAGTAGAAAACGGATGGTTTCCGCTTGTAAAACAGCATCAGTCACCCTTGACTTCAGTGTTAAAAAAAATAAGGCATTTCTTCCCACCTAACTTAGGCCTCATGCACACAACTGTATCCTATCCACATTTTTTGCAGGTTGGATCAGACTTCCCCCACTTTCTGGTGAGCTATAGTAAACGCGGTGGTGGCGCAAAGCCACGCCACCTTCTTCTCAGCACTGAAAAGTGCAGAGAAGCTCAAAGTGTCAGAAATTATATATAATGTGCGACCTTTGTAAGCCACAATTGTGGCATGTAGGCCTTGATAAATGTCCCTCAATGTGTGCTGTTCGCATGGTGACGTCAGCGCAGGTCCTGCTGGAAGAAGAAAGAAGAGGATACCGGCTGCACAAATCAAGTGAATGAGGGGAGTTTATTTTTTTTTAAGCCCTCAATAGACATTTTAGTTACCAATCTGTAGTAAGAATGCTATTATTTTCCCTTATAACTAGAGTTGAGCGAACACCTGGATGTTCGGGTTCGAGAAGTTTGGCCGAACTTCCCAAAAATGTTCGGGTTCGGGATCCGAACTCGACCCGAACTTCACCCTGAACCCGAACCCCATTGAAGTCAATGGGGACCCGAACTTTTGGGCACTAAAAAGGCTGTAAAATAGCCCAGGAAAGGGCTAGAGGGCTGCAAAAGGCATCCAAATGTAGGTAAATCCCCTGCAAACAAATGTGGATAGGGAAATAACTTAAAATAAAATAAATAAAAATTAACCAATATCAATTGGCAACTTGGAGGAGGAGGAGTTGGAATAAGAGGTTGGGGTGGCATCAGGTGGGAATGCTATGGGAGTTGAAGTTCTCATCACAGCCAAAAATGATTCATGTCTGCCTGCAGTGCCACAGGCCTCATTCACAGACTCAGGGCCATGGCACCCGCAAAGAGGAGAGCGGACCCGTAACAGCAACACAGGCCTCAGGTCAACCTGCAATGGAAGAGGCCATTATCATTTATGTAGGCCCCTGACACCCAGACAGAGGAGAGGCAATTTGACAGTAAAAAGAGTTTAATGTCTCTCACCCAGACAGCAAGCAATTAAACGAAATATAGGCCACTGACACCCAGACAATGGGGCGGTCATTAGACAGTAAAAAGAGTTTAATATCTCCCACCAAGCCCATAAATGTTTAAAAAACATATAGGCCCCTGACACGAGACAATGGGGCGGTCATTAGACAGTAAAAAGTGTTAAATGTCTGCCACCAAGACAGCAAGCAAGTACGTGAAAGTTAGGCCCTTGACACCCAGACAGAGGAGAGAGGTCCCATAGCAGCAAAAGAGGCATAATGTCACCCACCAACGGAGAAGGCCACTTTTAGTTATTTAGGCCCCACCACCCAGACAGAGGAGAGAGGTCCCAAAGCAGAGAATAAGGCTTCATGTCACCCACCAATGGAGAAGGCTACTTTCAGATATTTCAGCCCCTGGCATCCAGACGGAGGAGAGCTTCATTCAACTTTGGGTTGCCCTGCAAAATAATGGTTAAATTAAAAAAAGAGGATTCAATAAAGAAGTGCCCTGGAGTACAAGAATATATGGTTAAGGGGAGGTAGTTATAAATGTCTATTCTGCACAAGGGAGGGACAGGTCCAGTGGGATCCATGCCTGGTTAATTTTTATGAACGTCAGCTTTTCCACTTTGGCTGTGGACAGGCGGCTGCGTTTGTCAGTAATGACGTCACCTGCCGCGCTGAATACACGTTCAGACAAAACGCTGGCCGCCAGGCAGGCCAGCACCTCCAAGGCATAAAAGGCTAGCTCTGGCCATGTGGACAATTTGGAGACCCAGAAGTTGAATGGGGCCGAACCATCAGTCAGTACGTGGAGGGGTGTGCACACGTACTGTTCCACCATGTTAGTGAAATGCTGCCTCCTGCTAACACGTTCCGTATCAGGTGGTGATGCAGTTAAGCTGTGGCGTGGTGACAAAACTTTTCCACATCTCTGCCATGCTAACCCTGCCCTCAGAGGAGCTGGCCGTGACACAGATGCGTTGGCGACCTCTTGCTCCTCCTCTGCCTTCGCCTTGGGCTTCCACCTGTTCCCCTGTGACATTTGGGAATGCTCTCAGGAGCGCATCTACCAACGTGCGCTTGTATTTGCACATCTTCCTATCACTCTCCAGTGCAGGAAGTAAGGTGGGCACATTGTCTTTGTACCGGGGATCCAGCAGGGTGGCAACCCTGTAGTCCGCACACGTTAAAATGTGGGCAACTCTGCTGTCGTTGCGCAGGCACTGCAGCATGTAGTCGCTCATGTGTGCCAAGCTGCCCAGGGGTAAGAACAAGCCGTCCTCTGTGGGAAGCGTATCATCATCGTCCTCCGTTTCCCCCCAGCCACGCACCAGTGATGTACACGAGCTGCGTTGGGTGCCATCCCGCTGTGAACATGCTTCATCCTCATCCTCCTCCTCGTCCTCCAGTAGTGAGCCCTGGCCTCTGCTTTTGCAAAAAAACTCCCTTTGAGCCACTTCTAAGAGACTGGCCTGAAAGTGCTAAAAATGACCCCTCTTCCTCCTCCTCCTGGGCCACCTCCTCTTCCATCATCGCCCTAAGTGTTTTCTCAAGGAGACATAGAAGTGGTATTGTAACGCTGATAACGGCGTCATCGCCACTGGCCATGTTGGTGGAGTACTCGAAACAGCGCAACAGGGCACACAGGTCTCGCATGGAGGCCCAGTCATTGGTGGTGAAGTGGTGCTGTTCCGCAGTGCGACTGACCCATGTGTGCTGCAGCTGAAACTCCACTATGGCCTGCTGCTGCTCGCACAGTCTCTCCAGCATGTGCAAGGTGGAGTTCCACCTGGTGGGCACGTTGCATATGAGGCGGTGAGCGGGAAGGCCGAAGTTACGCTGTAGCACAGACAGACGAGCAGGATGTGAACGCCGGAAGCGCGCACAGACGGCCCGCACTTTATGCAGCAGGTCTGACATGTCAGGGTAGTTGTGAATGAACTTCTGCACATGCGCCAGGCAAGGGATGTGCGTCAAACCGGCTAGTCGCAGAGCACACTTGATTTTATCGGATACTTGGTTGTGCAGGGAAGGCACGGTTGTCTTGGAGAAGTACTGGCGGCTGGGAACTACATACTGTGGGACAGTTTGACGCTGTCTGTGTCCACCAGCCTGAATGACAGCATTTCAAAGGCCAGTAGTTTAGAAATGCTGGCATTCAGGCCCAGGGCTCGAGGGTGGCTAGGTGGGAATTTACGCTTTCTCTCGAAGGTTTGTGAGATGGAGAGCTGAACGCTGCCGTGTGACATGGTGGAGATGCTTGGTGACGGAGGTGGTGGCACATCCTCTGGTGGGCGGCAGGTGCCAGCATTCCTCCCGAGGCGGAGAAAGAGGCCGAGGCAGCAACAGAAGAGGGAGCAGGGGGAGCCAGAGAGAGTTCCTTGTTTTTAAGGTGTTTACTCCACTGCAGTTCATGCTTTGCATGTAGATGCCTGGTCATGCAGGTTGTGCTAAGGTTCAGAAGGTTAATGCCTCGTTTCAGGCTCTGATGGCACAGCGTGCAAACTACTCAGGTCTTGTCGTCAGCACATTGTTTAAAGAAGTGCCATGCCAGGTGAACTCCTTGAAGCTGCCTTTGGGGTGCTCGGTCCCTGGTGGCGGTGGCCAGTAGCAGGCGAACTCTCTTGGCGGCTGGTCTGCTTTTGCCCCCTGCTCCCTCTTTTGCTACGCTGTTGGCTCGGTCTCACCACTGCCTCTTCCTCTGAACTATGAAAGTCAGTGGCACGACCTTCATTCCATTTGGGGTCTAGGACCTCATCGTCCCCTGCATTGTCTTCCACACAGTCTTCCTCCCTGACCTCCTGTTCGGTCTGCACACTGCAGAAAGACGCAGCAGTTGGCACCTGTGATTCGTCATCATCAGAGATGTGCGTACTCCGATGAGGTGGTATTCCCATGTCCTCATCATCAGGAAACATCAGTGGTTGTGCATCAGTGCATTCTATGTCTTCCACCACTTGGGAAGGGCTAGGTGGATTCCCTTGGGAAACCCTGCCAGCAGAGTCTTCAAACAGCATAAGAGACTGCTGCATAACTTGAGGCTCAGACAGTTTCCCTGATATGCATGGGGGTGATGCGACAGACTGATGGGCTTGGTTTTCAGGCGCCACCTGTGCGCTTTCTGCAGAAGACTTGGTGGGAGATAATGTTGTGAACATGCTGGATCCACTGTCGGCCACCCAATTGACTAGCGCCCGTATCTGCTCAGGCCTTACCATCCTTAGAACGGCATTGGGCCCCACCAAATATCGCTGTAAATTCTGGCGGGTACTGGAACCTGAGGTAGTTGGTTCACTAGGACGTGTGGCTGTGGCATAACGGCCATGTCCTCTCCCAGTACCAGAGGGTACACTAACACGACCGCGTCCCTTACTAGATGTTTTCCTCATTGTTTCCGTTCACCACAATAAGAAAAAAAAATATTTGGCCCAATGTATTGAATTCAAATTCAGGCCTTTTTTTTTTTTTATAGGCACCTAACACTATCTGCCTATTTATTTATGTACCGTATTACACTAATCCAGGCACAGCAGTAACCACTGATTTAGGGGAATATCAATTATAGGCCTAGTATTTAGGCCCTGGATGAAAGGTATCCTTTTACGGACAGATTTACACTTGGAGATGCACAGTAGCGTGTGAAAAAATATATAGGATTATGCTTTCAGCACTTGTATTTTAACACTTTGTGTAATATACCCTTTAACGGATAGAAATACACTTGGAGATGGACGCTGAGTGTAATATACCCTGTTACGGACAGATTTACACTTGCAACAGCTGGAACACCAGATTTAAAGCATTTCTATTTTTTCAACTGAATTTCACCCCAGAAAATAATATATCCTTTGCCGGACACTATTAAACTTGTCCAGTCACAGCTGGGACACCAGATTTAGGGGATTGCTATTTTGGCAATTGAATTTCACCCCAGAAAATCTATCCTTTGCCGGACACTATTATACTTTGCCAGCCACAGCTGAAACCACTGATTTACGGTATTGCTATTTTGGCAATTGAATTTAACCCCTCAATAAAATATAGAAATTTCTATCCTGAGTTTCTAAGGGTAACAATAAGCACAGCCAAGCCCCTGATGTAGGATATAGCAAAAAAAAAAACTAGTATTGATGGACTTGATGGCAGCTTGTGCTGGTGCACCACAAGACACAAAATGGCCGCCAATCACCCCAGAAAAACGCTCTGTGCAGCCTAAGAACCAGTGAGCAATTAACTAGCAGAAGTTGAATAATTCACAGCTGTAGATCGATCACTTCATTAGGTGTTTTTGCTGAGTTTTCCCTGCCTAATCTCGCCCTCACAGAAGCTGCGTCCTATCCCTACACTAATCAGAGCAGAGTGACGTGTGGCGCTACGTGACTCCAGCTTAAATAGAGGCTGGGTCACATGCTGCACTTGGCCAAATCACAGCCATGCCATTAGTAGGCATGGTTGTGATAGCTTCTTAGGGCAAGAAGTAAAATGCTGATTGGCTGCTGTGCAGCCCTTCAGAAAGCTGGAAGAAATCGCTGAATAACAAACCCGAACTTTTTTGAAAATGTTCGGGTCCGGGTCCCGAACACCCCAAAATTCGGTACGAACCCGAACTATACAGTTCAGGTTTGCTTATCCCTACTTATAACCATGTTAGAAGGGAAAATACTGTGAATTTACCGGGGTTGCTCATCACTATTTAGTATCCTCATCTAGCAACCATGCGTGAAAAATCGCACCGCACTTTCTTGCAGATGTGATGCGTTTTTCACGCAGCCCCATTCATTTCTATGCAGCCCGAGTTGCGCGGAATATAGAACATGCTGCGATTTTCACCCAACGCACAAGTGATGCGTGAAAAACATCGCTCATGTACACAGACCCATTGAAGTGAATGGGTCTGGATTCAGTTCGGGTGCAATGCGTTCATGTCATGCATTGCACCCGCGCAGAATACTTGCCCGTGTGAAGGGGGCCTTAGAAGAAATTGGCCCCTGGATTATTCTAGTTTTGCACACATTCCCCTAGAACTGAACTGTTACAGGAATATGTAGTCCTATAAATGGTACTGGACTCTAACCAGTATCTTCCACCCGTGACCAGCCTACAGCAGGTGGAAGTTTGTCTTCAATGCTAAAGCGGTTCTCTGGGCTTTTACCAAAATCCCTCTGTCTTACACCTCCATTGTGCGGCCGCCTGGGCTGGCTCTTCAGCGGAGATCCCAACCAGATGTGCTTCCTGCAGTTACACTATGCAGATGAATGGGAAGACTCAGGAGCACATCTGACCGGGACCTCAGCAGAAAAGCCTACAGCCAGTCACACGAGTGCAGTGGGGATGGCAGAATTAGTAATGCGACAGAGGGGAAGTACTACCGACGAGATCATTCTGCCACAGGTTATAAGCCTGGAGAAACATTTCAGACTCCACACTGTTACCTATATTACTTAGGTACCAGCTACCTGGGGTCTGATGTTACCCATAAAGATTTACCTTTGATTTCCTAACATGTCTATTTCAGCAACTTGTATTCCTCCCACCATCCCCTTAATTCTGGAGCATTTGTTCTTATGACTATGATGGGTCATTCCTCTATTATTCCTGCTAGAAGGGAAGTTATGAATGAAATGCCAGTAGTCTGCAGTGAAAGTCCAGCTTAGTGTTACCAGTTGGGGGTGTTTCCCGGCACAGTTGGGCACTGGCAGAACATGATTGGATAGTATCAGACTCTGTAGGGACACGCTCCCAAATGGAAACACCTAGCTGGACCTTCTTTGCAGACCGCTGGAAATTAATTTATAAATTCTAGCAGGAATTATTGAGTAATGCCACAACAGAGCGATAACAGATTCTCCAGAATTATTTCAAGGGGGATTCAAGTAGTTCCTACATGTCGAGAGGTGCCAAGATATCGAACGGTCACAGGATATCAACAGACCTGATGGCACTCTGTTGGTACCTATGACCCCTTTTTGAACAACTGTCTTTTTTTCCATGCCTTTTCCTAATTTTATCAAATATAAAACCCTGTCCAGTATAAAAAGAGACACACTTAGAAATGTATGTACGTCTTGCACAGATTTCCTTGGAAATTTTGAACAGCAACTGTACCAAGATGGCAAGTCCAACCGCAGCCCGAACCGCTATCCAGCGACATGTGGAAACAGCCTAAAGATAGTACTCTGAACGGACACCAATATCTCTAATAGCTTCTGGGAGTTCCAGACGACAGCAAGGGCCCGAACCTCAGAACTTCCACTAACCAGATCTGAGGAATAAAAGAGCCATACTTTGTGGAAACTGAACAGTTTGTTTTTTTATTGATAAAGTTACTCCTGCATTTTCTCTAAGGTTTCTTCCTTGTATTTGCCCTTCTCTTTGCCAACTTGGCGAGACTTGGCCTTGCGTTCCAAGATCTTCTTGCGATCTTTGTCAAGCTTAAGTCTGGTGATCACCACCTAAGAGAAAGAGGAGAATAGTTAGTGAAACTTGTCAAACTGCTGCGGTGATAGACTCATGGGAAAGTACAGTGCATTGTGGTGGCGAGTGCGCAGAATATATGGTCAGAGGAAATCTGGGCAGGGTAAGAGGTTTCAGTCTATTTACTAAATGCGACAGTTTTCTTAACTGCATTGTGACCATTATTCCTACTAAAAATGTATGTGTAACCTGGCAGCTGGGTGTCTCTAAACAGTGTCCGTCTCCGATCAGTGCTGATGAGTGGTAGACAGTGCTCACCTAGGAATAGCTGTCAATATACCATTTACATTTCTAGGAGGAATAAGAGTAACACAATTCAGTTATGAGAAAAGATGCTTCAGTCACTTTACGGGGAATGCTATTACTAACACAGACACCTCAGCTTCATATTAGAAAAAGCAGCAGCAGGTTTGGTCGTCATGTCCGTTTTGCTGACACCGATTTGCATGTCTATCCCGTATTGCAGGAGCTTTCTGCAAAAGTGGAATTAGGAATTGTTAAATGGTCCAATTTCACACAGTGGACAGCGGTACTCCCAGAGATGGCTCACATCTCTATACTAATCTTAGGATTTTTCACCATTAGAGAAAAACAACATTTCAGGCAACAGTCCTGGCACCGAATACATCTGGGTTCAAGAAAAGGTCCAATAGTTTAGGAAAAAGTCTCCTCTGCACCCGAGTACCAGGCCGTTCCTATTTCCTACACTATTGGACTTATTCTTTAACCCAGCAGCATTTAGCCCCTGAAGAACGGTTGTCCGAAATGTTGTATTTTCCATTGTGGTGAAAAAATTAAATACTATGATTAATACGCAGATGAATTCCTTGTCTGCCGTCTTGCTTAGGAAAAGCTGAACGTACAGATACATTGGTAGTCCCTTGAATCAACTGCTTGTAAATGGATGACAGGCACATCAAGACCTGTGTAATTACTTCCATCACTGGTGGATTCATTGCCGATTTATGAACTCCATTCTGGTCCCACGCTGTACAACGTGGACTGCAATATGGCTCTGAATCCTTCAGCATGAACCTGAAACGGCAGGCTCTATGCAAGTCTGAGATTCTCAGCGAGTCTCATGGGAATGCATAGAGAACCAGACTCCTTGTCCGTACCGACATGCTGTAGGGTTTGGACAGGTCGGGGACAGAACCAAAGAACCCCATAAATGTGACACTAAAAACTTGCAGATGTTGCCCTACTTCAACCACCAGGAACCTGGGCATCAACCCAAGTCGGTGATCAAGAACGCCTCCTAACTAGGGATGAAACATCCGAAGTCGATTCGCATAATACTTTGTTTCAATACTGTATGGAGCCAGAGCGCCGTACAGTATTAGAATGTATTGGCTTAGATGAGCCGAAGTTATTACTTCGCAAAGTTGGGTAATAACTTCATAAATTAATTTCTACTGTAAAAAAAAACATTTCCCGAACAGAGTCAGATACACTATACTGGATTACGCAAGCTGCACTTCACCCCTATGCTATACCTGGCTGCTGTGTCTTCAACCCACCCAGGGTCTTATTAACTCCAGGCTCCCAGCCCAACAACCAGTACTGTCCACTTCACCCGATCACCTGAGCAGTTAAAGATGGTGCCGTCCCCTATACCAGCGGATTGTCGGGAAGGAAGCAATCTGCTGTAATATAGTCCTGTGTAAAGCGATCTTTACTAACAGTCTCCTTGCTCGCCACCAGGGCCGCCTTCCATTGGCTGCGCTGATCAGAGTATTCCCAGTGCAGGGAAAGCGGAGAAACAGGAACGAGATGTAGAAAAGCGTAGAACGCTCATACAGGTGTCCGGCGCTGTGCAAGTACTACTGGAACCTCTGCATGTAACAAGTGCACACGAGGTGTCTCACCCTAAAAGCGGGACTCTCTGTGATTGTGTAGAGAGAGCAGCCGGCACTGACATCTAGGAGAAAACGCTGAACCAATTGTATCCAACAGCAAATAACCGGGTGACCCCGCAGTCCGTGAAGGGGCTAGGGGGCAGAGGTCAACTGGAAAGGCAGGGGGATTGTCAGCTTTTCTGTAGTTTTTTTTTCTAACTACACACACATATGCTCTACTACATTACACCCAATGTAACATCCAAGGAGGATGTGCAATGATTAACGCATTGGTTTTCCTTTTAATTCTTTGCTCATGTGCCAGTCAGTCAGGGCCAGCACCAGGCACAATGTAAAACTTTGGCCCAGCATGATACTTTTAGACTACTTTCACACTAGTGTTTTGGCTTTCCGTTTGTGAGATCCGTCATGGGCTCTCAGAAGCGCTCCAAAACGGATCAGTTTTGCCCTAATGCATTCTGAATGGAAAAGGATCCGCTCAGAATGCATCAGTTTGCCTCCGATCAGTCACCATTCTGCTCTGGAGGCGGACACCAAAATGCTGTCTGCAGCGTTCTGCTATCCGCCTGACAAAGCAAAGTCTGTCCTGGCACACAATGTAAGTCAATGGTGTTCACGACAGATCCGTCCTGGCTATAGAAGACATAATACAACCGGATCCGTTCATGACGGATGCATGCGGTTGTATTATGACATGACGGATCCACAAAAAACACTAGTGTGAAAGTAGCCTTAAAGGGGCTGGCTAGTTTATATTACCTACCTATACTTGTACTGGGAACAGCAGAGACACGCAGCTATATTATATGCAGGTCCTCTGTGAGCCGGTGCAGCACTGGGAACATGGCCGCTGATAGACAGTTCCCTCCACCAGCAACCGCGTTCCCAGGTCAGGGGACCCAGCCATAAACATGAATTATTCGGACATCAGTGCCTATAGTCTAATAATGCTTATAGCAGCATGCATGTGCTGTTCCCAGTACAAGTACAGCTAGTACCTGCAGGGCTCAAACCTTCTACCATGCAGCCAAAAATGTAGTTGTTGCAATGAAAACACATCATTAAACCCAAATAACCTTATGAAGATTTTGACAACCACCACAAGGTTTCTGTGAGGCCGACCTATACGCACCTTGCTGGGGTGAATGCCAACATGAACAGTGGTGCCGTTGGCCTTCTCACGCTGCACGCGTTCAATGTAGATCACGTATTTCTTTCTGTATACCTGGACAACTTTACCAATTTGCTGGCCTTTGTAGTGCCCACGAACCACCTAGGAAAGGAGGAAAGTGTTAGAGAGAAGCTGACCTATAGAACAAGCACAGGACATCGACATGGCTGCATGTTCCATCTGTATATGAGGTGTAAAAATCACAGGACACACACCGCTCCAATTCAGATGAATCAATCTACCTCCCATAACAAGCCCTTCGCACACAGGTACTGAAGGGAACGTCTCGGGGGAGGCGATAGGCACGGGTTTACTTGTTTAAAACATCTTAAAATATTATTATGACATACAGAAAGACTCCAGTTGATAGTCAGATAATATAAATAAAGGCGCAGCCCCACAGCATGAGCTAATGATTCCCACACAGTTCAGCTCAGTTACATGGCTGACCGCCATGTTGAATAAATGCTGTTAAGGCTACTTTCACACTAGCGTTTTTGGCTTTCCGTTTGGGAGATCCGTTCAGGGCTCTCAGAAGCGGTCCAAAACGGATCAGTTTTGCCCTACTGCATTCTGAATGAAAAATGATCCGCTCAGAATGCATCAGTTTGCCTCCGATCAGTCACCATTTTGCTCTGGAGGCGGACACCAAAATGCTGCCTGCAGCGCTCTGCTATCCGCCTGACAAAGCAAAGTCTGTCCTGGCACACAATGTAAGTCAATGGGGACGGATCCGTTTTCTCTGACACAATAGAAAACAGATCCGTCCCCCCATTGTCTTTCAATGGAGTTCAAGACTGATCCGTCATGGCTATAGAAGACATACTACAACCCGATCCGTTCAGGACAGATGCATGCAGTTGTATTGTTGTAACAGAAGAGTTTTGCAGATCCATGACAGATCCCCCAAAAAATGCTAGTGTGAGAGTAGCCTTAAAGGTGTTATCCAGGAAAACATTTAGAACATCCTCAGGATCGGTAACCTGTATCCGCTCTGGGGCTGCGACACCGGGGACTCCTGCCAGTTAGCTGATAGAAGAGACCGCAGCTTCTTTCTAGGCCGGTGACCTCGCTGTACATCAGTCACAATACCAAGTCCTGCCACTATACGATGTATGGCGCTGTCCTCGGAAAGCTGCCAGGAGTCTGAATCGCTCACCAGAGCTTCAGCGAGTGCAGCCAATCCCTGAAACAGCTGATCGGCGGGGATGCCGGGACTTGTACCCCCGCTGATGTGATAATGATGACCTATCCTGAGGAAATGTCATCACTGTCTTTTCCAGGATAACCCCTTTAATATATTTCCAGATCTGCGGGGGAACTACAAGGGTTACCCAGATGGAACAGCCACTTTAAAAGAAGTTCCCAACATATTTTGAAGCTCTGTTATCTGACAGTGAATGGAAACATGCAACATTGAAATGTTAAAAAGCACACCTAAAGGAAGTCATCATGCCGTCTAAGGGTACTTTCACACTTGCGTTATTCTTTTCCGGCATAGAGTTCCGTCAAAAGGGCTCTATGCCAGAAAAGAACTGATCAGACATATCCCCATGCAATCTAAATGGATAGAAATCCGTTCAGTTTGCATCAGTATGCCTTCCGTTCAGTCACTGTCAGGCGTTTTGGCTGGACATAATACCGCAGCATGCTGCGGTATTATGTCTGTCCAAAATGCCTGATCAGTTGCCGGAATGCCGGCACTAATTACCATTGACTTGCATTAGTGCCGGATCCGGCATTGAGAAACAACTGAAGGACGGATTCGTCCTTCCGGTCTGCGCATGCACAGACCGGGAAAACTGTGAAAAAGACTGCAGGACGGATCCGTTCATCCGCATGACAAGCGGAGAGACGGATCCATTCTTGCAATGCATTTGTAGACGGATCCGCACCCGGATCAGTCTACAAATGCTGTCAGTTGTCACACTGAACGGCGGATCCGGCAGGCAGCTCCGACGACGGAACTGCCTGCCGGATCACACTAACGCAAGTGTGAAAGTACCCTAAACAGCCTCTGCTGCCGGGAATGGCATTAGTGATCACTGCTGCCACTACAGCTGAGGAGATCGCTACATGTAAATGCAGCCAATAGCAGGGACGAGCCTACCTAGTGTCACTCGTGATGCTAGGGAGGCTTGTCCCAGTCTGCTCTGACCCAACCAGGGCAAGTATAATCTATATGGGGTGCAGGGGCATTCATTTCTATGGGAAAACTCTGGAGTATTCACTTGAACGGACAGAGGCGTCCCATAGAAGTGAATGTGGATGCCATACTTATAACTACACCTTCTCACCACTGCAGTTGCTGCGGCGAGCAGGTAAGCAGAGCTGAGAAGGCAGCGCTTGTATGAGCGCTGCATTCTCTTCAAACAGCTGATCAGCGGGGGTGCTGGCCGTCAGTATTTTAGTTAAGCATTTTATCAGTGATAAAAACCAGGTGAAAGTCAAAACACCACTGGCACGTGTCATTCCTTTCTACCTGGTTTTGGTTCACAATGAAAATCGCTGCTAAACTTTGTCACGTTAACTAGGCCTAAGGGGTCTTACACGAGCGGATTCCGTGCGGGTCATCCGCTGCGTGAGAGTGCCAAGCCCCGTTCCGGACAGCAGAGACACGGAGCATTAACATGATTGATAATGCTCTGTGCCTCTCTGTAATCTTTTTACTACAAAATCACGGTGACAACTTTATCTCTCTATGATTTTGTAGTAAAAAGGTCACAGAGAGGCAAAGAGCATTATCAGTCATGTTACTACTCCGTGTTTCTGCTGTCCGGAACGGGGCTTGGCACTCTCTCGCAGCGGATTACCCGCACGGCATCTGCTCGTGTGAAAGAGCCCTTAGCCTCTGTTCACACCTGCATTACTTTCCCCATCAGGCTTCAGCTACTTTCCGATGTTCAGAATACCGTAACATGCTGCAGCATCAGGCTCTGTTCACATTTCCGCTGAAAGCTCAGTAGGAAATCTCATCATACTTGACAGGACAAATATGCTGTTCCCATCAAAATGACAGACCCTATGAAGGAAACCTGACAGACCCATTACAGATCAATGGGGGTCCAGGGGCTGTAGCTGGTGTCAATCACAGAATCCACTGCTCTGTTATTTAGTTTCTCTGCTCCTACAACAGAAGAGAACACTGGAAACATGAATGGACGCATGAAGAAAGCCTTGTATCCCGCAAACAATCCGAAAACTGACTGATCCACCAAAGAGAAAAAAAACTAGGTCTGTCAAACCTGACATTAACAGATCATCATGCCATCATACTGCCATGCACCTTCAGCGCTGATAGTCTGTTACAATGTATAAGGCTGTATGGTGTGGAAATTGACCTGTGGTGCAGATCCTGACATACGGGGCAAATCCACAAGTGGATACTAGCGCCAAAACCGCTAAATCTGCGTAAACTACACTGCAGTGTGCACGAAGACCAGTGGTCCTGCTTGTTAGAACTGTCAGGAGTACGGTCCACCATATCAGTATGAACTGAGCAGTGGGTCCTCTGACGGCTTCCATTCAATGACAGCAAACAGAGCTTGAATTCCAGTTTTAAAAGAAGGATGCAGGACATTTCCTAGCGATGCAGGATTTGCCACTGACTGGTATAGAAGCAGGATTCCCACCTTACCTGGACTTCGTCATCCTTGCGGATGGGCATGGAGCGGACGTTGTACTTCTGCCTCAGCTCCTTAGACAGCGGAGAGGACATGATCTTCCTGCGCACATGAGAGGGGGCATTGAAGTGCCTCTTACGGTTCTTGCTGCGGTCTGAGGTGACAAACGGGCTGAACTTCATGGTGACTGCGGAAACAAACAGGATGTTAACACCTCCCAAATTATGATCTATTGCCCCCGCAGCCTCCAGGCACAGCCATAGCCTTTACACATAGGGGGCAGCAGCAGTGTATGTATATGCTATGTGCAGCCCCACATCCAGGTATTACAGAGCCAAGCCCCGCTCTGGACAGCAGAGACACGGAGCATGAAAGGGGTTCTGCAGTTTTTATAAAGTGATGATCTCTCCTCTGGATAGATCATCAGCATCTGATCGGCGGGGGTCCGACAATTGGGAAACCTGCCTATCAGCTATTTAAGAAGGCAGCGGCACTGGCAGTAGCGCCGCCGGCCTTCTCGCTGTTTACCGCAGGCCCAGTATCACTGGCCTGGGCAGGGCTAAGCTCTGTTCACTCAAATAAAGCTTAGCCCCTCCCAGTAATACCAGTCATGACGTCACTGGGCCTGCTGTAAACAGCAAGAAGGCCGCAGTGCTACTGCCAGTTCCGCTGATCGGCAGGGGCCGGACCCCTGCCAATCAGATGCTGATGATCAATCCAGAGGAGAGATCATCAGTTTAAAAAAACTGCAGAACCCCTTTAACATGATTGATAATGCTCGGTGCCTCTCTCTGATCTTTTTACTACAGAGTCACGGTGAAAACTTTATCTCTCTGCGATTTTGTAGTAAAAAGATCACAGAGAGGCACGGAGTATTATCAGTCATGTTAATACCCCCTGTCTCTGCTCTCCGGAGCGGGGCATGGCTCTCATTCACGCAGCGAATGACCCGTACGGCATCCGCTGGTGTTAAAGAGCCCTCACGGGAAAGAACAGACGCACTTCGGCAGAGGATTACGTCGGATTACACTTCATATCCTCCTCGGAGCTCCTTACCCAGCTGCACAGCACACTATGGCCGCCGGAAAAGAGAAAGGTACCTGCTGACGTCACAGCATCACGTGACCCTTCTAGATCACGTGGACCGGAAACAGGAGAGCCTTGCGCTTTTTCACATGGTAATGGATAATTACTATAGCCGTTAAGGACCTGTTGACGTCAGAACATCACGTGGCGAAACAGGAGGACCTCGCGATTATTCACATGCATCATGGAGCTTGTTAGTGTCAGCAGCGCAGTACAAATACGCGGAACCTACTAATAGACTTATATTGAAAATGTTTGGGATGTGCTGTGAGGGATTGTACACTGAGATGGGAGACAGCTGTGTGAATGCGGAGGGAATCTGGTTGTATATTGGGGGGGCTGTGTAGTAGGGTGGTGTCTGTGGGTTGTATGTAAGGGATTGTACACTGAGATGGGGGGGGAGTTATCCTTCTGTATGGGGGGCTGTATTGCATTTTATGCTGAGACTGGGGGCCTGTGTTCTAGGTAGGTGTTTGGGGGTGGGCAGCTGTGTGGATGCTGAGGGGGTATCTGGTTGTATGGGGAGGGCTGTGTTTGTATGCTGAGATTGGAGGCTGTGTAGTAGGGTGGTGTCTGGTTTGTATGTGGGGGGTGGTTGTGGATGCTGACGGAGGAGGTATCTGGTTGTATAGTGTGGCAGCTATGTTTGATTGTATGCTGAGATTGGAGGCTGTGTAGTAGGGTGGTGTCTGGTTTGTATGTGGGGGGTGGTTGTGGATGCTGACGGAGGAGGTATCTGGTTGTATAGTGTGGCGGCTATGTTTGATTGTATGCTGAGATGGGAGGCTGTGTAGTAGGGTGGTGTCTGGTTTGTATGTGGGGGGTGGTTGTGGATGCTGACGGAGGAGGTATCTGGTTGTATAGTGTGGCGGCTATGTTTGATTGTATGCTGAGATGGGAGGCTGTGTAGTAGGGTGGTGTCTGGTTTGTATGGTGGGGGGTGGTGGTGGATGCTGACGGAGGGGGTATCTGGTTGTATAGTGTGGCGGCTATGTTTGATTGTATGCTGAGATGGGAGGCTGTGTAGTAGGGTGGTGTCTGGTTTGTATGTGGGGGGTGGTTGTGGATGCTGACGGAGGGGGCATCTGGTTGTATAGTGTGGCAGCTATGTTTGATTGTATGCTGAGATTGGAGGCTGTGTAGTAGGGTGGTGTCTGGTTTGTATGTGGGGGGTGGTTGTGGATGCTGACGGAGGGGGCATCTGGTTGTATAGTGTGGCAGCTATGTTTGATTGTATGCTGAGATGGGAGGCTGTGTAGTAGGGTGGTGTCTGGTTTGTATGTGGGGGGTGGTTGTGGATGCTGACGGAGGGGGCATCTGGTTGTATAGTGTGGCGGCTATGTTTGATTGTATGCTGAGATTGGAGGCTGTGTAGTAGGGTGGTGTCTGGTTTGTATGGTGGGGGTGGTGGTGGATGCTGACGGAGGGGGCATCTGGTTGTATAGTGTGGCTGGCTATGTTTGATTGTATGCTGAGATGGGAGGCTGTGTAGTAGGGTGGTGTCTGGTTTGTATGTGGGGGGTGGTTGTGGATGCTGACGGAGGGGGCATCTGGTTGTATAGTGTGGCAGCTATGTTTGATTGTATGCTGAGATGGGAGGCTGTGTAGTAGGGTGGGGTCTGGTTTGTATGTGGGGGGTGGTTGTGGATGCTGACGGAGGGGGGTATCTGGTTGTATGGTGTGGCAGTGAGCACTGTGAATGACACGCGCAGCGATGCTGCCTGTGCCTGAATCAACCAATAACAAAGCTCCTTACAGTAAGGATCTTTGTTATTGGTCAGTTTGAGCAGGCCGCTGGAGCTTATGGCACACCGCTCTGAAGGGAGGAAGGAGGCGCACGGTCGTCACTGACGGCTTAAGTGGCCTTGCTGTGTAGTGAAATTTAATGGGGGTCCCAGATCTTAGGGACTTGTTTTTCTCTATTATGAGGAGTCTGAAGCGCTCAGCCGAGCGCTGTCTCTCCTTCCTGCTTAGTGCGGTACTAAAGACAGCCTCAATAGAAGGTCTATGGGACCGTCTTCACTACCGCGCTCAGCAGTAAGGAAAAGTGGCTGAGTGCTTCGGACTCCTGCTTATAGAAGTCAGCGAGGGTCTCAGCGCTGGACACACCAACAGGAGACCAGCAGCAACACCAACCTCAGACTTGGGTCTGACCGCCAGCTGCAAGACAACGAGGACATCGGAGGGAGACCCCCAGGGCAGGTCATTCTATTGTCTTGTAGCAAGAAAAATAAAGGAGGAGCAGCTTATAGATGCAGCACACTGATGTGCCTGTGTACCCAGTGCGGGGCCCAGCACAAGCCTCCATGATACACAGATGTCTCAGCATGACTGACTTACAGATACCCCTACTCCCACTATTGTCCAGGACACTATATACCGTATCACTATGTACACTATAACAGTATATACAGTACATTATCACACTACATTCCACTATGTGCACTATATACAGTATGTTACCACATTGTTACCCTAAGCCCACCACCCAGACCCTGCAGAGCCCTGTGCTACCCTGAGCCTACACTGCACCCCACACACACCTTATGCACCCCACACACTGCACCTCATGCACCCCACACACTGCACCTCATGCACCCCACACACTGGACCACATACACCTCATGCACCCCATACACTGAACCACATACACCTCATGCACCCCATACACTGCACCACATGCACCCCACACACTGCACCACATATACCTCATGTACACTGCACCATATGCACCCCATACACCTCATGCTCCCCACACACTGCACCATATGCACCCCACACACTGCACCACATATACCTCATGTACACTGCACCATATGCACCCCATGCTCCCCACACACTGCACCATATGCACCCCACACACTGCACCACATATACCTCATGTACACTGCACCCCACACACCTCACCATATGCACCCCATACACTGCACCACATACACCTCATGCACCCCACACACTGCACCACATATACCTCATGTACACTGCACCATATGCACCCCATACACCTCATGCACCCCACACACTGCACCACATACACCTCATGCACCCCACACACTGCACCACATACACCTCATGCACCCCACACACTGCACCACATACACCTCATGCACCCCACACACTGCACCACATACACCTCATGCACCCCACACACTGCACCACATACACATCATGCACCCCACACACTGCACCACATATACCTCATGTACACTGCACCATATGCACCCCATACACTGCACCACATATACCTCATGTACACTGCACCATATGCACCCCATACACCTCATGCACCCCACACACTGCACCACATGCACCTCACAATATGCACCCCACACACTGCACCACATACACCTCATGCACTGCCCCACACGCTTCTCATACATCACGCACTGCACCACATACACCTCGCACTGATGGTATTAAAGCCAAGTGGTAAAGTACAGGTTAGATCCGCCATATTAGACTGGACTTTATCACTTCACTATAATTATCTCATGTTATTTAGAGCAGTACCAGTTTCCTGCATGCTCACCTCTTAGGGCATGTTCACGCCACCGCTATTTATTCTGGATAGGGCACGTAAGGGTGGGATTTTGTCAACATACACAAAAAACATATACATTATCGGACGCCTCAGACAGATGCCATACTGTGGCATCCGTCACCATGGAGTTCCATTGTAAAAAAGTAAAGTATAGGTTTATTTCGTACTCTATGGTGATGGATGCCACAGTATTGTATCTGTCTGAGGCACCTGTTAACATATATACATTTTTTGGCGTACATTAAATGTATGAAAAAAATGTGATGTGAACCCGGCCTAACTGACAGGGAAGAAGCAGAGCAGACTCCCCGACTATAATATATACCGGAGAGTGAATCTAGATCGCACATCCTCAACACTATGCTTTTGATATAACGACTGTCTCAGCATGTTTACGTGGCATATCCGCCCAATTTGTAATACATTGTATGCTGTGCAAAAGAGGCATTAGTATACAGTTTGATCAAAGAGCATAGGCCCACTTACCACGACAAGGAAGCCTCTACAAGTGGGAAACTACTCTAACCTATAAATGACGCAGCTGTGCGCGGCGACCACCGGCACCCCAGCACCGCATCGGCAGCAGACGGCGGGACCCAGGAGCCACACAGCAACCCCACTGTGCAGCAAAGCCTTCTTGGCTCATTATAGGTTAGAGTAGTTTCCCACTTGTAGAGGCTTCCTTGTCGCGGTAAGTGGGCCTATGCTCTTTGATCAAACTGTATACTAATGCCTCTTTTGCACAGCATACAATGTATTACAAATTGGGCGGATACGCCATGTAATTATGCTGAGACAATCGTTATATCAAAAGCATAGTTTTGAGGATGTGCGATCCAGATTCACTCTCCAGTATATAGACTCCCTGTCAGGATCTGACTTTATACCAGACAAAAAAGTGTTACGTATAAGGCCTCATGTACACGAACGAACGATTCGCAAATTGCGGATCCGCAAAACACGGATGCCGCCCGCGGGCCTTCCGCAATTTGCGAACCATTCGTTAGTGTACATGAGGCCTTATATGCAACACTTTTTTGTATGAGTATCAGTACTTACTAACAAGCATCCATAGCAGCACTGCAAGTTTTTTTTTTTTTTTTGTGCAGAAAAGACTGTATTTTTACAATTTTTTTTCAAATTTATTACAAGACTCTTCACGTGTGAAAACACAACATACACACCCCTCACACTAAATAAAGGTTTTCACATGTCACACCCCAATAAAATAAAAATGGCCTGTCCACCACAATGACTATACTCAGCTGAAGAGGCATATGCCATCCTTGCCTCCGATACTGAGTCTGCCAGTGAAGGAGAAGAGGATGCCACTTTCCTCTACCACCTCTTCATCATCATCACCCGCTGATGAGGGACCCTCTAGAAGGCGCCCCAGGGTGGCAGCGGAGGAAGCTCTCCCCCGCCCAGAGTGAGCCCATGTGGACCCCACCCCATGACAGTTATCAACCCCAAATTCCTGAGTTTGTGGGCAACTCAGGAATTCAGATAGATTGTGTGGGCTTTAATGAAATAGGTTTTTTCAAAATCTTCTCTGAAGATTTTGTAAATGTAATGGTGGCCCAAACCAATTTATACGCCCAACAATTAATTGTTCAGAACCCTACATTGCCATACGCTAGACCCCTAGGTTGGACCTCAGTAAATGCAGCAGAGATGATTAAGTTTGGGAACTCGTGCTGCATATAGGTGTAGTAAAAAAACCGATTTGAGTCAATTAGGAAATTCCTACACTACAACGACAATTCACAGTGCCCACCCTGAAACGACCCAACAATTGACCGTCTGTTCAAAGTTAGGCCTGTCATTGACCACCTTAACACCAAGTTTGCTGAGGTGTACAACCCAGAAAAAAATGTTTGTGTAAATAAGTCTCTATTACTTTTCAAAGAGAGGATTAGATTCTGCCAGTACCTGCCTAGCAAACAGGCAAGGTATCACATAAAAATTTACAAACTTTGTGAGAGTAGCTCTAGGTACACCCACAAGTTCTGCATTTACGAAGGGAAATATTCCTGGATAGAACCCCCAGAATACCAGCATACCCCTATTCGTGTCCCTAACTGCCAGAGGTAGGGCAACCACTGAGAATGGGTGAATTTTATTTTATCCATGATGTACCCTGTAGTTTTACCACCTTATATCTCTGATTTAGTTCGCATAGCTTACAGATCCACTTTTTACCAACCACTACATATTCATTTCTGTGAAACACTAGTTAGGTCTTTAGTGCCCTTTCCACCCCTTAAAATGTTCATACTGGGGTGCTCTTTCCGAAATGGGGACACTTTTTGGGGGTTTTAATTTCTGGGGACCTCAGGAATATTTTAAATGCGACATGGCACCTAAAATCAATGTCTGCCAATTCAGTTCAGCAAAATCCATATTTTGCTCTTTGACTCTAGAGCCCTGCTTTGCGCCCATACATCATTTTTTGAACACATATCGGGTGTTCGCGTATTCAGGGGGAAATGGGTAACAAAATGTGGGGTGCATTTTGTCCTGTTACCCCTTGTAAAGGTTAAAAATGTGGGTGTAAAGCAACTTTTTCTGGAAAAAATTAAAATTTTCCTTTTCAAAGCTAAGCGTTTCCTAATTCTGTGAAACACATGATGGGTCAAACTGCTCAATACACACCTTGAAATATTCCTTGAGGGGTTTAATTTCCAGAATGGGGTCACTCTTTGGGGGTTTCCACTCTAGGGGTACCTCAGGGTGTGTTCAATTGCAAGATGGCGCCTCTCAATTATACTGGTGAAATCTGCCTTCCAGAAGCTATTTGGTGCTCCTTTCCTTCTGACCCCCGTGGTATACCCATATAGCAGTATACAAGCACATATGGGGTATTGCTGTAATCAGGAGAAAACAGGGGTGCATTTTCTCCGGTTCCCCCTTGTGAAAGTGAAAAATTTGGGCCTAAAGTAAATTTTTCAGGAAAAAATGTCAATTTTTCATTTTTTCAGTCAATTCCATGAATCACCTTTGAGGACAAAGTTCTCACTAAACATCTTGAAATATTCCTTGAGGGGTGTAGTTTCCAGAATGGGGTCACTTTTGGGGGGTTTCCACTCTAGGGGTACCTCAGGGTGTCTTCATATGCAACATAGCTCCCAAAATCCAATCCTGCAAAATCTGTCCTCCAAAAGCCCTGTCACTTTCCAGCTGGTGTGTACCCACTCCTCTAAGGGCGTTGTCTAAGTGAACCCCTCGTTCTTCGCAGTACCCCTGATGGTGGGGATAGACTTTCCTGAGGGGAACACCAGGTCGCTACTTCTGGAGGAGAAAAGAGGAATAGGCGTCACCATGCAGAGTCGCTACCACTACAATGGTGCAGGACCGAAGGATGAGACAGAGACGTAGTCAGACAGGCAATAGGTCAGGGCAGGGGGCACAGGTACAGGTCAGGCAATCTGGGTCGGCAACAGGAGAGTCAAAGCAAGCAGGGTCAGACGGTTAGCAGAATCCAGGAACGAAGTATAGGTCAGGAGCACACGTGAGTATCAGGAACTTAACAATCACAAGGACCTTGACATTGAGGCATCTGGGAAGGGGGCTGAGACACTTAAGTATATGCAGGAGAACCAGGGTTGGTCAGCGAAGTCACATGACCCAACCAGCCCAGGGTGTGATGCGCGCCCCCCTAGAGCAGTGTAACGAGAAGCCAGATGTGATCATGCTGTGGCCTGGGCTGAGTAGAAGCTGATCATGGCACCCAGGAAAAAATATATATCCTTGCGCCCTCTGTTCCAGCGGCACAGAATACAGTGGTCCCCGTCGGACCTGTAGTGACTGGTATGCCATTGCTACTCACATGTCTACTGCAGCCAATCAATCAGTGATGTGCCACTGAAGAGGCCATTGATTGGCTGTAGTGCTTATTTGCAAACTTACAGTATTGGCACACCTAACCATTACACCTACAGGAGTATTTGTGATACCCCATTAATTTGGAGTTGGCCTTCGCTTTGCAGCAGAAACAGCTTTCACTCTTCTGGGAAGGTTTTCTACAAGATTTTGGAGTGTGTCTATGGGAATTTTTGCCCATTTATCCAGAAGAGCAGGCAGCATGGTGGCTCAGTGGTTGGCACTGGTGCCTGGCAGCACTGGGGTCCTAGGTTTGTGTCTGACCAAGGACAACATCCGCATGGAGTTTGTATGTTCTCCTTGTGTTTGTGTGGGCCCCCCCCCCCCCCCACCACTTTAAAGACACACTGATAGGTAATTTAACAACATAGATGAAGGGTCAAGAACCAAAACGTAACACCCAGGACTTTATTACTCTAAGTTAAAATCAATACAAACCAGCAATCTCCATAGTGGTTTCAAAATACCAGTACCATGATGCAATCAAAAAAATTGCATCAATTGACTCGTATCTGCTTACTCATAACCTGATGCTAGTCGGGCAAGAGTAAGTTATAAGAAAAACATATGTGAAAATTCCTCACACAATTTACATATTGCTGATTAACCACGATCGCAGGGGAATCGGGGCGCCATGGCTGCTCTTACCGGCTGGCAGCCATGCCAGGTAAAGGCAGCAAGGTGCTGCTGCACCACCTCCCTGCAAGCGCTGCGATTGGCCGGTCAATGAAGACTAGCACATCGCAGCGCAGGAAGCTGTCACAAGCATCGGGGCGGGTTGGAGGGGGGTCAGGGGGAGGTGATCGGAGCCGCCCCCGTCTCCTCCAAGGTAAGGCAGGGGACACCAGTGTGTGAAAAAGACCTGCAGTTAGTTATATATATATATATATATATACACATATATATAAATTTCAGTTAGTGTCAGTTTAGAATTTTGCACGAACACACCATCTGCGTGCATTTTGCAAATGCACCGCGTCTGCTCAGTTTGCACTGCAAGTTTTTTTTTATGCAGAAAAGACCCCCAAAACAGTTTGTATCCTGACCTACAACAGGCCAATGGGATGGGTGGATCTTTCAGATCAATGTCTGAGGCCCTACAGTGCCTCCCAAAAAAAGAAAGTGTGGTACAAAAAGCTGGCAATGTGCAATACGTACGTGCTATTTCAATCTGCAGGCCACACAGAAACTTTCCTTCAGTTCCAAGAGGTGGTTATCAAGGCCCTAAATTTTCAAACCCAGGCCGGGGAGGGTCCCAGTGCCAGTGTTCTACCAGGGCAACATTTTCCAGGTCAAGTTCCCCAGACAGCAAGGAAGGGAAGGACCTAAAAAGGATACAGGGTGTCTTCCAAAAGGGGGATAAGGAAATACACCATTTACCACTGCGAAACCTGTCCATAAATCAATATAATGCTATGTGAATCCCGTCAGTGCTGGGAGGTCAGGCCGGGAGCTGCGCTGCGAACTCACAGCGTGAGGGGCCTTAGGCTTACCATTCTGATGTTGAAGAAAGTGTGCTGCTCCTGACGCCAAGGGTTTGTCCTGTTTTGCATGATTGATCACGTCTTGCCAAAACTATCGTGGAGATATGCTTCTGTATTCTTTTGCGCAGTTCTTGTGATGTCTGACCTACGTACACCTTTGGACAAGAACAAAGAAGAGCATATACTACAAACCTAGTTTTGCAATCTGCATATTCCCTCAGATGGAACCACCACCCATTCAATGGATTGATGAATGTCGTAGAGGGCTCCATGTGAGGGCATATATTACAATCCCCACAGGGAATGACCCCTTCAGTTGTATACCTCGTTTGAAACTGACCTTTGGTGTAGTAAAGTGACTACGAGTGACTTTGTCTCTGAGATTGGGTGGCGCGCCTTGCTGTTATCAGAGGACGGGAAGGTCAGTAATATATTCCAATGTGTATTTAAGATGTTATGGTAGTAATAAATCTCATATGGTCACTTTCCCTTTCAGGTCGTGGCTCTAGAAGATGACTACGGTTTGTTGCTTTGGCTATTTGATATGCTTCAGACACAATTCTGTGACGATAATTACGCTCCTTAAAACTCTCCATAAGGGATCGTGCTGCATCCTTAAACTGGTGTAAATCAGAACAGTTTGTGCAAATCCATAGAAATTGACCCACAGGGATTCCCTTTCATAGATGTAAAGGGTGGAAGCTGGAAATCATGACATTTCTGTTTAGTTCCAGACCACAAAACAACATTGCTTACCGGTAATCGTTTTTCTCGGCACCCCATGCGACCAGGGACCTCCCATCCGGGACAGGAAACCTGAGAAGAATAAAGGTTCATACCCCCACCAAGCACCAGTGATAGTAATAAACAGTACTCCGGAGGTGAACACACTTAAGAAAAGAGAGAGATCCAATACGGTAAATTATATCTCTTTTGATTTGTTCCTCAGAGAATTCCTAAGAACATTAACGAGGAGTAGGAGGCTACTCCGTAATAACCTAATAAGGTAAAAATAAATATATATATCTCTTCCTTTTTTTTTGGGGTAGGGAACATTTTTGGGGGTGCCGTCATGGGTATCGAGAAAGACGATTACCGGTAAGGGTAAGCAATGTTGTTTTCCCCTCACCCATGATGACACCCCATGCGAGATAGACTATTAATGAGGTAATTAGGGGGGACCACCGCCTGAAGCACCTTCCTACCAAAGGCGGTATCTGCATGAAGCTGGAGCCTGCAATGCTTCAAGATAGTATGTGGAGAACTCCACGTTGATGCTCTACAAATTTGAGCCAGAGAGGCGTCTGCCTTCTCGACCCAGGACATAGCCACTGAACGGGTGGAGTAAGCTCTAAACCCAGAAGGGGGAGAGAGACCCTGTGCAAGGTGGGCCTTGGAAATGGCCTTCTTGACCCATCTAGCGATGACTGCCGTGGACACTTTTCGCCCCTTATTCTGACCCCAAAACAGAATAAAGAGGTTTTCTTCTAACCTCCAGGCTGAAGTAGACTCCAGATAAGTTAGCAGACATCTTTTAACGTCGAGGCAATGATACTCCCTTTCTAAGTTATTTGAAGGATTTGCGCAAAAGGATGGAAGGATAATATCCTGACTTCTGTGGAAATCAGAAACCACTTTTCGCTGAAAGGACGGGAGTGGCCTAATGATAACCTTGTCATCTAAGATCTGGGTATAGGGCGGGAAAGCCGAGAAGGCTTGTATTTCTGAAATCTTTCTAGCCGATGTAATGGCCAGTAAAAACGACATTTTAAAGGAGAGCATGGGGATCTCTGACAGGGGTTCAAAAGGTTTCTGTGACAGGGCCGTCAAGACGGTGTTTAAGTCCCAAGCAGGGGACAAAGGTCTTATCGAAGGGCGGATCCTGGAGGCCGCTGACAGAAATCTTTTTACCCAAGGATGAAGAGCCAGCTATACGTCAAAAAAGTAACTCAACGTTGCCACCTGGACTCTCAAGGTGGAAGCCTTAAGCCCCTTGTCCAGCCCAGCTTGTAAAAAGTCAAGGACTTTAAAGACATCTGGAGGCGAGAAAGGGTCAGGACCAGTACCTAGGAAAGAGGAGAAGACCTCCCAGATTTTATTGTACTTCCTAGCTGTAGTGGATTTCCTACTACCCAAAATGGTGTTAAATACCGACTGGGAAAGACCCCGACCTAACCAGATCCCCCTTTCAGTCCCCACACTGCCAGGGACAAGGTTTTTGGATTAGGATGCAGAATCGGGCCTTGATACAATAGATCCTCTCGAGGAGGCAGAATCCAGGGGGGCGCTATCGCTAGGTTTAGCAGGTTGGAGTACCAGGTCTTTTTGGCCATACTGGGGCAATCAGGGTAACTAAAACTTTTTCCCTCTGGACTTTTTTTTAGGACTTGCGGAATTAGGGAAAAAGTAGGGAAAGCATAACCTTCCTCCTGTGACCAATCCTGCGCCAATCTGTCCAGGGCTGTTGGATTGTCCGAACGGTTGAGGGAGAAGAATCTCTTTACTTTTTTGTTCTTCCTGGAGGCAAAGAGGTCTACCGTGGGGAGGCCAAATTTTTTAGCTAACTGCGAGAATACTTCTCGGTTTAGACACCAATCTCCTTGTTTTAGCTGGACGCGGCTCAGAAAATCAGCCACTACTTTCTCATCCCCTTTTATGTGGACTGCCGACAGGAACAGATGTTTTTGTTCTGCCAGTTGGAAATTCTGCTGACAAAGTTTTGCCAGAGAGGATACTCTCGTCCCCCCTTAATGGTTAACATATGCGACTGTCGTTGAGTTGTCCGAGTATAGGATTATTTTCTTGTGGGATATGTCCGGAATTACTGATTTCAACGCCATTTCCACAGCCTTTAGCTCTTTGAAATTTGAGGTGGCTTTCCTGGTTTTCGAATCCCACCTCCCCTGCCAGCCTTTGTTCTTAGAGTGAGCCCCCCAACCCCATGGGCTGGCATCTGTAGTTAGTATCGGATCCTGAAAGGACCAGAGTACTCCTGCCGAGAGATTCTCCAGCACTGTCCACCAAAGTAGAGACATCCTTGCTTCCGAGGATAAATGGAAAGTCTGATCTAACGACTGTTGGCAACTGTCCCATTGATGAAGGATGCAGGACTGTAGCTTTCTCGTATGGGCCTGCGCATACGGGACCGCCGGAATTACTGCTGTCAGGAGGCCTAGTACTGCCATGGCTTTTCTGAAAGAACAGATGTAAGACCTGAAGAGATCCCAAACATGTTCCCTGATGGAAAGTATCTTGGTAGATGGAAGGAACGTTTTTTCTACCCGGGAATCTAAGAGGATGCCTAAGAACAGACAGATCTAAGATGGTGTCAAGCAGGACTTTTACCAATTTATTTATCATCCCAGGTTTTTTAACAAGGAGCAGGCACCACTGATGTTTTGGTTTAACTTTTCTTTTGTTTGGGAAATGAACAGGAAATCGTCCAGATATGGCAATAACGGAACCCCTGACAATCTTAGAAAGGAGGCTACCTCTGCAATCACTTTTGTAAAGATTCTGGGGGCTTGCGAAACCCCAAATGGCAGGGCTTTGTACTGAAGATGTAGTCATTCTCCCAGACAGGGCCGGACTGGGGATAAAAACCAGCCCTGGAAAAAGTTGCATACCAGCCCCACAGCACTGCGTCGTTATTTACTTGTTTATAAAACTCGTTTATTTTTAAAACACGTGTGTAAACGAATATGAACTTTGCCCCACAATAGCTCTTTTGTAGAACCCCCATTGTTCCTATTATCACAGTAGACCAACTTTTCCCAACCAGGATGCCTCCAGCCGTTGCAAAACTACAACTCTCAGCATGCCCTGACAGCGTTTGGCTGTCAGGGCATGCTGAGAGATGTAGTTTGCAACAGCTGGAGGTATCCTAGTGAAGCTACAGTAGAGTGCGGATGACACACTGTTATGGGGGATCTGTGGATGTCACTGTTATGGGGGATCTGTGGGTGGCGCTGTTATGGGGGATCTGTGGAGTGACACTGTTATGGGGATCTGTGGATGACACTGTTATGGGGGATCTGTGGGTGACGCTGTTATGGGGGATCTGTGGGTGACGCTGTTATGGGGGATCTGTGGGTGACGCTGTTATGGGGGATCTGTGGGTGACGCTGTTATGGGGGATCTGTGGATAACACTGTTATGGGGGATCTGTGGATAACACTGTTATGGGGATCTGTGGTTGACGCTGTTATGGGGGATCTGTGGATGAGACTCTTATGGGGGATCTGTGGATGACACTGTTATGAAGCTCTGTGGATGACACTGTTATGGGGGATCTGTGGATGACACACTGTTATGGGGGATCTGTGGATGACACTGTTATAGGGGATCTGTGGATGACACACTGTTATGGGGGATCTGTGGATGACACTGTTTTGGGGATCTGTGGATGACACACTGTTATGGGAGACCTGTGGAGGACACTGTTATGAGGGATCTGTGGATGTCACTGTTATGGGAGATCTGTAGAGGACACTGCTATGGAAGATCTGTGGATGACACTGTTATGGGAGATTTGTGGAGGACACTGTTATGGGGGATCTGTGGATGACACTGTTATGGGGGATCTGTGGATTGCACTGTTATGGAGGATCTGTGGATGACACTGTTATGGAGGATCTGTGGATGACACTGTTATGGAGGATCTGTGGATGACACTGTTATGGAGGATCTGTGGATGACACTGTTATGGGGATCTGTCGATGACACTGTTATGGGGATCTGTCGATGACACTGTTATGAGGGATCTGTGGATGACACTATTATGCGGGATCTGTGGATGACACTGTTATGGAGGATCTGTGGATGACACTGTTATGGGGGATCTGTGGATGACACTGTTATGGGGATCTGTCGATGACACTATTTTGGAGATCTATGGATGACACTGTTATGTGGGGGATCTGTGGATGGCACTGTTATGTGGGGGATCTGTGGATGACACACTGTTATGGGGGGATCTGTGAAGGACACTGTTATGGGAGATCTGTGAATGACACACTGTTATGGGGGGATCTGTGAATGACACACTGTTATGGGGGGATCTGTGGATGACACTGTTATGGGGGGATCTGTGGATGACACACTGTTATGGAGGGATCTGTGGATGACACACTGTTATGGGGGATCTGTGGATGACACACTGTTATGGAGGGGATCTGTGGCTGACACTGTTATGGGGGATCTGTGAATGACACACTGTTATGGGGATAATTTCACACCTGCGGCATAGCTATCCGGCCTATCCGGGCTGTTCACCTGCCGGATCCGCCATGCCGCAAGCACCCATGCAGTGCCGTGCTGCCATTCTGTCCCCATTGACTATAATTGGGGCAGGGGATGGAGCTATGGCCAGCACGGAAGAGATCACTGGACTAAAAAGTTGGACATGCAGTACTTTTTAGTCCGACTATCTCTGCCGTGCACTGCCATGCTGCGCTGTAGCTCCATCCCCTGCCCCTATTATAGTGAATGAAGACGTCTGCGGTCTGCTCTGCCAACAGCCAGGTATTACTGCGCGGCCGCCGCTGGGCACGGCCCGGGCAGCAGTAAGTAAGGGGCCAGCCACAGCCTGCAGCCGGAAATCACAGGGGGGATCAGAGCGGTCCGGAGCGCACACTGCAGGCACAGCAGGCATCAGACAGCCTCCTCACAAGTCGGCCATGCGCGCGAGTTATTACTTTACTTTCCCCCAAATGTCTACTTCAGGTTCGGATCATTTTGGGAATGCCACCCGCTTTTGGAGGTATTACTATGTATTTTAGAAAAAGAGGGAGAGAACAAAAAGCAACATGCACCATTTCGGCGAACCTTCGTCCGGGGGTAACGCCATGTCTATGGTCTGTAGTTTAAAAAGGGACCACTATCCAATCACAAAACAGAAACACCATGACGTATCATAAAGCGACAGGAGGGCGGAACATCAAATGGGCGCCAGAAATATATGTCAGCAAAGCATCGAATGGGCGCCCTCCAGTGACATCAGCAAAGAGGTGCGGTCATGTGATGTGTCACATGACCGGACCCAAGCAGCAAATATAACATTAAAGAAATTAAATGCAATAACCAACGGGACTCATCAGTAAAAAACCACACAGTGTTAACGAGTAGGCGCCAGAAATATATGTCAGCGAGACGCCGAACGAGCGCCCTCCAGTGACATCAGCAAAAGAGGTGCGGTCATGTGATGTATCACATGACCGGACCCAAGCAGCGAACATAACATTAGAGAAATTAAATGAGGCAACCAGCGGGGCTCATAAGTAAAAACCACTCAATGTTAACAAAAAAGTGATGTTCTCCCATAAATAATGACAGGATACTCAAAGAAGCACATTAATCCATATGGCTGAATTGCTGCACAATGATACAAGGGGGGGAGGGGAAACCCGGGAAGAGTGTCGACAAGTGGAGGATGTGAGGGAAGTGGTGAGGGGGGAAATGAATGTATAATTGTGCAACAATCCAAAGGAACCGGGACCACGCTTGTATCGGCGGCGCATGAGCCGTCGCCCTCCGTTGCAGCGCGATCCCGACCGTCATGCAGAGTGAAGTGTCGGGGGACGGCGCATGCGCGATTAAGCGAATGGATCGCGCTTCACTCTGCGAGGCAGTTGGTGTGGTGAACAGACCGACCGGGTTATGGGTATGTCATTTTCATTATCTATCACTTTCATTGCTCTGCCATATGCTGTTGCCGGGTTTGTGTGCCATTTATGATGGTATATGGGGTTGGGTCCTGGTACTGTATTACTGCATGGTTGACGATTTTGTCACCTGCATTTTCTGATTACCTATTGGACCAATCGATACCCTGTTTTTTGTATTAGGTGTATTATGCACACATACGGACGGCATTATGACTGAGTTTTGTATTTATTTATATATTTAAATCCCGCTCCCTGGTCGTGTGCTGACCTACAGTCTTTGATGTTTTCAGTGGATCACCGTCTTTTGTATTTCTCTAGTACTATTTAATAAAGTGAATTTGATATTTTATCATATATGTTGCTTCTGTATTCTGTGCAAGCACTGGTTGAGTGGTTCGTTTTGTAGGTTAATACCAGTTGCAGATATCCAGTTATTTGACTAAGTTGGTGGTATTGTATAGGTTCTGAAGTGGCTTTTTATCCTGCCCATTTGAAAATAACCCCTGGACGCAGATTTTTGCATGAAGAATGGACGTGGCTGTTTTTCCCCTACAAAAACGCCATACGATTTAACAAGCATTTTTCTCATTCTGTGGAGGATTTTGGGCATAGAATCCATGCAAAGATCCACATTGAAAAAGTCTGTGTGAACATAGTTGGATTTTTGTGCAACACCATAGACTATCATTACAAAATATGTTATGCTACACAAGTCAGTGTAGTTGTGCCCTTTTGTCGCACGACAAACGTAATTGTGTAGATGTTCCCTAAATGCTTTCTTATTTTAGGATTCACTCTTGATCTTGGTGATTAAAAACCTGCATGTGACAGCACCATTAGGCGGGGTTCAAATGGGCAAAATCCTCTGCAGATTCCACAGTAGAAAAAGTAGCGTTACTTAGGCCTCATCCACACAACTGTATCCTATCCACATTTTTTGCATATTGGATCAGACTTCCCCCCCCACTTTCTGGTGAGTTATAGTAAACGCGGTGGTGGCGCAAAGCCACGCCACCTTCTTCTCAGCACTGAAAAGTGCAGAGAAGCTCAAAGTGTCAGAAATTATATATAATGTGCGACCTCTGAAAGCCACAATTGTGACATGATAAATGGTGTGCATGTGTGGTATCCGCATCAGATTGTGCGTTCCGCCACCTTACTGGGAACTCCGAATGTTCGTAAAATGTATATGTATGGTGTTCATGGCTAACCCAAATAAATGTATAGCTAATTCAACCATGTCCTGAGGCCACCTGATTAACCTTTAGAAGAAATTGGCCCCCTGGATTAGGCTGCATTCACACGTCCGTGGAACACGGACCGTGTGATACCGGACTGGCACCCTGCTTACTGCAGGAGTGCACGGCGTCATTCGTTCCTATGACGCCATGCGCTTGCTGCTGCCGCCACAGAACAGTAATACACTCTTATAGATCATAGGAGTGTACTACAGTGCAGCGCCAGCAGCAGGAAGCGCATAGCGTCATAGCAACGAATTACGCCGTGCGCAGTATCACACAGTCCGTTCCAAGGATGTGTGAATGCAGCCTTATTCTAGTTTCGCACACATTCCCCTAGAACTGAACTGTTACAGGATTATGTAGTCCTATAAATGGTACTGGACTCTAACCAGTATCTTCCACCCGTGACCAGCCTAAAGCAGGTGGAAGTTTGTCTTTAATGCTAAAGCGGTTCTCTGGGCTTTTACCAAAATCCCTGTCTTACACCTCCATTGTGCGGCCGCCTGGGCTGGCTCTTCAGCGGAGATCCCAACCAGATGTGCTTCCTGCAGTTACACTATGCAGATGAATGGGAAGACTCAGGAGCACATCTGACCGGGACCTCAGCAGAAAAGCCTACAGCCAGTCACACGAGTGCAGTGGGGATGGCAGAATTAGTAGTGCGACAGAGGGAAAGTACTACTGACGAGATCATTCTGCCACAGGTTATAAGCCTGGAGAAACATTTCAGACTCCACACTGTTACCTATATCACTTAGGTACCAGCTACCTGGGGTCTGATGTAACCCATGAAGATTTACCTTTGATTTCCTAACATGTCTATTTCAGCAACTTGTATTCCTCCCACCATCCCCTTAATTCTGGAGCATTTATTCTTAGGACTATGATTGGTCATTCCCCTATTTTTCCTTCTAGAAGTTAATAATGAATTGCCAGTAGTTTGCAGTGAAAGTCCAGCTTGGTGTTACATGATTGGATAGTATCAGACTCTGTAGGGACACGCTCCCAAATAAAAACACCTAGCTGGACCTTCTTTGCAGACCGCTGGAAATTAATTTATAAATTCTAGCAGGAATTATTGAGTAATGCCACAACAGAGCGATGACAGATTCTCCAGAATTATTACAAGGGGCATTCAAGTAGTTCCTACATGTCGAGAGGTGCCAAGATATTGAACGGTCACAGGATATCAACAGACCTGATGGCACTCTGTTGGTACCTATGACCCCTTTTTGAACAACTGTCTTTTTCCATGCAGTTTCCTTATTTTATCAAATATAAAAATACATTTAAAAGACAAACCCTGTCCAGTATATATATATATATATATATATATATATATATATATATATATATATATATATATATATAAACACACTTAGAAACGTGTGTTTCTTGCACAGATTTCCTTGGACTGCAGCCCGAACCGCTATCCAGCGACATGTGGAAACAGCCTAAAGATAGTACTCTGAACGGACACCAATATCTCGAATAGCTTCTGGGAGTTCCAGACGACAGCAAGGGCCCGAACCTCAGAACTTCCACTAACCAGATCTGAGGAATAAAAGAGCCATACTTTGTGGAAACTGAACAGTTTGTTTTTTATTGATAAAGTTACTCCTGCATTTTCTCTAAGGTTTCTTCCTTGTATTTGCCCTTCTCTTTGCCAACTTGGCGAGACTTGGCCTTGCGTTCCAAGATCTTCTTGCGATCTTTGTCAAGCTTAAGTCTGGTGATCACCACCTAAGAGAAAGAGGAGAATAGTTAGTGAAACTTGTCAAACTGCTGCGGTGATAGACTCATGGGGGAGTACAGTGCATTGGAAAGTAGGTGGCGAGTGCGCAGAATATATGGTCAGAGGAAATCTGGGCAGGGTAAGAGGTTTCAGTCTATTTACTAAATGCGACAATTTTCTTAACTGCATTGTGACCATTATTCCTACTAAAAATGTATGTGTAACCTGACAGCTGGGTGTCTCTAAACAGTGTCCGTCTCCGATCAGTGCTGATGAGTGGTAGACAGTGCTCACCTAGGAATAGCTGTCAATATTACATTTACATTTCTGGGAGGAATAAGAGTAACACAATGCAGTTATGAGAAAAGATGCTTCAGTTACTTCATGGGGAATGCTATTACTAACACAGACATCTCAGCTTTAGGCCTCATGCACACACACGTATTTTGGGTGTGCATCCGAGCCGCATATGTTGCGGCTCGGACCCATTCACTTCAATGGGGCCGCAAAAGATGCGGATAGCACTCCGTGTGCTGTCCGCGTCCTTTGCTCCGTTCCGTGGCCCTGCAAAAAAAAAAATAATAGAGCATGTCCTATTCTTGCCCGTTTTGCAGACAAGAATAGGCATTTTTTTTAAATGGGCCGCGTTCCTTTCCGCAGAACAGCTTCAGTGTTTTGCAGATCCGCGGTTTGCAGACCGCAAAACATCTACAGTCATATGCATGAGACCTTATATTAGAAAAAGCAGCAGCAGGTTTGGTCGTCATGTCCGTTTTGCTGACACCGATTGGCATGTCTATCCCGTGTTGCAGGAGCTTTCTGCAAAAGTGGAATTAGGAATTGTTAAATGGTCCAATTTCACACGGTGGACAGAGGTACTCCCAGAGATGGCTCACATCTCTATACTAATCTTAGGATTTTTCACCATTAGAAAAAAAAAAAAAAACATTTCAGGCAACAGTCCTGGCACCGAATACATCTGGGTTCAAGAAAAGGTCCAATAGTTTAAGAAAAGGTCCCCTCTGCACCCGAGTACCAGGCAGTTCCTATTTCCTACACTATTGGACGACTTCTTTAACCCAGCAGCATTTAGCCCCTGAAGAACGGTTGTCCGAAATGTTGTATTTTCCATTGTGGTTGTGGTGAAAAAATTAAATACTATGATTAATACGCAGATGAATTCCTTGTCTGCCGTCTTGCTTAGGAAAAGCTGAACGTACAGATACATTGGTAGGCCCTTGAATCAACTGCTTGTAAATGGAAGACAGGCACGTCAAGACCTGTGTAATTCTATCACTGGTGGATTCATTGCCGATTTATGAACTCCATTCTGGTCCCACGTTGTACAACGTGGACTGCAATATGGCTCTGAATCCTTCAGCATGAACCCGAATCGGCAGGCTCTATGCGAGTCTGAGATTCTCAGCGAGTCTCATGGGGATGCACAGAGAACCAGACGCCTTGTCCGTACCGACATGCTGTAGGGTTTGGACAGGTCGGGGACAGAACCAAAGAACCCCATAAATGTGACACTAAAAACTTGCAGATGTTGCCCTACTTCAACCACCAGGAACCTGGGCATCAACCCAAGTCGGTGATCAAGAACGCCTCCTAACTAGGGATGAAACATCCGAAGTCGATTCGCATAATACTTTGTTTCAATACTGTACGGAGCCAGAGTGCCGTACAGTGTTAGAATATATTGGCTCAGATGAGCTGAAGTTATTACTAATAAGTTCATAAATTAATTTCTACTGTAAAAAAAACATTTCCCAAACTCTGGTTCAGTTCAAAGGTACCACTTGCAACCGAACCAAAGTTCGTTTTTTTTTTTTTTACTGTAGAAATTATTATGCGAAGTCTTGCAAGACTTTTCGAAGTAATAAGTTTGGCTCATCTGAGCCAATACATTCTAATACTGTACAGAGCGCTCCCGTTCCGTACAGTATTCAAAGTATGATGCGAATCAACTTCCGATCTTTCATCTGAAGTCAATTCACTGATCCCTACTCCTAACCAACTGGCTATAGAGACATTACACTACTACTCAATGACTACTCTCAGCCAAGCCATCTACCCTCAGATATAAAAATAAGAAAGTCAACACTGTGAAGATAGATATCAGTCCCAAATAATCATAGCTGGACCCTTACAGACCTCGGCACACTCCGATTTTACAGGTGACGAGGTGCCAGAGTTTATATGTGCAGGAGACCCTGTACCAGAGATATAGTCATTCACTGACTGAGGACTCGTGGGTGAATTAAACATTGAGTTAACCAACTGATGATGCCACACTGAACCATCATGGTTCTAGGGCATCTTGCAGAGAAAAATGCAGGCTTGATAAAGTACCCCCCAATGTCTCTCAAAATGTAGGTATTTAAAAAAAAACTGCAGTTTTGGGGGATGCTGTAGATTTTCAAACCCATAACATGTCCTGCAGCGGATTTTCACAATGAAAGCCACATTACATTTTTATTCTGGCTGAGTAAAATGACTCCTTAGCATTTCTGAGGAGTATGAATAAGACTCGGGGTGGGGTAAGGGTGCACACAGCACAACAGTCAGATACACTATACTGGATTACCCAAGCTGCACTTCACCCCTATGCTATACCTGGCTGCTGTGTCTTCAACCCTCCCAGGGTCCTATTACCTCCAGGCTCCCAGCCCAACAACCAGTACTGTCCCCTTCACCCGATCACCTGAGCAGTTAAAGATGGTGCCGTCTCCTACACCAGCAGATTGTCGGGAAGGAAGCAATCTGCTGTAATATCGTCCTGTGTAAAGCGACCTCTACTAACAGTCTCCTTGCTCGCCACCAGGGCCGCCTTCCATTGGCTGCGCTGATCAGAGTATTCCCAGAGCAGGGAAAGCGGAGAAACAGGAACGAGATGTAGAAAAGCGTAAAACGCTCATACAGGTGTCCGGCGCTGTGCAAGTACTACTGGGACCTCTGCATGTAACAAGTGCACACGATGTGTCTCACCCTAAGGCCCCTTTCACACGGGCGAGTTTTCCGCGCGGGTGCAATGCGTGAGGAGGACGCATTGCACCCGCACTGAATCCGGACCCATTCATTTCTATGGGGCTGTGCACATGAGCGGTGATTTTCACGCATCACTTCTGCGTTGCGTGAAAATCGCAGCATGTTCTATATTCTGCGTTTTTCACGCAACGCAGGCCCCATAGAAGTGAATGGGGATGCGGGAAAATCGCAAGCATCCGCAACCAAGTGCGGATGCGTTGCGATTTTCCCGCATTGTTGCTTAGCAACGGGACCCAATCTTATTATTTCCCTTATAACATGGTTATAAGGGAAATAATAGCATTCTTAATAAAGAATGCTGTGTAAAATGAAGAGGAAGGGGTTAAAAATAATAAAAGTTAACTTACCTTAGCCACTTGATCGCGTGAGTCGCGATCTGTCCTCTCTTCCCTGCAGCATCGATGATCTAAAGGACCTGTGATGACGTCATCACATGGCCCAATCACCTGCTCCATCACTATGGTGATGGAGCATGTGATTGGTCCATGTGACCATGTGACATCATCCAAGGTCCTTAATCACTATCCTCAGGCTGTGGCTAGTGCTTAAGGACCTTGGATGATGTCACGTGGTCACATGGACCAATCACATGCTCCATCACCATAGTGATGGAGCAGGTGATTGGGCCATGTGACCACGTGACATCATTACAGGTCCTTTTCATCTTTCAAGCTAACGGAGAGGAGGCCGGGCTTCGCGTTCAAATGGAACAGGTAAGTTATGATTAGTTTATTATTTTTAACCCATTCTGCACCTGTTTAATCATTAGGGAGATGGCCAAGGGTATTATTAACTATGTTATAATGTGAAATAATACCAGCGGGACAATTTCTGACCCAAACATGCACTTCTGTGAAGAAGTGCAGGTTCGGGTCTGGGTACCAAAAGTGCCGATTTTTCTCCCGCGCGTGCAAAACGCATGACAGCGCTTTGCACTCGCAGGGAAAAATCGCGGCGATTCCCGCAACGCACCCGCACTGTTTGACGGAGTGCACCCGCAACGCCCGTGTGAAAGAGGCCTAAAAGCGGGACTCTCTGTGATTGTGTAGACAGAGCAGCCGGCACTGACATCTAGGAGAAAACACTGAACCAATTGTATCCAACAGCAAATAACCCGGGTGACCCCGCAGTCCGTGAAGGGCTAGGGGGCAGAGGTCAGCTGGAAAGGCAGGGGGATTGTCAGCTTTTCTGTAGTTTTTTTTTTTTTTTAACTACACACACATATGCTCTACTACATTACACCCAATGTAACATCCAAGGGGGATGTGCAATGTTTTAACGCATTGGTTTTACTTTTAATTCATGTGCCAGTCAGTCAGGGCCAGCACCAGGCACAATGTAAAACTTTGGCCCAGCATGATACTTTTAGACTACTTTCACACTCGTGTTTTGACTTTCTGTTAGTGAGATCCGTCATGGGCTCTCAGAAGCGGTCCAAAACGGATCAGTTTTGCCCTAATGCATCCTGAATGGAAAATGATCCGCTCAGAATGCATCAGTTCGCCTCCGATCAGTCACCATTCTGCTCTGGAGGCGGACACCAAAATGCTACCTGCAGCGCTCTGCTGTCCGCCTTACAAAGCAAAGTCTGTCCTGGCACACAATGTAAGTCAATGGGGACGGATCCGTCCTGGCTATAGAAGACATATTACAACCGGATCCGTTCATGACGGATGCATGCAGTTGTATTATTGTAACTGAAGCGTTTTTTTGCAGATCCATGACGGATCCACAAAAAACACTAGTGTGAAAGTAGCCTTAAAGGGGCTGGCTAGTTTATATTACCTACCTACACTTGTACTGGGAACAGCAGAGACATGCAGCTATATTATATGCAGGTCCTCTGTGAGCCAGCACCGCACTGGGAACATGGCCGCTGATATACAGTTCCCTCCACTCCCTTATATTGGAGACAGATGGAGAAACTAGTACATGCTCCGATAGACAGGATTCTCCACCAGCAGCCGCGTTCCCAGGTCAGGGGACCTGGCCATAAACATGAATTAGGCCTCTTTCACACTTGCGCTGTGAAGATCCGGCGTGCACTTCCGTCGCCGGAATGCACGCTGGATCCGGCACAACGCAAGTGAACTGAAAGCATTTGAAGACTGATCAGTCTTTAAAATGCTTTCAGTGTTACTATGGCAGCCAGGACGCTACTAGCGTCCTAGTTGCCATAGTAGCAGTGGGGAGCGGCATACTTAAATTCCGTGCGGCTCCCGGGGCGCTCCTGAATGACGTCAGAGCGGCCCGCGCGCATGGATCACGTGATCTATGCACTGGGGCGCCCTGACATCATCCTGGAGCGTCCCGGGAGCCGCATGGAATGTAAGTATGCCGCTCCCCCTACTCTTTACTATGGCAACCAGGACTTTAGCGTCCTGGCTGCCATAGTACCCATTGACAAAAAGCTAAACGTCTGATCCGGCGATGCGCGGAAACGACGTTTAGCTAAAGGCCGAATCCGGACTAATGCCCTTCAATGGGCATTAATTCCGGATCCGGCGTTGCAGCATGTCTTCCGGATTTTTGGACGGTGACAAATCCGCAGCATGCTGCGCTTTTGTCAACGTCCAAAAAACGTTGACATACTGAACTGATGCATCCTGAACGGATTTCTCTCCATTCAGGATGCATGGGGATAATCCTGATCAGTAGATTTCCGTCCTAGAGACCCGAGTACGGATCTCTAGGACGGAAAGCTAAAACGCTGATGTGAAAGAGGCCTTATTCGGACATCAGTGCCTATAGTCTAATAATGCTTATAGCAGCATGCATGTGCTGTTCCCAGTACAAGTACAGCTAGAACCTGCAGGGCTCAAACCTTCTACCATGCAGCCAAAAATGTACAAACCGGATTCCAAAAAAGTTGGGACACTATACAAATCATGAATAAAAACTGAATGCAATGATGTGGAGATGGCAAATGTCAATATTTTATTCAGAATAGAACATAAATCACGGAACAAAAGTTTAAACTGAGAAAATGTACCATTTTAAAAGGGGAAAATATGTTGATTCAGAATTTCATGGTGTCAACAAATCCCAAAAAAGTTGGGACAAAGCCATTTTCACCACTGTGTGGCATCTCCCCTTCTTCTTACAACACTCAACAGACGTCTGGGGACCGAGGAGATCAGTTTCTCAAGTTTAGAAATAGGAATGCTCTCCCATTTTTGTCTAATACAGGCCTCTAACTGTTCAATTGTCTTGGGCCTTCTTTGTTGCACCTTCCTCTTTATGATGCGCCAAATGTTCTCTATAGGTGAAAGATCTGGACTGCAGACTGGCCATTTCAGTACCCGGATCCTTCTCCTACGCAGCCATGATGTTGTGATTGATGCAGAAAGTGGTCTGGCATTATCTTGTTGAAAAATGCAGGGTCTTCCCTAAAAGAGATGACGTCTGGATGGGAGCATATGTTGTTCTGAATATATTTTTCTGCATTGATGGTGCCTTTCCAGACATACAAGCTGCCCATGCCACGCGCACTCATGCAACCCCATACCATCAGAGATGCAGGCTTCTGAACTGAGCATTGATAACAACTTGGGTTGTCCTTGTCCTCTTTGGTCCGGATGACATGGCGTCCCAGATTTCCAAAAAGAACTTTGATTCGTGACTCGTCTGACCACAGAACAGTCTTCCATTTTGCCACACTCCATTTTAAATGATCCCTGGCCCAGTGAAAACGCCTGAGCTTGTGGATCTTGCTTAGAAATGGCTTCTTCTTTGCACTGGAGAGTTTCAGCTGGCAACGGCGGATGGCACGGTGGATTGTGTTCACTGACAATGGTTTCTGGAAGTATTCCTGAGCCCATTCTGTGATTTCCTTTACAGTAGCATTCCTGTTTGTGGTGCAGTGTTGTTTAAGGGCCCGGAGATCACGGGCATCCAGTATGGTTTTACGGCCTTGACCCTTACGCACAGAGATTGTTCCAGATTCTCTGAATCTTCGGATGATGTTATGCACAGTTGATGATGATAGATGCAAAGTCTTTGCAATTTTTCGCTGGGTAACACCTTTCTGATATTGCTCCACTATCTTTCTGCGCAACATTGTGAGAATTGGTGATCCTCTACCCATCTTGGCTTCTGAGAGACATTGCCACTCTGAGAAGCTCTTTTTATACCCAATCATGTTGCCAATGGACCTAATTAGTGTTAATTGGTCTTCCAGCTCTTCGTTATGCTCAAATTTACTTTTTCCAGCCTCTTATTGCTACTTGTCCCAACTTTTTTGGGATTTGTTGACACCGTGAAATTTTGAATCAACATATTTTTCCTTTAAAATTATACATTTACTCGGATTAAACGTTTGATCTGTCATCTACGTTCTATTACAAATAAAATATTGACATTTGCCATCTCCACATCATTGCATTCAGTTTTTATTCGTAATTTGTTTGTGTCCCAACTTTTTGGGAATCCGATTTGTAGTTGTTGCAATGAAAACACATCATTAAACCCAAATAAGCTTATGAAGATTTTGACAACCACCACAAGGTTTCTGTGAGGCCGACCTATACGCACCTTGCTGGGGTGAATGCCAACATGAACAGTGGTGCCGTTGGCCTTCTCACGCTGCACGCGTTCAATGTAGATCACGTATTTCTTTCTGTATACCTGGACAACTTTACCAATTTGCTGGCCTTTGTAGTGCCCACGAACCACCTAGGAAAGGAGGAAAGTGTTAGGTCCAGATGCGTTCAGGAAAACTCGCACCATTTTGCAAGCAAGTTCAGTCAGTTTTGTGCAATTGCGTTCAGTTTTTTATCACGCACGTGAAAACCGCATCGAAACACATTGCACTCGCGCTGAAAAAACTGAAGGTTTACAAACAAGGCTAAGGGCTCTTTAACACTTGCGCTTTTGCTTTCCATCCTAGAGTTCCGTCCTCGGGGCTCTAGGACGGAAAGATACTGATCAGGATTATCCCAATGAATCCTGAATGGAGAACAATCCGTTCAGGATGTATGGATGTCTTCCGTTCAGCATGTGAACGTTTTCTGGACGTTGACAAAACCGCAGCATGCTGAGGATTTGTCTCAGTCCAAAAATCCGGAAGACATGCCGTAACGTCGGATCCGGAATTAATGCCCATTGAAGTGCATTAATCCGGATCCGGCATTAAGCTAAACATCGTTTCGGCATCGCCGGATCCGATGTTTAGCTCTGCGCATTCGCAACAGCAGTTCCGATCGAGGCCCCAGTGTAAGCTGGGGCTCCGATCGGTCACCATGGCAGCCAGGACGCTACTGAAGTCCTGGCTGCCATGGTAAGTACTCCGCAGCAGTGTACTTACCTGCGCTGCGGCCTCCGGGCACTCCTTCGTGACGTCACAGGTCCGGGCAGCGCAATGATCTATGCGCCACGGGGTCCTTTGACGTCATGAAGGGGCGCCCGGCTGCCGCAGTGCTGGTAAGTACAGTGCTGCGGAGTACTTACCATGGCAGCCAGGACTTCAGTAGCGTCCTGGCTGCCATGGTAACCTGGAAGCATTTCGAAGACTGATCAGGATCCTGATCAGGATTCAAATGCTTTCAGGCGACTTGCATTCTGACGGATCCGGTGGGACGGAAGTGCCCGCTGGATCCTCAGAACGCAAGTGTGAAAGAGCCCTTAGCAACCGTCAGTGACAAATGCATTGCATCCGCACTTGCTTGTGGATGCAATGCGTTTTTCACTGAAGACCCATTCATTTCTATAGGGCCAGCGCTACGTGACACACGCAGAATATAAAACATGTTGCGTTTTTCACGTAACGCAGAACTGATGTGTGAATCAATCTACCTCCCATAACAAGCCCTTCGCAGACAGGTACTGAAGGGAACGTCTCGGGGGAGGCGATAGGCACGGGTTTACTTGTTTAAAACATCTTAAAATATTATTATGACATACAGAAAGACTCCAGTTAATAGTCAGATAATATAAATAAGGGCGCAGCCCCACAGCATGAGCTAATGATTCCCACACAGTGCAGCTCAGTTACATAGCTGACCGCCCTGTTGAATAAATACCGTTTAAAGGTGTTATCCAGGAAAACATATTTAGGACATCCTCAGGATCGGTCACCAGTATCCGCTCTGGGGCTGCGACACCGGGGACTCCTGCCAGTTAGCTGATAGAAGAGACCGCAGCTTCTTCCTAGGCCGGTGACATCGCCGTACATCAGTCACATGGCCTAGTTGTAGCTCTGCCCTATTCAAATCAATGGGTCTGAGCTATAATACCAAGTCCTGCCACTATACGATTTATGGCGCTGTCCTCGGAAAGCTGCCGGGAGCCTGTACTGCTCACCAGAGCTTCAGCGAGTGCAGCCAATCCCTGAAACAGCTGATCGGCGGGGATGCCGGGACTTGTACCCCCGCTGATGTGATAATGATGACCTATCCTGAGGAAATTTCATCACTGTCTTTTCCAGGATAACCCCTTTAATACGTTTCCTTTGCAGATCTGCGGGGGAACTACAAGGGTTACCCAGATGGAACAGCCACTTTATAAGAAGTTCCCAACGTGTTGTGATTCAATTTTGATGCTCTGCTTGCTGACAGTGAATGGGGTTGTCCAAGTTACATTTATTGATGACCTATCCTTAGGATAGGTCATCAATATCAGATCTGTGGGGGTCGGACACCCGGCACCCCCGCCGATCAGCTGTTTGAAGAGAAGGCGCGCACCGTGCAAGTGCTGCCTCCTCTTCGATGTTTACCTGCTGGCCGTCTCATCTGCAGCGGTGAGGAGGTGTCATTACACCCAAGCCGTCCCCTTTCATTTCAATGGGACTGAATTGAAATGAATGAGGCGGCTTTGGTGTAATTACACTAAAACTATGGGTGTAAATACACAAACAATGAAGAGGAGGCAGCGCTAGCACGGCACGCGCCTTCTCTTCACACATCTGATCTGCAGGGGTACCGGCTGTCGGACCCCTGCCGATCTGATATTGACGACCTATCAATAAATATAACTCTGACAACCCCTGTAACACTGAAATGTTAAAAAGCACACCTAAAGGGTGTGATTATGCCGTCTAAACAGCCTCTGCTGCCGGCGATGGCATTACTAAATGATACCAATACATACAAAAAAAATTGATGAGCAACCCCACGGATGGGTACCTTACTGACCTCAATTTTTTTTTTGACACAAACGAAAGAGAATAATTTGATCTCCAAAGACGCATGGTAGACCCATCGTCTCTGGTAATAACAGCCTTGCCGAAAATATTAGCCAATTATCTGTTCCAAGTTTGTATCTTACATAAAAATACTAAGTGTCAGGTCACAGAAAACACCAAATTGGCAAGTCTGGATATTGAAGCGCTTTGCACAAATATTAGACATGATTTGGGTATTTTGGCTGTTTCTGCTTTTCTGCACACTGAGGGTACACAATTACACCCACACAATGAGGTTGTTCTCACACTTTTACGTTTCTTACTCACAATTACTCTCTTTTTAATGGGCACTATTATTTACAGACAAATGGCACTGCAATGGGTAGTAAATGTGCACCAAATTATGCTATTTTTTGCGGATGGCAGAACTTTTCAATAATTTTGTCAAACTTTTGAACCAAAATGACATTGGTATGAAATTTACCCCTGAAATCGATACGCATACATTGACCTTTTTGGACGTTAGGATCTCTGTGGATCCTGGTGGCCGCATCCTAACTGAAGTTTATCAGAAACCCACATCCACGAACAACTTGCTACATTGGCAGAGTCTCCACCCGCTGCCACTTAAAAACGGCATCCCTATTGGTCAGAACATTAGGGCCCGCAGAAATTGTACCAAAGTCTACCTTCATTAAACAGAGTGCCAATTTATATCAACATTTCAGACAAAGAGGATAAAGTGCTACATAAAGCCTTTGCCCGTGCTAAGGGGACCAATCGATCCGATTTGTTATGCGACAACAGACAAGTCACTAACTCACAGGTTGTCAGATGTATAGCACTCATGATACTCAGAGCTCAAATGTAAACCCAATTCTAAGTAAACACTGGCACATTCTTCAGGCGGATAATGACTTACGGGACGTGATAACTACACGTCCCAGCATTACATATCGCAGAGGTAAGAACCTCAAGGATGCCCTTGTGCATAGTTTTTTTTGGTCTCGGATCCTCCTTCCACCACTTGGCTCAAGTCAAAAACAGTGGGTACCCATCCGTGCAGTAGGTGCTCCTTTTGCCCGTACATTAAGAAGATAAAGATCTTCAGGAACCCCGTTGATAATAATATCATATTAAAGAATTTATCAACTGTCAGTCAACAGGTATTATCTATATTGCCCAAAGTCCCAAAATATACTTTGTAGTCTTGTCGCCATCTGCGCCTAGACCCTCCGCTGCTCTGCCTCTTTAAGAAGGAAGGGCCTTCATCCAGCAGACACACGCTGAAGACCCACTAACTTCACTCTACACCTGCTAGATCCATGCATTTATCTGACTGAATAGAAATAAAATAACAGCGATGAGAGGCTGACACCCCATGGCACGCTGCGCAGGCGCTTGCCCTGGAAAACTTTCCTACATAAGGAAAGACATCTAATCAAACCATCAGCAGAAAGGACGGCGTTCCATGAGAGGAGCACAGCACACGCCGAGGAGCCCCGTCACATCACCCAGAACTGAATATAGGTCAAGCAGAACATGGATCGAATGTAACGTTCTGATCCAAGAACGCTACACACGTCTTGCAGGACGAGAGCAGATCCTAGCGGCACAGTCTGCATTCTCCAATATAGTCACCACGTAGGATTGTCAGACAGAACGTCTACAGCAACAAAGCACAAACCTGCACAGTCCATAGATGTTCCTACATCTCCCACACTGCCAGGCAGGTTTTCCAGTAGGTACGTCTACGCGGCAGTGACGTGACCAAGGATCGCAGAGTACCGGGGCTTCCACAGAAATTAATAGGGTCGCAGTGGACCCTCGAGTAGTGCCCCACCATTCATATACGTCCACAGGGTGTATGACTTCTAGCTATAAGGGTGCAGCTACTGTGCGATTTTGGCAGCAATAGCTATTGCTTGAACGAAGATCGCAGAGTGGTTGGGCCACTATAGGGATGAATGGGGTTGGAGAAGGATTAAAACATTTGCTCCGACTGACACGCAACAAAAAAATTCTGCACTGATTAATTTTTGCAAATCGTGTGCCGCAGCAAATGTGCCAGTCTCTCTGCAAACCCATTCATTCCTAAGGCAGCGACGCTACCCAGCGACCAAAATTATGTAGACGTACCCTAATCGCTCGAAGTTGTACACCCTATGGTCGTACTCAAGGGATCACCAGTATTACAGATTTATCCACTATAAGAACCAGCACTCAAAGGGTAAAGATGCAGTTAGGCCCCTTTCACACTTGCGTTGTGTGGATCCGGCGTGCACTTCCGTCCCGCCGGATCCATCACAACGCATGACAACTGAAAGCATTTGTAGACGGATCCGAATTGCGGATCCGTCTACAAATGCATTGCAAGTGCAGATCTGTCTCTCCGTTTGCCATGCGGAGAGACGTATCAGTCTTGTATTTTTTTCACTGTTTTAAAGGTCTGCGCATGCGCACACCTGAAGGACGGATCCGTCCTTCAGTCTTTTTTTAATGCCGGATCCGGCCCCAATGTAAGTCAATGGGACTTAAGGCCTGATCAGGCGTTCAGTCATGTGTTCAGGCTTTTCAGGACGGAGATAAAACCGCAGCATGCTGCGGTTTTATCTCCGTCCTGAAAAGTCAAAAAGACTGAACTGAAGACATCCTGATGCATCCTGAACGGATTTCTCTCCATTCAGAATGCATTGGGATAATCCTGATCAGTTTTTTTCCGGCATAGAGCCCCGACGACGGAACTCTATGCCGGAAAAGAAAAACGCTAGTGTGAAAGCACCCTTAGGATCTTGAGGATAAAGTGGCACCAGAATACAAAAACGTAAGCGATGTTCTGGGTTTGAAGAACTCCGCTCACTAGACACCACTACAGTCAGACTTATGAAGGGCGTCCAAGCCCGAAACGTCGCTTAAAGTTTTAGATTCTGGGGTCACTGGATCCTCAGGAGACCTATCTGCAGCTTCACCCTTGTGTGGTTCCTCATTCTGGATGCATCTAGGCAAATTCTCCATTCAGGGGTCCCGATGCCACCATCTAAATGAGAAAATGATGACCAGTAGCTAAACCGCTGCACGAGGCCACACGTACAAGGCATTACGGGGCTCCCAATCAAACCGATGCATTATATGGACGTGTCAACCCCTTCAGAGCCGGGACTGTTCTTTGCCAGGGCTCATACGGTGGAGGTCCTGAGCTGGGGGCTCCCCTCTATGAAGTTCATATGACCAAACAAGGCATATAGAAAGAGAACGTCCCACGGTTGGCCATTGTTGATTGTGAAGAAGACACATCTAAGTGAATAGAACTGTTAACAATCTGACAGAAGAGGATAATAAAAAAAAGATGACCTTCTTGCATGGCAGAGGGTCACTATGCAAAAATATTTGGTGCCCCAAGTCTTGGACACAGACCTCAGCAGTACCACAGAGAATGAATATAGCGGCAGGAAGCATGTTCTGCCCGCTGTTCCATCAGGATGTGGACCCCCGTTCTCAGGATCGATGGGGGTCGCTCACTGATTAGTTAGTTATCCCCTATCCCAGGGGACAGCAACCTCCAGCACTCCAGCTGTTGTGAAACTACAACTCCCAGCATGCTCCATTCACTTCTATGGACGTTCTGAGAACAGCCAAGCAAGTGTGCATGCTGGGAGTCGTAGTTTCATCACAGCTGGAGTGCCGAAGGTTGCTGATCCCCAAGCTATCCATGGCACACCACCTTTAAGATCAATGGTTCTGTGCTCCACACAAGGCAATACATGCCTTTTTTTTTTTTACAATACCGTAATTATATGTATTTTAAATTTGGCGACTAAAAATTTACGGTAATTTGGCTCCTAAATATTTCAGGTTTGGAGCCAATGGCTCCTTGATATTTTTTTTAGTCTGGAGCCCTGATACTGCCATGCACCTTCAGCGCTGATAGTCTGTTACAATGTATAAGGCTGTATGGTGTGGAAATTGACCTGTGGTGCAGATCCTGACATACGGGGCAAATCCACAAGTGGATACTAGCGCCAAAACCGCAAAATCTGCGTAAACTACACTGCAGTGTGCACGAAGACCAGTGGTCCTGCTTGTTAGAACTGTCAGGAGTACGGTCCACCATGATATCAGTATGAACTGAGCAGTGGGTCCTCTGACGGCTTCCATTCAATGACAGCAAACAGAGCTTGAATTCCAGTTCTACAGGAAGGATGCAGGACATTTCCTAGCGATGCAGGATTTGCCACTGACTGGTATAGAAGCAGGATTCCCACCTTACCTGGACTTCGTCATCCTTGCGGATGGGCATGGAGCGGACGTTGTACTTCTGCCTCAGCTCCTTAGACAGCGGAGAGGACATGATCTTCCTGCGCACATGAGAGGGGGCATTGAAGTGCCTCTTACGGTTCTTGCTGCGGTCTGAGGTGACAAACGGGCTGAACTTCATGGTGACTGCGGAAACAAACAGGACGTTAACACCTCCCAAATTATGATCTATAGACCGCAGACGTCTCCGCTACACACGGAGACTAAACCGGGGAAGAACAGGCGCACTCCGGCAGAGGATTACGTCGGATTACACTTCATATCCTTCTCGGAGCTCCTTACCCAGCTGCACAGCCCACTATGGCCACCGGAAAAGAGAAAGCTACCGGCTGACGTCACAACATCACGTGACCCTTCTAGATCACGTGGACCGGAAACAGTAGAGCCTTGCGCTTTTTCACATGCATCAGAGAGCTCGCGGTGTCCGGGGAGTGAAGTAAAAAGGCCCTAACCGTACTAATAGCCTTTTTTCGTACTGACAATGTTGGAGATGTGCTGTGAGGGATTGTACACTGAGCGCTGCGGGCGTGGAGCTGAGCTGTGAGGGACAGGACCACAGCTCCCAGCCGCTCCAGCAATGAGCGCTTCCATCTGTATTGATGGAAGCGCTCATTGCTTCTGGACTTTGGCACCCCTGAGAGCCAGCACCCGGGGCAGACCCCCTCTTAGCACGCCACTGATTTCCCCCACATAGTAATCCCCTTCTATAGAAATTTGCCCCACATAGTAATTTCCACCACAGTGCCCCCACACAGTAATTTACACCATACTGCCCCCATATAGTAATTTGCCCCCACACAGTAATTTCCACCACACTGCACCTACTACGCCAGGATTTCACTGCCTACTAAGCCTGAAGCCTATGGCGGTGATCGTCGGCAAGGAACTATGCGTTCCCATGCCCCACTGTAGTACGTGGGCCCCCCAGAGATGCCAGGCCCGGGGCTGCCAACCCAAGCACTCCAATTATAATCCGCCATTGCTACTTGGGCACACTGTCCAGAATAGCAAGCTGTATGCTTGCTTTCTTATGTAATGACAGGCGTATCATTCACATGAAGCAGTCTGATGATTTCTGAATAGCCAGAAGATTCCTGATCCCCACATTTCTGAGGGCCCTCTTTGCCCCTGCAGTCTCGCACCTCCCTCCATTTCCACTTCCACAAGCAGCAGAAGCCGCAGCAGCTGCCAGTTCAGTATAAACATAATGGAGAAATTTGCCTCGCGAGGGTGAGGCAAATCGGCAAACAAAGGCCTAACGCCTCAACGCGCTGCCTCAGTCCTACCTTAACCCTAGCCTTTCACAGGTGTATACCGTGTTCCCTGACCCCATGGTCTTCTGGGCAGGCAGACTTGAACAGTGTTGTGAACTGGCTCAGCATGTTTTCCCTGTTCTCTCCTGCCCAGCCTTCAGTGTCATCTCAGAAAGGGATTTCTGCATGGCAGGGAATGAAGTGATACCCAAACGGACCAAGTTGCCCCTGGCCAGCGTCCAAAACATCACTGTCAAAATGAATGCGGCATGAATCCATGAGGATTTTCACATTCCTCAGGCCAAGGCCAAATAGATCTGCCTTTGATGGTGCCTCATCTTGCAGCTGTCAGCCTGCCTACCATCATGGTTTGTACTGTGTGGCTGCTGCTGCCACCATCATGCTGTTGTGCTGTCTGCCTGCCTACCATCATGTTCTGTACTGTATGGCTGCTGCTGCCGCCATCATGCTGTTGTGCTGTCTGCCTGCCTACCATCATGTTCCATATCGTATGGCTGCTACTCCTGCCGTCATACAGCTGCTACTTTCAGCCTGCCTACCATTATAATCTGTACCATATAGCTCCAGCTACAGCCACTGCTGCAGTTGCTATTCCCTGCTACTAATCCTTTACTGCCACTTGCATTATCCGCACTGCCACTACCATTACCACTACACAGTCACCAATACTACACACATCTACTGCCTTGTCTGTTCCATGCTGTGCCGCTACTATTGCCGACCACAAGCCACAATTACCCTACCTTTTCCATATTTACACTGTACTATTGCTGTTCCTAATTAAAAAGGGGGGATTTTTCCAAGCTCGTTCAAAACACGCTGCTCTTCTGACAGTTAACACTTCTGTGGTTTTGCGGATTTCTATGGGTAGGCAATTTGCCACAGTTAAGGCATATTTTTTGGATGCTTGTGCAGAAGCTTTCTAATATGAAAAAAGCATAACACATGCAATGGTGCGGTGTGTTTTTAAGCACCCAGTTTGTTAACACTGTCAAACATGTGTTTACCCATAGCTATTATCTCAAACATTCGATTCGGCGGTTCGCCGAACTTAAAAAAAAAGACTTTATCTGAATTTATTTGTGGCGAATCGCGTTAAAAAACAGCTATTTCCTGGCTGCAGAGAGCCTGCGTAGTGGTGTAGAACACTGTGCCTTGCAGTAACACTCATAGGGAGTCTGCTGTGGTAGTGAAACAATACTGTGAGTCAGTATGATGCGCAGATGATAGGCGTCACTCTTAGAATCACTGCACACTTCACTTATTTGGGCTGTTACGGGGCCAAAACTGACCAAATAACTCAAGTTTGAACTCAGCCTTACAGGTCGATGTTAGCGTCAAGAAGAAGTGCACTCATTTTACATCGTTGTCAGCTGATTCCACATAGATGTCTACAGAACCTGTTCTATTAAACGCTTATACAAGTAGAGCCACCCGACAGAGTGGAGAGGGTGCCAGCAGTAAGTTTATGTTGACGTCACTGATTATTTTGCCCTTCCTCTGATCCATCAGAACAATAACCCCCAAAAAACAGATTTTGTCTGTGGAGCATAAGCCTTCACTCGGTCAACATTTGGTCAGTAATCCATCAGTATTACTAAAGCCCAAAAAAAACAGAAGTGGGTCCAAAACAGATGACATGAATGGAATATTTGCATGTCTTCTGTGTTTTGTGCCCACTCCTGCTTTTGGCTACCAAATCATAAGCCAATTCTGATGGGATCATGTCATACAGGCCCCACAGGTGCTACATAGACAGGATCTGTTGTGCGTCTCATTTTTCCTTCCTTCTGACAGATCAAAAGGGTCAAATAAATGATGATGTCAACCAGGCCAAAAAGGCAAAATAGTAGTCCAGTCATGAAGTGGTTGGGTAGGAACAGCAGAGTGACCCAATAACAGTGTTGAGGTGGCAGCAGCATGAGGAGACCACAGAGTAGTGATGTGGCAGCAGCATGAGGAGACCAGAGAGTGGCCCAGTGATATAGTGTTGAGCTGGCAGCAGCATGAGGAGACCACAGAGTAGTGATGGGGCAGCAGCATGAGGATACCACAGAGTGGCCCAGTGACAGAGTGGGAGATAGCAGCAGTATGAGTATACCACAGAGTAATGATGTGGCAGAAGAATGAGGAGACCACAGAGTGGCCCAATGGCATAGTGTTGAAATAGCAGCAGCATGAGGAGAGCACAGAGTGGCCCAGTGGCATTGTATTGAGGTGGCAGCAGCATGAGGAGACTGCAGAGTACTGATGTGGCAGAAGCATGAGGAGACCACAGAGTGGCCCATTGGCATAGTTTTGAAATAGAAGCAGCATGAGGAGGCCACAGAGTGGTAAGGTGACAGCAGCATTGGGAGACCATAGAGTGTCCCAGAGACATAGTGTTGATGTAGCAGCAGCAGGAGAAGACCACAGAGTAGTGATGTGGCAGCAGCATGAGGAAACCACAGAGTAGTAATGTGGCAGCAGCATCAGGAGACCACAGAGTAGTGAGGTGGCAGCAGCATGAGGCGACCACAGAGTAGTGAGGTGGCAGCAGCATGAGGAGTCTACAAAGTAGTGAAGTGGCAGCAGCATATGGAGACCACAGAGTGGCCCAGTGACAAAATTTGGAGGTGGCAGCAGCATGAGGAGACCACAGAGTAGTAATGTGGCAGCAGCAGGAGGAGACCACAGAGTAGTGAGGTGGCAGCAGCATGAGGAGACCACAGAGTAGTAATGTGGCAGCAGCATGAGGAGACCACAGAGTAGTGAGGTGGCAGCAGCATAAGGAGTCTACAAAGTAGTGAAGTGGCAGCAGCATGTGGAGACCACAGAGTGGCCCAGTGACACAATTTTGAGGTGGCAGCAGCATGAGGAGACCACAGAGTAGTAATGTGGCAGCAGCAGGAGGAGACCACAGAGTAGTGAGGTGGCAGCAGCATAAGGAGACCACAGAGTAGTGAGGTGGCAGCAGCATAAGGAGTCTACAAAGTAGTGAAGTGGCAGCAGCATGTGGAGACCACAGAGTGGCCCAGTGACAAAATTTTGAGGTGGCAGCAGCATGAGGATACCACAGTGTCCCATTGACACAGTGTTGAGGTAGCAACAGCATGAGGAGACCACAGAGTGGCCCAGTGACATAGTGGGGAGGTAGCACCAGCATGAGGAGACCAGAGAGTAGTGATGTGGCAACAGCATTAGAAGACTACAGAATAGTGAGGTGGCAGCAGCACGAGGAAACCACAGAGTAGTAAAGTGGCAGCAGCATGAGGAGACCACAGAGAAGTGATGTGGCAGCAGCATAAGGAGATCACAGAGTGGCCCAGTGACATAGTGTTGAGGTAGCCGCAGCATAAGGAGACCACAGAGTGGCCCAGTGACATAGTGTTGTGCTGGCAACAGCATTAAGAGACAACAGAGTGGCCCATTGACATAAAGTTAAGGTAGCAGCATGAGGAGACCACAGAGTGGTGAGGCAGCAGCATCAGTAGACCACAGAGTAGCCTAGAGATATAGTGTTGATGTAGAAAAGCATAAGGAGACCACAGAGTGGCACAGTGACAGAGTGTTGAGGGGAGGGGCAGTACCAGTACCAGCTGAAGGTGGTGGCTGGCAGTAGGAGCACGTGGCATCAGACGAGGGGCAGCATCAGAATAGTAGCTGAAGAAGGTAGCCAGAAGAACCAGGCCTTTCTTGTCAAAGTGTAGGTGTGGCACCATGAATGATCTAGTCTGTGCATCAGGCAATCGTGTTTGAAAATCCTGGCTGATCCACACCTGATTCAACTTCACAAAGGTCTGTTTTTCCACATTTTGGGTGGACAGGCGAGTTCTCCTTGGGGCAACTATGGCCCCCGCCTTACTAAACACCCGCTCTGATGCCACACTGCTGCCTGGGCAAGAATGCTTGTCCAGTTGTGGCCACAAATCGAGTTTGGCTGCCCAGTAGTCCAGGGGATCTTTGATGTGGGGTGGCAGGGTGCACTCCAAGTATGCCACAACTTGCTGGTTCAGGTTCTGCTCTATGTCTAGCTGCTGCTGGTGAGTAGTTTCTTCATAGGAGGTGGGGTTGGACAGTCTGAAGGAGAACCAGGAAGCTGCTGCCTCCATCTTGAGAGGAACAGAGAAGGACTGTGTGTGAATAGAATCTGGTCGCATCCTGGCATCAGGGTGTCCTGTAGAGGCCGGAGGTGCAGCAGAGAGGGACTGATCGCTGTCCCGTACACAGATCCTGTCCGGAGTCAAAGGATTGTTTCTAAGAAGGCTGTTAGGTGCTTTGGAACGGAGCGCTGCATAGCCTGCAGGACCTTATGGTTGCTGATGAGACTTGATGCTGTTCAGTTTAAAGACATAATCGGATACAGAACAAGACCCGGGTCAGTAAAAGCATGCATGCACTAAATTGCAGATTGGTGCTTAACCCCTTAAGGATACGGCCCTATTTCACTTTAAGGACCAGGACATTTTTTGCAAATCTGACCAGTGTCAATTTATGTGGTGATAACTTTAAAACGCTTTTACTTATCCAGGCTATTCTAAGATTTTTTTTCCGTCACATATTGTACTTCATGGCACTGGTAACATTTTGTCAAAAAAGTTACATAGTAATACCTCCAAAAATACTTATTACTTTACTTTCCCCAAATGTCTACTTCATGTTTGGATCATTTTGGGAATGCCATTTTATTTTTTGGGGATGTTACAAGGCTTTGAAGTTTAGAAGCAAATCTTGAAAATTTTCAGAAAATTTCAAAAACCCAATTTTTAAGGACCAGTTCAGGGCGGAAACCACCCCAAAATGACCCCATTCTAGAAACTACACCCCTCACGGTATTCAAAACTGATTTTACAAACATTGTTAACCCTTTAGGTGTTCCACAAGAGTTCATGGCAAATGGACATAAAATTTCTGAATTTCGATATTTTTTTGGCAAATTTTCCATTTGAATCCATTTTTTCCAGGAACAAAGCTAAGATTAACAGCCAAATATAACCCAATATTTATTGCCCTGACTCTATAGTTTTCAGAAACACCCCATATGTGGTTGTAAACTGCTGTATCGCCAAACGGCAGGGCACAGAAGGAAGGGAACGCCATATGGTTTTTGGAAGGCAAATTTTGATGGACTGGTTTATTTACACCACACTGGTTTATTTCAAGCCCCCCCTGATGCACCCCTAGAGTAGAAACTCCAAAAAAGTGACCCCATTTTGGAAACTACTGGATAAGGTGGCAGTTTTGGTGGTATTATTTTTAGGGTACATATGATTTTTGGTTGCTCTATAATACATTTTTGTGAGACAAGGTAATAAAAAATAGAAATTCTGAAATTTTATCTCCATTTGCCATAAACTCTTGAGGAACACCTAAAGGGTTAATAAAGTTTGTAAAATCAGTTTAGAATACCTTGAGGGGTGTAGTTTTTTATATGGGGTCACTTTTATGGAGTTTCTACTGTAGACATGCATCAGGGGGGCTTCAAATGGGACATGGTGCAAAAAATCAGTCTGTCAAAATCTGCCTTCCAAAAACCATATGGCGTTCCTTTCCTTCTGCGCCCTGCCATTTGTCCATAAAGCAGTTTACAACCACATATGGGGTGTTTCTGTAAACTGTGTTCATCTGAGGGGTTAGGTCATGTGTTATTTTTATAGAGCAGATTCTTACGGACGTGGCAATATCTAATATGTCTATTCTTTTTAATTTATTTAGGTTTTACACTATAATATCCTTTGTTAAACAAACAAAAAACTATTTTAGTATCTCCATAGTCTGAGAGTCAGTTTCTTTTTAGTTTTTGTCCAATTGTCTTAGGTAGGGGCTCATTTTTTGCGGGATGAGATGACGGTTTTAATGGCACTATTTTGGGGTGCATATGACTTTTTGATCGCTTGCTGTCACACTTTTTGTGATGTTAGGTGACAAAAAACTGCTTTTTACAGTATTTTTTATTTTTTTTTGCGGTGTCCACCTGAGGGGTTAGTTCATGTGTTATTTTTATAGTTCAGGTTCTTACGGACGCGGCGATACATAATATGTCTACTGTCTATTTATTTATTTAGGTTTTACACAATCATATAATTTTTGAAACAAAAGAAAATCATATTTTAGTGTCTGCATAGCCTAAGAGCCAAAATTTATTTATTTTTTTTGGGCGATTTTCTTAGGTAGGGTATCATTTTTTGCGGGATGAGATGACGGTTTTAAAGGCACTATTTTGGAGTGTATATGACTTTTTGATCGCTTGTTATTAGACGTTTTGTGATGTAAGGTGACAAAAAATTGCTTTTAACACAGTTTTTTTTTTTTTTTTTTTTTTTTGCAGTGTTCACCTGAGGGGTTAGGTCATGTGTTATTTTTATAGTTCAAGTTCTTACGGACATGGCTATACCTAATATGTCTACTTTTTATTTATTTATTTAGGTTTTACACAATCATATTTTTGAAACAAAAAAAAAATCATGTTTGGATGTCAGCCGTTACAAGCAGAGTGTCTGCAATGTGCTGACACTCTGCTTCCCACGCTCGGCCATCCTAAAAATAAGCGGGGAGGCGGGCAGAGGATTGCGCGCCCGCCCGCACCGCCTGCCGCACCTCCCGCAAGCCTCTCCGCACAGCCCATCACGATGAGGGCACGGGGGGGAGGTAATAGGAATAAAAAAAAAAAACATTTCGCAGCATTTTAAAGTATCTGATAGTCGCGGTCATAGACCGCAGGGATCAGATACATCGCAAAGCGCAGGTCTGAATTGACCTGCGGTTTGCAGCGATCGCCGATACGGGGGGACACAGGACCCCTCTCGGCATATGAACATGGTTCCTGCTGCACGATCACAGCAGGAATCATGTTTGTATCGCAATTTTTTTTTTTTTTAGCAGTAGATTTAATCTAGGGCGTATGGGTACGCCCTGTGTCCTTAAGGACTGGGACATTAGGGCGTACCCATATGCCCTATGTCCTTAAGAGGTTAAGAGACTGAGACTAGGCCTGTTAGATAGGGACTCTGATTTATATAAGGCCAGAAGTGTTTGCTACATTTACTCCAAGAACTCTAACTAAAAGAGACATTGCGTAATTGAGAGCTGACAACTTGCCCATGACTTCAATTCAATTCAGCGCATTGCTCAGGAACAATACTTTGATACAGGTTTCTTGACTAGTTATGGGAGGGTAGATATTCTAGAGTTGATAAGATTGTAAGCTGCTGTGCTGCACCGCTAAAACCCCCTACTAGGCACTCACTCAATTGTTTGTGTTGTCAACAGGGTAAAAATAGATATGGTGGGGTAGTTTTAGTGTGCCCGCCAGTAGGTAAATTATAGCAAACCTCCTCAGTATCCACCAGGGGGCATCTTGCTGTGCAGTACAGGGGTTCCCAGCTGTGGCTGAGTGTATGTAACTTCATTTTCTTTGTCTCCATATTTGGGATTGTGTTCATTTCTATATCTTTCAGTAAAGAAGGTTCCGTTTTGCACAAGCTGGTGTCAGTGTTGCTTTCCTCGTTCGTGACTTTGCTGTATCCTAGGGAACTCACAACGGTACCCAGCTTACAGCATATCACCTATGTTGGGGGATGCCGCTCTGACACTGCAGCTCAAGGAGGGTGTGCTTTGTGGTGTATGAGTGGCTGAAGTGCATGCAAAGTTTCATGGTCATTTTCAGGATGTCTTGCAGATGGGCGGAAGACTTCAGGTACCGCTTTACAACGAGATTAAGCACATGTGCCATGCCTTGACGCAGCACCGACCCCATGTTCTTCCCGTTGTTGGTCACCATGGTTCTGATTTTAAATTGTCGATGAAAAAGCCAGTATTTGATTTCTTGATGAAGGATGTGGAGCATTTCCTCCCCTGTGTGACTTTGTTCGCCCAGGTAAACTAGGTGTAGAACAGCGTGACACCGCCGTGCCCTACACATGTGTTATGCTGGTGGGGCACTGTGAATTGTCCCTGCAGTGGAGTCTGAGGACACGGTGGAGGATGAGAAGGCAGAGGCAGACATTGTCGCAGGACCAACGACGTGAGAACGTGGAGGCGGAAGCGGCATCACCTGTCCAATTTGCTGGTGTAGCTAGGCAGGAACCACATTTACCCAGTAGGCCGTAAAGCACATATATTGTCCTTGACTGTAGTTAAAGCTCCACATGTCGCCGCTGCCGTGCACTTTGGCAGACACAGACAGGCTCAAGGACTGGCTCACCTTCTGTTCTACATATGTGTGCAGGGCTGGTACTGCCTTTTTTGCAAAGAAATGACAGCTTGGGACTCTCCATCTCGGCTCAGCACAAGCCATCAGTTCTCTAAAAGGTGCAGAGTCCATCAGTTGGAAAGTAAGGGACTGCAGCACTAGCAACTTGGCCAGAAGCACATTCAGCTTCTGCGCCGTTGAATGAGTGCATGCATACTGTTGTCTCTTGGCAATCACTTCGGTGATCGATTGCTGACAGAATGACTGATCAGGACCAGCAGATGATAGGAAGGACAGACAGCTCACTTTGGCTGAGGTGGTGGAGTCTTGACTGCATGAAATTGGGTGAGTGCCACTGGGTGATGGAGCGGTTGCTGCGGCAGGCTGGACCACCACATCGGAGCCACGGTTGTCCCAGGCCAGTGTATGGTGCTGCTGCATGTGTTGACACAGGGCGGTAGTGGCAACATTGGCACCCTGCCCATGCTTCCCCTTCTCCCCACAAATTCGGCAAATGGCCATGATGAACCCACCAACTCTTGGCTGGGGGTGTCTGATGTCACTTGCGACAAAGTAGAATACCTAGTCAACCATTCAAGCACCGCTGGGTTGCTCGTCAAGACACGAACACTAGATGACACCGGGAACACAGGCCTCTCGCTGCGACTCCTGCTGCCACCCTCTCTTTTGCTGCCTGAGACAGAAATATTTTGGCTACTGCCCGTTCCCTTTAAAGGGCCTGTTACCTGTCCGTCTGACATACCGTATAATGAAAAATGTAAATTAAAATAGTACCCCCCAAAAAGGCTGTAATACAAAGTAACTGCACCGCAGAACGGTAAATAAGTCGTACTTATTTTTACACTTATACACCCCAAATATATATATCAACCATACATGCATAGAACTTAACTCAGGTCCTTGGAGATGATACCGTGATAATTTTCAACAGTATGTATAAATCTCTCTGGATTGGAAAAAGTCAAGATGATACTGCACTTACAACCTAGCCTTATTCCAAAACAGATTCTACCCACAAAGAATGGTTAAATAAAAAGGGAGAGGCAGGGGAAATCCTGGAACTGCTGAGGGTCCAATTGTATGCAAGAATGAGAAAATTTTTGAGAATTTCCCACCAATCTCGGCTTTATTGGATACCGGTAGCCCATCAACCTTATCATCTCAAAAGTATTTTCAGCAATTACAGGATGTATCTTCTGAGAGGTATAAGTTAAAAAGTTTTGATGCTAATCTTGTAAGTGTTTCAGGTACTGCCCTAAAGGTTTTAGGTAAGGCATGGCTGGATTTTAAAGTAGGAAATAAAGTAATCAGCCATCCCACATTCATAGTGGATATGCCCTGTGATCGTTTAATTATTGGCATTGATTTCCTCAAAAGATTGAATCGCATTGTTGATTTTATTAACCACCTCCCAACCGCCTAACGCAGGGATGCGTCCTGCGGGCGGCCGGGATGTTCCTCCTAGACGCATCCGTGCGTCATCTCGCGAGAGGCGAGATTTCCTGTGAACACGTGCGCGCGCGTTCACAAGATCGCAACGGCAGGAACTTTAACTACAGCCTGCCAGTGCTGATCATGCGCTGGCAGGCTGTAGATGTTAAAAAAATGGCATCTGAATCGCATATCAGACGCTGTTTTGCAAACAGCGTCTGATATGCCTGCTCTTCTGGTGGTCCCTTTTGCTTGGGACCACTAGAGGACACTGTAAGTGCACCAATCACCCCCCCCCCCCCCCGATCACCCCATGTCACCCCCCTGATCTCCCCCTGTCACCCCCCCGTCACTAATCACCCCCCTGTAAGGCTCATTCAGACGTCCGTATGTGTTTTGCGGATCCGCAAAACACGGACATGGGCAATGTGCTTTCCGCATTTTGCCAGAACTATATAGAAAATGCCTTTTCTTGTCCATAATTGCGGACAAGAATAGGACATGCTCTATCTTTTGCGGAGCTGCGGCCGGATGTTTCGGGGCCGAAACCCGGAAGCCGCAGCTCCGCAAATGCTGATGTGGAGAGCACATAGTGTGCTCTCCGCATCACCGCCGGCCCCATTCACACTGAATGGGTCCGCATCTATTCCGCAGAATTGCAGAATAGATGCGGACATGTTTGCGGACGTGTGAATGGGGCCTTACTTCGCAAGCACTACTATGTCCTTTCCCCTCTTTTTTTTTTTGCACATTTTTTGGCAGAGATTTTTTCATCCACATTGATCGATGCGAATGAAGAAATCTGTGCCGTTCATTTTTTCTTTCAGCCCAGAGGCTGAACGGAAAAAAAAATCTCATTACCCGTATGCTCAATATAAGGAGAATAGCAGAAACTCCAAATGCTGGCCATACATGTAATGATTGGGGAGACCCTCAAAGGGGCCCAAATTCCAATGAGTACCTTTTAGAAGGGCATTTTTACGCATTTGGATTCCAGACTTTTCTCACGCTTTAGGGCTCCTAAAATGCCAGGACAGTATAAATACCCCACATGTGACCCCATTTTGGAAAGAAGACACCCCAAGGTATTCCGTGAGGGGCATGGTGAGTTCATAGAAGATTTTTTTTTTTGCACAAGTTAGCGGAAATTGACTTTTTTTTTTCCTTCCTTACAAAGTCTCATATTCCACTAACTTATGACAAAAAATAAGATTTTACATGAACTCACCATACCCCTCAGTGAATACCTTGGGGTGTCTTCTTTCTAAAATAGGGTCACATGTGGGGTATTTATACTGCCCTGGCATTTTAAAGCGTGAGAAGTAGTTTGGAATCCAAATGCGTAAAAATGCCCTTCTTCTCACGCTTTAGGGCTCCTAAAATGCCAGGGCAGTATAAATACCCCACATGTGACCCCATTTTGGAAAGAAGACACCCCAAGGTATTCCGTGAGGGGCATGACGAGTTCATAGAAGATTTTTTTTTTGCACAAGTTAGCGGAAATTGACTTTTTTTTTTCCTTACAAAGTCTCATATTCCACTAACTTATGACAAAAAATAAGATTTTACATGAACTCACCATACCCCTCAGTGAATACCTTGGGGTGTCTTCTTTCTAAAATGGGGTCACATGTGAGGTATTTATACTGCCCTGGCATTTTAAAGCGTAAGAAGTAGTTTGGAATCCAAATGCGTAAAAATGCCCTTCTTCTCACGCTTTAGGGCTCCTAAAATGCCAGGGCAGTATAAATACCCCACATGTGACCCCATTTTAGAAAGAAGACACCCCAAGGTATTCCGTGAGGGTCATGGCGAGTTCATAGAAGATTTTTTTTTGGCACAAGTTAGCAGAAATTGACTTTTTTTTTTTTCTCACAAAGTCTCTCTTTCCGCTAACTTGTGACAAAAAGTTCTATCTTTCATGGACTCAATATGCCCCTCAGCGAATACCTTGGGGTGTCTTCTTTCCAAAATAGAGTCACATGTGAGGTGTTTGTACTGCTCTGGCATTTGAGGGTCTCCGCAATCACTACATGTATGGCCAGTATTAGGAGTTTCTGCTATTCTCCTTATATTGAGCATACGGGTAATGAGTTTTTTTTCCGTTCAGCCTCTGGGCTGAAAGAAAAAATGAACGGCACAGATTTCTTCATTTGCATCGATCAATGTGGATGAAAAAATCTCTGCCAAAAAATATGCAAGAAAAAAAAAAAGAGAGGCCTGGCGATTGCCAGGACATAGGGGCTCCGCCCAAACATCCATACCCACTTCAGCTCCTATGTCCTGGCAAACGTGATTTCTCCATTCACATCGATCAATCGATCATTGTGGAGGAAGACATCTTTTCCAGATTTTTGATACAAAGTGTTTGCCAAAGCATATGAACTCCAACACCTCTCCTCAGCTCATATGCCTGGGCAAACGTACCTGTACTGCGGAGAAGAAATATCGTCCTGCAGCGTCGCATACACCGACTTCACATGCTATCTGACAGCAGCGCAATGCTTCTCTCAGAATGCACATCAGTGCTGCAGCGTTTTCGCCGGTTGGTCCAGCTGGAAAGTAAAGGGTGGTTAGTAAAAAAAAAGAAGAAAAAAAAACAAGCAGCAGGCTCTTTATAAAACCTAAACATCATAAAACTTTTAAAACCTAAACTAACTCACGATTTCTTTTTCTTGCTTCCTGTTGAATTTTTTTTTTTTACTTTTCACTCTTTACTTTCCTAGCAGAAACCTCTCCTTTTCCATGGGACAATGTGTAAATCGCACAGAGATGGTGCGAAGTACATTATGCACTTTATCCCAAGTGAAAGGAGAGGTTTCTACCGTTTTACATATCTACAGTAGCACACTAGCACCCCTGTGTGTTAGGGTCTCTCAAAACCTAGTATCCTGAGAGACCCTTGTGTTAACTCTGCCTGTGTCCTGCGGTCCCTGCGTCCCTAAGTGTACCTGAGTGTGGTACTTCCAGAAACATTCCCCTATGCATAGGGCAGGGTGGTCAGGGCAGTCAGGACAGAAATAGCGGGTGTCACGCCTTATTCCACTCCTGCTACAGACACAACATCTTTTTCGGGGTGGCGGTTGGTTTGAGGTACCAGCAATGACACTGGGGAAATGTCGCTCGTGTAGACGGCTCACTACACTGGTGGTTGGGGCCACGGAACCTCCTGGATACAGGAGTTTCTCGATGATCTCTTCCTGAAATTTAAGGAAGGATCCTGTTCTCCCAGCCTTACTGTAGAGAACAAAACTATTGTACATAGCTAATTGAATTAGGTATACAGACACCTTCCTATACCAGCGTCTGGTCCAGCAGGAGAGTAAATAAGGAGCCAACATCTGGTCATTGAAGTCCACCCCTCCCATGAGCAAATTATAGTCGTGGACCGAGAGGGGCTTTTCAATGACACTGGTTGCCTGTTCAATTTGTATTGTCGTGTCTGCGTGAATGGAGGAGAGCATGTAAACGTCACGCTTGTCTCTCCATTTCACCGCGAGCAATTCTTCGTTACACAAGGCATCCCAGACTGTCTTCCCACTGCTCCCCAGGTAGTCAGGGCAAACCCACCAGCTTCAGGGTCTGATCTTTACCCTCATAGACGCGAAATTTGTACGTATAGCCTGTGGCCCTTTCACAGAGCTTATACAATTTGACCCCGTACCGGGCGCGCTTGCTTGGGATGTATTGTTTGAAGCCAAGGCGCCCGGTAAAATGTATTAGGGACTCATCTATGCAGATGTTTTGCTCAGGGGTATACAAATCTGCAAATTTGGTGTTAAAGTGGTCTATGAGGGGCCGAATTTTGTGGAGCCGGCCAAAAGCTGGGTGGCCTCTGGGATGAGAGGTGCTGTTGTCACTAAAGTGCAGGAAACGCAGGATGGTCTCAAATCGTGTCCTGGACATGGCAGCAGAGTACATGGGCATGTGATGAATTGGGTTCGTGGACCAATATGACCGCAATTCATGCTTTTTTGTCAGGCCCATGTTGAGGAGAAGGCCCAGAAAAGTTTTAATTTCGGAAACTTGGACGGGTTTCCACCGGAAAGACTGGGCATAAAAGCTCCCGGGTTGGCGGTTATAAATTGAGTGGCATACCGGTTTGTTTCTGCCACGACTAGGTCAAAGAGCTCCACAGTGAAGAACAGCTCAAAAAACCCCAGTGCCGATCCGATCTGAGCTGTCTCAACCCGAACTCCTGACTGGGCGGTGAAAGGGGGAACTACTGGTGCGGCTGAAGATGGGGGCTGCCAATCAGGGTTTGCCAGCACCTCAGGGACTCTAGGGCCTCTACAGGCCTGTCTGTGCGGTGGTTGCGACGGGGAACCTACTGCACATGCCACCGTACCAGCTTCAACTGCCCTTCTGGTGCTCGCCACTTCACCATGTTCTACGGCAGTGCTGGTACTAGGTCCAGGATGGGCTGCGCTGCTGGTGTATGCCTCACCACGTAATCCGACAGCGCCAGCCCCACTCTGCTGCCCTTGAAGCGGATCCTGCGCAACCTGTGGTCTAGCAACACGGGGCCGGGTACGCCTGGTGGTATCAGGGACCTCAACCAGTTAGGGTCAGACTGCCACTGCTTTCTACAGGTTCGTATTCTGACCCGCTGGATTCGTCAGATGAGGGTTCCCATTCCTCATCCGACTGGTTCAGAAGCCTGTAGGCCTCTTCAGAAGAATACCCCCTCCTTGCCATTTGGACAACTAAATTTTTTTCTGAGACTACCCAAGAAAAAAAGCAAGCCTGTCTTACAAATGGGAGGCTAGCGTACAGGAAGCCGCTGCGATTGATAAAAAATATCAAAACCGATTTTTTTTTATCGCCGCAGCGCTTGTGTAGTGATTGTGCAGTGATAAAAAAATAATAATATTTTTTTGTCACTGCGGCGGGGCGGGTGTGGGTGAACGCACGTGTGGGCAACCGATTAGACCTGATCGGACAAACACTGTGTTTTGGGTGGAGGGTGACTAAGGTGACACTAATACTATTATAGATCTGACTGTGATCAGTTCTGATCACTTACAGATACTATAAAGTACCAATGCTGATTAGCGCTACGCTAATCAGCGAATGCGGTGCGGTGGGCGCTAACTGATTACCTAAAGGGGCCTAAAAACTAAACCTAACAGTCAATACTAGTGAAAAAAAAGTGACAGTTTACACTGATCACTTTTTTCCCTTTAACTAGTGATTGACAGGGGTGATCAAGGGGTTAATTGGGGTGATGGGTGGGTGATCTGGAGCTACTTGTGTGTGTGCTTGGTGTACTCACTGTAATGTGTGCTCTCTGCTGGGACCAACCGACGAAAAGGACCCAGCAGAAAGCACAGAAGCCATTTAACACAGTATATTTATAAATATAATGTGTTAGATGGCTTTTCATTCGATTTTTTAAAAGTCATCAGCCTGCCAGCGCTGATCATTGGCTGGCAGGCTGATGACCAACTCCTTCTAAAACTTTTACCGCCACACACTGCGCATGCGTCTCGCGAGGTGACGCGCCGATGCGTCAACGAGGATCATCCCGGCCGCCCGCAGGACACATCCCTGCCTTAGGCGGTCGGGAGGTGGTTAATTTGCACTGTATTATCATTATTTTAATAAATATATATTAATTTACCACTGCCTTCTTTGTCAAACTTAGCGCAGATCACAAGCTCTTATTGGCTTGGTCTTTATGATAATAAGTTAGAATCTCCTACCTTACAGATTCTAATTTATTTACATTAAGAATATCGATTGTTAATCAGAGCAGTATAAATATTCTGACATAGTACAAAGTAACTGCACCGCAGAACGGCAAATAAGACGTACTTTTTTTTACACTTATACACCCCAAAAAAGGCTGTAGTGCAAAGTAACTGCACCGCAGAACGGCAAATAATACGTACTTTTTAGACTATTAAAACACCCCAAAAAAGGCTGTCATACAAAGTAACTGCACCGCAGAATAGCAAATAAGATGTACTTTTTTAACACTTATACACCCAAAAAAGGGCTGTAGTACAAAGTAAATGCACCGCAGAACGGCAAATAATACGTACTTTTTAGACTATTAAAACACCCCAAAAAAAGGCTGCAATTGTTCCTATTACCCAGGCTGTACATTCTCCTATTGCACCCTGTTCTTCTTTTATAGCATGGATAATGCCTCCCTATGCTTTCCCTACACCTTGAATAATCTTTTCCTAAACTTGTAAATTGTTTTTTCAGCACAATGAAGTCTTTCCTAGCACTGTCCCTAGCGCCTGCTGGTGTCTCTCCCTGTACTAAGCACACTGGAAAATGGCAGTGTGGGGTATTTACAGAGTTCTTTGCTCCATGTCCTAACATGTGCAACAGCCATTTTAGGAAAAAATGCAATTCATTACCGCGAAACGTGAGGAAATTCGGCTTCAGTGCGAATCAAATTTTTTCTGAAATTCGGATCAAATTCCACTTAGTCAACTTCGATTCGCTAATCTCTAATAGCTATATATGTCAGTGTCACTCTGACATTTTCTGTCATTGCGTTCAAGTTCTTAGGGAGGGTAAAAAATTAACAAAAAGGGATAACATTTTTTCCTAATAAATCTGAGTTCTAGGAGACAAGAGGGTGTTATATACCAAATTTCAGGGTAATTAGAACAGCTTTGATTTGTGATTATGTATTCAGGTACATATCGAATTCAAGAAGTTCGTTCATCCTTGATATATACCTTCTCTGTAGAGAGTGTCAGAAAGGTAGGATAATTCAGTGTCTGTATCTTCACCCCCTCCACCTACTTTTTTTTTTTTTTTTTGTCCTAACTGTGCCAAGTTACAGCAGGCTGTTGTCAATTGTCAGTAGGAAGGGGAGGTAGGATTTGGGTGTGCCAGGGAAATGAAGTGATATTGGAAGAGGGGTCTCTGCTCTTGCTTTCTTCTCTGGTAGAGAAGGGAAGGCTTGGACGATTCCCTGATGCTCCAGTTGGCCAGTCTGATGTTGCTCAAAGACCTCTCCACCTAGCCAAACAAAGACCCTGCTCTGCTGTCGCAAGGGGCAAACCCTACGTGTTCCTTGCAGTCCCTTTTCTGTTTCTGTTTCTTTTCTGTTTAGAAAAGGCTCTTGTTTTGGCAAAACTCTTCATTCATGCTTTAAAGTCTGATTATAGGGTAGCTACTACCACTAGATGGCACTACAGGGACAGCTTTTGCTTGAAAAAGAACTAACTTCCATTTTTTCCCCCACAGGGAGCATTTTGCCAGTTAAAATCAGATAGTGACAGATCTCTTTTTTTTCTAATCTGTTTTTTATTTAGATTTCTTTAATTCTATTTCCTGAACATGATATGGGGGTGGCCATCTTGCCTGAGTTGTTCTTAACAGCATTTAGAAAGTATTATGAAAATTGCTTTACTGCAGCCCCATGGATCGTATACACAAGTCAGGAGGGGGCCCTATAGGCTTCTGTAGGAAAGTTTTCTAGGCATGCTCTGTGACCTGTGCAGAGGTCATTGTACAAGGAAAGAACAGATAAGCGCTGACAATCACCTGTTTTTGAATGGTGGATCCTGTCTTTTCTCTACACAGAGGTGATATAATTACGGGCAGGATTAGTAACATAGTACATAAGGCAGAAAAAAGACATTTGTCCATCCAGTTTGGGCCTGTCAACATACTAGTTGATCCAGAGGAAGGCAAAATAAAACTGTGAGGCAGAAGCCAATTTTCCTCACATAAGGGGAAAAAAAATTCCTTCCCGACTCCAATCAGACAATCAGAACAACTCCCTGGATCAACGACCCCTCTCTAGTAGCTATAGCCTGTAATATTATTACACTCCAGAAATACATCCAGTCCCCTCTTGAATTCCTTTATTGTACTCACCATCACTATCTCCTCAGGCAGAGAGTTCCATAGTCTTACTGCTCTTACCGTGAAGAACCCTTTTCTATGTTTGTGTACAAACCTTCTTTCCTCCAGACGCAGAGGATGTCCCCTCGTCACAGTCACAGTCTTGGGGATAACTAGATGATGGGAGAGATCTCTGTACTGACCCCTGATATATTTATACATAGTTATTAGATCTCCCCTCAGTCGTCTTTTTTCTAGAGTGAATAACCCTAATTTTGATAACCTTTCGGGGTACTGTAGTTGCCCCATTCCAGTTATTACTTTAGTTGCCCTCTTCTGAACCCTCTGCAGCTCTGATGTGTCTGCCTTGTTCACAGAAGCCCAGAACTGTACACAGTACTCCATGTGTGGTCTGACTAGTGATTTGTAAAGTGGTAGGACTATGTTCTCATTAGAATGAGTTAACTGCAGTAAAGTAATCTGTACAAACCAAGAAGTGGTGGCAATTATTAGACATAGTGGTCAGGGCAAAAACTGCAGGATTTTATGTTTTTTGTTTAAATTTATAGAATACAAATTAAAAACAAAATGTCAGACACCCACACTGCCGCTATAGTATGCTAGTACAACTGTAGTAATGACTGCAAATGACCGCTGCTAAGTATCAATTATAAAGGGTTAACTGCCACTATCCCTTATTGAAAATAACACTAAGAAATAAAATGAGGATACTCGCGCTAGTCAGACATACCCATATTGCAAAAGTTTAGTAGATAGTTTACTTGCAGTTGGTGATATAGTGAAGATGTATTCCAAACGCCCTTGCTTAAGTTGTTTGACTGTCTTCAGCTTCCACGCTCTGTAGCGCGCAGTCCCGGCTGGTGCACACGAGGGAAAGACTGGCAAGTAATACCTCGAGAACGGATCTTCGGTGTGATGTCACACAATCCTACGGATCCCGCTTGAGTCCACAATACCTTATGATGCGTTTCGGAATACATGGAATACATCATCAAAAATTCTGTAAAAATATGTTAAACAAAAAAAAAAGTGATTTAAACAGCAAATCATTTTGTCCTTTCACACTTGCGTTCTGAGGATCCGGCAGGCACTTCCGTCCCGCCGGATGCGTCAGAACGCAAGTCACCTGAAGCATTAGAAGACTGATCAGGATCCTGATCAGTCTTCGAAATGCTTTCAGGTTACTATTGCAGCCAGGACGCTATTAAAGTCCTGGTTGCCATAGTAGGAGCGGCGGAGCGGTATACTTACAGTCCGTGCGGCTCCCGGGGCGCTCCTGAATGACGTCAGAGCGCCCCATGCCCATGTATCACGTGATCCATGCGATCACGTGATCCATGCGTGTGGGGCGCCCTGACGTCACTCTGGAGCGCCCTGGGAGCCGAACGGATGGTAAGTATACTGCTCCCCCGCTCCCCACTACACTTTACCATGGCAACCAGGACTTTAGCGTCCTGGCTGCCATGGTAACAATTGAGAAAAAGATAAACGTCGGATTCCGCGATGCGCCGAAACAACGTTTAGCTTAAGGCCTGATCCGGATTAATGCCTTTCAATGGGCATTAATTCCGGATCCGGCCTTGCGGCAAGTGTTCTAGATTTTTGGACGGAACAAAAAGCGCAGCATGCTGCGGTATTTGCTGCGTCCAAAAAACGTTCCGGTCCTGAACTGAAGACATCCTGATGCATCCTGAACGGATTTCTCTCCATTCAGAATGCATGAGGATGATCCTGATCAGGATTTTTCCGGCATAGTGACCCGACGACGGATCTCTATGCCGGAAAACAAAAACGCCAGTGTGAAAGGACCCTTAGATGACACATTTCCTTTAAGGAGGCTCAGGTGTAGGATCTCTACACATGGGTATTTAGCCTGGACTTTTTTTTTTTTTTTAAATAAATTTCATTTGTTCACATCTGATTAAGAGTACAGCACTGGATTACAACAAATGAGAAGAAGTGAACATATTTTAAGTTTCCAAAACAGCAGAAAATATTACAGTAAACTGTAATAACTGACTCTCCCCCATTCCTTTTCCAAGTGTCTTAGTGGAACCAAAACATTATTGATTCATTAGTTCTATAAGTAAGTAAATACTGTTTTTTCGCCCCATAAGACACACTCTCCCCCCCCCCCCCCAAAGTGGGGGGAAAATGCCCCTGCGTCTTATGGGGCAAATACTAATAAAGCGGATCGGGAAGTGGCAAAGGATTTGTACTTACCGCTTCCTGGTCCTCGGCTCGACTGTCTGCTGTGCAGGGCTGCACACCATGTGACCTCACGCTGTGTGTAGCCTTCACAGCTGACAGCCGAGGCCAGGCAGAAGAGAGAGAGTGCTGGTGGTGATGAGCAGGGACATCCAGGAACAGGAGAGGTAAGTTAGTCATTTTATTTGCGCTGATGGCTGACATGGGGGGCTGATGGCTGACATGGGGGGGCTGATGGATGGGGTCGTGGTGGCTGACATGGGGGGCTGATGGCTGACATGGGGGGGCTGATGGATGGGGGCGTGGTGGCTGACATGGGGGAATCATGGCTGACATGGGGGCGTGATGGCTGACATTGGGGCGCTGATAGATGGCTGAAGGTTGGGGGAGTCTGATCTGAGGTCTGATTAACATTGGGGGGTCTGATTGCTGGTCTGACCTGAGGTGTAATGGAAAATATTTTTTTTATTATTATTCTCCTCTAAAACCTAGGTGCGTCTTATGGGCTGGTGCGTCTTGTAGGGTGAAAAATACGGTAGATAGATAAGTTGGTGTCCTACTAGTATCTATACTCTCAGGGCATTGTAATCTTCCCAACAATTCTCTCAGTTTATCCTTGGCATACCATTCAATATGTTTAAAAGCAGTCATTAGACTGGTAACCACATCAGATGAAAGACTGGATACAAAAAAACATTTTCCATTAGCAAAGAAAAATAAAAAATTAAGAAAATTGGTTGGCATGTTTTTCTGCTTTTTGGTTTCCATTCTATCCATTAGCATAAGGTTTTTTTTGGGAGATATCACATGCGATAAGGCCGGAACCTGTCGGATGGATCAAATTATTTAGGAGGCTCCTGACTGCAACCAATAAAGCTCCAGTCACCATCAACTGTATTTGACAGTGATTACCAGAGGATCAGTAGGTAATCTTATCTCCCATGTGTGTGAAAACCAATCCATCACTACCTGCCAATATCTGATTACCTGAAGGCAGATGCATACACAGTGCAATAGATCAGGCTTTGTTTGTTAGCACTTTGGACACGGTACGCGTCTATGTTGTATACCTGGACGAGAAGGGAGATTGAAGGTGTAAAAAACTATCAACCGAAAATGAGTTTCCCTCTGTTGTTCACAAGAGATCCCCCTTACGCGGTCTGTCCCATTCCTGCAAGAGTGTCTGTTAGGTCCTATTGTTTTAGTCCCTTTTCCCAATAATAAAAAAGAGAACCCTTCAATTTCTCCCCCAAGATGTGTCTGATTGCCCCCTAAGATTTGGATAGTGTTGATTTACTCACCGATTCCACTCAACATGGTTGCCACTGTCTGAGTTCTGTAATAAACTTTGTTAAAAGGGGAGTATAATTTACAGAGTAAAGAGATTTCTGTGTTTTTACAATATTTATACCTATATATTTATAGGTTATGTGTAGAGATGAGCGAATTTCTAAAAAAATTGATTCGGTCAGTTTGCTGAATTTTCCAAAACAATTTGATTCGATCCGAATTCATTTGTGGCAAACCGCATTAAAAAACAGCTATTTCCTTGCTGCAGAGAGGCTGTATAGTGGTGTAAAACACTGTGGCTTGCAGCAACACGTATAGGGGGTCTGCTCTGGTAGTGAAATAATACTGTGAGTCAGTATGACACGCAGATGACAGGCGTTGCTCTTAGATTCACTGCACACTTCACTTCTTTGGGTAGTTACAGGGTCAAAACTGACCAAATAACTCAAGTGCACTCAAGTGAACTCAACCTTACAGGTCGATGTTAGCGTCAGGTATAAAGAACCGTGCAGAGGCCCCAAATCCTACTATAGCGTGAAAGAGCGCACTTCTTTTACACCGTTGTCAGCTGATTCCACATAGATGTCTACAGAACTTGTTCTATTAAACGCTTATACAAGTAGAGCCCCCCCCCCCGACAAAGTGGAGGGGGTGTCAGCAATAAGTTTGTGTTGACGTCACTGATTATTTTGCCCTTCCTCTGATCCATCAGAACAATAACCCCCCCAAAAAACGGATCCTGTCTGTTGATCATCCGCCTTCACTCAGTCAGCATTTAGTCAGTAACCCATCAGTATTGCTAATGCCAAAAAAAACAGGAGTGAATCCAAAACAGAGATGGCACGTGAAAGGAATATTTGCATGTCTTCTGTGTTTTGGACCCACTCCTGCTTTTTGCTGCCAAATCATAATGATGGAACCATACAGGCCTTACAGCTGCTACACAGACAGGATCTGTTGTGTGTCTCATGTTTCCTTCCTTCTGACAGATCAGAAGAAGGATCAAATAAATGATGATGTCAACCATTTTGCCAAAAAGGCAAAATAGTGGCCCAGTCATGAAGTGGGGAGGGTGGGAACATCATGAGAAGTCTGGAGAGTGGCCCAATGACATAGTGTGGAGGTGGCAGCAGCAGGAGACCACAGAGTGGCAAGGTCTTATAGTGTGGAGGTGGCATCAGTAGACCACAGAGTGGCAAGGTGACATAGTGTGGAGGTGGGAGCAGCAGCATGAGGAGGCCACAGAGTGGCAAAGTGACATAGTGTTGAGGTAGCAGCAGCCTTATAAGACCACAGAGTGACCCTGTGACAGAGTGGGGAGCACTAACAGTACCCGCTGACAATGGTGGGTGTAAGAAGGAGCACTTGGCATCAGATGTGTGGCATCAGGCAGGTGGCAGCATCAGAATAGTAGCTGAGGCAGGTAACCAGAAGAAACCAGTCTCTTTTGTCAAGGTTTGGGCTAAGCAGCATGGATGATCTAATCTGATACATTAGGCATTGGTGGGTAGAAATCCTGTCTGATCCACGCCTGGTTCATCTTGACAAAGGACAGTCTCTCCACATTTTGGGTGGACAGGTGAGTTCTCCTTGGGGTAACTATGGCCCCCGCCACACTAAACGCCCACTCGGATGCCACACTACTGGCTGGGCAGAACAGCTTTTCTAGGGCAAACTCGGCCAGTTGAGGCCACAAATCCAGTTTGCCTGCCTAGTAGTCCAGTGGATCTTCAATGACGGCAGGCAGGGTGCATTCCAAGTATGCCACCACCTGCTGGTTCAGGTTCTGCTCTATGTCTAACTGCTGGTGAGTAGTTTCTTCACTATGCGGGTGAAGAAAGCTGCTCATCAGCGACTCTAGACTGAGGCTGCTGCTGATGAAGCTGGTATTGCTACTGCCACTCCACTCTCCACAGCAACCATGGCAGTGGAACTTGAGAGCAGAGGGACCCCCGGCCAGACCTGCGAAAGGATGGACGATGGTGCAGATAGGCAGCGGCCAACTGACTACATAGGATGTCTCTGTAGTAGTTCAGTTTGTCCTTCCTCTCAGCAGGTGTAAAAAAGGCCCTCATTTTGGACCAGTAGCGATGGTCTAACATGGTGGAGAGCCAGTAGTCATATCTCTGCCAAATGGTGACAATTCGGCTGTCACTACGCAAGCAAGTGAGCATGCATCGGGCCATTTGCGCCTTTGACTCAGAGGGACTCCCTGCCTCCATCTCCACTGCATACTGCCACGGTGTGTCTGGGTCATCTGCCTCGTCTTCCTCATCTCCCTCTTGCTCCTCCCGCTGCTCCTGCTCCTCCTCTCCTGTCACCTGTGTAGAAAAAACACCCATTTCGCTACACATTGTTTGTGCTCCCCCAGTTCAGCCCCCACAGGGCTCATGTGGCCGTGAGATGTAGGTGCCACGTCACCTGACCAGCCATATTTACCAGCATCTTTTCCAGAATATGAATCAGTGGAATGATGTTGTTCATCCCGTAGTCCTGGCGACTGACAAATAACGTGGCCTCCTCAAAGGGCACGAGCAAACGGCAGGTGTCACGCATGAGCTGCCACTGGTTGACATCGGAGCTACACAGGGGAGTACCACTGTCCACCTGCATAATCAAGAAATTGTTTATGGCTTTTTTCTGTTCGTATAGTCGGTCCAACATAGGGAGGGTGGAATTTCAACGGGTGGAAACGTCACATATCAGCCTATGTTGGGGGACTCCGTTCTGCCGCTGTAGCTCAAGGAGGGTTTGCTTGGCACTGTATGCGTGCCTGAAGTGCATGCAAAGTTTCCTGGCCATTTTTAGGATGTCTTTCAGATGGGTGGAAGACTTAGGAAACTCTTGACAACCAGATTGAACATATGCGCCATGCAGGATGCATGGCTCAGCCCTCCTTGACGCAGCACCAACACAATGTTCTTTCCGTTGTCTGTCACGGAGAAAGCCAGGATTCGATTTCTTGATGAAGGACGCAGAGCAGTTCCTCCCCTGTGTGACTCGAGGATGAGGAAGCAGAGGTGGACATTGTCGCAGAACCAATAGTGTGAGAACGTGGAGGTGGAGTCACCTGGCCAAGTTGCTGGTATGGCTGGGCAGGAACCATATTTACCCAGTGGGCCATAAAGGACATATATTGTCCTTGACCGTAGTTACAGTTCCACATGTCGGCACTGCCGTGCAGTTTGGCAGACACCAACAGGCTCAAGGACTGGCCCACCTTCTGTTCTACATATGTGCATGGCTGGTACTGCCTTTTTAGAAAAGAAATGATGGCTTGGGACTCTTCACAAGCCATCAGTTCTCCGAAAGGTGCAGAGTCCACCACTTGGAAAAGGAGGGACTGCAGTACCAGCAACTTTGCCAGAAGCACATTCAGCTTCTGTGCCGTTGGATGAGTGTACGCATACTGTAGTCTCTCAGCAATCGCTTCAGTGATCGATTGCCGACAGAATGACTGACTAGGAGGAGGAGTAGCAGGAGCATCAGGACCAGCAGATGATGGGAAGGACAGACAGCTTCCTTCGGCTGAGGTGGTGAAGCCTTGACTGCCTAAAATCAGGTGCGTGCCACTGGGTGATGCAGCAGTTGCTGCTGCAGGCTGGACCACCACATTGGAGCCACGGTTCTCCCAGGCCACTTCATGGTGACGTTGTATATGTTGATGCAGGGAGGTGGTGCCAACATTGGCACTTTGGTTACGCTTCACCTTCGGCCCAAAAGGATTCACCAAAAGCCCCGGCGGCTTAACAAAAAACTTCCACACCACCGAGTAGGGGAATTTTACCCCCAACACTCTGCACTGCTACTGACTGATTGCCACCGCCACTGCGTCCGTGAACACCTGCACCACTACTTTCGGGCCGGTAGGCTCCTGCGAAGCGGGGGACTCCCGACCTCCCACTGCTGCCACCCTGCTGACTCCCGGCCACGCTACCGACCTGCTGGCTCCACCATTGCCTCAGCCGCAAGCTGCCACCCTCTTCTCCCGATGATGATAAAGCCCCTATGTCACCCGGCTCTCCATTGTGACCGGCTATATCATCATCGAGTACTGTCTTCACGTCACTGATGTCCTCCCCAACGGTCTCTGAGCCAGAAGCCTGACCACTCGCAACACAAGAAAATCGAGTCAACCATTCAAGAACTGCTGGGTTGCTGGTCAAGACACAACGGCTAGATGACACTGGGAGCTCTAGCCTCTCGAAGTGACCCCTGCTGCCACAGCCCCTTACTCTGCAGCGACCTCTGCCTGTGCCAGAAACATTTAGGCCTGTGCCGCTTCCCTGTGATTTTATTAATCCCTTTGTATATTTCAAAGACTACAGCTGTCCCCTCAGATTTCAATTTTTCAAATGCCCTTTTTTAGTAATTTATTGTTCATTTTACAGTAGCTTCTGGCTCTTTGAGATTTGAAATTGCCTTTTTATATGACTACTTTCATATATTATTCTTTGTGTGCCGGGCTACAAAAATGATTAGCCAGAGGAAAATGTACCTTTTCTTTTGTATTAGAAAACTTGACTTCTTGGTATCCTAGTAGCTTTTGTGATCTGATCTTCAATTGAACCCTACAGAAATCTGGAAGAAGGTAGGTATGACATTTTTCTATAGGACCCTATAGGATCTGTGTACGCTCTTGCTTTCAAGTCATATATTTTATGGTATGGTTGATAGGTCAGAAGATAAGTATGATTGGGGTGCGTCTTCTCATCAGGTTTGTCTTATAAAGCGAAAAATACAGTAATTTAGGCAAAGGTGCGGAGGTGTGCCACATTTCCAACAAGAGTTAAATTTTCCATATAGCCGCGGAACCCTTGCTTGCATGGCCAAATGTCCCAGCCCACCGCCCAGGCACGGAAGTTCACCACATTTACTGCAACAAGGTAGTACGGCAGCAACGAAACCGCCAGCAACTTGGCCAGGTGAGAATTCAGCTTGCACATAAGCCAACTGACTGTCAAAAATAGTTTTCTAAAATTCCACACATTTCATTATGGATGTCTCACATTAGAGCAGAGGACAAGGTAGAGCAGGAGTTTGAGCAGGAGAAGAAACAGCTGATTATGATGACAAGGACACAGTACTGCTTGGGGATGCAAGCTGGCTGCCATATAACAGATCAGGAGAAGGAATGCTGGCCAGTTCAGTTTAGGCATGTTTGAGCCTGTGCTCACAATATCAGTGGCATCACAATAGAAGCATTTCTGACCCTGCTAGTTCTTTTGGAGGCATCCATGTTTCACTGAAGACTAATAAGAGATTCTTTGGAAATTATTTTTCAGCTGAGCAATGTCCGTAAGTTACGGATGACATACGGATGGTAAAAATAGACACACGGACCAACCACGGATGAAACACGTACGCTTTTTTTCACGGACGTGACACTGACACGGAAATGTGAATTAGGCCTCAATGTTTGATCAGTGATTTCCACCAGTTATTTTGAGCCAAAACCAGGTGCGGCTCTAAACACAGAACAGGTAGAGATCTTTCCCTTAGGCCCCTTTCACACGGGGTTGCGGATTGGGGCTGGATAGGAGGCGGGTGTATAGCGGAGAAATTGTGCAAATGCGCACGCAATTTCAGTCAGTTATGACTGCGATTGCGTTGCGTGGTTCAGTTTTTTCTGCGTAAGTGCAATGCGTTTTGCACGCGGGTGAGAAAAAACTGAATGCGGTACCCAGACCCGAACTTCTTTAATGATGTTCGGGTTTGGGTTAGTTGTAGTGTAGATTGTATTATTTTCCCTTATAACATGGTTATGAGGGAAAATAATAGCATTCTTAATATAGAATGCTAAGTAAAATGTGGTTTGAGGGGGTTAAAAAAATAAAAATAAATTTAAAATCACCTCTTCCACTTGGTGGTCCATTGTGATGGACCATGTGACGAGCGCAGTGACATCACCGAAGGTCCTTTGCCTCCCAGGTCCTCAACCAAAGGCAGAAGAACTGCCGGGCTGTGCGAACAAGTGGAAGAGGTGAGTTTAAATTTATTTTTATTTTTTTAACCCCCCTCAACCCACATTTTACTAAGCATTCTGTATTAAGAATGCTATTATTTTCTCTTATAACCATGTTAGAAGGGAAAATAATACAGTGAATAGATGTTTATCTCCTAGCAACCCTTCTAGAAAATCGCACTGCATCCGCACTTGCTTGCGGATGCTTGCGATTTTCCCACAGCCCCATTCATTTCTATGGGGCCTGCGTTGCGTGAAAAACGCAGCATATAGAGCATGCTGCGATTCTCACACAACTTAAAAGTGATGCAGGAAAAATCACTGTTCATCTGCACAACCCTATTGAAATGAATGGGTCTGGATTCAGTGTGGGTGCAATGCGTTCACCTCACGCATTGCACCTGCGCTGAAAACTCGCCTGTGTGAAAGGGGCCTTATACTTTATGTCTGTGGAGGTTCCAATTGTGGGTTTTGGCTCACAATCACTGATGGAAGTCACCGACGTGTGAATAAGGCATTATAATACACTTATCAATGCTCTTCTGTGGACATCTTTACCTAGGCCAGGCATCAGCAACCTTCGGCTCCCAGCTGTTGTGAAACTACAATTCCCAGCATGCTCCATTCATTTCTATGTAAGTTCTTAGAAGAGCAGAGCAACTATGCATGCTGGGAGTTGTAGTTTCACAACAGCTGGGAGCCAAAGGTTGCCTACCCCTGACCTAGGCCTATCAAGAGAACAACAGACTTTTAGTTATCCTAATTCTATACCAACTATTAACATGATGATTATTCTTCAGATAACATTTTCCTATCATAGCAGCACTAAACTGACAATGGATTGCCCGTCTATAGTTCTCTATCTCTCTCTGTGTGCTGACTTCTACAGAAGGACAATATTTCTACTTGTCTATTACACTGTACTGCCGGAATAAAAATAGCCCGAAATTCGCCCCAATCATTTTTACATGAATATAGTTAAAAAAACACCCCTTTAAAATGTCTTTGTCCAACACCAAGGAATATTAACTTTGAATAGTAAGTCTTGGGAGTACACACAAATGTCACTCCTCTGAGCGTGATGCTGTCAGCGCAGGACGTCCCATTGAGCTCATTGCAGATACAAATGTATCACACATACTTTACTGTAGCCCCTCCAGCTGTGTTATTTCACAAGTAATGCCAGAAAAGGACAAAAGAATCCATATTGTTTAGTCTTGCACATTTTTTCTTTCTGATTCAGGAGTGAGAGGGATTGGTCTGACAGCCATTTGTACATAGATCAGATGTGTAATCCGGTAGTTTAGCAGCATAAAAAGTAAGGTTGACAAAGCGGGATTACACTGCGTCACTACATTTACCCAGTCTTCCTTAGAAGGGTGAATAACATGCCAGAAATTCTCTTAACATCATTCCAGTACATCGGTGAAAGTGGGATCTTGCAAATGAAATGCCAAAACTAGGTGAAACCATAAACTAAAGCTCATAGTCATATCATATGTTAGAGCTCACACCACACATTGTATATGGAGTATATTCTAACGTAAACCTACAGTGCTATTTTACAATAACTGCGGCACCTTATTAACAAAGCTAATTTGCTTCTAGAAAAAGAAGATTCTCCTTGCAGAGATCCAAATGGAAACAAAATATGCAAACTGCAGATTAGTGACCTATAGGTGGCGCTAGAGACTGTTTTATTTCTCCTAGAGCAGTCTTTTATCGCATAAGCTAACTGTGAACTGCCTGAGAGTGGATTATACTGAAGGTGACCATAAGCAGTGCTGTACGACGTCAATATTGTGTATTCATGGCAGTCCAAGATTTACATCTCTGGAGCTTGTATGTAGAATAGGGCTTTTGTCTATGGTCCCTGCTATTAATTAACCTACATAAAAAATAATAAAAAATAAATAAATCACATTTTATATTGTCGAACTAAAATTTCTTACCATATCATAATCATATCCAATAGAAGTATGACTATAGCATGACCTGGCATCCATACCAAAGGGCTGCTGCTTGTCACATCCCTCTAGTCAAGTGCTTTTGTCAGGTACTACACCAGTTTTCTGGGTTTCCTGTAGTATAGTACTTGAATAAGAAACCTGTACTGCTCAGAAATGTGTTCGAAGCAACCCAATAAAGAATATATTGAATATATTGTTGAATGTTCATATACGGGTTCTCCTGTGGAATCTCAGGAAGGAGTACAGCAGCAGCAACATGATTATCAAAGCTAATATTAGATTTTATGCCCACCAGCATACCACCATCAGGTAAGAACATCATCTTAAGGCCTCACTCACACGGTGTATTTTGTTTCCTTGTCTAATCCGTTTTTTTTGCTGATAGGATGCAGACCCGTTCATTTCAACGGGTCCGCAAAAAATGTCCCAGCAAAGTCTGACACTGGTAGAACTGATTGGATAATGTCAGACCCAAATGGTGCAAGGACCCCAACTGGTAGCACTCTGGAAGTTTACATGTGGGGACCAAAGTGCAGTGAAGCACTCAGTGTGCCGTGCCATACAGGAAAGTCATATAACACAAACATGTCACATAAACCAGTGATTTAATAGCTACATCCCAAAATTCTTAACACTGCCCAGCTTGCACGATTTAAAGAGGTTTCCAACTTTTTAGAAAAATTGCCTTCCAGGAAATATATGGTTAATAAAGCAGTTCACTACTCCTCTGAATCCGTCCAAGTTTAAGGAAGACCAGTATATGGGGGACCTCTTCACCAACCATACACTTACTGACGTTGGGGAGAGCAGCCCTCACTAATTTTAAATGATTTAGGGGTGCTGCCCTCCCACAACACTCTCCGCCATACACTGGTGTCCCATATACTGGTCATCCCACAATAATAACAACAATCAGAGCTCACCCCCATGCACCAATCACATCCAAATCTCACCACACACACACACACACACTAATCACATTCAGACTTACCATCCAACCTCACCCTCACCCCCCCCCCCCCCGCCCTGAGTTGTTAACTAGTCAGAAAGCCTCCCCTATCCCCCACAGCACTCATGTTTAGGCTTACCATCCTCCTGCCACCCCCTTCCACCCAACAATCACATGCAGGCTCACCATCAAAGTTAGAACGTTTTCCCCCAATGATCCCCAGCGCGATTACATGCAGGCTCACCATCTAACCCTCACCCCCAAACTAGTCACATTGGTCATGCCCCATCGACCCAAGTTCACCATTCTCCCTCCACCCCCAAACTAGTCACAGTGCTATTTTCCTCATCCTCTCAAGGTCACAATCCTCCCCTCACAGCCAAACAGGTCACAATGCTCATTTCCCCATCTCTCCAAGCTCACCATGCTCCCCCACCTACAAACTAATCACAGGGATTGTTTCCCATCCTCTCAAGCTTACCATCCCCCTGCCCCCCCACTGCCAAATGGGTCGCAGTGCCAGTTTGCCCATCTCTCCAAGCTCGCCATCCTCCTCCACCCAAAAATTTGTTATAGTGCTAGTTTCCCATCCTCCTCCCAACTCCCAGTCCACTCAAATATCATTCCCATCTCAGACAGTCCAGAAGAGCAGCACAGTGAGGTATGCGGGAAGCCACTCTCTGCTATCGCTCCTCTTTGGAGGCCGGAGTGGGAAGCGTGCAGGTCGGGCCTAGCAGGTTGTCTGAAAGTTTTTTTCATGAAAAGATACAGCTCATCGGTGGAGCAACTAACAGATCGCGATAAGACTGGAAAGTCTTGCCATCTTTTGGCGACAGATGGTGATGGTGTGCCAGAACCCGATCTGCATGCCACCTCAGGTTGCAGACCCCTGGTGTAAGTTATGTAGAGTATGGTTGTGTCATTTTTATCTTCATACTCACTTTCTGACGCTGTACTCCCACCCATCAGTACAATACATTGAGAGGACTCCTCTATGAGTCTTCTCCCCTGTGTGCAAGAGCACAGGAGACCTCTCAACGCATCTTACTGCTGGTTTCTCAGAATGCACGAGAGTATGAAGATAAAAATTACATAACCAGACTCAGCATCACTTACACTATACACCGTTTACTCTAGTTGGGGTTTTTTCGGAGTTGGTAGATTCCCTTTAAATGATGCATATGTGAATATCACTAGTGGTGGTACGTACGAACTAGAGCAAAGAAAAAAAACGTTGCTGTTGCCGATATCAACCATATTTTTTATGTAGATGAAGGCTAGCCACAGTTTTAGACCACTGGTATGGCTTTCCTCTTGTACGGTTTATACGATTCTTAGTTCAGACTTTGTAGAATTAATGGGTTACAAAATTGCTAGTCCTAAGATTATTTGATTATTAAAATCAATAAAATAGATTACCCAATCTTTGGCAATCATCACATCTAAGCAAGCGTTTAGCATTTCTTTGAATAGCCTGACTCAGTGTCACTGCAATCTCCCCATGACCTGTAAAACTGAGCACAGATGTTCTGAGGAGGGGTTATGACTAACAGCAGTGATGAAAATGACCCGATTCTTACGCTCATTTTGGTGCAGTAATGTTCCATCAGATGGGATACCATAAAATGAAACACAGGTCAAAGAAGAAAAAGGCAAGAAATAATAGTTTTAAATCTTTTTTTTATTTCAAGGTTTACAAAAACAGATACTCAGAACAAAATCAAATTGCACAAAGTTCCAAAATCTTCCCCATAGACTCCCACATCATCATTCCCCTCATTCACAAAAACAAAAAGTAACATTCTTCCAAAAACGGTGCAGAAAACATGGTGTACTCCTCGCCTGCAAGCTAATGGCAAACCATTATATAAATACACAGCCCTTAGTTATGTAACATGGCCCCGAAACTGGTCGGCAAAGTGAGTTGTCGTCTCCTATATTTAATCTTGGTAACAGTAAAATGGCACCATGCCTAAATAGGACCTGTCACCTCTTCTGACATGTTTTAGTAACTACTTGCATTCCGGATGTAATAAAAATTCTGGAGCATCTATTCTTATGTCTGTATGCTGTGCCATTCCTGTATTATTCCTGCAAAAGTTTAAAAATACATTTCCAGCAGTGTGCGGTAAAAGTACTGCTGGGTGTTACCAGTAGCGGGTGTGCCTGATTCTGTCCAATCAGTGCTGCCAGTGGCAGACTGTGCAGGGGGACCCCCCCCAACTGGTAACACCCCTCTGTTCCCTTATTGCAAGCTACTGACTATTCATAAACTTGTAGTAGAAATAATAAAGGAATGGCACAACACAGAGTCATAAGAGTAGATGCTCCAGAATTGTTACTACACGGAGAAAGTAAGTAGTTACTTAGGCTTGTTTCACACTTGCATGAAACAGATCCAGCAGGCTGTTCCGGCTGGGATCAACCTAAAGGATATGTATTTGTCGAGAGTTGGGAACAGCCTGTCGAATCTGTCCGGCCCCATTCACTATAATGGCGGCCAGCGGAGATTTAGCCACAACCTGGCAAATATGCCGAGGAGCGGCCGGACGAAAACTGCTGCGTGCAGTGGTATTTGTCCGGCTGTTCCTCGGCATATTTGCTGGGTTGCGGATGGATCTCCGCTGGCCCCCATTATAGTGAAAGGAGCCAAAAGGAACGCCAGCAGTGCTCGGCAAGGACAGGTTGTTCCCAGCTGGAACAGCCTGCCGGATCTGTTTCACGCAAGTGTGAAATAAGCCTAAAACAGACATGTCAGGAGAGGACAGTTCCTTGACCAGTTCCTTTAAAAGATGTAAAACCCAAGATTATATCTGGGGTGAGGTAACAAAACAATTTTTTTATATTAAAAAAGTACGCTGTTTTGTAGGTGGTAAGATAATGCATAAGAAGGGATAAGCTGAAACATTTCACCATCTAAGAGGTAGATAAGAATAATAATGACAGCACTTAAGGAACACACCAAGCTCAGCCCTCCTTCATATAGACCTAGCTTAAAATCAAAACAATTAAACCTCCAAGCGTACCCATATTGTACCTAAAAAAAAAAAAAAAAGCATATAATCTCACCCTAAATTAAGCTAGAGAAACCAATGTGTTAATCTGCCGGTATTAACATTAAATTGAAGACAATCTCCATCTCATTGTCATACCATGTCAAGTGTCATTCTGTGGAAGACTTGTATCCATCTATGTCAGTAATGGGATGAGTGGGGAAGCCCAGTCAAGTTACAAATGTCATGTCATCGCACCTGGTCAGTAAAAGAGTCATAGTCGTAGCACAATGTAAGAGAAAAATGGTCAACACTCGCTTGTTGCACGTTTGCACGGGATAGGACAAATACCACGTTCAAAAACCTGAAGAAATCCCAGCAAAACGTGACTTGATGCTCATTTAGGAATTTATTGCAAAAGAAACATTATGTCCCATATCCAGGACGCGTTTCGGCTAGCAAGCCTTTTTCAACAGTTGAAAAAGGCTTGCTAGCTGAAACGCGTCCTGGATATGGGACATACTGTTTCTTTTGCAATAAATTCCTAAATGAGCATCAAGTCACGTTTTGCTGGGATTTCTTCAGTTTTTGATAGTCGTAGTACAGAGTGTACTGTTGTAGTGTTAATGGAAAATATATTCAACAGGAACCACTAGTCTGTGCTAGTCGTATTAGAAGGTGGTTCATGGAAACCAGTTCTTCTGTTGAAAGAAATTTATATAGTGTAGTTGGGAGTGCACTGGAAAATATAGAGCCCACTCTAGGGTGCTCACGGTAAAAGTGGGTACACCTTTCCACTCAGAATTGCTCAAAATTGTTTAGAAAATAAATACCGGGCACTCCTAAAATATACGTGATCAGTGGAATATGATATAAAATATTTGTTTTTATTTTATTACATTCCTTTTAAAACACTCCTTTTAAAACAAATATTGTATCAAAAAAAATCTTCCTCAAGATCCGGCTTAGTCAGTCACAATCTTGCTGCCACACAACAAAGAAAACCTCTGCAAAACTATAACGTGTACCTTATTATTGTGCCAATCTTTATGATTTTCGCTCTTTATGAATTTGGATTGGCAGAATAATAAGGTACACGTTATAGTTTTGCAGAGGTTTTCTTTGTTGTGTGGCAGCAAGATTGTGACTGACTAAGCCGGATCTTGAGGAAGATTTTTTTTGATACAATATTTGTTTTAAAAGGAGTGTTTTAAAAGGAATGTAATAATATAAAAACAAATAAAAATATTTTATATCATATTCCACTGATCACGTATATTTTAGGAGTGCCCGGTATTTATTTTCTAAACACTTCTGTTGAAAGAACCATTTTTTTTTTTACACATATTACTAACACAACACCAGTAACTCGGTTACATCCATACATATTGATTGAACCTTTTCATTAAGGTAACCTGGTCACAACCCCAAGTCTGACTGCTTGCTCTTACGTGTAAACAGGAATGTGGTCTCTCCCTGTGGTGGAGGACTTCCTCAGAACCTCCTGCCTGTCTATGCCATCTGTGTAGTCTCTAGTTCGATGGGATGTAGCTTCACACAGTCTCCCTGCCTCCTGCATGTAACAGCTGATAATGGAGAGAGAGATGACAGGGCAGACAGGCTTAAGCTGCATCACACAGGAGAACATGGAGACCCTGCAGTATGAGGAAATAGCAGTTCGGTGTCACTTATCTGTCATGGCTGCCCTTACAGAGAGCATCGCAGTGTGGTGAGGCTCTGCCTCCTCTATCTGTGCAAACTCAGGTATGATTGGAAATGTAGGTTTCATTAGAAAAACATATCCAAGGGGAGAAGGAATCAAGATGGCTGACAACCCACAAATTACCCATCAAATAAAACTAGTATACACAAGGCATACCGAGATACTCTACCGTATTCTTTAATAAAGGTCTATCCTTGACTATATAGCCAAAGAAAAAAAATCCCGGAGTGCTTCTTTAGAGACTCTTGGGAATTTTTGTTGAACTTAACAGTTAGAAAACGGCCATTTAATACTTTTTAGTGTTCTTTTTCGAAGAGTGTGCAACTTTTAATCAATCCCTTCACCAAGACATCAAGTCCCTCATTGACTTCCATAGAGTGTGACTGTTGCTCAGTTTTGATCTTGTGGTCAACCTTTGGTGACTTTGACAGTAAAATAAAAACGTTGTGCGACAGCAGGGAGTCGTTTTACAAAATTGATCTTCTAGCCCTAGCAAAGGGTTAATGTAATAATGATACAGAGCAGGAGAGTGACTGGTGGCATCTAGTGGATTTTTCAAGGCGGTCAAAGCTTCAGTTTCACTTCGAGAACGCAGTCAATACAAACTTGTAGTGGTTCAATAGATGGTATATATGACTGAATAGAATTAGTGTGTGTGTTACTATCGGCTTATGAGATACTGTCTCTGCTGCTGTTTTTATGTATGGCACTTTTATTGGCTGTTATGACAGCGCTGCTGAATGTCAGACTCCCATATGTTTGCTCTTAACAAGTTCTCCTTGGTTTTCAGAATGCACAATGTTACGTGACAAACCAGGGTCCATTCAAGTGCAATGGTCAGTCACCCAGGGCTGTTGCCAGTTGTCTGCAGCATGGCTGTGTTTAGTAAAATGAACCCTGTTGTCGCCGGACACTTTTAGATATGTAATTAAATACACAGAACTATAGATAGAACATCTGACATGCACTAAGTTGGTCCCTAATATAGGATACAGCTACTATGAAAATGATCCTGCTCTAATCCTTAGATCTGCTCCAACAGGATGTACTTGGGATGCCTTCTATGGAAAGCCTGGAACTCATCTGCAGACATATTTACTGAGGATGGGCCTTGTTCAGTTATGCAAAGGCCACTCGCGTAGGGTTTATTACACTATAACCTGCTTAGAAAAGTTTCAATATCTCCCATAGCAACCAATCAGATCACTGCTTTATCATTAAGTAAGCCGTGGGAAGATGAGAGCTGGAATCTGATTGATTGCAATGAAGTTTCACTGTTTAGACATGATGCCCCATGCTTCCTATTCTCTTGACGGCTTACTGTAATATAAACAAGAAAACTTTACCTCAGGAAGGACCCATCAGCTCCCCCGACATGTCTGTTTTAGTAAATACTACAACATTTTTTATTAGAACTGCTGCACTATTCTTTGAAATGACTGACATCATGATGGGAATGGTGGCCATCATACAGTAGGACAGACTTAGCACTCTTATTTCCATTTTCACGCTCCTATGAAGGAGCAGAAAAATGGAAAGTTAGAAGAAGTGGGAACAGAGCCTTACTGTGGTACTGTTTTACAATAGGTCAAAATGGAAACCCTAGCTTTTATGAAAAATCTGGTAAAAATAAACTCTGGATGCAGACCTAAAAATAGATTAACTTTCCAGCTACTATTTTGTCAGCAACTTTACTAGTTAAAAGCGATGGGAACCTTCTAGTTAAAAAGAAATGCTGCATTTACAAGTAGAGATTAACTGCATACTGTCAATGGTGGGCAGCAGCATATGACCCATGGTGGGACAAGAACAAACAGTTATTACAGATATGGAAGAAGACTACAGTAAAAATGTGTTAGCAGAAGTCCCTTTTTCCTACATTATATTTTGAAGTATCATCACAAAGATACAGAAGGCCCCACATTTGGTCACTTTTCTAGTTTGGCCAGCCACATAAAATAAAACTTGTCAAAAATGTTTACGAGGAGGCTGGAGCTGTTGGCCAAACCGCTATCTCTCTGGACTCTCCCCATATACATGTTCAGCTAAGGGGGCAGGCTTATTTAACAAGGAAAGGAAGATAAGCTGTTGCTGAACACCTTATCTCATACTAGGACAGAGGATCGGCATGTTGAAACCCTTCATCTTTGTTTTCACCCAACATCTGTTAGGATATCCAAAATCCGATGGGATATATTAAAAAGTTATCAAGAAGTAACAGACAATATCAACTGTTCGCATGACCAGGAAAATAAATACAAAAATATGCATCACAGGGATAAATCTCATAGAACAAAAACAGTCAATTTACAATGTGATGTGACCGAAAGCACTACCTAGAGAGGATATGGGATTATTTAGGTTCGTCTTGGCACAAAATATGTTCTGCAAAGATCTGAACTGGGACTTCATTATAAAGTGCTTGCAGGGGAGTCCAGATCAACTACAGAATCTAGAATGTGTCACTATCGGTGAGATGAGGCCAAATGGCCTATTTCCTCCAAGGGAGGCAACCATTTTATAGGATCATCCGAATCTAGTAACGCATTAGGAATATGGGCAACAAGTTTATGTGATTATTGATCAGCTGAAAAAATGGCTACCTCAATAGACACTTGGTACCTTTAAAAGGGGCTCCTGGAGTAATGTCCTAGTATTGCTAGAATTTTCTAAAAAGTCCCTATATGACGATATACCCAGAAATGAGAAGTGACAAGTCATATCTTTTTTATCAATTAAAACTACAAAATACGGCATACATTTCCTTATAAATTGATGCTTCGCCAATGTCTTCCATGTGTTCTGGCTGGTCGCAGGAGATGACAAACAGTTCCTAGTGAATTTTTCCAAGTTGAATTTTCTTCCAGGCTTCAGATGCAGTAAAAATACAAGAATCCAGAATGCCGGCTACAGTGAACGTTCCACCAATGATGGCACATACCTGCATTGGAATAAGATATAGATAAATCACATATAACAATCAAAGGCAACCAGCTAATAAATGACAGATTCAGGCATGAGGTACGACTTCCTTCTGATCGCAATATGACTTCTACATACAGTCATGTGAAAAAATTAGGACACCCTTTGAAAGCATGTGGTTTTTTGTAACATTTTTAATAAATGGTTATTTCATCTCCGTTTCAACAATACAGAGAGATTAAAGTAATCCGACTAAACAAAGAAAACTGAAGAAAAGTCTTTTCAAGATCTTCTGTAAATGTCATTCTACAAAAATGCCTATTCTAACTGAGGAAAAAGATAGGACACCCTTGCCCCTAATAGCGAGTGTTACCTCCTTTGGCTGAAATAACTGCAGTGAGACGGTTCTTGTAGCCATCTACCAGTCTTCGACATCGGTCTGAGGAAATTTTACCCCACTCCTCAATGCAGAACTTTTTCAGCTGTGAGATGTTTGAGGGGTTTCTTGCACGTACAGCCCTTTTCAAGTCACCCCACAGCATCTCAATGGGATTCAAATCTGGACTTTGACTTGGCCATTCCAGGACTCTCCATTTCTTCTTTTTCAGCCAATCTTTGGTTGATTTACTAGTATGTTTTGGGTCATTGTCATGTTGCATGGTCCAGTTCCGCTTCAGCTTTAATTTTCTAACTGATGGTCTCACATGTTCTTCAAGCACCTTCTGATACACAGTAGAATTCATCGTGGATTCTATGATGGTGAGCTGACCAGGTCCTGCTGCAGCAAAGCAGCCCCAAACCATGACACTTCCACCTCCATGCTTCACAGTTGGTATGAGGTTCTTTTCTTGGAATGCTGTGTTTGGTTTACGCCAAACATGTCCTCTGCTGTTGTGTCCAAATAATTCACTTTTGGACTCATCTGTCCAAAGAACATTATTCCAGAAGTCCTGGTCTTTGTCAACTTTATCTCTGGCAAATGTCAGTCTGGCCTCGATGTTTCTCTTGAAAGCAAAGGTTTCCTCCTTGCACACCTCCCATGCAAGTTAAACTTGTACAGTCTCTTTCTGATTGTAGAGGCATGTACTTCTACATCAACAGTAGCCAGAGCCTGCTGTAGTTCTCGAGATGACACTTTAGGGTTTTTGGAGACCTCTTTTAGCATCTTGCGGTCTGCTCTTGGGGTGAACTTGCTGGGCGACCAGTCCTGGGCATGTTGGCAGTTGTTTTGAAAGCCCTCCACTTGTAGACTATCTTCGGACAGTGGAATGGCTGATTTCAAAATCTTTGGAGATCTTTTAAATCCCTTCCCAGACTCATAGGCTGCTACAATCTTTTTCTGAAGTCCTCTGACAGCTCTTTTGCTCTCACCATGGTGCTCACTCTCACTTCAACAGTCAGGAGCACACCAAACTAAATGTCTGAGGTTTAAATAGGGCAAGCCTCATTCTACATGCAGAGTAACGATCTACTAATTATGTGCACCTGGTGTGATATACCTGTGTGAGATCTGAGCCAATTTAAGAGGGAATACATGTGAGGGTGTCCTATCTTTTTCCTCAGTTAGAATAGGCATTTTTGTAGAATGACATTTACAGAAGATCTTGAAAAGACTTTTCTTCAGTTTTCTTTGTTTAGTTGGATTACTTTAATCTCTCTGTATTGTTGAAACGGAGATGAAATAACCATTTATTAAAAATGTTACAAAAAACCACATGCTTTCAAAGGGTGTCCTAATTTTTTCACATGACTGTAGGATGGACTCACTAACTGAAAGAGTACTTTTTGCACACATGCCATTTGATCCAGTTTTGAAGCCAAAACTACAAGTTCCTTCAATATATGAGCCACTCTTGTAAAAAAAATGTGTTAAGCTGCATCAAAATGACATGTGTGAAAGCACCACCTAAAGGAAGAAGGTGAAAATTACCACATTATCAACCTGAGGACAACATTTACCCTTCATGACCATAGTGATCAGGGCAGAGCAAAATTCCTACACATTCTAAAAATTAGATTTTTTTTTTTACTTCATTTTTCAGTCTTTTTGGATGCAGTACCAAAAAGTAACAAATATATTCTAATTTTAAAGGTTCTGAAACAGTCAAAATTAGGAGTTGTTTAAAACATGAAGAGTCATTGTGGGCATCTCCTTCAAATTTGCATGAAATAGCTTTCACAAATTATGGGTTTTTGTCCCACAAACAGCAATGACACCAAGCAATAAATTGTAACATTTGTACCAAAAATTACAATAATTTTTATGGAATAAGTTTTAAGCACCAATGAAAATGTTGGACCTTAGATATTACAGGACATCTATTGGAGAGTGCTGGACTGTTTTAAAAAGGGTTGTATAGGAAAGAAGGCACTTTTTCACATTGAACAGGGTGCCCTATCTTTAAGCAGTATGTCATAGAGCAGTAGGAGCTAAGCAGATTGATATGTAGTGATCCGGGAAAAGATTCAATACAACTTGCATTTATTTGTTTAAGGCCCTCCTATTTTACTTAGAAGTCAAGAGAATGGTCTTATCAGTGACTGACTACTATCTTAGTAGGCACACTCATAGGGAAAGTTGTTGGTCACTGAATATTACCACCCACTGGACTCCAAATCATAAAAAGCGCAAATGAACAAAGTATATACTCGAACGTTTCCCAAAAAACTGTATAATCAATCTGCTCAGCTTCTTCTACTCTGTAACAAGCTACCTGAAGATAGGGCACCATGTTCAATGTGACAGGCTTCCTTTAAATTTCAACAACTCTCAAAAGCAGCTTTCAGTTATGAGAGCAACTGTTTACTCCATTGATGAGAAGCCATTAAAACGCTTCTTGTAAAAAGGGCTTACCTTGATCTACAAAATGTCACACCCCAAATAGGTTAGTCTACATAAGGCATTTTACTAGAAGGCAAATTAGGACTGTAAAAACAGAGATGTTCTAAAAAAAGAGGCTTGGTGACAGTCCAGCTGTAACTAACTCCCAGCATGCTTTGCTAGTTGGAATGAGGCAGGTTGACCATCCTTTCGTAGCCATCAAAATATATATTTGGTCTGTTTACAGAAAACATATCAGTTCCCTGGGGCAACAGCTGTTTGAAAACCCACGTTCCGTCCTGCAAAATATGTGACCTGATTAATTTTGGTTGACGAAGTCTAATTTAGTCACAGAAATGATCCCTTGCTCACATACATGTCTGAGGAAGAAAAGCAGCCATAAATAGAAAAAGCTTCTGAGTGGAAACCATGCGGTCTCTCTGTGTGGATTTTAGAGAATAATATACATTTAGTTATTTGGCTTTTTATGACGAAAAAAATAATTGCATAATAATAATTACCGTAAAAAGAAGAGTAATGGTGGGGATTTCTTTGATTTGGACTGTATTTGAAAAAGTAATAATCACATTTATGAAGCAGGGGACAGCCCCTGGAAGAGACCCCTAGATAACAGCTAATCTATCAAAAAAATTTAGCACTGTATACTAGCTTAAATAAATAAGAAAAAAACAACAACGAACAAATGAACAGAAGACTCACTACAGTTGGCTGTGCCCTACGGGTGCTGTCACACATGCAGGTTATATTCAGGATTTTTAATTCAGTTTTTTTAAGGCAAAATCAGCTGCAGATCATAAAATAGAGATCATATTAACCAAATCCACTCCTGGTTTTAGCTTCAAAAACTGCAAAAAAAACACAAAAACCTGAAAGAACCTGCATTTGTGACAGTACCCTCAATCTAGAAGCTAATAATTGGTTAATTAATACATTTATCAAATTTGGGCAGTTGTCCCTTTACTAATGCTTATCTCTGTCCACAGCATAGAGGCTAATGTCTGATCTCTGGGGGTTCCGCCACTGGGATTCCCTGCGGTCACAAGAGCGGAGGTTTCAGAGTGCCGCATGAGAATGGATCAGTGGGGCATAGGCATGGCCACTGCTCCATTCACTTCTGTAGGACTGCTGGACATAGCGCAATTGCTGTACTTGCCCCCATAGATTGATTGTGACTGTTTCAGTGCTATCTCTAGTAACCAATATGAAAACTACAATCAAACTGGTGGCTAATGCTCTAAACACTTGAACACTCATTTACAGGACATTTTAAGCTTCGGATCTATTCGCCAAGACACTTTGTGCACATCCCCTATGAAGTCCTTTGACGTGACAATCCTCTGATAAACAGCCTGTCAGAATTAAAACCAGAGGTGTGAAAGTAGCCTTAGGGAGATAAAGGGCCTCATTTAATTTACCAACAGTAACACTTTATAATTTATATTTTTGCCTTTTTTTGCAGGCCCTGTGAACAGCTAGGTACAGGGAGGAGGAGCAATCAGTGATTGATAGCATTGTGTGTGTATAAGTGTACATACACAGATAGCCATCACTCACTGATAACTCCTCCCTCCTGTAGCAATAGCTCTTCACAGGTCTGCAGATATAAATATAAAAATTTCAGGTTTTACTGAATCTTTTCCCACAAAGCTATACATCAATCTGCTCAGCTTCTCCTGCTCAAGGTGACGGGTCCTCTAATGTTAATACAGTTTTAATAAATTCAGGCCATACTATATCTTCAAAATAACAGAAAATAATGCACTATAAAATTAGATGCAAGCATAACATATGGACTAAGCCCTCACACTTGATAAAAACTGAGACACTTGGTCAATACATTTTGATCAAAATACATCTAAGCCCACCTACCGGCGACAAGGTGGTCTCAGTTCAGGCGGGTTCCTATGTTAACCTATTCATGCTGTGGCGCATTTTTCAGGAGCACAGTCCCCGCACATATGGTGTGCTGCCCCTTGTAACCTCCATGTGCATCAGCAACCGGTGGGAGGAAAGACACACACACCTATATGTACCACCTTAATCAAGGTCACCTATTAGATAGGTGGGGCAAAAGTGCACTTGAATATCCCTCCCAGTATAGGAGCGTATTCACACATGAAGGTGCCACTCCTTCAAGACAAATCAAACGAATCACAAAAAAAAAACTATATATAAACCATCCTGCACGATATGGTATTAAATGTGCAGATGTATATGGCTACATTTACAAAATAACAGAAAATAATGCACTATAAAAATAGATGCAAGACATATGGACCAAGCCCTCACTCTTAATAAAAACTGAGACACTTGGCCAATACATTTTGATCAAAATACATCTAAGCCCACCTACTGGCGACAAGGTGGTCTCCGTTCAGGCGGGTTCTTATACTAACCTATTCATGCTGTGGCGCATTTTTCAGGAGCACAGTCCCCGCACATATGGTGTGCTGCCCCTTGTTACCTCCATGTGCATCAGCCACTAGTGGGAGGAGAGACAAACACACCTATATGTACCTATAAGTGCACTTGAATATCACTCCCAGTGTAGGAGCATATTCACACATGAAGGTGCCACTCCTTCAATATAGTGCATTATTTTCTGTTATTTTGTAAAGGTAGCCATATACAGCCGCACATTCAATACCATATCGTGCAGGATGGTTTATATATAGTTCATACTATATCTTCATCATAAGGTCCCAGCCAAGAGTACATAATAACTGGAATGTTATGTGTGGCAAGGTCACTGTTGGCATTGTGGCCTTCACAAGGTGTGACCCATTAGCATGTGCCCAAGTGACACACAGGTTCCTATACACAGGCTGAGTACTCAGTGACGTGGGACCAGGGCTGCCAGCGCAGGGAAACACTGACTGTGTGTTAGAGCAGTGACTCACTACTGAAAATAAAAAAGGAGAATGTGCTAATACTTAATGTGGAGTGACAGAGGAAAGGTCTCATCAGCAGCCCAAAAATTGTACAGCTATGATGAAGAGGTATACATGTCAGGACATGCACTGCAGAACATCTTATATGGCGTTAGCTCAAAGCAGACAGACTTACAATGTGTAAAGGCCGCAGTTAAAATAGGAACACTGAAAACTGTGCTTGAAGGGGTTTTCTGTGGCCTAAATGATGATGGCCTATCCTTAGGATATTGTACGTCAATAATGTATGATCGGTGAGCTCAGACTCCAAATAACCCCACTGATCTGATGATCGGGCAGCGGCACTCAGGGGAGCGCTACTGCCTACTCATTACCAAGCACTGCATATAGCATATTTGAACTAAGCTGCAGTACCATGCACGGCTGCTACAAAATGCATGCCACTGTGCCAGGCAAACAACAAGAGTGCTCATCTAAGTGTCATTCAAAAAGCTGATCAGTGGAAGTCCTGGAAATTGTTCTAATACTGAGCTATCTCAGGCCACCAATATTAGAGTCCAGACAACCCCTTTAACGTGTGACCCACTCGTGCAAGTCAGGTCTTCCATACATTTGTAAAAGTGCTGCTCTATACTCTATATTAACGCTACATACTAGGTTGGTGTATTACCTATATATAGGTTCAGACTGATGCCATAAAAAACCCTGCTCCTTAGAAGGAGGACATAAATTGCACCAACACTTGCCTACAGAGATATCATGCTGATCAGCGGCATACCTACCATAGTGGGAGATCACACAACTGCTATGGTGCCCAGCACTGAATTGCTTTTCCTTCTCATACAGCTACCATTGGTTTCATGGCTAGATGTATAAATCTATAGGCAACTGGCTCCCCTATTAGTGGCTGTAAGCAGCCGGAATCATTCAAAGGGAGTCTGCCACCTACAAATAGTTCCAAAGTACGCATACCACCAAATAGGATAGGTGCCTAAAAGACAACCATACCTTTCTTGTGATATCTGTTCCTCTAATCCTTGCACTAAAACTGATTTTGCAGGTGAACGACTCCCTTTCAGTCTAGGACTATGTAGAGAGAAGCAGAGAATTTGGAATTCTAGATTAGTGTTCAGTAGTGTTGATCACAAATTTTCGAATTGCGAATTGTAATCTCGAATATCAGCACTTCGAAAATTCGCGAATATTTAGAAAAATTCGCATAAACTGGCATCTAAAAGATACCTTTTAAATGCCAGTTTATGCGAATTTTTATGCTAATGTATGCAAATTTTTATGCTAATTTATGCGAATTTTATGCGAATTTTCGCAAACAAGAAAACAATGTCTGGAGATTACGAATTTGCGAATTTTCGAATATATGGCGAATATTCGCCCAAATATTCGCGAAATATCGCGAATTCGAATATTGCCCCTGCCGCTCATCACTAGTGTTCAGGCCCCTATAAAGACTGGTGCTAACTTCTGTGCTGGTAATTAAAAAAAAAATACAGTGGAAAAAGAAATGATATATTAAGGGCCTCTATGACTTCTGTGTATACCCTGATAATGATGTTTTGGATACAGTTGACTTTACTAGAGAAATCACCAACTTTTAGCACTTTAAATGACAATTTTTTTAAAATCCCTTTGATCATTTTAGTCCTTCTATATCACCTTTTAAATTGAAGGCGTGGTATCAACTTGTGAGTTGCTTTGATACCAAAATTTAGATTCGGTATCAATACCATAAAAAGTATTGCGATACGCGATACCAATCAGAAAAAAAAAATAAAAAAAAAAAGAATTTGTGAATTGCGCATTTGTCTGTTATGACGTTCACCGCATAGGTTTTTTTTAATTTTTAACAGTTTGGATATGGCGATATGTGATATGTTTATTTTTTATATTTTATATGTAAAATTGGGAAGGTCGGCGATTTATAAATATTTTGGTGTGTTTTTTTTTTTTTTACTTTTTATTTAATTTTTATTTACCATTTCCCCCCTTAGGGGTAGAACCTGGGATCTTTTCATCCCTTGTCCTATTCACCCTAATAGATTTCTATCAGGGTGAATAGGACTTCACATTTCCCTGCTACCCTGTGCACACAGCAGCAGGGAGCCCCCATGGCAGCCAGGGCTTCAGTAGCGTCCTGGCTGCCATGGTAACCGATCGCAATGTAGGGCTCCGATCGGTTACCATGGCAGCCAGGACGCTACTGAAGCCCTGGCCGCCATGGGGAACTGCCACTGCCACCAATGGAGGGGACCCTGTGGCCACTGCCACCAATGCTCTAAATACTTTAATACTGGGAGGGGGGGCGGGATTGAGGGCGCCCTACCCACTCATTGAGTTTAATACGGGGTGGGGTGGAGTCGCACTGCCCACACAATAATTAGCCTTTAAACAGATACAGGAGGCGGATACCGCCACCACCCACCTCCTGTATCTGTATTAAAGGTTAATAATCATTGCGTGGGCAGGACGGGGGCAGAGCTGCAGGCTGCATAGGGAGGACAGCGGAGGAGCACACAGGAGGAGGAGGAGGCTGCTGCCGTTCGCCCGGCGCAGCAGTTCTCTCCTCCCATGTCCCTCCTCCCGCACTAATCACCGGCGGCCGCGTCATAGGAGGGAGGAATTCCCTACCTCCCTCCTTCTCACTGTCTATGGCCGCAGAGAACACAGCGTGTGCGGAGTGCTGCACACGCCGTGTCCTAACAGGAGATACTAGACTGCCCAGTAGCGCGGTCTAGTATTGAAAAAACAAACTTCCCAATACCCAATCAATACTGGCATAAAAGTATCAAAAGTTCGATACCCGAAACAACCCTACTTGTCACATTGTTTCATATTATGTATTTTTTAATTACTTCTTTATTCTACTTTTGATCCAAGTTAAACAATAAACATAGTACCATACACTCTATAGACCATTATATATGCTTAGCAACCCTTACATTTTCTTCATGGATCACATCTGCCTAAACTTTTCTTACTCGTAGATGTTTAAAGGGGTACTTTCATCTCAGACATTTATGGCATATCAACAGGATGTGTAATAAATGGCTGATAAAAAGTGGACCCCGAGGTGGGACCTGTAGCTATCTCTAGAAAGGGAGCCCCACCACGAGGTGGTCACGTTTGCAGAAACAGCCATGTTCACTGCTACACAGTTTCTGTAAGGCCGATTTACTTCTATGGGAGTACATCTGGTCATCTTTCTAGAGATAGATGCAGGTCCCATAGGTCTGCATCTATCAGAGATTTATAGTTTATTTATGGCGTATTCTGTGGATGTGTCTGAGATGGGAATACTCCTTTAAGTCAAAAAATACATAAAGTATATACAGTTGTGGAAAGGTGCAGGAGTAGCAATTGCACCTAAGCCCTTGTACATGTAGAGGCCCAAAGTCTCTCTGACACATACGGAGACACCAATATTACAAATGGCACTTGCTAGATCCAGCCCAGGAGCTGAAAGTTACACCTCCGAATACACTGTATATACACATGCATCTCTCTGGGTATCTTCATGAATTGGCCAATTATGTTATGACAGTGGGTGTGGAACCACTGTGTTAAACAGATTTAGCTTTGGGCTAACCCTTGCAGTCCCTTGGTATTCTCAATATACAAGGATCTGGAATTCCATGAGGGGGAGCCACCAGGCTACTACCTCCTGAAATAGTCTCTATGTGGTTGACAGCAGACCCACAGGGGTCAGAGACAAAGAATGATCAGGCAAAAGTGTGGTCAGGTCAGGCCGAGCTCAGAACAGGCAAAGTATGAGGAATACAATAAACAGTCTTAGATCGGGTCAGAATCCAGGCATCAGGCAGAAGTCAGTACACAGGCAGACAAACTAATACTACAGATTACTACATAATACTACAGAACAACTTTGCAGGGGACTAACAAGCCAGATAACCTATTGCTCAGGCACCCTCCAATAGGGGAAGATGCCTTAAGTGCCCAGAGGAGGTCAGCCATAGGGTGGGGTGAATTAAGGTGAGTATGTACTGGCACTTTAACAGCTGGAAGAAACGAATGTGAGCAGAAGGGAGAAGCCTTTGCCGTCAAGAAGCAGGCCACAGCCTGCAGGACGCAGTTATAGATGAGTAAGGTGGGTGGGACAGCCTCAAGGATGGGGAGAGGGGCTGGTAGTTATTGGCCACTGGACAGGCTGCAGATGGGTGAGTGAAATATTGCCTGTGCCCACCCTGGGCAGTGTGACAAAGGTAGGGCCAATGTAACAGTTACAAACAGGTAACAATTCCAAAATGCTGATTATGCTGTATATTCTATATAACAAACTAATATAAAATGAAGGTCATGTATTGTCAGACAAGAAGCTATAAGTGTCTACCAAATAATGGATCAATCAGCAGTGTGGCTGAAATCTTAAGGATTACATTTCCAAATGTATATGTGAAATAAAATAGAGAATCTGCTGATGGGCCGATACTGGTTTCCTAGAAAAGCACAAGAACTCTACCATCTTGGCAATATGTCAACTGAAGTTAATGTCCCAAACCATGCTAGGGCCATAACTTAACTTTAGAAGCTAACAGCTGCCACTGAAATCCAACTGCCCACACAAAATACCACGAGGCACCCCAAACTGGTGAGATGTCATGCGCTTGGAATACCGTTATTACATTCCTCATTATCCTTAAATAAGAGATCAGAAATACTATTATTAGCCGACACGCCCTCAGAGGGCAGCAACGGGAAACATGTATGTGTTTGTTATTACAGCTATATCTTCTCATATGCAATTTCCATATGTTGTATTAAGAATTATAGTTCGCTGCACATACAAAGTATTTCTTCTCGGCATCTTTACACGACACGTATCTTCAGACGACAGAGTTTAAATTCACGTAAAAGTGCTTGTGCAATGGAAAGTTAGAGGACTTTATAATAGACTTGCTGTATCCATTCTTCAGGTTTTCCTCTGTATTCAGACTGAATGAAAACCGTCATTCACCTGTGTTGTGCATTTAATATTTGTCTACTGACTTACAGCTAACATCTGGCTGCAGCGTTTTTTTAATTTTTTAAATGCTTGAAAAAAAAAAATGCTATGAAACCATCCTAAAATGGAACGGAATCAATGTACAATCACATTGCTTTGATGTACTTTTTAAGGCAAACGTTGGAGCAGATTCAAAACAGAAGAATACAGTTTTTCTCTTTACACCTTTCCTAACTTTTTAGTTCACTTTTGGAGTTTTTTTTGGTATTGTGAAGAAAAAAAAAAAAAAGATGAACTGCCAAAAATGTCAGAAAAACAACAACACTTTGTATGAGGATACGTCACAGAACGCTGTGTGTGAATCCAGCCCAACTTTGTTTATAATATACGCACTGTACTGCAATAAAATGTATGGGCTCTGCTGAGGCCTTCTTCTTCTAGCCACAAGTAACGCAAGACTTGCTTAGTCTCCTGCCTGTGATGTTACAGATACAGCAGTCCGAGCTCTAGTCGGTCAACGCTACTGATGACCTATCCTCAGGATAGGTCATCAGTATCTGATTGTTGGGGGTCTGACACCTGGGACCCCCATCGATCAGCTGGCACTCACAGTAGAGCCGCGGCCTCCTCACAGCTTTTCCTAGTCCACTAACGACGACATGTTCATCACATGGCCTAAGCGCAGCTCAGCCCAGAAGTGAATGGGACCGAGCTGTGATACTAAGCACAGCCACTATACAATGTACGGTGCTGTGCTTGGTGAGCAGGTAGAAGGCCGCGGCACTCACAGGAGCGCCGATGCCTTCTCAAACAGCTGATCAGCGGGGGTCCCGGGTGTCAGACCCCAACCAATCAGATACTGAGGATAGGTCGTTAGTATTAAAATCTTGGGAAATCGTTTTAAATGCTGTTGCCAACTATGGAATTATGGGAAGGTGGAAATTAATTCAACATCATGCTGTATCTGTGGTATACCCCAGTGTTCTGAAAGTATAATGGTCCATAGCTGCGTTTATATCCACATACCGTGCAGTGAAGCATAGTTCTCACAGTCACTTTTCCTCAGATGAAGAAAAGAGATCGTCGCTAGAGAAAGCGGTGAGTATATATATATATATATATATATATATATATATATATATATATATTTTTTTTTTTTTAAGCTATTGTAGGTGCTGTATCATGAGATATTTCTACCCTGCTCCAGCAGTCTGCTTCATCACGCTATGATTTCCTTCTGTGTAGTCATGAATAAGATGTTGTAGCATCTCTGCAGATACAGTTGTCATTACTATAGAGATTATAATACATCGATACAGACAATATAGACATCATTTGCCATTACCGCTATCTAGATATCACCCACCTTTTCCAGTCTTCTGAATGGCATACATCCAGTTTCTTTAATGATGGGGCTACACTGTGACTTCGGACACGAAATGCTCCACACGACTAAATATCGCTTTGTAGCTGTGCAGCCATTAAACTGAATGGGGTTACAGTGTGACTCAAAAGCTGCCACGACCACCCCCCGATGCGGTCGCCAATCACAGTCTTAAGTGTTCCAACACTGAGGACAGCGATTGGCTGCAGCGGTCAGGTGCAGTGTCAGTGACGTGCCGGGATTGGGCACCTGACTGCTGCAGCCAATCACAGTTCTGATGACTGGAACGTCACCACTGCCGATTTAAAAAAAGCAGAGGCAGGAATATCGGACCAACAGCTCCGGAGAAACACATTCCGGGAGATTTCTCAAAATTGGCTTGGCTGCCAAAAGAAGCTGTAATAAATGTAAGGTGGAATATAATTGGCTGCTTTGGGCAACTAAACCAGTTTTCGATCACACTGGTTTTGATAAATCTCCCCCTTTACGTTTCAGTTCCTCTGAATTTTTAAGATAGAAGTTTGCTGTCAGTGAATGCAAATATTGTTGTAAAGCGCTGTGGAATATGTTGGCACTATATAACTAAAGATTATTATTACTGTATACAACCAGTGGCTAAAAGTCAGAGAGGACATAGTCAATTGGACACATGTATGTGTACTCTGCAATGCTGTGTGAACTACTTCTCAGCAAGAAGGTTTTCATCCACTGACAGCAAACAGAGACCTTGAAAATGTTGAGGAATTGAAACGCAAAAGGTATATTGGAATATTGCATTACTTTTCATGTAAACAATGATTATTCTTTCATTTGCATAAACCTGGAAAGGCCTTATATTAGTGAATGACTGCTAGGTTAACGCTCCCTCTCCGGTCATCATGCAGCTGCAGCTCTGCTGAATACACGTGTGCTGTGTGCGCACAATGGACGCCGAAGCACAGATGCTCCTATTAAATCAGGACACACACAATGGACGTGTGAGAATGAGTGGTCACGTCAGTTCTCAGACCAATCCCACAGCGGTGATACACCAGGAGACATGCTGACACTAGGGTGGGCAGATTAAAGGGTAGGCTTATGTGTCAGCTCATCCACTACCTGTCTACACCCTTTCCTGACCGACCAGCACAGAACCGCCACATTAAGGAAAAAGATAAAACCCCCATCTGGAGAAATGCATTATGGGTTTATTTCACTGCCTTGGACCAGAAAGATGGATCTTTCATAGAGCAGTGATGTCCATTTAAAACTAGGCGCAATAAAATAAAAAAGGGGAGAAAACTAGATGAACAATATGGTCATTCTGAGATATTTATTTCATATAGTTGTGAGGTTTTTAAGGTAAGTCTTTAAGGCCCCCTTCACACACAAATTTGGTTTGGTTTGGTGCTTTTTGACTAGTACACTGGTAAAAAATTTTTTTACATGTCACTAGTGTTGAGCGAACTTGTGTTTTAAGTTCTGCGTCCAAAGTTCGGGTTCGGGTTATCAAAGAATCCCGTTATGGATTCCAAATTCCGTTATGGTCCGTGGTAGCGGAATCCATAACGGGATTCTTCGATAACCAGAACCCGAACTTTGGATGCAGAACATAAAACACAAGTTCGCTCAACCCTACATGTCACATGCATTTTTAGAGGTGTTTTTCTCTCCACGTGAGTTTTTTTCTTTAGGCAACTTTTTCCCTACAGAAAAAGGGTTGATTTATCTGGCACACGCAGTCCAGGCGTCTATATAGAAATGCGTGACAGCTCAGAGCTACCGTAGATTTCTGGCTTCATTTGAGCCAGAAGACTGGTACATATAAAGATAAATTAGACTGAGCGGCTGGCTCACTTTCCACCCTTCCTCTTTAGGGAAAGTGGTGTAAAATCAGAATTGGGACAATGTTTAGAAAATTTGCAGTTAAAAAGTCATAAATACATAGTTTGTGACTTTTTAACCCCACTGTTCAAGTGCAAGGGAGATGATAAATCTCCCCTTAAGGCTCTATTCACACATCCATGTGATCATCAAAACACAGACACCGGCAATGTGTGTTCCGCATTTTGCGGACCGCACATCGCCGGCACTATAATAGAAAATGCCTTTTCTTGTCTGCAATTGCAGACAAGAATAGCACATGTTCTATTTTTTTGCGGAACGGAAGTGCGGACCTGGAAGTGCGGATCCGCAATTCCAGATCCGGGTGGGACATAGTGTGTCCCCATAGAAATGAATGGGTCCGCAATTCCATTCCGCAAAATGCGGAACAGAATTGCGGACGTGTGAATGGAGCCTTAGTGTACATGTACATCCTGTAACTGAATTTCTACTGGAAATCCACAGCAGAAAAAAAAAAAAAAAAAAGTACCAATTGTGTAAATGCTTCCGATTTAACATAGATTTCACTCTTTTCATTGCAAAAGGTGATAACTGCAATGAAAATCTGCAGTATAAATTTAAAATCTGCACCGCGGGTCAATTTCTGCTGCAGGTTTTTTCCCCAGCGCGTTGATGAAAATTGATAGATATACATTCTTTGCTCGTTCCGTACAGTGCTGCAAATGTGTTGCACTAAAATCCGCAAAACACCATAAAAATAACATCTGTGAATCTAGCTTAAACAAGAACATTGGGGTAGATTTATCAAAACTGGTGTACAGGAAAACTGGCTTAGTTGCTCATAGCAACCAATCAAATTCCACCTTTCATTTTCCAAAGGAACGCTGAAAAATCAAAAGGTAGAATCGGACCTTGATAGGGAATGCAATGAAAATATGATTTAAAGGGGGTACCTCCATTTTCACCCTGGCAGCCCTCCTGACTTGAGCATCGGAGCACTTCATGCTCCGATGCTCTCCTTTGCCCTGCGCATTTTCTCGAGTACCGGTGACAAACCTGGCTTTCCATGGGGCTGCCAGGAAGCCTAGTGACGTCACCGGTACTGATGGGCGGGCTTTAGCGCTGCCCTAACCTGTAAAAAGCACGCCCATCAGAGCCGGTGACGCCACCGAACACACTGCCGGGCGTAAGCTTCCGCCCGGCAGTGTGCTATTGTAAACAAAAGAGCCCTTGTCCTGTGCGATCTAGCGCAGGGAAAGGGAGCACATCGGAGCATGAGATGAGGGGGGCTGCCTGGGTGAAATTATGGGTATGTCCAGGTTCAGCTCTGTACCCCTTTAATTGATATGGGGGGAAAAAAACACATACTAAAAAAGTATTTATATTTGTAAAATAAATAGATCTGCATTGTGTACCATGTTTTTCTTCAGGCTAGCTTCACACACAGCATTTATTTTTATTTCTTTGGGGAAAAAATGTCAGGGCGTTTATTGTATTTTTTGTTTCTTTCTGCTGCCAGAAGATACTTTGGAATCTATAGTGTAATATGAGATTAACTACACACAGACTTTAGTTTGTGGATATTTTTGGGTAGCTTTTTTTTTTTTTTTTTTTGGGTCAATGGCATTTTTCCCCCAAAACAGGTCTTATCTTGACAAACATCAGAAAAAAATGCAGATACTAAGTGACACAAAATTTAAAAAAAAATGTCTCCAAAAAATCCTTGTTACCTACAGGTATAAAAAACAAAACCTAAAATGGCACTGGAATTAATGTTACAAACTGTAAAAGGTTCCTCCAGTCTTAAAGACTCATGGCATGTGTACGGGGAGCCTTATCTACTGGTAAAATGTGGCCCCTCGAAACAATGAAGAACTCATATTTAAGTGGAACAGGTTATTAAAAAAATAAAATAAAAAAAAGTTCATATTTATGGTACGTGTCGATATATACATTTGTATCACTTCTATTAAGTAAGCAGTTTCCTGCATTGTCCCGCTTTCCTCCTATCTTCTACAATGGTGGGAGCACAGCACACTTTCATTCACAGCATTATTTGAATTTCTAAAAACCAATTTATCCCTCCTACCAGGCAGCAACATGTCTAACGGACCCTGGGAATTCCCTCTGTTTTGTGCGTGGTGTCTTTGTTCCGGCCTTCCTTCTAGCAGGGGGTTACAGAAGGTCTCCCCTTCAGTTTCTTAATCGTCTGTTTATAGCCCCCCCTCCTTAGCTGTTGGCCCACAGCTCTTCTCATTGACTGGGAAACACGGGTGAATAATGGATGTGCCGCCGGTCTCGTGGACTGAACAAGAGATTGTGAATGAGGCAGCAGCCCGAACAGCAGGTGTTTCTCCACAGCCCCCACCCCTGATCTGCCAGCATTTGTAATCCACACGCCATCTGTTGGGTGGAAGAGCAGTGTTCTCTCTAAGAGACAGTTCACATACTACAGACAAAGTGGATCATTGGCAGATGGAGATTATACGATCAGCAGAGGGGAGGACACTCTAGTATGTGACAGTGCCAATTAACTTCACACTGACCAAGACCTTGTTTAGTTCATGTCTTTTGGAGGCCACATCCCACTTAATAGATACATGGGAAGCAAATGTTTCAAAGGATTCCCAAGTCACCTACATAAAAGCTAAGCAGATGATCTGCCCAGAGCAGCAAAACTTCATTCCCACGTGACCTTTTCCCTTGAGAGACATTGAATCATGGTGCATTAGTTGGAATTTGTATGTCAAGAGGAAATACAACATTATACAGTTTATGGTTATAGAGCCAGTTGAGATTAAAGTCAATCTCATCAGAACTTGCACAGAAATGACCATACATTAAGGGTCCATTCACACACCGAATGTATTTTGCAGTCTGCAAAAAATACAGATCCATGTTGCATCTGTTTTTTTTTTTTGTACACCCCTTGCAACAATGTCTATTCTTGTCCACAACACATACAAGAATAGGACATGTTCTTTGTTGCGGGTCTGCGGAACGGACATACGGATGTGGACAGCACACGGTGTGCAGTCCGGATGTTTTGCGGTCCCATTGAAATGAATGCGTCTGAATCCAAGCCCCATAAAATGAGGCTTGGAAGCGAACCAAAAATATGGTTGTGTGAATAGGGCCTAAATTCTTTAGGACTGCTGTGTACACTGTAGTCTATATGTAAGCAGTGCATCCATAGAGGATCTTGTAACACAACTCTAACACACAGCAACCTTGGAGCTCAACCTAGGGATTGTAAAGGCTCTTTCCAAATAAAATGTGAAAATTTGAGTTGCTCCAGTATTACTTCTCTCTTTCAAGGCATATTAATACAGGTCCAGGAAGCTTAGAGCTGGTGGTCACCAGGGTTTTTATTTTCTTCAAGGGGTTGGCTATAAACAACATTATCAAGCACTTTCTAATATTGCTTTTAGGAGATGAGCACCAAGTCCTGAACCCTTGTTTAGTACACTCTTCTCCACAGAAATCTGGCCTAAACATGACAACTGATGGAGCATCATGTAACTAGAGGCATCCATCAAAAACCGCTATAAAAAAAAAAAAAAAAAAAAATTGTACATAGAAAAGCAGTGCACGTGCAGCATTTTCAATACAGACCGTTGATTGACATCTCAGGTCACATGACCCTCCATTAGCAGCCATGTTTAAGACTGGATCCATGGAGAGGAGTTTAAAACAAAGGTTCAAGGCTAAAAAACAATGGGGGTCACTTACAGTGATACGCCATTTTTTTGCATAAGAAAAGGTGCAAGACCCTAGTTTTACACCATCCTTACCACTTGGGAGTGGCAAGGGTGAGGCGGGGGCTAGGACATCGGCCACAGCAGTCTTACTAACATATATGCCTGAAAATGGGCGTACAAGAGAAGTGAAAACGACTCCAGTCAGAGGCTGGTGTAGTTTTCACTACAGGAGCATGGACTTCCAGATATGTGCCTAATTTATGACTAGGCCTGCGCTTAAACCAAAAGTACGATGCCATGACTACACTCAGTTACCAGTACTAAAACATAGAACCCGTTTAGTTCACAATAATAAGTACAAGTTGTAGTTTCAGATAGAATATGTACACTTCATTCAATCTTCTGAGGCCCATTGTTTAGATGGAACAGGCAGAGACACCCGTTGTCCCTGGTGCAGCTTACATTAAGGTCAGGTCCTCAGTTTCCATATTTAGTGCAAGGACTCTTGCTATGACTCAGTGTACATGTACTGTCACACTGATGGGCTGGCTCTACCTACACAACTGAGTAGAACACATCAATGAACTTTATAGCTGACTACCTGCTCGAAGGTATGCTTAAATTTATATCTGGTTTCAGTCAAATGTTCTATAGGCCTTATCCAGCCCTCAACTGCAACCTAATCCAGACCCTCACCTCCAAATCTAACTATTCAAAACCTAAAGTTCTCCCATGCAGTAAAAATGAATATTCACTCTTCCCATGATCCTCAGAGCGCCAATATATCCACAAACCCTGCACCAGATATCATAGAGTCATCGGGATGACAGTACAAGTCGTCCACTGCTCGTTTTCAGGTAGTTAGTACAAATTTATCTTCTGAGTCATGCAAGCAACAATGAGGTTTATTAAACCTTCTCCAATTGGATCTGCTGCGTGTACACAATAAGTGCTCTCCACCAGAGCTTGTTGTGTGGGGGCGTCAGTGCTGCTTTTGTAAGAAAACGAAGTAAGCGCAAATCTTCTATAGCTTCATGCTTACTTATTACCTCTTGTTTTTTCCCCCCCCATCAGCTGGCATGGTGCAGAAGCTGAAATCATAAAAATCCTATTTCGGGAATAGTGCTCCATGACGCGATTACAGGAATCTTTAATTCCTGAAATAACATTACTGGGATCCGTCCCAACCAAAATGGTTCTTACGTTTCCAACAGCTATGTTCATATGCTTAAAATAAAAATGTGGCATTCTGAGAAAATGTACGTTCCATCAGCATGTTCACTTTTACCAAAATAGTGTTTTCTGTCTCCACACATCTCAAAAGGGAGCTATAGGGGCCGATGAACCTCAAATGAGTCAAAACACATCTATAAAGTATGCAGCTGAGATACTGGGAGGAGAGATTGTTTTCTACACAAAGTGGGCATCTTGTGGGCACTCAAACTAGATTTCTAAATTTTTCACCCACAGCTTGCATGAAATAATTAGCTGGTAAATTATGCCCAGTGCCTGGCCCAATGATCTTGTACTTGCCAAGCATACATAATTTAAAAGACCCTATAACCCAAACGCCCTAAACTTCTCTTCAGGAGAAGCATGACCATTCAAATACTTGTTGACCATGTTTGCTACAGCTCTACATTGCAAGCCCTAAGTGACATCATAACGGTGATTTTTTTTAAACAAACTATATTATCAACTACATTAACATAGCAAGTAACTGAGAAAAAGGTGAATAGTAACAAGTCAAAAGGGCATGTTCATGATAAATGATATTTAAAAAAAACAAACAACAACAACAAACAACTACTTGCCTTTGACCATGGCGTCATTGTTACGCTGGGTGGTTTCAGCATTTCAGAAACTATGGATTGGGAATTTTAAAGGAAAATAACCTACAGTATTTACAGAGAAGAGTGCACAACGAAAAAGACATCCAGTGGAATAGGACGTAACGCACACGAATACGTCCTTCTTCTGTGTGCAAGGCTAGCGTGTAGGTTATCTTAGAACCCCATTAGGCTCCGTAGAGCCAACGGATCATTTAAATCATACAGCCTACCTGAATAATGTTAAGCATGTGAATTTTTTATGGTCACTATTTACCCGTTATCTTATAGTTTCTTCTACCAGCAAGTTACCATTTCAAAGATTATCTCAGGTTGGTTGCATGAACATGGCAATGAACTTCATTTCCTGTAAGTTAAACTCTTATGAACAGGATTGTATTAAATCCTATTCACGTAGTGCCATATAAATTGTTGCTTTTATTTATTTTTTTACTTTTAGACTACCAATGTACGGTTTCGCTGCAGTTTTTCAATTTGACAAATATTCCAGAAATCGTTACAAAGCTGCATTTAGCTGTCATTCATAAAAATAGTTAAAGGGCTTGTCTCACGTCAGCAAATGGCATTTATTAGGTAGATAAAGTTAATACAAGGCACTTACTAATGTATTGTTATTATCCATCAAATTATACACTTCTTGTTTCTATGGTTACGACCACCCTGCATCCATCAGCGGTGGCCGTGCTTGCGCACTATAGGAAAAAGTGAGGACGTCGCTTTTTCCTATAGTGTGCAAGCACGGCCCCCGCTGTTGGATTGCAGGGTGGTCATACAGTACAATACAGTGATCCCTACTTACCGTGGTTATAAATCGATACATAGGCTGACGCCTTTCTGTATATTTTACTGTGATGGGACTCAGGTCATACCGGAACCAGATGGCAGGGATTATTCTTCCTGTGTGACTGTACGCTACATATTCCTAAAGGGATTGGAAATAAAATCGATATAGATTAAAAGCAGGTTTCACATCTATACGCAGAGGCGAAGGATACAGATGAACAATGTCACACCGTGATATGGGAATAGAAGGGGCCTTCTTTGGTTATCTACAGATTACATTACTCTTCAGCTATGCAACTTTATTTTCTTGAAGAAGTCTGTCTTTCGGTCTCTTGCCTTTTGGCAACCTCCTTCTGTGCAGTTTAAGAATAAAACTGACATCATGCAACTACCTCATGCATTTCCTATTTCCAACTTTATTCTTACCTTATTAGCTACAGTGTACTGGTATGAAAACTTCTGCTTCCCGCTCAAGTCTTCATATACGGTTGGGACGATCTTTAATATATAGTCATGAGAAGCCAATGCTGTACAAGAGACAAGAAAATGTCAGCAGGCATACAGCGCTACATAATGTGTGTACCTATCTTCATGAACCCCTAGTACATATACACCGATCAACCAAAACATTGTGTAGCTCCCCTTATGCTAAAAAACAAAACTATGATCCATTGAGGTAGGGACTCCGCAAGGCCTTTGAAGGTGTCCTGTGGTTTCGGTCACCAGGCCATTAGCAGCTGATCCTAAGAAAGGGGTTGTCTGGGATATTTAAAGCAGAGCCTGAATGCAGGGGATGTGAGAAAATATCAAAGTAAGTCCTATATCCCACAGATGCTCAACCAGACTGAGATCTGGTGAAGACAACACCCGTCAAAGTAGCATTCACATGAATACCAAGGCCCAATTCTTCCTAGCACAACATGGCCCAAAGCATTAGTCTTCACCAGCTCACCTCCTTCTGTCGTGCACAGGGCCGGCGCCACCCATAAGCAGAGTAGGCCACTGCTTAGCGCGCACTCTTGCTGGGGGCGCCGGCGCGCTCTGGCCTTAGCATTATCAGCAGGGTAGAGGCTAAACTCCGTGCAGGAAGCTGGCTGACCTCCTGACTCCCTGACATCTCTTGTAACTGGACTCAGCAGCGCAGCGGCAGAGTGAATAGAAGGGTCGGAAGCCGGAGAGCTCAGGCTGTTTGCAGAGCAGGTCACAGATGGCTGCTCTTAGCTCATAGAGGGGGGCAGACAGTGTGTGTCAGTGCTGGAGGTCCATGTGTGTGCTGTGGACGTGCTGAGGGGAGGGCAGCCGAGAACTTTATGCTGGAGGATTCTGTGTGAGACTGTATGCAGAGGTGGGGGCCATGTACCATCCTGTGCAGGGGGGACCCTGTAATATTGTGTACAGGAGGGACCCCGATATATCCTGTGCAGGGGGGACCCTGTAATGTGTGCGGGGGGGCCTGTAATATTATATGTGGGGGTCATTGTAATATTGTATGCGGGGGGGACGAGTAATATTGTGCAGAGCTGGGTGCCATTTAATACTGTATGCAGTGGGGCCGTGTAATATTGTATGCGGGGGGAAGGGGGGGGCATGTAATATCGTGTTCAACTAAATGGAAGATTAAGCTCTGTGATTACCCTGCACTCTCTGCTCCTGCCTGTTCTATGGAAACAATCAGGGAGATTTTAATGTCTTCACTTTGCAGGCAGCGTCTTACCCAGTCACAGGGTAAGACGCTGCCTGCAAAGCGAAGACATTAAAATCTCCCTGATTGTCAATCATTAAATAGGTGGCCGACAAAAAGGGGCGGGCTGAAGGGCGTGGTCAATAGGCGGAGTCAAGGGGGCGGCAAAATTAGCTTTTGCCTAGGGCGGCAAAAATCCTTGCACCAGTCCTGGTCGTGCATCATTGTACCATCTTTTCCCCAAGACACCAAATTTAGTTGCTCCATGGTCCAGCTCTGATCCTCACGGGCCAGTTGTAAGCACGGTCAGCTGTGGACAGGGGTCAGCATGCGTGCTCTGACTGGTCTGCACACCTGTCATAGTCAGTGTTAACTTTTTCAGCAATTTGCACTACAGAAATACTTCTGTGGGAACAAATCTGACGGGCTGGCCCTATCACCCCATTCCCATCAAGTCTTGGACACCCATGATCCAGTTGTTGGCTTACAGACTGTCCTTCTTTGGACCACTGTTGGTAGGTACTAACAACTGCACGCTGGGAACATCTACCATCTACCTACCATTTTAGATATCCTCTGACTAAGTTGTCTAGCCACCATAATCTGACCCTTGTCAAAGCTGCTCCAATCTTGCCCATTTTTCCTGCTTCCGAGGCATCAACATTATGAACTGTCTGCTCATTGCTGCCCTAAATATCTCAGCTTTTTAACCAGAGAACCAATGTTATTCACATCACCTATTGTTCTAGGTGGTCAGTGTAAAACTGCTTTGCCACTGTCTGGCCCTGTCAATCAAAGCAGCCAGAGAGGGGCTTGCCACTGAAATGAGTGGAGCTTGGATGCAACAAGAGTGATGGAGACACCCTTATTGCACCAAAAAGCCTAATCTGCATGAAAAGAAAAAATACCATAACTCAGGAACGGAGCCAGGGATCAACAGAAGAAAAATGGTGTTTGAATCAGGTCCACCACAGCCATGGTACTCTGCAAACATACAGATAGGGAGGTCACTGGTGACAGATTCCCTTTATAGTTAAATGAACCCACCATTGGAAGCAAATTTGTCTGCTCCTCCCAAGGCATTGAACGCGCCATGAATATTGGTAACCTGAAAGACAAACAAGCAGTATTTAACAAGCAGAATCACAACAGGGTTAAAAGAGGTGTTAGGTCTAAAGGACCAATGGATTTTGAAATCTTAAATGCTTAATTACTGCTATCTAGGGGGTTAGATGACAAGGACTGGAGGTTTCTCTAATCTGAGCTGCTGCTCTGTACAGAGTGCCTGTAACCACACGATCAAAGGATTTCTATTGGACGGGAACCTACACTATCAGACTTACCTCTCCTGGGGCTAGGCCTACAACATGATTTCAGGCCAATGTAGGATACAGTTGTATTCTAAGGCTTTTTATTAAACTAGACAGATGTGCTGTAGGGCATGGCCCAAGTTGGAGACCGCCACTGCTCGAAATGTACAATGCAAAAAAACATTAGATCATCACCTCCAAGCAATATGAAGTAAAGTACAGGTGCATGCTACCATGGGTGACGTGCCAAAACAAACACTACATGTAGCAGCACACTGCTCCATGCACTAAGACATATGGGTTATTCTGAACTGCATTACTGATAAACTTTTTGGGGCACACTGCACACATCAAAATTGTGCAGGCCCATCCACCAATGACCAAAGTTGTCTCATTTAGATTGGAGCATACACTATCAGACTTGGGCCTACAACATGAATTCAGGGAACGTAAGATCCAGATATACCATGCTTCTAACTAAAGTCCATCAAAAATGTGTGTGTATGTATATGTATATATATATATACACACATACATATACACACATACATATCCATTAGTACAACTAAGAAAATCACAGCAAACACAGGAAAAATGCAATTGTGTGTTTATTAACTCAGATGCTAAAGTGAACCATCCATATGGATGAATAACACACTATTGCACTTTATCTCAGTCGGAGTGCAAACATTTTCTATCCTGATAGCGTGGCATGGCGCGCAATAAAAGGTAAAGAAGAAGCATATATAGAAAACCAAGAAATATGGTAGTGTTCGCGAGAGAAAAAGGTTATTCATGAGCCAGCCTCCAAAACAACTGGAGCCTTTCTCAAGCGGCTTGAGAAGGGCTCAGTTGTTTGGAGCCGAAACGTCAGACATCTACATGGGTGAACAAAGGAGACATCTTTTTTATATATACGGAGGTTGCCTTAAGCCTTACCCAAAATATATATAGAAATGAACAGCACTGAGTATTGTTCATTTATATATATATATATAGAGTATATATATATATAGTATATTTATACACACACACACACATATACCCCCTAGAAGACCACATAGGTGGTTGTCTCAAAATGGATTTACTGCATGTATATATAATATATATTTAGATATGGAAATGAAGTAATTTCTATTGTATATATACACAGGGTGTAAAACATTATGATGCCTCATATTTCTTCATAGTGTTTGCTATATATAACAGATTTATGCATTTACTTTATTCATTTATACAGCATCAACATATTCTGTAGAGTAGCACAGAGATTGCCATTACTCAGATTGGTCCCTGTGCTCACAGTCTAAGTTCCTAATTAAAGTATGTTGTGGGAGTGTGGGAGTAGCCTGGATGAAACCCACGCAAACATGTGGAGAACATACAAACCCCAGATTGGCAACTTTTTACGTAACGCATTACATATTAGATCCTTGAATCCTGGGTGTGTCTCTGGATGGGTATGGAAGTTAGATAACATAGGTGGCATAATAACCATTCCCTCATTGAGGTCATGTACTGAGCTCAGTCAAACACCATCACACTAAAGAGACACACTCAGACCCTACTCACTGCTACTGATGTAGAAAAACTACATGGATCCCCATGACTGCATTCAAATCGAGCTTGCATGGATGTATCTTGCCACATCCTTAAGTGGTGCCAGCATTGTTCTGGAGACGCTATTGCTTCAGGTGATTTAGTCACTCACTAGTCTTTGAGTAAACAAGAATGTTCCAGCACAGTATATTGTCTCAAGCAAACCATGAGGAGTTTTCACGGTTCATAGCGGAAAAAAAAATAAAAGGGCTTCAACATTAGTTTCAAAAGTGTGCTTCAACTAATCAGTCCAAAATGAGTCAGCGGGAAACGTGATGAAACAGTAAATAACCACCGAATAACGTTAACAACTAGTTAAATCCCCCAGTGCTCCAGTTTCCGTCTGGTCCTTCTTTATTGAAGTGGTGACACGCCATACATCCACATTAGTTTTTTTTTTTTTCTGGACAACTTATCCCAAAATCACAGACAGCCAACATTTTTTACAGACATATTGGAAAACCATAATGAATGATAAAGATTATAAGTAATAGATGTCTATAGCGCGATATACTGATGAGAGCTCATTACCTGCATTTACTGAGATATGCAAAATGATGATTATTACCACCAAAATATTCTAGTCAACTACCACCAACCTCAAATAAAATCACGGACGAGTCTATTTTTTGCACGGGCACAGGAAAAAAGTTGCCTATTTTTACAGACTCTCCAGAAATTTCTGGACAGTTGTCAACCCCGCTGCTGAGGCCAGTGATAGGCTGCAGCCAGCATGGAGATACGGCCCAGTCATTGCTTCGGTCACGACTTCTCAACAAAATCTGCTGCAAAATCCCCATATGTAAAGTGGAATTCACCATAAGCAAAAGGTGAAATCTGCATTTAAGGTCTGTAGCATAAGGTAGTACGCTGCAGATTTAAAATCCGCACTACAGGTCAATCCATGCTGCGCATTTTTTTCCTCTTAAAGGGAGAGCATTATTTTATTTTTAAAACAGTACTTCTATGGTGAGATATGATCAGTCGACATTACAGGCCCAAAGCCTGAGACTGCGCTACTAACAGATGGGGATAAAAACGTGCCTCCCATTTCCATGAGAAGTACTGCGGTCATGCAGGTCAACTGTGGATCCAAGTCCCTAAATATATACTTGGTCACTGGTCATGTGCCGCATAGGTGACCGTTGCACAAACCCTTTAAGGACAAATTATGGCAAAACCTTGAAGGAAAAGGAAGAGAACAAACAGAACCAAGCTAGATGGAATCTGTCCCAGAAACCATAACCATGGATTTAGAAACCTGAGGGCTTAGACATGACACACTGGTATTCAAATGTTACAGCCTCTCACCCATCCCAAATTCACTTCCCTAATAAAGGTTAGGCTACATGCTCATGACCATGTCGCGTTTTGCGGTTCGCAAAACTCAGATGCTGCCCGTGTGTGTTCTGCAATTTTCAGAACGGAACGGGTGGCCCATTATAGAAATGCCTATAGAAATGTCTGCAAAACAGATAAGAATAGGACATGTTAGATTTTTTTTTGTGAGGACATGGAACAGAGCAACGGATGCGGACAGCACACGGAGTGCTGTCCGCATCTTTTGCGGCCACACTGAAGTGAACGTGTTTGGAAAATGCATCTCGAATGCGGAACCAAACAACGGTCGTGTGAATGAGGCCACATGAACTTGTTTTTCGTGATGTTTATGTGCATTTTTGCATATGCATTATCTACTCTATGTTCTTATAACATGGCCATGAGCTAATGACGTGCTTTTGAAAACCTAATAAAACAGTATGAACAAAAAAAAAATAATAATCTAGTAACCTTTAATTAAGAGATGTATCCAGATATATGGTACTAAACACTAGGGCAGATGTCAGCCGACGCGCATGCTTACCTGTAAAGTATCTCCGAAGCTTAGCTTGTGAATGAAGTGACTCATGTCAGGGTTCTGAGGCTGAGCTGTGGCACTGTGTGTAGATATATGGAAATTTCCAGGCACCTAATTAACCAACAAATAGTTAACATTATATCTGTAGGCTTACCATTCATTTAGATGCTTCAATATACATCACTGTACACTATGGGGGGAGATTTATCAAACTGGTGTAAAGTAGAACTGGCTTAGTTGCCCATAGCAACCAATCAGATTCCACCTTTCATTTTTAACAGCTCCTTTGGAACATGAAAGCTGGAATCTGATTGGTTGCTATGGGCAACTAAGCCAGTCCTACTTTACAACAGTTTGATAAAAGACCCCATATGTGCCTAGTGTCCAGAGTGGTCCCTATGTAAGGACCTCACTGTACTGTCAGTGTCCTACATCCCCGTTTTCTGTGGTTACTCAACATGTAGGTCTAAAAAAAAAAAAAAAAAAAAAAATATGACTGAAATTGATATTTTATGGGGAAGCATTTATAAAAAAGAGTGATAACTGGAAAGCTCCAATTGTGGAGAGGGTCCATTTAGTAATTACTATGATGGGCCCTCGGCATATAGCTTTGCACGGACATTTTAACTCTCTTTTAAAAAGAGATTGCAGCTGCATGTCGACAACAGGGCTCCCCTTTACAGCGTCCTTGCCTTCCCCACTGCTCTATACACAGCGCTCCATGAGCACCATGTATAGAGATTAGTAAGTGGCAATGCCGCTTCCTGCCCCGCTCCCAGAGGTCGTGTGCTGGGGACAGGAGGATGTACAACCCCTGTAAATCCGCAATAAAAAAAGTAAAGTTAAATGTCCCCCTAAAGGTCTTGTATGATCTTATGGAGGGCACAAAGAAATAGACCAAAAAAAAAAAAAAGTCCCACACGTTGCAATGTGGCTTTCAGCTCCGCCATCATAACCCATACATCCCATATATCAAAATAACCATTGTGGAAATTTTGTTGCACATTGTGCCATTAACAAAAACAAATAAAAACAATAGGTAAAAAAAAAAAAAAAGACTCTTTTCTAGCTTTTTTTTATTTTTTACATTTTTCTTTTTATGAAATATAAGAAGAAAAAAATACTGTAAAAATAAAGCCCCATGCATTACCGAAAGAAGGTGCAAAAATGATTTACTTAACAGTGAAATGAAAGAGAAGTTATGGCTTCAAAGACGCATATACCAAAATAATGGAAAAGGCGCCTGGTCAGGAAAGCGGGTAAATGGCCCAGTCAGGAACTGGTTAATCAAACAAAATTAAGTGGAAAAAGTTCATGAGCAATGATTTTGATATCAGTCAGACCCTAATTGAAATTGTAGGGAATCTCTCATCTCGCAGACCTTAAAATCTACCCGAAAGCCCCAGTTTTGGAGGGACTTGTATACTTGGCTCCACTACTACTCTCCAGACGGTTATATCATCACTTAATAGTATCTATGGGGCGTTGTACCGCTGTTCTAGTACAATTCTTGTCCCGCCCATATTATGGCATCAGCTTTCACATAACCCACATCCATGTTATTAAGTATTCAACAGCTCATTCAGACATAGTTTGTAGTCTTACATATAATTAGATTTCATCACAAAAGTAACAGGGAACACACAGCCTCATGATGCCAGGAAGGCCACATTATCTCCGCTGCAGAGCTGAGTTATATTATTGAGGTCGTAAAGCAGAGTAATGTGCACCATAAATCACTGAAGATGAAGCCTGCAGAAAGTGCGCGCATATTACCCGCCAGACAAGTATCGTACACTACCTTATTTATAGTGAAGCGTCCTTCAAATCGGCATCCATTCCCATTTTGTAGTGGAATTTTCATTGAGTTATCTATGTGTCCGACTTCATGCCTGCCCATCTCATCCTGAATATCCAGCCCCACCACTATGAATAAAAGAAAAATTGTTAACACGCAAGTTTCACTTGATGAACAATCCCATATATACACCCATCCGTTTTATCTCCCTCTGCCATGATACAGACACACCAGAGGGGGATGTTAGAACTGATCCTATTCAGCCATTGCTGTGGTAAAATACACAGAGTCGCGTTAAAGGGAATGTGTCATCAGAAAACGAACAACTGTTTAACTCACTCTTTATGTTAAAGAATAACTAAACTTTTGTATAAATTTTTGTTAACCTGTTCCTAATAACAGTTTTTGTAATATAGTTTAATAATGTTTTTTGTATTTTTAATACACCCCCACCCCCCCCCCCCCACACAAAGCGCACGTTTCTCACATATTGCTGCTCCTGCCTGTACTTCACCCATTGATAAAAATGTGTACTCTGCCGTGAATTCAGCGGTGTACAGAGAAGTAGATTTTAAGCGCACAGCTAAATGTGCTCTTTAAGGGGGGAGGGGTAAAGTGTATTAAAAATACAAAAAACATTAATAAACTATATTACAAAAACTATTAGGGTATTAGAGACAGGTTAACAAAAATGTATAAAAAAAAGTTTAGTTACTCTTTAAGCATATTTTTTAAGAATTTTTGATGATATCTTTTTTTTTCAATCTTAATATATGTAAAAAAAAAATTTTTATAAAATTCTGCAGTTTACACACTGGCCACTAAGCCTAATAGGTCTGTACAGATCACTTTACTGCAGATATCTGCTTAGCATTACAGGCAGGGAAAGACATCACCTATATATAGATAACTCAGGATCCACCATTCACCAAAAGGTGATACTGTAGCTTATCTACTCCCTCCTGACCTCTGCATAGGTAGGTCACAGAGCATGCCTAGAAAACTCACCCAAGAGGTCCATTGTATCTAAAGCATATGGTGGCTGCTGGAAAGCAGTTTTCTCAATGCTGTTAAGAACAGCTCAGACAAGATGGCTGCCCCCATAATTATGTTGAGAAAATAAAAATAATCGGAAAAAAAGGGATGTGTCAAGTTTTTAACTGGTTGAAAAAAATAATAATTCAGTGACACATTCCCTTTAAAGAGATTCTTCGGGCTTTTAATATTGATGACCTATCAGCAGCTGTATAAAGTGAAGGCGCCCGCAGTGTGCACGTGTCGTCTGCCATCTCTCTTCCTGCTCGCCATAGACATAGCAGTAGTGAGCAGGAAGTGCAAAAACAGTTTGTACACTATAATAAACAATACACTATAACAAACAAAGACAGAGCCAAGAAAACCGCAATGGCAATGCACATCCAATTATATAGAACGTATAAAGCAATTTTATTGTGAAGGACACTTAATTGTATACAATAGAAGGAGTGCCAGTACAAATAAAACCAGGCACAGACAAATAACTCACCAAAATCCACAAATAGGGAACAATCATGTAAAGTTCGGGACAATATAGAACCTAATCCAATACCAAAGTAATCATAATAATGCAGCATCAATAGATGTAAGACAATACCTTTGGATGAAATAAAATAAGGTACGTCCCGAACTAGTGGGTGAGCATTGTCAAAAAAAAAGATTGCCCCACGTGTATTGCCGGGAATACCAAACTTCCTCAGGTGTCTGTATTAGTGTGTCTTTCACGATAAAATTGCATAATATTTTTTATATACAGTTGTAAGAAAAAGTATGTGAACCCCATGGAATGATATGGATTTCTGAACAAATTTGTCATAAAAGGTGATCTGATCTTCATCTAAGTCACAACAATAGACAATCACAGTCTGCTTAAACTAATAACACACAAATAATTAAATGTTACCATGTTTTTATTGAACACACCATATAAACATTCACAGTGCAGGAGGAAAAAGTATGTGAACCCTTGGATTTAATAACTGGTTGAACCTCCTTTGGCAGCAATAACTTCAACCAAACGTTTCCTGTAGTTGCAGATCAGACGTGCACAACGGTCAGGAGTAATTCTTGACCATTCCTCTTTTTAGAACTGTTTCAGTTTAGCAATATTCTTGGGATGTCTGGTGTGAATCGCTTTCTTGAGGTCATGCCACAGCATCTCAATCGGGTTGAGGTCAGGACTCTGACTGGGCCACTCCAGAAGGCGTATTTTCTTCTGTTTAAGCCATTCTGTTGTTGATTTACTTCTATCCTTTGGGTCGTTGTCCTGTTGCAACACCCATCTTCTGTTGAGCTTCAGCTGGTGGACAGATGGTCTTAAGTTCTCCTGCAAAATGTCTTGATAAACTTGGGAATTCATTTTTCCTTCCATGATAGCAATCCGTCCAGGCCCTGACACAGCAAAGCAGCCCCAAAACATGATGCCCCTGCCACCATACTTCACAGTTGGGATGAGGTTTTGATGTTGGTGTGCTGTGCCTCTTTTTCTCCACACATAGTGTTGTGTGTTTCTTCCAAACAACTCAACTTTGGTTTCATCTGTCCACAGAATATTTTGCCAGTACTGCTGTGGAACATCCAGGTGCTCTTGTGCAAACTGTAAACTTGCAGCAATGTTTTTTTGGACAGCAGTGGCTTCCTCTGTGGTATCCTCCTATGAAATCTCTTCTTGTTTAGTGTTTTACGTATCGTAGATTTGCTAACAGGGATGTTAGCATTTGCCAGAGACTTTTGTAAGTCTTTAGCTGACACTCTAGGTTTCTTCTTCACCTCATTGAGAAGTCTGCGCTGTGCTCTTGCAGTCATCGTTACAGGATGGCCACTCCTAGGGAGAGTGCTGAACTTTCTCCATTTATAGACAGTTTGTCTTACCGTGGACTGATGAACAGCAAGGCTTTTGGAGATACTTTTATAACCCTTTCCAGCTTTATGCAAGTCAATAATTCTTAATCGTAGGTCTTCTGAGAGCTCTTTTGTGCGAGGCATCCTTCACATCAGACAATGCTTCTTGGGAAAAGCAAATCCAGAACTGGTGTGTGTTTTTTTATAGGGCAGGGCAGCTGTAACCAACACCTCCAATCTCATCTCATTGATTAGACTCCAGTTGGCTGACACTTCACTCTTGGAGATGTCATTAGTCTAGGGGTTCACATACTCTTTCGACCCGCACTGTGAATGTTTACATGGTGTGTTCAATAAAAACACGATAACATTTAATTATTTGTGTGTTATTAGCTTAAGCAGACTGTGATTGTCTATTGTTGTGACTTAGATGAAGATCAGATCACATTTTATGACCAATTTGTGCAGAAATCCATATAATTCCAAAGGGTTCACATACTTTTTCTTGCAACTGTAATTGGATGTGCATTACCATTGTGTTTTTTTGGGCTCGGTCTTTGTTTACTATTCCGAGGATAGATTATCAATATTAAAAGCCCAGAGAACCCCTTTAAGTGTGTCCAGAAACTGGTACCCGTGTAAATAATATATGATAAATACATTCCCATTGTAGGTATAGACAAATCTAAGGGGGGCCCCATTGGTCTACCTTTGGCCAGGTAAGTAGCAGCAGCTTTCTCTTTGTGATGCACATGTGACTGTTGTAGCTCTCTAGCATTTAAATCTGGATATGCAGTACTACAGTAATGTAAAATAATGCTAAGCTGCACATTAGAGTCCTCTCAGCAATGCAACATCCTGAAAATTGTCATATAACTGAACTCCAGACAATCGGTCTAAGGCTGATGCACTTTACCATGGTTCTGATCCGCATTTTTTGCAGATTGGATGTGGACTCACTTCACAAAAAATAATAATAGAACATATCCTATTATTGTCCGTTTTGTGGCCAAGGATATGACAGTTCTATGCTGGTATCCGTGTTTTGAAGATCCGCAATTTGCGGACTGGATAAACAGCTACGGCCGTGTCAATGAGCCCTAACAGAGTAAAGCTTGTGGTGTTGCCCACGAGAACATTTGAGAGCTCTATACTTACATTCACAGTTGAGGTTGGGTAAGCTGATGTTCAGGCTCACGTCTATTTTACCCCCACTCTCTTTATCGGGGTCATCCACGTACAGTTCATTGACACTGAAAGAGATTTTAAAAAGTCACTGGCTGCAGGATGATTATAATGACTTTATGCAAGGATTTGGCATAAAACAGAGAGATTATATTATAGAGATTATAAAGTCCGACCAAAAAGCAATTCAAGTATCACTCAATTTAGGATGCGCCAGGGTATGTGCATTGTAAACTAGGAGTACGGCACACGTGTGTGACATACTAATACCCATTATGCAAGTGGCCCTCTAGTTGCCTGTCTGTCCCTTATAGGGACTGTAACAACTGAAACAGGGGCCATTGTGTTGGTCATGTTATGTAGGAACTCTCCATCAATGTTATAGGACACTTTGGCAGACACTGTTCAAATATGCCACCTCTGCACATGCTCTGTCTGGGTATATATGCACACACCTATAGAGCGCTTTTAAATGACTATTTTTGGTCCATGTATCCTCTGTACACATTTAAAAAAGGATATTTTGGCAGATATAGAAAATGTTTTTCCTTCTCTTTTCTAAAGGAATGCAGCTATTTTTGGCTAAAAATACATTGGTAACATAGGTATATAGGCAGCTAGGTATGTGAGTGAACGCCAACCCTTGGAGTTGGGCCATCATAATATGACAAACTGAACACCACTGCTACAGTCTAGAGTCCAATAAATTGAGCAGAATATATATATATATAATCTCATGTATCATGTAAGAACAAAGGTAAAAATTGAGGTTTCATTTCATAGCTATCCTACCAAGATATTCCGCTTACAAGAACCCAAGTCCTATAAATCACAAAATGTAAACGTAATTTCACGCTGGGTTAAAGGAGCACGGAACACCCCCATGGGGGATTTATATAGAAATATATCTCTGTATGTTTTTAGTAAAGATGTATTTATTCTACAACCAGCCCAAGTGCATTTTATGGAGGGGGAAATCTACTTTGCCAATTTCATTTGGCAGACCTGTGTGTAAAACCGATAGATGAGGCTTATACAACAATTACATAACGTCTCAGCATGCTGGATAATGGGTGCTGCTACTTGAGGACATGAATATTTGGGGTGGGTTAAATGGGTGCGTTCCAAATCATTACTCACCAGATTATCAAGAAACTGGGTCAGAAAGGACATGTCAGTGAAAATTATAATGAGAATGAAAGCATAAAATACAATAGGGGGGAGTACGGACACTAAAAAAAAAAAAAAGTCTACTTGTTGGCAGTCTGGCCAGGAGACCCAGGGAAGATATTTGCACTTTGTATTCTCCAAACTGCATACTTAGATGCATATCGGACAAATTGACCATCCATGTATATGGGGTCTTCCTGACAGCAGATGTTGGGGGGAGATACTGTAAGTATTGGGATGTTGAATTTCAATGTATGATCCTTTGTTCTTGAAAAAAGAAAGTCACAGCCAGAACATTCTCCCCTGTCTGGGTTCAGAACACATGCACACCTGACCGAGAATGCATGAGAATTGGGGGGGCAAGAGATAGCAGTCAGCCAAATGAGCATTCAGTTGACAGCTATCTAATACATATGGTCAGCCTTAGGATGGGGCCATATTAATAGCATTATGAGTATGTTTCTTATGCATGTACTTTTTATAAGGTGTCATGGAAAAATTATAAAAATCATGGATCAAAAACATTTTGAGACCTATATCCTGCCACTCGAAAAAGTCTTTAGAACCCAGACTTTGCCCCTGACCACCTCTCAGGCCACGCGCCTCCTCTGACTGCTGTAGGCTGCTCCCTTCTGGGTCTATACTATAGTGGGGACAATTAGAAGGACCCCATGCAAGAGAGCAGGCAACATGGCTTTTGATGTTGAAATGCATGAAAACTGAACTGAAGTTTTAAAGCAGCTCTATGTACAGTTAAACCTAAGACAACATAACAAAAAAATTAATAAAAAATATAAAGGAATATTTTCCCCACTCAATATGATAAGAGTAGCTGCATCCACTAGTTTATTATATGCAGGCTGTTAGAGCTGAAGTATGCCACCTCATGACATGAAACCTAGGGAGTAAATATAATAGGGCACTTGAAGGTGTAAGTCATACGCATCTGGTCGGCTGGCATGTCTGACATGCTCAATGAGTCTAAAGGACTTTTTAATGATACCCTGAAAACCTGGAACATGAAGAACTCTATAATGGATGAAGAAATTCCAGTCTGTATGCAGGTCTGGTGAACAGGTCATTCCTACAATTTCATTCATTGGATACAGTTTTGGCTTGCGACTTTGCTAGCTTGTAATTATTGGGGCGCTGGATTGTCGGACTGGCCAAGAGCCTAGTCATGAATAACATGCAGTGGACTGCAAGAGTATCATTATGCATAAAGTAATAAGAATTAGGACAAGGTTTATCAGAGACCAAAGAAAATAATGGAAATGCCCCAAACATCATATAACCAACTATATCCAAACACACTTTCTCCAGGTGAGCTTTAGTACAGATCGTTTTACAACATCATGCAAGGCGGCATATATTCAATTATGGTGTAGTGATTACAAATTGCAATATTTCTAAATTTATTCTAAATCACTTTAGGTTAAAAGGCTTGTCTAACAGTCCATCAGTAAATTCCGAGTTGGGCATTCCACATTCAGGACCCTTCAACAGCTAGCGTGGAGACGTCAGGACCCTCTGACAGCCAGCGTGGAGATGTCAGGACCCTCCAACAGCCAGCGTGGAGACGTCAGGACCCTCCAACAGCCAGCGTGGAGACGTCAGGACCCTCCAACAGCCAGCGTGGAGACGTCAAGACCCTCCAACAGCCAGCGTGGAGTCGTCAAGACCCTCCAACAGCCAGCGTGGAGACGTCAGGACCCTCCAACAGCCAGCGTGGAGACGTCAGGATCCTCCAACAGCCAGCGTGGAGACGTCAGGACCCTCCAACAGCCAGCATGGAGACGTCAAGACCCTCCAACAGCCAGCGTGGAGACGTCAAGACCCTCCAACAGCCAACGTGGAGACGTCAAGACCCTCCAACAGCCAGCGTGGAGACGTCAAGACCCTCCAACAGCCAGCGTGGAGACGTCAGGACCCTCCAACAGCCAGCGTGGAGACGTCAGGAGCAGCCAGTATGGATAGTGGATATATAGGGCATAAAATTCCATGGAGGACCGCTCCTGATTATTATTTTTTGAATAGGCACATTTTATTGCTTCATTTCACCTGCGAAGGCTGAATTTAATGTTTGCTGGAAAGTTAACCTGCAAATCAGAGCAGATCAATCGGGGCCCCAGTAGTATTTTCAAGAGACACTTCTATTAGAAGGTTATTGTAAAAAGTGGACAACCCTTTTAATATTTTGGGGCTTCGCATTACACTGCTCAATTTCTTTACAGACTCGGACACTAAGGGAGTTTACATGTACAACAAATAAAGGGCAAAGTGAGAGTTCTGTAAAATGACAGATCACTTAACTATACACTCGATGCCATAGACCAGGGATGGGTAAACTGCGGCTCTCCAGCTGTTGTAAAACTACAATTCCCACCATGCCCTGCTGTAGACTGATAGCTGTAACCAGTCTTTGCATGCTGGGAGTTGTAGTTTTGCAACAGCTGGAGAGCCGCAGTTTGCCCATCCCTGCCATAGACCATAGACCTATGTACTGAAGTTGCTCCACCATCTCCCTTATTCTTCATATTACATTATGGAATGGCTTGGAGAAGACACAGTGAATGCTTTTTACCAATAGGTGGTTTTTCTTTAGGTCTCATACTTATGTAATGACACAAAAGCTGGCATAAACAGCTGGCATTGTACATGCCACACCTTTACAAAATGGATTAAACAAAATGCCTTACATAACCATTTACATTTAGATTTTCCTAACTTTATTTGGTTGTAAGCAAAGGTTGTAATTATCATGGAAAGTAGGTTATTGCTAACAAGTACATTTAATTACAGAGAAGCTACAGGTAGCAGAGAAACCACATGACGTGGGCGAGACGTCAAGTAGGGAGTGGGAGCAGGGAACATATTAGAATTCCAAAATATAGTCATCATAGGGTCCACCACTGACTATAATCAGGATAAGTCACACATATCACACAGTAAGGCCTCATGCACACAAACGTATTTTCTTTCTGTGTCCATTCCGATTTTTTTGCAGACCGTATATGGAACCATACATTTCAATGGGTCCGCAAAAAAAAACGGAAGTTAATCCGTGTGCATTCCGTTTCCGTTCCACAAAAAAAAATTGGACATGTCCTATTATTGTCCGCATTACGGACAAGTATAGTACTGTTCTACTAGGGGCCAGCTGTTCCGTTCTGCAAAATACGGAATGCACACGGACATCATCCGTATTTTTTGCAGATCCTTTTTTGCAAACCGCAAAATACATACGGTCGTGTGCATGAGGCCTAAATAATGGAACGCATTCTAAATTAACAGGATTGTGTGCCGTTTCGAGTGTAGAGCTAGCTGCTATAACCTGGAGTTATATCTGACCAGGGCTGTGGAGTCGGAGGCAATTTTGGGTACCTGGAGTCGGAAAAAATGAATGAAGCGGTGACCGTAACCTCTATATACAAGCAGTGCATGATCTGATGGAAAAAATAAATGAAGCCAGCAAAGGAAGCAATATGGATAATAACAGTACAGTGCCTGTATTATCTTTCTCTACATAATATATACCATTGGCAGAAGTGAGACAACCATTTAAGAGAAGCGCTAGTAAGTATCTATTAAGGGTACTTTCACAATAGCGTTATTCTTTTCCAGTACTGAGTTCCGTCCTAGGGGTTCTATACCGGAAAAGACAGTTTTATCCTAATGCATTCTGAATGGAGAGAAATGCGATCAGGATGCATCAGGATGTCTTCAGTTCAGGACCGGAACGTTTTTTGGACGGAGAAAATACCACAGCATGCTGCGGTATTATCTCCGTCCAAAATTCTGGAACACATGGCGTAATGCTGGATCCGACATTATTTACATTGAAATGTATTAGTGCCAGATCCGGCATTAAAAATACCGCATTGACAGATCGGTTATAAAAAAAAATAAAACGGATCTGTTTTTTCCGGATAACACCCAGAAAGACGGATCCATTATTGCAATGCATTTGCGAGACGGATCCGCATCCTGATCAGTCTACAAATGCTGTCAGTTTGCATACAGAGAAACTATTGGAGAGGGCAGCGCATGCACAGACACCCCCCACTTTACCACATCCTCAGGACTAGGGACCCCGATTCTGGAGATAGGTGTAGGTACAGAGGTGGGATTTGCATCTATCGGACATGTATGACATAGGTTGTGGATATGTGATTATATATATGAAAACCCTTCACACACAAAAAAATAAATAAATGCATCTTTTGAAGTTTTTATTGAAAGTACAAGAAAAATATATAAAATTATAACAAGTTTCACACACAGACACGTACAAACCAATCACTCATTTAACTGGATCAGAAAAGCGCTAGAAATGAATGGGCATGAAATATGGCAGTAATTACACCAGTCTCCAATGGTTGTTGCTGTTTATGTAAATCTATTAACATATCACAGATTGAATGGACTCTTATGAATCACGCTTTAGATACAACTGTGGAGGTCAGCCACCACAAGGTAAAAATATAGTATTACATGACGATTTTTTAGGGAAATCCTCTCTATGAGCATCTATATTGTCCTAATAAAGCACATGAAAAGGTCTCAGGGTGACAACTTCTTTAAATGTATCTACATTGCTGATACAGTGGAAGTTCAGGTCCCCAATTAAAAGGGAAAACTTGCGCCAACAGATCTGTAATAGCTTCACCATTGTAATGCCCAAGTATAAAATAGGTCAAGCATCTGAAACATGCATCAAAAGCTGCATACCAATGTAATGACATAAGAATTTACAAAGTGCCTCATAACTACCCTGATAAGATGCACTGAATTCTTGTTTTTCTTTCAGGAACTAAGGAGCAACTAAAACATTCCTAAGAGATAGAAGTCACGGTTATTATGGCCTACGTCGCAAGCGAGCAGAAACTTAAATGACTGTTCTAAGAAAATGATCATCAAATTACTGATATAAGTGTACTCTCTCATATATACACACACACCCAACAAAGAGACAAGGAAGGGGGCGTGGCCTGCCGCTGCGACAAATTCATCATCGTGTACGCCAGTTTTGTGAGCCATCGTAGATTTCTGGTTAGGTGCACGGACTGCAAGAGAATGCGCCTAATTTACGACGAGGCGTGCGCCTTGTCATAAATTAGGTGCATCCTCCGGCAGCGTAGGGGGCAGAAAACGTCAGTCTTGATAAATCTCCCCCTTTAGAGCGGCAGGAGAACAGCACAAGTGCCACACAGGATGGCGGTGGAGAAAGGGGCGAGTATAACATGTTTTTCTAAAGTCGTTTTAGGGCTTGTCTGAAATGTATTTCTCCCTGTCCACCACGAAAGTGCTTACAGCGGGTAGGTGAGCATCAAAAGTGGACAATGGAGCAATGGAAGTGGTGACCTATACTTTTTCAGCTAGATCAGGCATCCTCAAACTGCGGCCCTCCTGCTGTTGAAAAACTACAACTCCCACAATGCCCTGCTGTAGGCTGATACCTGAAGGCTGTTCGGGCATGCTGGGAGTTGTAGTTTTGAAACAGCTGGAGGGCCGCAGTTTGAGGATGCCTGAGCTAGATAATGCTTCCTGCCGAACTGCATAAATTGTCTTGAAATAGAGATGAGGGAATCGATTTGCCTCATCAGGAAGGTGAAGTGCCCACCTTCTGCTAGACTAACAGGTGGGTGCTTTTTTAGAATTAATTCGCTCATCTCAGTTCTGAAATCATTTGAGGAGCATGACAAATAGTTCAAAGTGTTGACTCGGCCTCCAAATTCATCAGATATAAAATCTAATCAAACATCCATGGGATGTATTGGAAAAACAAGTCCGATCTAAGGAAGCTGGGCCTCACAACTTACAGGACATGTCATCACAAAATGCAATCTGTAGGCTGCATATTATAGAACAGGAGAAGCTGAGCAGATTGATATATGGATTTATAGGAAATGATTCAGTAAAACTTGTAATTTATACATTTATTTCTCTACTCGTTCTTACCTTAAGACCACCCCCATATACAGTACATCTACCAGTGACTGACAGCTATTTCTGTATATACACTTACACAGAGAATGCTATCAATCACTGATAACACCTCCCCTGTGTACAACTATCAGTGACTAACAGCTATCTATGTATACACACTTACACAGAGAATACTATCAATCACTGATAACACCTCCCCTGTGTACAACTATCAGTGTCTGACAGCTATCTATGTATCCACACTTACACAGAGAATGCTATCAATCACTGATAACACCTCCCCTGTGTACAACTATCAGTGACTGACAGCTATCTGTATATACACACTTACACAGAGAATGCTATCAATCACTAATAACACCTCCCCTGTGTACAACTATCAGAGACTGACAGCTATCTATGTATACACACTTACACAGAGAATTCTATCAATCACTGATAACACATCCCCCGTGTACAGCTATCAGTGCCTGACAGCTATCTATGTATACACACTTACACAGAGAATACTATCAATCACTGATAACACCTCCTCTGTGTACAGCTATCAGTGACTGACAGCTATCTCTATATACACACTTACACGAGAATGCTATCAATCACTGATAACACCTCCCTGTGTACAACTATCAGAGACTGACAGCTATCTATGTATACACACTTACACAGAGAATTCTATCAATCACTGATAACACATCCCCCGTGTACAGCTATCAGTGCCTGACAGCTATCTATGTATACACATGCTATCAATCAATGATAACACCTCCCCCGTGTACAACTATCAGTGACTGACAACTACCTATGTATACACATGCTATCAATCACTGATAACACCTCCTCTGTGTACAATTATCAGTGACTGACCGCTATCTATGTATATACACTTACACAGAGAATGCTATCAATCACTGATAACACCTCCCCTGTGTACAACTATCAGAGACTGACAGCTATCTATGTATATACACTTACACAGAGAATGCTATCAATCACTAATAACACCTCCCCTGTGTACAGCTATCAGTGACTGACAGCTATCTATGTACACACACTTACACAGAGAATGCCATCAATCGCTGATAATACCTCCCCATATACAACTATCAGTGACTGACAGCTATCTCTGTATACACACTTACACAGAGAATCCTATCAATCACTGATAACACCTCCCCTGTGTACAACTATCAATGACTGACAGCTATCTATGTATACACACTTACACAGAGAATGCTATCAATCCCTGATAACAGCTCCCCATGTACAACTATCAGTGACTGACAGCTATCTATGTATACACACTTACACAGAGAATACTATCAATCACTAATACCACCTCCTATGTGTTCATCTATCAGTGAGTGACAGATATCTCTATATACACACTTACACAGAGAATGCTATCAATCACTGATAACACCTCCCTGTGTACAGCTAGCAGTGTCTGACAGCTATCTATGTATACACACTTACACAGAGAATGCTATCAGTCACTGATAACACCTCCCCTGTGTACAACTATCAGTGACTGACAGCTGTGTCTGTATACACACTTACACAGAGAATGCTATCAATAACTGATAACATCTCCCCTGTGTACAGCTATTAGTGACTGTCACCTATCTGTATACACACTTACACAGAGAATGCTATCAATCACTGATAACACCTCCCCATTATCAGTGACTGACAGCTATGTCTGTATACACACTTACACAGAGAATGCTATCAATCACTGATGTATACCTCCCATGTGTACAACTGAAGTCAGAAAGACTTCACCATAATTTGCAACGCCACAATGGTGGCATAAAAACATTGATATATGCCCCTCTATATATCAGTCTACTCAGCTCCTCCTGCTCTATAACACTGCATTTCGTGGTGACAGGTCCTCTTTAAAGGATCCGATTTACAGGTCTTGCGCCGTCCATGCCTCAACGACTGAGCTGCTTTGGTGGCATAATTGGTGTAATAGTTTATAGGCAAGTAGATCTCACATCAGCCATTACACACAACATTGGGCAGGCGGTTCTAACGTTATAGCTGATCTATAGAAAGTAAGTATAACAGGAGTTCTGGGTGTTCAGTTCTTCAAAAAGATACCAAGAATTTATGTGAACAGAAAAGAGAAATGAAAGTAGATTTGTACAGGAAAGAGAATATTAATGCTACAATGACCACACTGGAATCTCCAGGCGACACCCAGGAAGTGACAGAGTGATCCCATTCCGTGGCGTTAGTAGGGCAAGCTGACTTACAGATTGTTCAGGTTACTACATACTCTTAAAAGAATTGACAGCTCACACATCAGAAATGTTGTATTTTGTGTGTTTGTTTTAGTAGTATCTATTCATTGGTATGGTTGCTGGGAAACAATGCTGACTTCGATGCCCTGAGGATTAGAACTACTCAGATACTCAAGCTATCTAAAGATGATTTCAGCGTGTGAATCAGTGAATATAGAAAGGGAGAATAGAAGTCCAGTGAGTATGGAAGGATTATCATCACAGATACTGGATTCACAGGAAAGAAACCCACACAGTATCTCAGTGTATGTACATACTGCTAAATAGCTCCTTCTCAAAAATGGACCGCTGCTCCGTTTATAATGGGGGGACACAATACCCCATTCTCTCTGGGACTAGGGTTGGAAGAAAAAAAATATTCCCACGATGATGATATTAAGAAATTTATTGTGATAACGATATATATTGCAATAAATAGCCATTTAGAAGAAGAAAAAACACTCAAAACATATACTCGCGTTTCCTTGTTGCCCCCATACTTTATAATGTCTCCTTGATGTACCCATACAGTAATATCTCTTAGTTACCCCACCAAGAACAGGGTTACCTTCCCCCCCAATCTGATGGAGCGGCCGGTCGGGCTTGCGCCCTGCTGCTCATTTCATTCTCTACGGCAGCTCTGGAGATAGCAGCGGTCAGCTATCTTGGTGCTCCCACAGAAAATGGGACATGCTAGCGGAAAACCCTGATAAATAGGTTGTTCAGAGTGTGCCCATAATAAGTGCACATTGGCATCAGAAACCTTTCAGTCAAATAAAACATTGGGGGTCATTTACTAAAGATCGCTGCGTCACATATCAGTCTTAGTCACTACACACTACAGCCATATTACCTTAGCCCTGGCCTGTGTCGCTCTGCGTAGCAGCCACCGGAGCATAGCTACTGTTATCCAGTGCCAGGTCTCCTGGCTCCGGCGGTTTACAGCCGCTAGATGCCATTCCTTGGTGAGCTAAAGGACCTGAGATGACATTATGCCCATGTGACTAGGGTTGTCACGATACCAAAAATTTGATTTGATTTCAATACCATAAGAAAATATTGCTATACTTAATACCATAGAAAAGAAAAATAAAACACCCAAAAAGCTGCGCGCATTCCGCATTTTATGGATCGTTCAACTCATAATAGAATAGTCCTATCCTATTTTTTGGGGGGACAATGTGACAAAGAAAAATGGCGATTCGCGTGTTTTTTTTTTTTCATTTTTTGTTACGCCGTTCACCGCATAGGAGATATTTTTTTATATTTTAATAGTTCTGACTTTTTCGGACGTGGCAATACCCAATATGTTTTTTCATTGTTTATATATTTTTCATATGTAAAATTGTGAAAGCGGTGATTTAAACTTTTAATATTTAGGTGTTTTTTTATTTTTATTATTTACTAACTATTAGCCACCTTAAGGGGCTAGAACCCTTGTCCTATTCACCCTAATAGAGATCTATTAGGGTGAATAGGATTTTACACGTCCACATGGATGGCGTTAGTAGCGTCCTGGCTGCCATGGTAACTGATTTCACTGCTAGGGCTCCAATCGGAAGCTCCCCCTGCCACCAATTAAAATACTTGGGGGGGGGGGCGACCCTGTGGCCACCAACGAATATAATAATGAGAAGGGTGGGGGACCTGTGGCCACTGCGCCACTAATGAATATAAATAACCCCTAAATACAAATGTATACAGCGGGTGCCAACTCTATTACACAGCCGGCACCTAGCCTCAATGACCGGGAACGGTGCGGCACCTGGGGGGTTAACTGATGGGGTTCGGCGGGTTCACTGTTCCTGGTCATTGAGGCCGGGTGCCGGCTGTGTGATAGAGCTGGCACCTGCTGCGTAAATTTGTATTTAAATTAGGGTTAATCAGGGGCGTAGCTAACGGCTCATGGGCCCTTGTGCAAGAGGTCAGCTTGGGCCCCCCTTCCCTCAGTGCTTTGTGTGTCTTCTTATGTGGCACAAGGGTCTTTGGGCCCCCTCAGACTCCTGGGCCCGATAGCGACTGCTACCTCTGCACCCCCTATAGCTACGCCCATGGGGTTAATTATATTAATTGGTGGTGCAGTGGCCTCCCCCACCCTCCTCAGTATTATATTAATTGGTGGTCAATGGCAGCTTCACGGCCCCCTCCCCTTAATCTTTTCATCGGTGGCAGAGACGGCCGCATCACAGTGGGGAGGGAGGGACTCCATCCTTCTCCACTCTGTTGGCTGGTCGGCGTACTAATGTGTGCTGGACATTTTAGAAGCAGCCAGCACTGTCAAGTGTGACTGCCCCTATAATATCATTAATATACCGCAGTAATTAGGAAACGGGGATAGTAAGCTCCACAGCATACTTAAATGCTGCTGCAGCAGAAGAGATGGGAGATGATCACCAAATGAAATAAAAAAAAATAATACAGAGGAAGGGCACCACTCGAGAAGGAAGGGAGGGGGAGAGAGACAGGAGTCACTTTAGGAGGCACACCACAGTATCAGTGGTGTGTAGCTGAATTGCACATCTTTAGCTCTGCATGCAAATAAGCCTCTAGGAGCAACGGGGGCGTTGCCATTACACCTAGAGGCTCTGCTCTCTCTGCAATTGATGGCACCCTCCCCATTTTGACTGACAGGACCAGGTATGATCATGTTTACACTGCCTGGCCCTGTCAAAGTGCAAAGGGCGCAGCAGTTGCAGTGTGCTGAGCCTCTAGAAGTAACAGCAACGCCCCTGTCGCTCCTAGAGGCTCATTTCCATATATTAAAACTATGTTTTTCTCAGCAAGGTGGGCACATATGAACATGGGACCAACACAGATCCCTTCAGCTGCCAAGCGCACATGCAAGAGGTCAGTTTCATAAGTACAAATCTGCTGACGGATGCCCCTTAACCCTCAGTTTATTTCACACATTAGTCGAATACCCGGCTCTACAAAGTAACATGCCTATTCAGTCAAGTCAGATGTTTATTAAAAAAAACAAAAGAAACAACCTTCAAACGGTGCTTCCCTGATGATAAAGTTGAATTTTCAAAGGAGCTTCGTCAACATGTTTCATACGGGCCCGGGGTCTTTGTCAAGTACCTGGGGTTGCACTATGTTATATAGTAGGGATACCATAGCAAATTTTACTTTTCAAATTCAGCTGGATATTTGAGTATCTTTTCAGAGTATGAGAATAGCTATGCTTGAAGTTGCTCTTTTCTTCTTTGGATGGACTTCTACAAGTAAACCTAGGGACCTCCAAGAGGGTGTCTAACGCCAGTGGTGTGGCATGAGACTCAACATTCCTTCCAACTCTTCTAAACTAACTACAGAGTGCTGTGCCAATCCTTTTAACAACTCTAAAGTGAAAATAAGCCAATATGTTTTTTTACTACCCCATCTTTATTGGGTCCACGAACATAAAAGATTTGGGAAAGATACTGATCATCTTATGCCTATGACCAACTAAATGCATACAAAGAATGTGGAAGAACACAGTAACTCCATACTGTGATAGGGAGCAAACTAATTTTACCAGTTAACTCACATTAGCAGCCATTGCTGGGAAAAAAATGGACTGCGAATAGAGTGTAGAAAGGAGGGGGAATAATGGTAGAAAGGTGCACACTGGGAAGGAGTGACGCTGGACCTTCATCTAGTGTACATTTCTGTAGGATGATACAGGATGGGACGAGTAGCATTGTCCAGGAAACATTACCAGGGCTCTGAGAATGTCTGTGGGAAGCAGAGGAGTAACCAGTAAAACAATTGCCTTATATTAGGAAATGCCTTGAGTGATATGTAATCTGTTCAAAAATGAGCAAATTCAGCTAGAAATGTTGCATTATCTTTAAAGAGAACCTGTCACCACAAAATGCAATGTAGTCTGCAGGCAGCATGTTATATAGCAGGAGGAGCTGAGCAGATCGATATTGGTTTTATAGGAAACGATTCAGTAAAACTTGCAATTTATACATTTAAATCTCTGCTCTTTCTGACCTCAGTTGTACGGGAGGGGGATGTCTTATCAGTGATTGATAGGATTTCCTGTGTAAGTGTGTATACATAGATAACGGTCAGTCACTGATAGTTGTACATGGAGGAGGTGTTATCAGTGATTAATAGCATTCTCTGTGTAAGTGTGTATACATAGATAGCTGTCAGTCACTAATAGTTGTACATGGAGGAGGTGTTATCAGTGATTAATAGCATTCTCTGTGTAAGTGTGTATACAGAGATAGCGGTCAGTTACTGATAGCTGTACACAGGGAGGTGTTATCAGTGATTAATAGCATTCTCTGTGTAAGTGTGTATACAGAGACAGCTGTCAGTCACTGATAGTCGTACACGGGGTAGTGTTATCAGTGATGGCATTCTCTGTGTAAGTGTGAATACATAGATAGCTGTCAGTGACTTATAGATGTACATGGGGGAGGTGTGATCAGTGACTGATAGCATTCTCTGTGTAAGTGTGTATACATAGATAGCGGTCAGTCACTGATAGTTGTACACAGGGGAGGTGTTATCAGTGATTGATAGCATTCTCTGTGTAAGTGTGTATACATATATAACGGTCAGTCACTGATAGTTGTACACAGGGGAGGTGTTATCAGTGATTGATAGCATTCTCTGTGTAAGTGTGTATACAGACATAGCTGTCAGTCACTGATAGTTGTACAGGGGGAGGTGGTATCAGTGATTGATAGCATTCTCTGTGTAAGTGTGTATGCATAGATAGCTGTCAGTCACTGATAGTTGTACACAGAGGAGGTGTTATCAGTGATTGATAGCATTCTCTGTGTAAGTGTGTATACAGAGATAGCTGTCAGTCACTGATAGTTGTACACAGAGGAGGAGTAATCAGTGATTGATAGTATTCTCTGTGTAAGTGTGTATACATATATAGCTGTTAGTCACTGATAGTTGTACACAGGGGAGGGGTTATCAGTGATTGATAGCATTCTCTGTGTAAGTGTGAATACATAGATAGCTGTCGGTGACGGATAATTGTACACAAGGGAGGGGTTATCAGTTATTGTTAGCATTCTCTGTGTAAGTGTGTATACATATATAACGGTCAGACACTGATAGTTGTACACAGGGGAGGTGTTATCAGTTATTGTTAGGATTCTCTGTGTAAGTGTGTACACACAGATAACCGTCAGTATCCTTCCTGAGGGTAGGTCATTAATATAAAACCCCTGCACAACCCCTTTAACACTAGTGTGTCACAAACATTTCATATAAGCCTCATGTTATCTGCATATGTTCATTACTGTCCTAGGGCACACATAATGACAGTAATGTCCATATTAACTCAATGACATCAAAGTAAGAATAGTTATGTTCCATTAGGGACTGTTCCACAGATGTTGGAATAATTGTTCATATCACCACCATAGGGATAATAATATGTGACAAGTAATAACTGAGTATGCGGACTTCCTGCATGGCTATGTAATTGGTGTGGATACCATTACGAGGCTGTAATTTACAATTTTACCACTGCCGGAGAGGCTTTTAGGACCTGAAACATTGTATTCATGTAGGGTCCTTTTTATCAACCTCATTCTGTATGTTACACCTCTTTTCTGCTTTAGTGAACTCCATCCATACTTTTTTTTTTGAGAGAATTGAAGAATCGGTTTCACTGGATTATTGGATTAGATATGGACTCTTCCTTGTCTAGGTTAGTGTACTCTAGAGAAATTTGCATTAACTAAATTGATTAATAAAGAGGTTTTCCGGGAGTATAATATTGATGTCCTATTGTCAGGATAAGAAATCTATATCGAATCGGTGGGGGTCCGACTCCCACTGCGCCTGCTGATCACCTGTTTAAAGAGGCCATGGGGTTCTGCTGAGTGCCACAACTTCTTCCTAGGCCAGTGACATCACATTCATTGGTAACATGGCCTATGTGCAGCTCAGTCCCATCCAAGTGAAGGGGCCTGAGCTGCCATACCAAGCACTGCTGCTATACAATGTACGGTGCTGTACTTGGTAAACGGTGATGTGGCCAAAGCGCTTACAAAGGGCCATGGCTTCCTTAAACAGCTGATCAGCAGGGGTGTCGGGAGCCCCACAGATCAGATATTGAAGACCTGCCCTGAGATTAGGTTATCAATCTACTACTACCGGAAAACCTCTTTAAATAAGAAACATAATCTAGATCTTAAAGAACAGAAAAATCATGCCAAAAATACAACACAACAGTGGGCTGTACTCTATCCCAGATTACTACGATTATCTCCATTCACTGGGGAATAAAGCACCAGCCTGTCCAACAGACAGACCTTATGGTTCAAGGGCAGGTCAAATCCCTCTTTACTTGTGATGGAAATACATATACTGCTTAGTAGTATGCTACGGTTCTGACACCCAGCACATTCAATGGAGATAGCCTGCATGGTGGCAATTGTATCTTTTCTTTCAGCAACATCTGGTCTCCCGGCAAGGGACCCCTCTCTGATGTCTATTAACCCTTATAAGGGCTTTAAATATCTTCCCACGTACTTCCCAAATCTAATCTTAAAATTCAGCTTTAGTGTAAATTTAGAAGATCTGCTAGATTATTACAGTACCTGATTCTGGATGATAAGTCTGCTGCATCTTTAGAGACTGTCTAGTATAAGTTTATACTACCTTTTAGCCGTCAGTCTTTGCAACATGAAATCAGCTGCTTTCCATCACAAGTGCTCAGCTACGTATCTCCGACAGTCCTACATAATTATACTTAGTGACCACGAGGTAGCACAGGGCCTTCATTCTTGTGATCAGCATAGACGTCAGCAGTCAGACCACCACCAGACACTTACCCTGGGTTCAGACCTGAGCGTTCTTGAAACGCGCGTCTTAGTCGCTCGTATTTCAGCGCGTTTTTGCAAATAGGAAACGCGCGTTCTTGTGATTGACTACTGTGGTGTCAATCACAAAACGCGCGACAAACGCCCCAAAAAAAGCTCAAGTACTTGTTTATGCGCTCTAAACGCTCAAGTGAGAACCAGGGCCATAGGAAAGCATTGGTTTTCATGTGTTGAGCGTTTTACAGCGCGTTTGAACGCGCTGTAAAACGCTCAGGTGTGAACTTAGAGTTAAACTCTATCTGCAGGATAGGGAATTAAATGTTTGTAATTGAACAGACACTTTAAATGCTATGGACACATTTGCACAGATTGGTCTAATCTTTTTTTGCTTCCTAAATTCAAAATTAGGCAACTTTCTAGTCTTCGGCACAGTGAGTGCAAGTCCTTCACCTAGGGGATGATGCTGCTGAATCTTACATAAATCCATCAGAGCACTGCTCCTGTTTCTGACTCTCAGAAACAGGTCTCTCTGCTCTCCTGATCCATTCTCTCAGTGTTATAGATAACAGGAGGTTGTACATGAGGATGCAGAGAGGGGTAGAAGATTCAAGAAGGGCAGACCATACAGGCTACAGATGGATAGTAAGGCACACACAAGGCAGTATGCAAAGGGAAGGCAGCAGCATCCTAGGCATACTGATCCAACATATAATACTGGAAGGGATACATCCACATGAGAAAGTCTGAAACTAGGAGTATGCTGTAAATTAAAGGACTGAAAAAAAAAAAAAGTAATGAAGACTGCAGACTGAAACTTAGAGCAACTGCGTTTTTTTTTTAAAGTTAAACTAAACAATGTAAAACTAGTTTTTTTTCACACATCTACATATCACACACTTGCTGTACTGGCTTATCTGTGGTTAAATACTCACATTTCACTGGCAATAAATCCAGTCAACTCTGACAAGAACAGAAAAGTGATGAAGAAACAGCAGCAAATGGAAACTGTAAGAAAGAAAACGGCAAAACTGTGTCACTGGAGGAATGAAAACACTGACTGTACAGCCAGAATCATGTGAACAGGCGCAGGAGAGACGCTCAACACAGACTTCACATACAAAAGAAATATCGCTCAAATATCAGATGAGGGGGACTCACAGCCTACCATGTAATAGGAGACAATGTGTGTGATGCCAGGGGATGTCTTTTAAGGAACATATAAAATGTGTCGTTGTTCCAGCAGTCGAAGAAAAGTTTTACTGACACATGGATATGCACTCCTATATATGTAGGTACTGCTAAACACATTTTGTTTCTAATCCAAAATTTAAAGGGATTGTCTGGCCTTGGTGTAGACAACCCTTGGAGGTCTAACCTGTGCCCCTGAACATACAAAAACACCACTCACTGTCACTCCACTGCTCCGTTCCCAGTCCTCACAGGACAAGGAAATGGCGTCATCCACGATTGCTGCAGCCCATCAGAGGTCTCAGCAGCTTTAACGCTGCATCACAGCAGTTATGTACCTTTGAAGCCGCTGTGACCGCTGAGGCCTGTGATTGGCCCCAGCAGTCAGGGGACCAATCCGCTTCCAGGTCCTGCAGGAATTGGAAGCAGCCAGGAATGGAACAGCGAGTGGGGCGAGTTGAGTTTTGTATGTTCAGGGTCACAGGTTGGGACCTCGGGGGTTGTCTGCTTCAAGGTTGAACCACCCCCTTAAAAAAACAAAACAAAAAAAAAAATATGCCCCAACTTAAAACTGAATCAGCTCATTTTAAATTCCCACTGAATAAATGAAAAGCAAGAAAACAAAAAACAACAACACTATCTGTGTTCAGAATCAGCATGTATATGTGGGCGAACGGAGCCTCTAGGAGCAGGTGCAATGCCCCCCCCCCCTGCGCTCTTAGAAGCCAATTTGCATATAATAAAAGTTATAATTGCACAAAAACGGAGGCATACTTTAAAGGGAACCTGTCATCAAAAAATACCATTTAAATGTATTAACAGTACCTCCTAGTGCCCGCAAACTGTGTCCACATGGACCTTTTCCTCCTTATTTCAGTGCTAGCGTCATAGAGAAAATGCACTTTTATTCTGCCGCTGCCCCGTGCTTCAAGTCAGGCTTGAAGTCATGGGGGCAGCGGCCTCGGCGTCTTTCACGGTCCTCTCCCCGCCCCCTGCCTCCTTGACTGACAGCCGTGATCGCATTGCCGGGACCGCGCTCTAAGGCCGCATGCGCAGTAAAGGGCGGCTGAGCGCGTCCCGGCTGCCGCACGTACTAGCGCCGTCTTGCTTTCGCCGCACAGCGCATGCGCCTTGCCTCTGCGGCGTGCGTGCCGGAGATCACGCCGGCTGCGCACAGATGCCAGGCGCGGGCGCGCATTACAGGCATGTCGGGCGCATGCGCCAGCGGCGAAAGCAAGACGGCGCTTAGTACGTGCGGCAGCCGGGACCGCGCTCCAGCCGCCCTTTACTGCGCATGCGGCCTTAGAGCGCGGTCCCGGCAATGCGATCACGGCTGTCAGTCAAGGAGGCAGGGGGCGGGGAGAGGACCGTGAAAGACGCCGAGGCCGCTGCCCCCATGACTTCAAGCCTGACTTGAAGCACGGGGCAGCGGCAGAATAAAAGTGCATTTTCTCTATGACGCTAGCACTGAAATAAGGAGGAAAAGGTCCATGTGGACACAGTTTGCGGGCACTAGGAGGTACTGTTAATACATTTAAATGGTATTTTTTGATGACAGGTTCCCTTTAAAAAAAAAAAATAGCAGAGATAAATTCAGGTGACAGTTGCACATGTATAATGTCAGCCTGTTTAATAGCAAAAAGTGTTGTGACAGAAACCCTTTAATGCCTCTATTAAAATATCATGTGAACATAACTTTAAAAAAAGCTACATCGGGTTTCTAAGGCTACTTTCACACTAGCGTTTTTTGCAGATCCGTCATGGATCTGCAAAAACGCTGCCATTACCATAATAAAACCGCATGCATCTGTCATGAACAGAACTGGTTGTATTATGTCTTCTATACCCATGACGGATCCGTCATGAACACCATTCAAAGTCAATGGGGGACAGATCTAATAACTATGTATAAATATATCAGGGGTCAGTACAAAGATCTCTCCCATCATCTATTTATCCCCAGTACTGTGACTGTGACGAGGGGACATCCTTTGCGTCTGGAGGAAAGAAGGTTTGTACACAAACATAGAAAAGGATTCTTCACTGTAAGAGCAGTGAGACTGTGGAACTCTCTGCCTGAGGAGGTGGTGATGGTGAGTACAATAATGGAATTCAAGAGGGGCCTGGATTTATTTCTTGAGTGTAATAATATTACCGGCTATAGCTACTAGAGATGGGTTGTTGATCCAGGGAGTTATTCTGATTGCCTGATTGGAGTCGGTAGGGAATTTTTTTTTGGGAAAATTGGCTTCTGCCTCTCAGTTTTTTTTTCCTTCCTCTGGATCAACTTGTAGGAAACAGGCCGAACTGGATGGACAAATGTCTTTTTTCGGCCTTATGTACCATGTTACTATGTTATTGTGTCAGAGAAAACGGATCAGTCCCCGTTGACTTACATTGTCTGTCAGGACGGATCCATCTTGCTCTGCACCACATGGTGGACAGAAAAACGCTGCTTGCAGTGTTAATCTGTCCGCGATGGGAGCGCAACCAAGCGGAACGGAATGCATTCTGGCGACTCCGTTTCGTTCAGTTCAGTTTTGTCCCCATTCATTGACAGTGGGGACTAAACGGAGGCATTTTCTTCCGCTATTGAGACCCTATGACGGATCTCAATAGCGGAATTGAAAACGCTAATGTGAAAGTAGCGTAAACTGTATCTGTCAAGTGAATGCAAATGTAGTAGCTGCAGTAGGAGCTGCAGCATCACAGAGGTAGTCACCCGCCAGTTGGCAGTGTCCAGCTTGGTGACAGGGGGGTTAAGAACCTAAGATCATTAACATAGTGATGTAGCTAGACTTCCGGCTCATACAAAATCCTAGAAAAGCTGATTAGCCATTTCCACAGCACACAAGATAGGCGGCAGTGTTGACAGCCGATGAGACCGCCCCACCGAATGATACAGCTTTCAATGTATCTGAATGCATTCGATATCTATAAGGAGAGTGTAAAACATGGCATGGGGGAAGGCGTAAGAAATGACATGATCGGTGGAGAGCTCTAGTGTCATACTTTATTAGCAGCTGAAACTTCAGACTGCAGAATGTCCTACGGCCATGGCAGCTCCTAACTGCTAGGGGAAATCAAGCCATATTCAAATAAGATTTTGGCAGGGGTTACAGGATTGAGACCCCCACAGACCAAATACTGATGGCCTACCCATGTCATGTAAAAAAAAAAAAAATTTAATCATGTGCCACGTGACGTAATACAAATCAGTGCTGTGGGGTCGAGAGCAGTTTCGGGTAGGATTAAAGACAGTAGAAATGTATCATGTCTAGTTCCAGATTTAAAACAAAATATTAATATTGTATAATTTATTTATTAATGTACTATCACTGGAATTTGGGGACTTTTAGACATTTTAAAGGGGTATATACATCTCAGATATTGCTAGAATATGCCATCAATGTCAAAGCGGATCCCAAAGGTGGGATCATGCACCCATCTATCTGACAAAGTGAAGGAGAGCTGCTATGAGCATTGCAAAAATAGTTAAGTCAGAGCGATCGACTATTTTTGGAATACCCATAGCAGTGCGCGGCCGCTCTCTGTTCACTTCAGGGGTCCAGTTCTGGAAAATGGAGCGGGCCCTGGACGAGGGACCCACACCTATCTGACATTGATGGCATATCCTAGCAATATGCCATCAATGTCCGAAATAGGAATACTCCTTTAGGGCTGATGCACATGAACATATTTTTCTGTTCATTTTTTTATACCATTTACTTAAATGGAGCTTGGAAAAAAACGGAAATGACTCCATGTGTATTCAGTGTCTGCTCGGCAAAAAAGATAGAACATGTCCTATTCATGTCCGTTTTGCGGACAAGCACAGGCATTGTTACAATGGATCCGCAAAAAAAAACAAAAAAAAAAAAAAACGGATGCAACACTGAGCATTTCATACTAATAAGCACATAGGAGTTCTACGCATTGAACTGTAATATATCATTTATAAATGTGCAAGCTAAAACTGCGCTCCGCTTAATATATTTGTTCCAAACCCCATTCACCAAGCCGGCCACTTAGCAAGTACCATTATCTCATTTTCCAACATTTCGATATTTTTTGGAAGAACTTCTAAACAATGGGAGCGCTGATCTCACTCACTGGTTAGACTTGAAGGGGAAAGGGTAGCAAAATGGTTGCCTACAGATTACCAAAACGAAAATGATCGAGAGCAATGGTGGCGAACCTATGGCACAGGTGCCAGAGGTGGCACTTAGAGCCCCCTCTGTGGGCACCCATGCCCTGGAAAAAAAGTCTATGGTGTACCAATATGCCGTAGACTCTTCCTGTCATTCATCAGCGCAGGGTGCACTATGAACAGCACAGGCAGCGCTTCGGATGTAGGCAGGCTATTACAGCTAAATGATAAAGTACATAGAAGATATACTATAGTATTCAGGCTAAATTGCCATGTTGGCACTTTGCGATAAATAAGTGGGTTTGGGGTTGCAGTTTGGGCACTCGGCCTTTAAAAGGTTCGCCATCACTGATCTAGAGCATGGGTCTGCAACAGTCGGCACTCAGCTGCTATAAAACTACAACTCCCGGCATGCACACTTGCTCACTGTTCTTGAAACTCCCATAGAAGTGAAAGCAGAATTATGGGAGTTGTAGTTTCAGAATAGCTGAGGTGCCAGAGGTTGCTGATCCCTGATCTAGAGGGATTCAAGAAAGATGAATATTGGTCACCACACACACCAACACAGAAGAGAACTGGCTAAGTAAAGGTAAAAATCTCAAAAATAGAAAAATGTGCCCCTGTCAGGGTGTGGCGGCTAGTCAGGCATAACGGGAATCCATGCCCGTTTCATTATGGAAAGCAGAACTTAAAGGGCATCTGTCAGCAGTTTTGTACATATGAAACTGGCTGAACTGAAGTTTTAGTATATGCTAATGGGCCTTTAGAAGCAACGGTAGCGTTGCCATTACACCTAGAGGCTCTGCAACTTTCGTCCCCTCTGCACTTTGATTGGCAGGGCTCAGAAGTGAAAACGTAAATCACGCCTGGCCCTGTCAAAGTGCACAGCAGTTGCAGACAGAGCTAAGCCTCTGGGTGTAACGGCAACGCCCCTGTTGCTCCTAAATACTAATTTGCATACATTACAACTTTACTTTTCCCAGCAATGCGGGCACATATGACCATGGGACCAACACAGATACCTTCAGCTGCCAAGCGCACATGTAACAAGTCAGCCAGTTTCATAGGTACAAATCTGCTGACAGATGTCCTTTCATTCTACGGTTTAATCATTAAATGGTTAATGTAGCTGCCTCGGTAATCACTATGCCGGGTGGCCATGGATAAGCAGAACCCAATAGATTAGTGTGTGCAGGGCACAAAAGAGCATTGTTATAGTACAGGTATTTTACAAATCTGCATTGATGTCAGAGGAAATAAATACCGGGAAGAAACGTCTTAGCCAGCATGTGACTAGGATGTGAATTCAGTTTTATACTAAAAAACATAAAGCTCATTTTCAGATCTATTTATTAGAGTACCTAAAACCCTTCATTTAAGTTGCTCTTTCGACAACATTCCTGTAAAGATTAAGCTGGATTTTACACCTCCAGGGCAGGATCACTCTAGGTCACCCAGCATGTGCTTCATGCTCAGGAGATCCAAAGAGTGGCCAGATCAGACGTGGAGTAGGAGATCTCCTACATAGAAATGATATATGAATAAACAATTGTGTAATAAAAGGTACGTGGCCACAAAGTTTTTGCTGGATGACCTTTACAGCTTTACAGTAGCTCCTTGTTTCATCAGAAAACAGAACGGCTATCAGATGACAGCTGCTCAGGTCAAGTCACAAGTGGAGAAAAGAAAGGAAGTTCTGGGCACAAGCATACACAGGCAGTAAGCACATGCATGGACGCGTATATACAGTCAGGAAATACAATATATATATACACACACATAACATTAGATTTCTTTCCTCACCAGCATGGTCTGTTCTGTAGTACAGTGGTAAACACCACCACCTCAACCCTTCGTAGTTCTTCTATTCAGTAGCAAGTCAAAAGAAAATCTGGTCCCATGGTTGAGAAATGGCAGCATCATTTGCCCCACTTTAGAGCAAGCGATCCATTAAATGACCATTACTCACCAGAGAACCAACCTATCGTACCAGGGACTGGATCAAACAATAGGCTAGTAACAGTCATTTATTGGGTAGGGAAGGCCAATGCAGGTTCAACATCTTCTACTAGCCTGTTATCTTTCAGCACACCACACAGTCTCACCTTAATCTAAACCAGGCATCCTCAAACTGCGGCCCTCCAGATGTTGTAAAACTACAATTCCCACTATGCCCTGCTGTAGCCTGATAGCTGTACGTTGTCTGGGCATGCTGGGAGTTGTAGTTTTACAACATCTGGAGGGCCGCAGTTTGAGGATGCCTGATCTAAACCCTTGCTCAAACTACGAAGATGCAGCAGCCCTTCTCACATTTGGGTTTGACTGCCGCAGCTTTTCCAGCGTGCAGAGTACAGATCCATATACTTTCTATAGACCTGCACTCTGCACCCTGGAAAGACAGAGTAGAGACAATGAAAGCCGAATGTGCAGACCGTTCTGAGAAGCGCTGCCGCACCTTTATAATTCTTAGCAAGGGTTTAGGTCCCCTGTAATTTACCAATATTAATTCAAAATGAGAGAACGATGCAAAGAATAAAAGGTATACATTACTTACTGATAGCGCCAGTGTAGGTGGGTTGTGTTAAGTCTTTGGGTACCTTCCGGTAGATGTCAAACCTAGAGCAAAAAAATATAAATATATGAATAAATGCTTAATAGGGTTTTTAAAAATTGTAGCTCATCTTTAGTATATATATATATATATACACACACACACACAGAGAAAATCACAGGGCAGCATCCCTTCAGGTGCCAGCGTTATCCTCTTGGTCCTGAGGTCCAAACACAATCCAAATAAATATAACGCAGCACTCCTTGGATAAACAAGTGGAAGAAAAAATGTGATCCATTTATTTGGAATATATATATATATATGTATTTTATACGCACACACACAAAGCCACAACACTAGTAGTATGGCACGTGGAAGGCAGAACTTATCGGCCACTGACTGGCTGCAGTGGTCATATGTTGACAGTCTGTGGAGGACCACAGAATGGAGAAGCAAGTAGCATTTATTTTTAATTTTGGGTGGCCATGAAGAAACGTCAGCAAGCTTCAGCCTGCGTTTGTCACCACTATTGTTATATGCCGTCTCAGAACAAAAGCCGCAAGAATACAAAGATACAGCTTTCTTTTTCCACTTCCCATTCCAGAACCAACACGCCATTCAACCTTCTTCACGTCAGATGTATTACATTGCCCAGATAGATGACTGCACGGGATGGGAGCCAACAGAGCCGCATTGGCACAGACCTGCAGGGACTTTAATAAAAGGTTCTGACATGCCATTGTGAAGGCAGTTTATCCCAAGGTTAAACGCATGTGTTTCACAAATGAAGAACAGCATACAATTGGAGCTTGTTAAAAGAGCCTTAATCTAGGCGATGCAATGAGCGGGCCATGAGGTTAAACCTCTTGAGATAATCCATTATTGAATAAACACTCTTGGAAAGGTGGTTTCAGGGCTTTACCATGCCATTACCGGCCGTCTGCATATTGTACTGTATTAAACACTAAACCTAGAAGGGTTTGCCTACAATGAATCAGGTTGTTTATTAGTAACAAAAAGGTCCACACGGTAGCTTTCCAGTTCAGCTCAGCAAGGGAGAGGGGAGTAAGCTGCTAACGCTGGCGACAGCTTATCTTCCCAGATAAATAAGGATTGGGCATATTGAAATCCAACTGTCTGATACTTCTTTTTCTGCAAACCGCAGATACACAAAATAAAGATGTTGTAACTTTTGCGAAAGGACATATGGATACAGAAATCACACAGATGACTTTCGTGTCCTTTCAGCATCTATATGTCCGTACTGCAAAAGATACAACACGTCCTATGATTGTCTGTAAAATGCGGACTCATTGTCAATGGGTCCACACAAAAAATGCAGAGTGGGCATGGATCACATCCGTATTTTGCAGATCCTCAGTTTGCGGACTGCAAAACGGATACGGCCATGTGCATGAGGCCTTAACCAGGATGGCTTTGCCCTGTAGTTCTCCGCCACGCAGCAGATGCGATGGCACATCTGCTACATCTCAATGGGTCCATTCACACATCCGTGTGTGTTTTGCGGATCCACAAAACACAGGCACAGGCAATGTCACGCTCATAGAAAATGCCTATTCTTGTCCGCAATTGCGGACAAGAATAGGACATGTTCTATTTTTTTGCGGAACGGAAGTGCGGACCCGGGCGGGACATAGTGTGCCCCCATAGAAATGAATGGGTCTGCAATTCCGTTCCGCAAAATGCGGAACAGAATTGCGGACGTGTAGCCGTAATGGGCAGTGACCCATATAATACATAAAAATAACTTGGTTTATACGTTAGACGAACACATACCTAATACATACACAAATACGTACTAGCTTTAACACCTGCTGTGGTCTCCGGGGCCCATTCATAACTCTGGGTTTTGTAATAATAATAATATTATACACATAAAGAGGAAAATGGAAGACACAGCCCCAGTACTGCCGCCAGGAAAGACCTGCTTCCTGACACTATTTTAAGGTTACAAAAGAGAGCTGACATGTATAATCCATATCCTTAAAGTGTCCCTCCCTAAAGTAAGTACTCCTCAAACGGATTAAAAGTAAGCAAAGCATGTTTCATTAGATAAAATGACCATAAACCATCATTAAATAAAACCAATCGATTCCTAATAAACCTAAACCATTATAAAAAGCTGTGTGTGTGGCAAGGTCCGTAAATTCAGAAAAAGAATGAATTCATGAATTCCCATAGACCAAAGATTCTATTGGTACACCTCCTGTAAAAAGATCCTCCAGCCAAAGCCGGGGTGGACAAGTACCCGTGAAGGTGACCACAACACACGTTATCATTAGAGATGGGCGAATTTCATATTTTGAAATTTATTCACGCTTCGTTTGGTGGTAAAAGCAGAACTGCGTTATGGATTCCGTTACCATAGATCATAACGCAATTCTATGACTGAATGCAGAACAGAACATTCCGTCATAATAGAAGTCTATGGGCTGCAAAACGGATCCGTCTCGTTTTCGTTATGCAGGGCAGTCCTCTCCTGCATAACTGGAAACAGGACAGATCCGTTTTGCAGCCCATAGACTTCTATTATGACGGAATGCCTCTAAAGGCATTCTGGTCTGCATTCCGTCATAGAATTGCGCTCATCTCTAGTTATCATGATGTCAGACAAATCCGCCAATTCCAGTTGGACTCGCCGATCAACTAATGTGTATGGGGATGTCCTGACGCTACCCCGACAACAGATGTCACGGAGCAGAAAGACTGGAATGTTGGATTTCAACATGCCAGATAATTTTGTCTTCAGGGTGATAAGCCACCCCCAGGCGTGTCTGGTAGCGGTTTACGCCCCCGCCCCCCTACTCCCTATTTAGACCACATGCACATTCAGCTGTATGCAGGGTATCGGGAGAGACAGCTGTGCGAAGTGTATGGCCAGCTCAAGCCCATTTTTAATCAACTCCTGACTTAGACTAAAATGACACATGCCGGTTTTGAGTGTAAGTTAGATATAAAACCTCTTTTAGGCCTCCTTCATACTTGCCAAGTGTTTCTTGCTTTTTCACAAAATAGCTTTTTTTTTTATTTTTAGCACTTATAATATTATTATTTTTTCTGCCATTTTTCAAGTCCTATATAGAAGGCTTTGGAAGAAACGCTAGAAAAAAAGTGTGATACCCTTTGGGACGTTGCGAGAATAACAGGGCCTCTCTAGGCCCATAAAATTTACTGTAATTTACTCCAGAATCTGGTTTAAGTTATGGTTCAGATCTGAATAAACTCATAGCTGGTCCATGGACTGCTGGAAGATGTGCTATATTTATTAGGAGACATGTGCAAAAATGTGGTGCACCAAATTATATTTCACCATTTTAATTTATAGAGATTCTTTATATATAAATATATATATATATATATATATATATATATATAACTGTATCATTTGGCTGCACAAAACAAAAATGGCAACATTAAAGGTGTTTTTGGAGATTTCAATACTGATGATCTATCCTCTGATCGGTGAAGGTCCAACACCCAAGACCCCCTGAAGATCAGCTGCTTGAGAAGGCACCGGCGCTCCTGTGAGTGCCGCGGCCTTCTACCTGCTCACCAAGCACAGCGCCGTACATTGTATAGTGGCTGTGCTTGGTATCGCAGCTCAGTCCGATTCACTGCGCCTAGGCCATGTGACCGATGAGGCTGAAAGAAGGCCGCGGCCATACTGTGAGTACGGCTGCCTTCTCAAACAGCTGTCCAGGCACGGGTCACACATGTTTGTGTGCATGAGCCCTAGGTCCTCAGCATCTACTCGGTGGGAGTCCGACACCTGGGTCCCCCACTAAGTAGACACTAGGGCTCAAGCACATAAACGTGTGCGACCCGTGCCTATACTACAGCCTGCAATATACGGGCACCGGCCGTGTGCACTCTGTATCATGGATGCGGACCCGAGCCACGGAGTGGAAGCCTACGAGAGCACTACAGAGCGCTTCTGTGGGATTTTGGTCCGTATCTCCACACTGCAAAAAAATAAATAAAAATAAAATAGAACATGCTCTATTTTTTTGTGCTGCAGACTGAATCTTGCAGATCGCAGACCCATTCAAGTGAATAGGTCCGCATCTGCAAATGGCAGGCACCCAGCTGGTGCCCGTGAATTGTGGACCACTATTTATGGTCCACAGCATGGGCTGCATGTGTCTGTGTGCATGAGCCCCTATCCTAAAGATAGGTCATCAGTATTAAAATCTCGGAAAACCCTTTTAATGACAAGGCGGGGTGATAATTATGTGCAGACATTTTTCTCTGACTCTATACCAACTATTGGTGGGCTTACAATGAGACAGAATTTTACAACAAAACTATGCGGCAATATGCCACATCGTAGTCCTCGCACCACGTTTCCAGAGAAGCCATGTGCCTAGCAGCAGGAACTTGCTTTAAACCTAGATGCGCACATTCTGGCACTTTTACACCATGTGTGAATCCAGCCTAAAGCCTCATTCACACAATCGGTGTTTTGGTCAGTGATTTCCATTAGTGACCAAAACTCTGTGTGAATGAGGCATAAGTCAAGAAGGATACAACTTTCTCCCGTCCTTTATAAGCACTCCTGGTTGTGGCCCTAAAATCTGCATCAAAAACTGCATGTGTGATTCGAGCCTAAAGGTTCTCTTTAAAACGTCGTAAGTAGAAATCTTGAAAACTGTGAGGAACGGATGCAGAGAGCATAATGGAAAAATATATCTTGGTCCAAATATTGTTTTTCTTAGACACTTTAGTGGACCTGCTGGACGCTTCTCACATCTAAATCAGGAAAATGCCAGCAGCTTCCCAGTCTCCATCGCACATTATTTACATTACTGCCAAGCCATGACATCATGGCACTGCTCAGAGGAAAGACACGGACTTCCTGCATGCACAAAGCTGACGCCCAGTGGCGGCTCCGAGCCGTTCCTCCAGACAAACAAACCAGCAGAGAAGGTGAGAACAGGATGGGTTGGAGGAATGCATTTCACTCCTGTTTCCTGTGCAGTCTAGGAGGAAGATGTGAGCCGATCACTAGGAAATGCTTTTATTATGACAGTAGATGAACGTCATGATAAATACGGCCATTAGTAACTAATTCATTAGACAAGATAATTCCTCAGTTACTTCCCCATTTCATTGGCTTTAACGAATCGAGGTATTTTCAAAATGCATAATAACAACACATCACAAACAATAGGGCCTCACCAGCAAACAGGAGGGAATCCTGTCACACGGGACAATCCTCCTCACAAATAGGAGGGTTACAGTCCAGAAAGTAGATTTTTCTGATTAACTGCTTAAAGGAGCTTTCCGGGAGTAAAATATTGATGACCAGGGGCGTAGCCAACGGCTCATGGGCCCTGGTGCAAGAAATCAGCTTGGGCCCCCTTCCCTCAGTGCTTTGTGTGTCTTCTTATGCGGCACAAGTGTCTTTGGGCCCCTACATGGCTCCTGGGCCCAGTAGCGATGGCTACCTCTGCACCCCCTATAGCTACGCCCATGTTGATGACCTATCCTGAGGATAGGTCAACCAATATCTCATCGGTGCACCCCTGCCAATGAGCACTGCAGCCCCTTCAAACCGTTCTTCCTAGTCCAGTGATGTCACGTTTAGCAGTCATTTGGACTTGGCACAACTCAGTCCCATTCAAATGAATTGGCCTGGACTGCAATACCAAGTACAGCCACTATATGCTGTGTTTGGCATTTGGTGCACTTACAGTATATGTAGGGATGTATTTTGGGTTCCTCATAGGGTTATTGTATATGATATTTTAAGCTCCTATGGCAATAATAAAGATTATTGTATTTTATATTTTTGGGATGTGCTGCTTTTTTTTTTTTATATATAGACCTTCTTTTCTACTGTATACTTTGATGGCACTCAACCAACACTCTCATTGTGCCCCCCTTTCTTGTTAATATTGTGAATATTGCTCTGAGTATGCGCCTCAAAAAGGGGGTGGCTATTGAGATATTGACGACCTAAAATCACAGAAAATAATGCATTATAGTAATAGATGCAAACATAACATATGGACTAAGCCCTCACTCTAATGATAAAATCTGAGACTCTTAGCCAATACATTTTGATCAAAACACATCTGTGCCCACCTACCCAGCGCCAAGGTGGTCTCAGTTCAGGCAGGTCCCACGCTGAACCTCCCTATGCCGTTATGCATTTATGTTCAGGAGCGCAGACCCTGCACATATGGTGTGCTGCTCCTAGTTACCTCTATGTGCATCAGTAACCAATGAGAGGAGGGGCACACACAGCTATATGTACCACCTTAATCAAGGTCGCATCTTAGATGGGTGGGGCAAAAGTGCACATAAATGCTACTCCCAGAGTAGGAACGCATTCACACCTGAAGGACTCCTTCAAGACAAGTCAAACAAATCATGGAGAAAAAAAAAAATACAAAACATCCTGCACGATCTGATAGTAAATATGTGGATGAGCATGGCTACATTTTTTAAGTCACAGAAAATAATGCACTATAGTAATAGATGCAAACATAACATATGGACTAAGCCCTGTGTGTGCTCCTCCTCTCATTGGTTGCTGATGCACATAGAGGTAACTAGGTGCAACACACTATATGTGCATGCGCTCCTGAACATAAATGCATAACGGCATAGGTAGGTTCAGCGTAGGACCTGCCTGGACTGAGACCACCTTGGCGCTGGGTAGGTGGGCACAGATGTGTTTTGATCAAAATGTATTGCCTAAGAGTCTCAGATTTTATCACTAGAGTGAGGGCTTAGTCCATATGGTATGTTTGCATCTATTACTATAGTGCATTATTTTCTGTGACTTTATAAATGTAGCCATGCACATCCGAATACTTCCTACCATATCGTGCAGGATGTTTTGTATCTTTTTTTTTCTCTCTATGATTTATATTGACGACCTATCCTAAGGATAACTCATCAATATTCTATTCCAGGAAACCCACATTAACTATTAATTGAGAATTGAATATTGACAATGATTATGACCATATGGTTTTGTAGGTTTACCTCGTGGTCTGCCATGTACCATAGCATACAAAAAAAAATTGCATGGCGATCACGATAAAACACGAAACATTCCACATATGCTATATTTTGGTCACCTTGCCTAAAAAAATGTTTTTTTTATAAAAATGGAAAATAAAGGATAAAAGCGTCTCATTTTTCCCAACTGAAGCGCATTTCTACTGCTCACGGTGGTGGCATATGGCAGAGCCCTGTGTACACAGCTTGTATAGTGGCATGGTTTTCAGGCAAATTACAGCAGCTTTCAAAGATCACCTTACAGGAAAATATGCCCAATTATACAGTGAGATAAAAGTCCGATAGCTAACTAGGAAGCTAAGCCATTCTGGAGTTTAGGAAAGCTAGGTAGCAACCAACATGGCCTCCAATACAGCTCCAAAAGGGAGCCATCCTCTACCTTAGGGCTTATTCAGACGGCCGTTGTGGTTCTGTTCCGTGCATTGGTGACAGCAATTTGTGGTCCCCAATGCACGGGCAACAGCCGTGCGGCGTCCGAGACGGATCCAGACCAATTCACCTTGAATGGGTCCATGATCCATCCGCACTGCAAAAAATAGAGCATGTTCTATTTTTTTTGCGGTGCGAAGGCACGGACAGAAACACCACGGAAGCCTGCCGTAGTGCTTCCATGGGGTTCCAATGCGTGCTTCCGTTCCGCATCTCCGTGATTGTGGACCTATTCAAGTGAATGGGTCCGCATCCGTACGGGCAGCAATACGGTCACGGAACCCCAATGGCCGTGTGGACAAGCCCTTAACCCGAGAAAGTGGTGCGCGGAAAATACTAAACAGAATTTAACAACCTGTCAAATCTTCCACTGACTGACCACTAGATAAAGTTACTTAGGCCTCATGCCCAGAACTGTATTGCAATCTACAAACCATGGATCCGCAAATGAAAGACATCTTCTGTGAGCAGTCCACAATTTTCTCACTCCCATTACTAGTAATCACTAGTCTTTTCTGCAATGTGGACAAAAATAGGACATGTTCGATAATTTGTGAAATGGACATGGATGCAGACAGCGCACGGGTGACAATTTTTTGTGGACCCCTAGAAATAAATCTGTCAGCATGCAATCTGCAAAAAAATGCGGATCAGACACGGATACAAAATATGGTCAAGTGCATGAGGCCTTAACTTGTAAGGGCCCTTTCACACTTGCGTTTGGAAGATCCGGCATAAAGTTCCGTCATCGGGGCTCTATGCCAGAAATAAACGCTTCAGTTACAGATAATACAACCGCATGCATCCGTTTGAACGGATCCGCTTGTATTAACTTTAACTATTTTTTAACATTGCCAAAACTGATCCGTTTTGAACTCCACTGAAAGTCAATGGAGGATGGATCCGTTTTCTATTGTAGCACATTGTGCCAGAGAAAACGGATCCGTCTCCATTGACTTTTTTTCTCTGCATCCCAGGACGGAAAGAATTCCGCAGCATGCTGCGGTATTTTCTCCGTCCAAAAAACGTTCAGTGATTGAACTGAAGACATCTTGATGCATCCTGAACGGATTTCTCTCCATTCAGAATGCATGGGGATATTACTGAACACTATTTTTCCGGCATAGAGCCCCAAAGAAGCAACTCTAGGCTACACATCGATCTTGGTCGTGTGACAGCAAACATGCCCAAGGATCGCAGAACAGCAATGCTAGCATACAAACAAAAGGGATCAGAGCGCAACTCGAACATATGCCACTACCGCAACCCCAGAATGGAAAAAAAATAATCCAACATTGCTGGAATTTTTTGTGATTCTAGGTTCATCGTAATGACCAGGGCTGTGGAGTCGGAGTCGAGGAGTCGGAGGCAATTTTGGGTACCTGGAGTCGGAGTCGGCAAAAAATGGACCTTTAAGGAGCGGCAATACTTACACTTTCCATCGTCTTGTGGTCTGCTGTTACAGGGAACCCATGGTTATCCTAGCTTCTCACTGATAACTGATTAAGGACTGGAGACACTTGTATAAGTGAAGGGAATGGATAGTCAATAGTTCAAGACTGAAGCTGTAAACCATTTGAAAAACTGCTATCATTCAGCTAAGGCTATAAAACATGTAAACTCAGATTGTTAGCTTAAATTTTAAACATGACTATGGGATTCTACTAGGAAAATCATGTTTTAAAATAAATGCCCTTCCCTGCCCCCTTCCTGGATCCTCCCACTGCTCTATCTTCAGCAGAAGATCAGCACACAAAGGAGAAGGCAGCAGCTTCTGCTCAACTACCTCTCTGTGCTAGAGGAGATTAGAAGAACTTGGTGGAACAGCTTCGTATTTGCATATTAAATACAGAGGAGTCGGAGTCGGAAGTTTCAAAATCTGAGGAGTCGGAAAATTTATCTACCGACTCCACAGCCCTGGTAATGACAGACATGTGAGTTGCACTGCAAGCCCATTAATTTTTATGCTAGCACCGCTACACTGCGATTCTAGGTGCGACAGCTGTCACACAACCCAGATCGCCATGTAGCCTAATCATTACTGTACAAATTACAGATCGAGACACTTAAGGGGGATGTCAGCTTTTTACTATTGATGACCTATCCTCAAGATAGGTCATCAATATCAGATCGGCGGAGTCCAAGTCCCAGAACCCCCGCCGATCAGCTGTGTGAAGATAAGGCAGCGCTCATACAAGTGCTGCCTTCTCTGCTCTTTACCTGCTCGCCGCAGCAATTGCAGTGGAGAGCAGGTGTAATTATAAGTATGGTGTTCCCATTCCCTTCTATGGAACGCCTCTGTCCATTCAAGTCAATACTCCAGAGCTGTCCCATAGAAGTGAATGTGGATGCCATACTTGTAATTACACCTGCTCACCACTGCAATTGCTGCGGCGAGCAGGTAAACAGAGCAGAGAAGGCAGCGCTTGTATGAGCACTGCCTTCTCTTCAAATAGCTGATCGGCGGGGGTGCCAGGAGTCAGACCCCCACCGATCTGATATTAATGACTAGGAATGAACAAATCGACTTCAGCTGAAACATCCGAAGTCAATTTGCATAAACTTCATTTGAATATTGTATGGAGCGAACCAGAGTTCAGTTAATGTTTTTTTTACAGTAGAAATACATTTCTCAAGTTATTACGCAAAGTCATAACTTCAGCTCATTGGAGCCAATACATTCAAATATTGTACGGCGCACTTGCTCCGTACAGTATTCAGACGAAGTTTTAAGCAAAGTCGATTCGCTTATCCCTTGAAGATAGGTTATCAATAGTAAAAAATGGACAACCCCTTTAATTTCTCTGCCAGAGAAGTTTTGTAACGGCAGCGGTACAATATTAACACTTGACAGCAAACACTATGACATCAATGTTTGCACAAAGAAAGCACAGAGGCTCCTCCAGGTCTACTAGAATTATTCACTCCAAAAAGGCAACTATGATGACAGCAAGGAACACGAGGATGTCCTATGACTGCAATCATCATTAAACCAGAAAATTAGAGGGATACAAAGAAAGGCAAACAGAGGAGCCAGTAGGAGAACTTGTGGAGGAAATTAGATCAAGAAAAGGGCAGGAAGCAAAAAAAAGCACATTGCTTTGATGCCTGGAAAAAGTGACATCACCGGGCAAATTACAATGCAAGCATTATCTGTATTACAGATCTAAGGCTACAAGCACAAGGAATGAAAACACTACTTAAAGGGGTTCTCCAGGATTTACTTATTGATGACCATCATCAGGATAGGTCATCAATATGAGATCGATGGCGTCCAAAACCCAGCGATCAGCTGTTTCAGGGAGCGGTTGAGTGCGGCAGCCTTCTGGCAGCTGACCAAACACAGCGCCGTACATAGTATAGTGGCTGTGCTTGGTATTGCAGCTCATACCCATAGGGCTGAGCTGCGCCTAAGCCACGTGACCAACGTACAGTGACGTCAGTGGCCTAGGAAGAGGCCTAAGTGCTCAGTTTGCGCCTGGCCTCTTCATACTGCTGATTGGTGGGGTTCCTTTGAGTCAGACTCCTGCTGGTCCTGAGTGTAGGTCATCAATATGTAAATCCTGGAGAATCCCTTTAAAAATCATCTATTTCTAGTGGACGGCACATAAATGATTTTCAAAACGCTCACGGTGGATTTACACATAGGTATTTGTGGAGTTTTTCAGAACTTCTATGTTTTTAGTAGTGCTCTTTGGGGGCATTTCCACTGGAAAAAAAAAATAAAAAAAATAAAAAATAAACACACAGCAGATCAAGTCTATGGGAAACATGAAAAGCAGGACACACATGACTGACTTTTTTTCAATTTTGTGGTAATAGCACTTTTTCAGGAGTTTTTCCAACTTCCATGTAGCCCCAAAAAACTCTGACTCAAACCAAATTGTGAAAAACAAACAAATTTGTGAATGAAGGCGCCCTTAGTCTACACTGGCATAAGATATTCATTTCTATTAGTTTCTAGATGGATTTGGACTGTAGGTTGTTGACTTTTTTGTGCTAACTTTGCTTCAGTGATAGGGAAAAGCACCAAGCCCTGCCTTCCATTATTTAGCAGCTGTGCTGTATACCATATCAGGTGTGCAATGGTGGGAGGTATGGTGTAAGCAACACTAAAAGTAATCTTTTTAAGGTGCTTTTCATTCATTAATGGTAGAACAGAAGATAACGTAGTGTACTTTCAGCCACTTTACAATAGTAACAGCATTTATATCTTCAACCAACTGCAAATAATGAACATTCACGGAACTAGGATATTTGTTCAGCCTAATCAGCAAGGGGGACGTCAGCAAGTTCACGTATAGAAGACTAGGAACAGGAGCAGAGACAGCGCTACCTGTTACCAATACCTATAATAAATCAGTGCATGGAAAGTAGTCGTCAATAGTCAGCATCGTAGCCAACGGCTCATGGTGCAGGAGTTCAGCTTGGGCCCCCTTCCCTCAGTGCTTTCTGTGTCTTTTTATGCGGCACAAGGGTCTTTGGGCCCCTCAGGCTCCTGGGCCCGGTAGTGACTGCTACCTCTGCACCCCCTATAGCTAGGCCTATTTCAATAGCGTATGATATGGACCTATATATACTACCTGTATCCTCAAATCTACACACCACACTCTTGTGCACCGTACCTAACAGCGAGATAAGACACCCTAGATCAGTGATGGAGATCCTTTTACAGAACTAGTGCCCAAACTGCAACCCAAAATCCACTTATTTATCGCAAAGTGCCAACATGGAATTTAACCTGAATACTACAGTCCAATATAGTGTACTTTATCACTTAGCTAGAATATATTATAGATAATATACTAATGGCCTGCCTACATTCAGTGCGCTGCATAGCGCGCCCTGCACTGATGAATGGCAGGAAAAGTCTAAGGCATATTGGTACACCATAGACCTTTTATAAGGCATGGGTGCCCACAGAGAGGACTCTGAGTGCCGCCTCTGGCACCCATGCCATAGGATCGCCACCACTGATCTAGATAAAGGCCTGATGAACCCATAGATCAGGGATCTGCAACCTCCAGCACTCCAACTACAATTCCCAGAATGCTTCATTCACTTCTGTGGGAGTTAGAAGAGCTGAGCATGTTTGCACGATGGGAGCTGTAGTTTCACAGCAGCCGGACTGCCGAAGGTTGCCAATTCCTGCCACAGATCGTACATTTTAAATTTCAATATGGTTGGTCTTTTACCTTCTACTTAGAACTTCTTATTATGGGCTTAGGCGCCTTCATATGTGAACCTGGCTGATATATTCCCAGCCGCACCTTCTGCACTGATGGGCAAGTCATAGGCACAAGAATTCAGATTTACTAATGTGTCTGCAACAAAAGTGGTGCAAATTAGCACTATTTGGTGCATTTAGTGTTTCTACACTCTTTTCCCCCAATATGCTCGACAAGGGGGTGGAGATCCACTGTAAATGGGAAGAGCTTCACTGGAAATCCGGAGGGGTTTAATATGAACTCTGGCATAAAATCTGTCTGGAAGTAAGCCAACCAATACTTTGTACAGTGCTTTCTACAGTGCTTTTTACAGTCTTTCTATTGTTATTGTTTATCACATCCACACAACTGCCATCTTGTCCATGATGTCTATTGTGGTACTTGTGGTCCGCTGCGGGCATCCTCCACCGTATGCATTTTTGCGCTCCGCTAAATACATATGGTCGTGTGCATGAGGCATTATACCTTATGTCTGTGGAGGCTCCAATCCTGGTTTTGGCTCATAATCACTGATGGAAATCACTGACCAAATAACGGACTGTGTGAATTAAGTTTTAAAGAGAATGTGTCATCAGAAAATTACCTATTTTTAAATCCCATTTTCATGTTAAACATATTTTTTAAGAATTTTGGTGAAGTTTTTTTTTTACTTTTAGGGTACTTTCACACTAGCGTTATTCTTTTCCGGCATAGAGTTCCATCAAAAGGGCTCTATGCCGGAAAAGAACTGATCAGGCATATCCCCATGCAATCTGAATGGATAGAAATCTGCTCAGTTTGTATCAGTATGCCTTCCGCTCAGTCACTGTCAGGCGTTTGTTTGGACATGAATACCGCGTATGTCGGCATCATGTCCGCCCAAAATGCCTGATCAGTCGCCGGAATGCCGGATCCGGCATTAATTTACATTGACTTGTATTGGTGCCGGATCCGGCATTGAGAAACAACTGAAGGACGGATCCGCATGCGCAGACCGGGAAACCTGTGAAAAAGAGTGCAGGAAGGATCCGTCCATCCGCGTGACAAGCGGAGGGACGGATCCGTTCTTGCAATGCATTTGTAGACGGATCCGCATCCGGATCCGTCTACAAATGCTGTCAGTTGTGACACTAAATGGCGGATCCGGCAGGCAGCTCCGACGACGGAACTGCCTGCCAGATCACACCAACGCAAGTGTGAAAGTACCCTTAAATACCCTTCAGGACCAGCCTAGACTCAGGCCTCATTCACACAACAGTATTTTGCGGACCGTATACTGGCGGTTTTTTCAGTTCAGTATACTGAACCATTCACTTCAATGGGACCGCAAAAAATACTGAAGTGTCTCCGTATGCCTTCCGTTTCCGTTTTTCCATTCCGTTTAAATATAGAACATGTCCTATTATTGAAAAGCATACGGAAGTGCATCCGTATGTCTTCCGTATCCGTTCAGTTTTTTGCGGAACCATCTATTGAAAATTTTAAGACCAGCCCAATTTTTTCTAAGTTATTACTGTATACGCCATACGGAAAAACGGAACCGAAACGGAAACACAACGGAAGCAAAAAACGGAAAAACGGATCCGAAAAAACGGACCGCAAAACACTGAAAAAGACATACGGTCGTGTACATGAGGCCTCAAGCAAGCTTTTTTAGTTTTTTCATTAGCACATTTAAAGAGCTATAACTTTTCCAGTTTTCTGTCAAAGTAGCTTCATAAGGGTCTGTTTTTTGCAGAGTGAGTTATATTTTCCAATGGCACCATACTGGGCTAATAATAAACCTTATTTAATAACTTTTAAATAACTCTTTCTGGTGGCAATGTTAAAAAAACAGCAATTCAGCCATTGTTTCCTTACAGGGCAGACCTGGGGACATTGTTAGGACTACAGTTGAGCGAACCTATCTTTTGGTAGGTTTGAGTTTGGGGTTTAAGTGAATTACGTAATGGATTCCGTTCTCACACAATCCATCACGTAATTCAATGCCGGCATGCCGCATTATACAAGTGTATGGCCAGCAGAACTGAACCCTTCGGAGCTGGCCATACACTTGTATTATGTGGCATGCCAGCATTAAATTCCGTGATGGATTGTGCGAGAACGGAATCCATTACGTAATTCACTTAAACCCCGAACAACTCTAGTTAGGACCCTAGGAGCCATAGGAAATCATCATCACCTCATGAACTTGCTGCAGGGGTGCTAATAGTTTGACAAAGGGCACCCCATGTCTATGTACATCTACTTAGGCCTCGTTCACATCTCCGTTTGAAGATTCGGCAGGCTGTTCCGGCACAGAGCAGATCCTCTACTTCACCACTGGATCCCTGTTGACTGAAATGGGCATAAATGTCAGGTTTCGGCCAGACAGATAAAACGCTGCATGCATTTGCGACGGATCTCCGAAACTCAGCCTTGCAACGGTTTTTGTCCTGCCGAAATCCGGCATTTATGCTGGAAATCAGTGGGATCATCGCCGGACCAAATTGCAGTCAAAGGGGATCCAGCTTTGAAGTAGAGGATCCAGCTGGCTGCTCTGTGCCGGAACAAAAACGGCGTCTCCTTCTCCCAGGCCTGGAGCGCTGGCCAATTGCAGCGCTCAGCTCATATTCAGGATATAAGCTGGGCGATGCGATTGGCCAGTGCTCCAGCCCTGGGAGAAGGAGACGCCCAGGGCAGAAGAAGAAGTCTCCGCCCCAGGCAAAATTAGGAGAAGCAGCGAGCGCCGGTACTGGGGGCTACAGAGGACGAACGGAGCGGCACCCAGGGATACAAGTAAGTGCAGGGACATCCCTGGGTGCCGCTCTCCATGTACATAGCTTTGCCTAATAAACTGTGGACCAGTGAAAGGTCCTCTTTAAAGAGGTTTCCCAAGATTTTCTTTTACTGATGATAGGTTATCAGTGTCTGATCGGTGTTCAGCTGTGTGAGAAGGTTGCGACGTGGCCTTAAAGGTGCTTTTACACTTGCATTCTGAGGATCCAGCAGGCACTTCCGTCCCGCCGGATCCGTCAGAACGCAAGTCGCCTGAAAGCATTTGAAGACTGATCAGGATCCTGATCAGTCTTCGAAATGCTTTCAGGTTACCATGGCAGCCAGGATGCTACTGAAGTCCTGGCTGCCATGGTACTCCGCAGCAGTGTACTCACCTGCGCTGCGGCCGCTCCTTCATGATGTTACAGGTCCCCGCAGCGCATAGATCAATGCACCGCCCGGACCTGTGACGTCATGAAGGAGCGCCCGGAGGCCGGAGCGCAGGTAAGTACATTGCTGCAGCGTACCATGGCAGCCAGGACTTCAGTAGCGTTCTGGCTGCCATGGTAACCGATTGGAGCCCCAGCTTACACTGGGGCCCCGATTGCAACTGCTGCTGCGCATGCGCAGAGCTAAACGTCGGATCCGGCGATGCACCGAAACGATGTTTAGCTTAATTCCGGGTCCGGATTAATGTACTTCAATGGGCATTAATTCCGGATCTCTACGCCGGAGAGGTTTTGCGGTTTTGTCAACGTCCAAAAAAAACGTTCACGTACTGAACGGATGACATCCTGATGCATCCTGAACGGATTTCTCTCTATTCAGAATGCATTAGGATAATCCTGATCAGTTTCTTTCCAGCGTAGAGACCTGACGACGGATCTCTACGCCGGAAAGTAAAAACGCTAGTGTGAAAGCACCCTAACTCTGCTTTCCCTAGGCCAATGACGGCAGGTTCATCAGTCATGTGGCCTAGATGCAGCTCTGCCCCATAGATGTGAATGGGTATGAGCGCTATACAATGTATGGAGCTGTGCTAGGCAAGCTGCGAGAAGTGAAAACTCCAATTATATACCAGTAGCCACCGATCCTAGGGGATTTAAAGGGAATCTGTCACCATGTTCCTCGGTAGTAATCCAAGTGTAGTGTCAGATGTGAGCAGCTCTCCTGATTCAAACACTGTTTCCCTCGTTCCGATTCCTCACATTCTTGAGAATTCCATGAGTCACAGGGTCAGGCAGGGGAAATGTAATCTCGCCTGACCCAGTGTTCTTACGTGTGGGCAATCATCAGGCCTGTGTGCGTCAAATCCCAAATTGCTGGCGCACGTGTGAAAACACAGGGCTAGGCGAGATTATACCTCCCCTGCCTGGCCCTGTCACTCAAAGCTGGGGGTGGAGCAGGAAGCAATAAGAGGGGATTTTGGTGCAATGATGTGAAATGGTGCCACCCTTGTTGCACCAAGCAGCTTATGTGGTGACAGATTCCCTTTAAATCAGGGTTCCCCAACTCCAGTCCTCAGGGCCCACCTACCGGTCAGGATTTGAGAATATCCCACAGAATGAATGCCTGAGGTAAGTCCTGATGCATCAACACTAATTGTATCACCTTCTCAATACTAAGGAAATCCTGAAAACATGACCGGTAGGTGGGCCCCGAGGGCCGGAGTTGGGGGAGCACAGCTTTAAACGAAGAAACACCTACTAACAAGATTCTGAACAGTTGACCATTTACAACTTGGTGGCATTTCTAGCATTCCATGGATTCATGCTTGGAGAGGGTCCTCAAACACTAGGGTCTCAAGAGTGTCTTTGCCGCCCAACAACTCTCCAAAATTCCCTACTTTGCATTTTGTCTCTACTTTCAGCAAGCAGAACATTAAGGTATTAAGGTCTCTTTTACGCATCAGTGTCCGTGATGACATCCATGACAAGTTGGTCAGTGGTTCATCTGTGAACGATCAGTGTTTGGTCCATGTGTCTGTTTTTTGCCCTCCATGGGTCATCCATATAGTTTCCAGAGCATCTCCTAGCAATGATCCATGAAAACCATGGACCAGATATCTACGGCATTCGTGTTAGATTATAATGTGGACTAAATAGGGCATGCTTCCATGGTGTCACCACAGACCCATAGTCCATAGAAAACTGCTGATGAGTGAACAAACACATTAAAGTCAATGGATACGGAGCGGTCTGTGATTCACTGACGAGTATAAGAGACCTTATGTGTGGGTTTTTTTCAAAAACACCAACCACATTACATATTCTGCACCAGGGATCATCAACCTCCAGTACTCCAGCTGTTCTGAAACTACCAACTCCCAACATGCTCCATTTACTTATATGGGAGACACAAGAACAGTGTACATGCTGGGAGTTGTAATTTCACAGCATCTGGAGTGCCGAAGGTTGCCAACCCCTGCTCTACACATTACACAATATACCCAGAGCCAAAGCTAAAAACAATGGTGTTTTCTGGAGCCACGATGAATAATCCATCACACAATAGCATAACCAGTCATACAATACACGGAGAATGATTCCATTCAGCGTCTGCAATAACATGCAGCGAGGGGGGGGGGGGGGTAGTTATTATATACCTTTACTCATTGAATTCTACTTTTCTCATCTGTTATAGCAGCCAAACCCTAAAATATGAGCAAAACAATAAAATCTAAAAAACACAAAAAAAAAAAAAAACAAACAATAAAGAAATACTGCAAACAAATACGGATGCTCTGGGTGGGGATCGGACTTCCAGAATATGTATTTTGGGTCCCAGCTGTCAGCTATGCAACACATTTTACTAGACAACCTTTTGTAGAGTTCCAGATTAACCTCCTTAGTGATAATCCCTAGTGTGGCTCGGGGTTACATTACACTGCAAGCAGCGGTAACCCCGAACCACACTCGGGATTACCATGAGTTAATCTGAACGGCGCAAGGATGGATGTGGACAACACACAGTGTGCTGTCCGCATCTGCATTTCCGGAGCGCGGTGCGAACTTCTAGCCGCAGCTCCGAAAGATTGTACTGCTCCGGGTACAAAATGAATGAAGACATCGTACTGCCAGGGCAGAATGAACTGTAATTAGAGCACATAGGCTGGGCACCACATTCAGGTTTTTTGAAGCCAAAACCAGGAGTTATCCGAAAGAATAACAGTGCAACTTGCTTAGTTGCCCATAGCAACCAACCAGATTCCTCCTTTCATTTTTCAGAGCTCCTTTGCATAATAGAAGGTGGAAAGTGATTGGTTGCTATGGGCAACTAAAACTATCTGCACACAGGTAAGGGTTTTGAAACAGAAAATCTGTGCGGTTTTTCCTTTACACCAATATTGAGAAATCTTCCCCACAGCATCTTACCGCTAGTGTATTCTTCATGGCGTTTTCAATGAGGAGCCAGAAAGACAAAAACACTCACTTTCACACAGTCTGTGTGTTTGGTCAGAGATTTCCATCAGTGATTGTGAGCCAAAACCAGGAGTGGAAGCTACACAGAGATAAGGTACATGGTATTAGCTCACAATCACTGGTGGAAATCACTGACCAAACACAGACCGTGTGAAAGAGGTCTAAGTAACAAAAACACTAGTAGCAAAAAATAAAATAAAATAACACTTGTGTGTCCTGCTTTCCAAAGACCTGGAGCAGCGTTTTTACAGCCCAAAACGCCACAAAAATGCAAAAGCGCAGAAAAATACCGGTAACTAAGTGCTCATGCACAGGGCCATAGTTTCTGTATGCATCTGCAAGTTGCTTCTGCAGCCCCTCCAAAAAAAAAAATAATAATAAAAAAATAGAACATGTTCTATTCTTGTCAGTTTTGCGGAAATAAATGGTGGCATGCACTGGGCCGGGATCCGTGAACCCCAAAACACTTACAGACGTATGCATGAGCCCTACGGGTGGTGCTGAAGACGTTTTTATGCTATGCTTTTTCAGGGCCTCAAAAACTGACTAAGGCTACTCTCACACTAGAGTTGTTAGAATCCGGCGTTGCTGGAACTGCCTGCCGGATCTAGAAATCCGTATGCAAGCGGATATTTTTTTTCCGGATCCATTAGACTTATTCATTGAAATACCGGATCCGTCTTTCCGGTATCATCCAGAATAACGGATCCGGTATTTAATTTTTTTTCCCAAAGCCGGAAAGAACTCCGCATGCGCAGACCGGAAAACCGGATCCAGTGATGCGGCAGTTTCCGGAACACTTGGTACCGGATCCGGTATTATAACATTTCAATGGAAATTAATGCCGGCAAGTGCGGTACTGTTCCGGAATTTGGTCCAGTCATATACCGTACAAGGGACGGAATGGAAGACATCATGATTAGTGTTGAGTGAACTTGTATTTTAAGTTCGGCGTCCAAAGTTCGGGTTTGGGTTATCGTAGCATCCCGTTATGGATTCCGCTACCATGGACCATAACGGTATTTGGAATCCATAACGGGATTCTTCAATGAACCCGAACCGTGGACAACACTAAGGACCTGGGGTGACATCACGTGATCAGTGCAGGGGGCGTGGCTCAGCACCGGATTGGATAAGAGGTGACCCAGTACTGAGCCACGCCCCCTGTACTGATCACATGACGGTGACGTCACCCCAGGTCCTTAGTGTTGTCCAAGGTTCGGGTTCATTGAAGAATCCCCTTATGGATTCCAAATGCCGTTATGGTAGTGGAATCCATAACAGGATGCTTCGATAACCCGAACCCAAACTTTGGACCCCGAACTTAAAATACAAGTTCGCTCAACTCTAATCATGATGCATACTAAATGGATTGCTTTTCAATTCGGAATGCATTGGGACAAAACGGAAGCGTTTTTTCCCGGTATTGAGACCCTTTCAATACCAGAAAAGAATAATGCTAGTGCGAAAGTACTTTAACCTGTTCAAGCTTTTCTTTTTTTTTTGGGGGGGGGGGGGATTTTTATCCATACATTGTATTTTACCAACTTTGCAGGTGTTAAAATAATTGGCAACATGTCATTTGTGACAATTTTTTATGCCAAGTGACTTTAATAAATGACCCTCATTGAGTAGAACGGATGGCTTGGATGGATGAAAGTAGTGCAGGTTTCGGTGTTCTTCCTGAGGACCAATGAGCCTGGGAAAAATACCGACGTCTGGATACAAATGATTCAGCGGATCCATGTGCTATGTGTGGAAGGACGCAGACGCGAGTCGCTGACACGTGAATAAGCCCTGAGGCTGCGGCCTACACAGCGTCAGATTGATAATGGTGTCACAGCGCTGCGCTTAGGGTCCTTTCACACTTGCGTTCTGAGGATCCGGCAGGCACTTCCGTCCCGCCGGATCCGTCAGAACGCAAGTCGCCTGAAGCATTAGAAGACTGATCAGGATACTGATCAGTCTTCAAATTGCTTTCAGGTTACTATGGCAGCCAGGACGCTATTAAAGTCCTGGTTGCCATAGTAGTAGTGGGGAGCGGTATACCTACAGTCCGTGCGGCTCCCGGGGCGCTCCAGAATGACGTCAGAGCGCCCCATGCCCATGGATCACGTGATCCGGTCCTGAACTGAAGTCATCCTGATGCATCCTAAACGGATTTCTCTCCATTCTGAATGCATGGGGATGATCCTGATCAGGATTTTTCCGGCATAGAGACCCGACGACGGAACTCTATGCCGGAAAACAAAAACGCCAGTGTGAAAGGACCCTTAAAAGGATTCTGTCACCAGTTTTCACCCCTTTGAGCTAAACATATGCTCATGCTCAGGGTCTCTTCATGATGCAGCGCCGCCTTCCCAGAGTTCTGCGCCGCCTCCTACTTCTCTGTGCCGCCTCTCCCTTCCCCTGCTCCCGCGCACGAACTGCTGGCATCGGCTTCTTCTAGCGTAGTGCGCCTGCACTTCGCTAGAGAAAAGAAGCATCCAAGCAGTCCGTACGGGCACATCAGGCTGAGCCTGTGCGCACGCGCAGCATCTCACAGCGGGAGGAGGGGGAGGGAGAGGCGGCACAGAGAAGTAGGAGGCGGTGCTGGGCATCAACGGCAATGGCTGCGGCCGGGCACCCTGCATCCCTGGACATCTTATTTTTATGACTGACAGGTTATTAAAACCTGTTTTTTTGGAAAAACTAAGCTACAGATCGCATTTATAAGCCCACATTATGAATCATAAAGAGACCCTGAGCATGAGCATATGTTTAGCTCAAAGGGGTGAAAACTGGTGACAGAATCCCTTTAAGACCAGACAGTAGCAAAAAATCCAGACCTGATAGATCAAGTGTCGGAAGTTGCACACGACTTTTACGCTAATGACCTTACTATAAGTAACGTGTGACATCACAGTACAAAATAGTCGCAAAACAGCAAGTTGTAGACAAGCCGCACATATTTAGTTGTCACGTTGATTATGTAAGACGTGCAACAAATGTCGCGCTGCAGCCTTACGCCTCATCCATTGCTGGGTTTGCACAGATAATTGCGCCTTTCACTGAATATCGAAAACCGCAACATGTCAAATCAAACGTAGAGATGCCTAAAGATTACAACGTAGATTTTTAGCCTTCGGCTGTCCGTGAACATGAGGTGAACACCAGTCAGAGACACGACCCCCTAATAGACAGAATCACAATCATATATACAGTATAAGGGCTTGTGCACGCGTTTTTTTGCAGCCCGTATGCGGAAACATACCAAAAATGTCGTTTCTGTATGTCTCCATGTCTGTTCCGCAAAAAAGATAGAACATGTCCTATTCTTGTCCATTTTGCAAACAAGGCTAGGCATGGTTACAATGGATCCTCAAAAACAGATGCAATACGGTTGTTCCCCCGCATTTTTTGCAGATCCGTGTTTTGCGGACCGCAAAATACATACAGTCGTGTGCATGAGCCCTTAAGCCTTATTCACACATCTGTGTCCATGCTTAAATCCATGAAAAGGTGGTCAGTGATGCATCTGAAGATGTCCATGATGGATCCATGTGTCCGTTTTTTTCTGTCCATGTGTCATCCGTGTTTCACGGACACTGAACAGCTGAAAACTAATTTTCAAAGCATCTCTTCCTAATAATCCGTGGAACTATAATGGGTGTGATGGATTCGTGAACACGGACCAAACAGAGCGTGCATCCGTGATAAAAACACAGACAATGGTAAAAAAAAAACGTATTAAAATGCATGGGTACGTGTACTGTCCGTGGAACACTGACATGTAAATGAGGCATAGGCCTCTTGCACACGACCGTATGCCCTCCGAGACATATGGTCCGTGAGCAGGCCATATGTCCCGGAACGTCATTGATCATGCGCACGGGAGCGCACAGCATCATAGGTTACAATGATGCTGTGCACGTTGGGCTGCCCGCGGGGCTATTGTCCTGCACTTATGATGATCTTATGAGTGCAGTACAATAGCCTGACGTGCACAGCATCATTGTAATCAATGATGCTGTGCGCTCCCGTGCGCGATCAATGCCGCTCCGGGAGATATGGCCGCTCACGGACCGTATATCTCGGAGGGTATACGGCCGTGTGCAAGAGGACTTTGGGCAGAATGTGCGTGTAAGGGTGAATTCACACACGGCAGCCATCTCTGCCACTCTCATTCATCAGCATGATGTTGGCAGAAATCCACGTGTATGCTGCAGAAACAACCCTGTATCGACTAATGGAACGGATTTTTCACGTGCAAAAATCTGCTGTGTGTAAATATGCCCTTCATCTATTTTAAAGGGGTTCTCTGCTATTGCCACTGACCATCAGCACCCCCATAGAACAGCGACCAGCAACCTTCCTGACCCCAGCAGCTGTGAAACCACAACTCCCAGCATGCACTCTTACTCATCTGTTCTTGTAACTCCCATAGAAGTGAACAGAGGATCCTGAGGGTTGTAGTTTCAGAACAGCTGGAGGTTGCTGATCCCTTCTACAGATCTTCTATAGGTGCCATCATCTGTTTATAGCGCAGGACAACATGGCATACAACACATTCAATGAGGCTGGGTGGTTTACTTCTAGTCATAGTAGAGAACCCCTTTAAGTCTAATTAAAAAATATATATATATATATACATACACACCAGTGATTACAGGGGAATGCCCCCCAAAAGAGAAATCTTACATATAGCAGACAGGAATGAATGAATGAATGACATACAAGCTGGATGCCAGCAGTGTGCAGGGCACCTCGGTAAGTGGCACACTACTACCTCTCCATGTAAGCTCCCCAGGTAGGCTGCAGCCCAGAATGAGCACTGCAGGGTGATGCCCCGTCTGCCGGGCACAGCATCCTTCCCTGACAGTGCAGGGTGCCCACACCACTCACCTCCTGAAGTCAAAGGGCATGGTGTACCGCCTCCCACTGCCACTGGGCGCTGATTTAAAGGGGCCGCCGCGCTGGTCCAGGCAGACAGTGTCAGCACCCTCTTCAAGCCTGCCGGCTAGACACAAAGGAACTGTCGTCAGCAGCCTCACCGGCGGCCTGTGATTGGAGGCGGGCGGCCCGAGGAGGAGAGGACACATCCGGTGTAAAGAGCTGCAGCCACGTGGGGTGTTCTTCTAAGTGCCTGAGTGCTGGCATCGCGGCTCTGCATCCTGCTTCCTGGAGCACTGATTGCCTGGCACCTGCACAGGGAGAGCATTATGTGCCCCACTGCTGCTGCCAGTAACCCTCTGTATGGACTGCCAGCCACTTCCCCCACCCTCATCAGGGGTTCATGATAGGGCCTCCTCTGGCTGCTAAACCCACTAGCCATCTAGGGCATTTTATAAGTGCCACTTTCCAGGTTAAAACCGCAGCAATTTCTGCTAAAACTGGCGCAACTCCTAGCAGTGATCCATGAAAGCCATGACCAAAGAGATGGCATCCATGTTGTGTCCGTGGTTTTCACAGCTTCATAGACTATAATGTGCACGAGGGACCCGTAATCATTGACATAAACGGGTCACGGTCCATGGAAAACCACTGATATGTGAATACACACTTTAAAGGGCGTCTGTGAGCACATGTCACTATGTCAAATGGGCACCAGCTGGCCAACCGTGGTTGTCAGCAGAGTCCCGTGATGTCTCTGGCATCTCCATATGTTTTTTATGATATGCATATTTGCACCTAGGTGCAATGAGGGTGGGGCCATTGCACCCAGAGGCTCCTCTCCCTGTCATAAGTAAAGGGATGAAGATTGCCCGGCGGTCCCACCCCTTCACTGCAGGGGTGCACAACCTGCGGCCCTCAATACCATTCTATGCGGCCCCCAACCATCTGGTAACAGACATTTATGTCTGTCTTGTGGCTGCTCACATGTATCTTTCATGTATTCTCCCATTAGATGGGAGTACTAGAAGTGTAACTAGACATTATTAATATATACTGTGTGTTCAATATGCCATAAATATAGTATTTCACTTGATAATACCCCTTTAAAGTTTATTTTCGGGCCCTTGGAATTGGTTCAGGTTGGCAATGTGGCCCCCAACCAGAAAAGGTTGTGCACCCCTGCTTTACTGTGTGTGTACAGAACGCAATCCCGTGAGGCTTCAGGATGTCTATCACAGCAGTAAGGGTGCGGCATAGAAGACAGGGAGGGGAACCTCTGGGTGCAATGTCACTACCCTTGTTGCACCTAGGGAGTGATTTGCATATTATAAAAAGTATCTTTTTCGGAGGATTGATGGAACATATGGAGATGCCAGATACATCACGAGACTCTGCTTACAAGCACGGATGGACAGCTGCCGACCGTTTGACATAGCGGTATGTGGTAAGAGATTGCCTTTAAAGTCAATGGATACGTGAGCGGTCCTAACGTGTGAAAGAGGCCTCACCCCTCCTATGGTTTATTAATATAAATAATAAACCCCGTCCTGAAAGTGACTCCCTACCCCAGTCGAGGCGACCGGTGCTGCTGTAGAAGACTGGCGAGCCTGAGAGGACACATCGTCCTGCTAACGGTAGGGTTTATGGGGACAATAACCAGATCACTGATGGAGCGCATAGGTGGAAGGGTCCGCTATAACACGGGTATTTGGTTGTATTGTACGAGCACTTAGTTGTTTGCCTAATAAATATTGATCCTCTTACCCACCAAGCGTGTCCGGTGTACAGAAAAGGTTAGAAGTGTCTGTCATCTGCCTCTGTAAGGTCCACTGACTGTCTGTCAGCACACGTGCATTCATGTGTTCCACACTGAGCTGCTGAGAGTGCATTCGACACCCTCTAAGTTTCCAGGGCTAAGCCTCAGATACCTTCTAAGCAGGGGCGTAGGAAGCGGGGGGGACAAGGGGGTCGGATCCCCCCCAAGAAATAATGCGGGGGGGACGGGTATGCAAAAATCCCCCAAGCTTTCGCAGGGCAATGTGTGCGGCGGTGGCGGGGCACAGGGAGATGAACGCTTCCATTGTGGAAGCGTTCATCTCCATAGTCATCTGTATCGCCGTCCCCAGGACAGCGATACAGATGGCTGTGCTGCGGAGCAGGAGAGGGAGAGGCGTCTCCCTTCCCTGCTCCTCTGATAGGCTGCCAGCACTAGGCCGGCAGCCTATCAGATGTTGGTACAGGCGGCGCGATTACGCCATCGCGCCGTCTGTGAGCCGTACAGCGCGGGACACAGGCCGGAAGAGTATAAGTGTCTTGTTTTGTGTGTGTGTGTGTTTTTTGTTTTTTTAACCGGACCCACTGGCCCATCAGGAGGGGAGGGGAGAGATTTTTGGCACTTGGGGGGGGGGGGCGGAGAAATGTGGGTGTGGCTTGAGGGTGGGCGGGGACACAAGGGCCCCATAAGTGCTGTCCCCCCCAGATTTTTGGGGCTTCCTACGCCCCTGCTTCTAAGTACACCCTGACAGCTTCATTGGCCAAGGTGTCTTCCATACAGAGGGTTTGTATCGCACTGCTTAGAAGTCTTGTCCATCCCTGTCTAAGGGTGAATCCACGTGCAGCAGATTTCTTGCAGATATTCCTCTAACTGTCCAATTCATCTTGCAGAAGTTCCTGCAACAAATGTGCTATGTGTGAATGCACCAAAAGAGCTTTCAGTAGTAGAAGTAGATAAAGCTGGGTATACACGTAAGATACGACTGCTCTCATTCCTGCTCCTCTCATGTGTATGCATGCTCAGCATATGTAGTGATTGGGGAGAGGGGAGAAAGCCACTGCCTGAGGAGTCTTATCTCTGAAAGCCAACATGTCCGATTCTTATCTCCCTGATATATGCTGTCGGCAGAGAGTCAGGAGGCCACATCCACATTAGATGTCAACTGTACCCAGTGAAATCATGAGGTTCTTCCGGCAATATAGAGCTACCAGCAGTCTTCAGAAATGCTTGTACATGCCCTCATCCCGCCTAGACTACTGTAACAGCCTCCTGTGTGGGCTCTCCCATCTAGCACCCTTGCGCCCCTGCAATCTATTTTCAACTCTGCTGCCCGATTAATCCTACTGTCCTCCTAGTTACTCCTCCGTTTCTTTTCTCAGCCAATCCCTTCATTGGCTCTCCATTGCCCAGAAACTCCAGTACAAAAGACCAACTAGGATATACAAGGCTATCCACAACCTGTCCCCTCCATACATCTGTGACCTGATCTCCCGCTACATTCCCACATGCAACTTTCGATCCTCACAAGACTTCCTTTTTTACTCTCCTCTTATCTGCTCTTCCTGCCTCCAATATTTCTCCCGTGCATCCCCTGTACTATGAAATTCTCTACCCCAACATATCAGATGCTCAATTACCATGGAAACCTCCAAAAGAAACCTGAAAACGTATCTCTTCTGCCAAGCCTACAACCTACAGTGACCCTGCTGCCACTATACCACCTTGACCAGCTTTACCCTCACCTACTGTCTCCTTTCCCCATACCTTGTAGATTGTAAGCCCTCGTGGACAGGGCCCTCTCTCCGTCTCTACCAGTTAGTAACTCGTCTTGTTCACACTTATTGTTTTTGTTTTATATTATATACAGTGCTGCCCATAATTATTCATACCCTTGGCAAATTTTGACTTAAAGTTACTTTTATTCAACCAGCAAGTCATTTTTTGATGGAAAATGACATAGGTGTCTCCCAAAAGATAATAAGACGATGTACAAGAGGCATTATTGTGGAAAAAAAACATTTCTCAGCTTTTATTTACATTTGAGCAAAAAGTGTCCAGTCCAAAATTATTCATACCCTTCACAATAATCAATATTGGCTATTACAGCAATCAAACAGTTCCTATAATTGCAGACCAGCTTTTTGCGTGTCTCCACAGGTATTTTTGCCCATTGATCTTTAGCAATGAGCTCCGAATCTTTCAGGTTGGAGGGTCTTCTTGCCATCACCCTCATCTTTAGCTCCCTCCACAGAATCTCAATTGGATTCAAGTCTGGACTCTTGCTGGGCCACTCTAAAACGTTAATGTTGTTGTCTGCTAACCATTTCTTCACCACTTTGCTGTGTGTTTTGGGTCATTGTCATGCTGAAATGTCCACTGGTGCCCAAAGCCAAGTTTCTCTGCAGACTGCCTGATGTTGTCGTTGAGAATCCTTATGTATTGCTCTTTTTTTCATGGTGCCGTTTACTGTCATTAGGTTCCCTGGTCCATTGGCTGAAAAACACCCCCAAAGCATTAGGTTCCCACCACCATTTTGGACAGTGGGGATGGTGTTCTTTGGGTTGAAGGCTTCTCCTTTTTTACGCCAAATGAAGGAAACATCATTGTGACCAAACAATTCAATTTTTGTTTTATCTGACCATAACACAGAGGACCAGAAGTCGTCTTCTTTGTCCAGGTGAGCTTTTGCAAAGTCCAAGCGAGCTTTTGTGTTCCTTATCTGGAGAAGTGGCGTCCTCCTTGGTCTGCATCCGTGGAACCCAGCAGTGTGCAGTGTCCGTTGGATTGTCTGCCTGGAGACATTGCCATCAGCAGAGCCCAGATTCACCAGGATGGCCTTGGTGGTGATCCTTGGCTTCTTTTTCACCTCTCTAACTATCCTCCTGGCCAGCATAGGTGTCACTTTTGGCTTCCGACCACGTCCTCTGAGATTTTCCACAGTTCGGAACATCTTGTAATTTTTAATAATACTTTGCACTGCAGCCACTGGAACTTGAAAACATTTAGAAATGGCCTTGTAGCCCTTTCCTGACTTGTGAGCAGCCACAATGCGCAGCCACAGGTCCTCACTGAGCTCCTTTGTCTTAGCCATGACTGTCCACAAACCAACTGCAGAGAGCTGCTGTTTTTCACCTGTTGAGTTGATTAAACCAGCTGTTCCCAATTAATCAGGGTAATTTGGATGCTCTAGAACAGCTTGGACTATTTGGAATGGTATAGAACTTTGGATTTTCCCACAGACTGACAGTTTGTGAAGGGTATGAATAATTTTGGACTGGACACTTTTTGCTCAAATGTAAATAAAAGCTGAGAAATGTTTTTTTTCCACAATAATGCGTCTTCCCGTCAAAAAATTACTTGCGCTGGTTAAATAAAAGCAACTTTAAGTCAAAATTTGAATAATTATGGGCACACTGTATGTACACGCTTTTTCACATGTACAGCTCCATGGGCTGAATGTTACTGGAAAATGTCTTCAATCTGCTGCCAGGTGTCTGAGCATAAGGGGCATAACTACCATAGTGGCAGACCATGGGACTGCTATGGGGCCCAGGGCAAATGGGGGCCAAGTCTTAGTTGGGATTATCTTCTTTTCTACTGGAGGTGAAAACTTAGTCAGGACTGTACATTCTAAGGCTACATGCACACAACAGTTCTCTTTTGCTGTCCGCAAATCGGGATGCGCAAAAAAAACTGATGGTCCTTTGTTTTCACTGATCCCTTGTAATAAATGCCTATCCTCGTCCGCAAATGAGAAAAAAGTAGGACATGCGCTACTTTTTTTGCTGAAGGGAAACACGGACAACGGACGCGGAACACAAACGGATGAACTGTCAGCATTTTTTTGCTGACCCATTGAAATCCTATCCTATCCTATCTGCAAAAATAACTGAAACGGAAGCCAAGAAAAACAACTGTCGTGTGCATGTAGCCTAAAGGAACAACTTTTTGCATATTAAGCAGTTGAAAAATGGCCCAAGTGTCATTGAAAAGGGTTTAGACAGAAGCCCTTCTGTCCTGTGTGGGGGGCCTGGTTAGATCCTTGCTATGGGGCCCTTACTTCTCTATGTACGCCACTGCTGAGCATATATATGGTAGAGTCACAGTAGATCTCTATCAAACATTTGTTGACTCGTCAGCTAACTAAGGTATATATGGCTGATCTTCTGGATTCCCTTAGTAAAACAAGGCAGCCTCTTGCACCTGTTGAATACTCCCACCCTGAACTCTCATATATACCTTAATATGCAAATACAATACTTCTTCGTTCTTTTCTCTGATGCCTTGTGTGATGAAGCTTAGCTGACGCCTTCATCTTCAAATCACTCAGTTCCGTCTAGATTTGCTCTTTTGTATGTTCTACTCTAAGCCATGTATTTAAGACTTTGATTACCATATCGGTGATCTCCTCTTGGCTATCAATAAACTTTACCAGAACCTCAATTTCTTTCCTCTCCAAGAGTGAGGCTGTTGTCTCATCCTCTGAACTGTAATATGCGACCTATTGGATCATTCATATGGAGTGGAATGTTGGCACACAAGCACAATAGAAATTTTTATGAGTCCAAGAGCCCTAAGGCTGGTCATACACATTAGATAGCTGTTGGCTGAATGAGCCATCTCTCTAATTACTCCATACACGTGCATGTTCAGCAGTGCTAAGTTTGCATGTGCTCTCAACAGGGACAGGGGAGTAGGTCCCTGACACACACCTCTGGCTGTGATTTATTCCTCCACGCCTGCTGTTGGTGGGACTCAGGAGACTCTGTATATTAGATGGTTGACTGGTACCACTGAAATTTTGGCAGGTTCAGCTGACTTAAAGGGGTTCTCTAAGCTTTTAATATTAATGACGTGTCTTCCTTCTTTCTTCCTGCTCACCATAGGCATAGTAGCAGGAAGAGAGAATGCTGACGGCACGCACCTTCCTTTCATAGAGCTGAACGGCGGAGGTGCCAGGTGTTTGACCCCCGCCGATCTGATATTGATGACCTATCCTGAGGATAGGTCATCAATATTAAAAGACCAGAGAACCCCTATAATGTCGTTTTACATGGGCTGATTTATCAGTCTATTATTGGGAATGAACAAAATGTTCCTAGTAGTGGTGAGCGAATCAACTGTGCAGCCTTGAGATAGAAAGTGCCAGGCGAGATGTCCAACCCTGTCAATCAAGGAGGAAGGGGAATCTCTTGAACAACGGGGCCAGCCCCTCACTGCTCTAGCAGGCTGATTTTTTTGCTAATTTTATTTGTATGAATTGATTTACTCATAACTAATTCCTAATAATTGCCTGATTGTCAGGGAGGTGAGGGCTGCGCTTACATGCAGGAATCACCTCCTCTATATGGAGACAAGCAATAGCTGTTGCTATCTCTTGTCTCCATGCAGTTGCATTGTTTCTGGGCAGCAATGAGGAAGATCTGCTGCACAGAAACAATGATTTTAGGTGCCAGCCAAGAGCAGGGGTACACCTAGCCTTTCTACTGCCTAAGGCGAAAATTAAAGCAGCATCCCCCCCCTTCCCCTCCCTGAATCCCTATACCAAATTCCCAACCTAACCCCTTTCCTTCCTAACATTACATACATCACTACAAAACATACAGGATAATACAGCGCTCCTTACCTCTTACATCCAGTGATGTCTCTATCTTCTCCATTCAGACCAGACCACCATGATGATTTTTCACTCATCTGCAGCTCATCTACACTCACCTCTCTGCAGTTTGACAAAAATACATCGTAGTTTCCTACTTTTCCATCATCCTCCCACCTTCTGGACAAATCATCCTACCACCCCCAATACTGTGCCACTGTGCTCCCCAATATTATACTGCAGAAACAGAACAACCTCCTGATAATACTAGTACCACAGAGATGATGCTCCCTTCATTAACTTTTGGCACACAGTGGCCTAAAATAACTGCGCCCAGCAAATACTGTCCCTGACACTAATAGTGTAAACATTATGTCCCCCAAAAATAAGCTAAGCTGATACTGTGCCAGAGTGCACCCACAGTAATAGCGCTCCCCAAAGTCCCAGCAATAGTAATAATTCTCTGCCAGAGCACACCTGGTAGTAATAGTGCTTCTACAGGGCCACCAACATGTCCCCACTGTGCCCCAGAAGTGATAATGCTTCCATAGCCCCTTAAAATAAGCACCAGTAGAAAAAATGTCCCTGTTATGTGGGCCAGTACAAAAAATGCGCCCTCTTAGCGCCCCCAGTTGGGCTAATGTAACTATAGTACCCCCATAATGTGTGCCAGTATAAAATATCGCTATATAATGCCCCCAAGTCAATGTCCCCGTAGTGCTCCTCTCTCTCCTTCCCCATAGTGCCCTCATAATGTGCCAGTATAAAATTCCCCTATATAGTGCCCCCAGTAAATACCCCTATAGTGTTCCTCTCCCCCTTCCTCATAGTGCCCCCCATTATGTTCTAGTATAAAATACCCCTTCTTAGTGCCCCTAGTAGATGCTCCCATAGTGTTCCTTCCTCACTTCCCCATAATGCCCCCCATAATGTGCCATTATAAAATACCCCTTCTTAGTGCCCCCAGTAGATGCCCCCATGGTGTTCCCTCCACCTTCCCTATAGTGCTCCCCATATAAAATACCCCTTCCTAGTGCCCCCTTGGTGTTCCTCTCCCCCATTCCCCATAGTGTGACCCATATAAAATACCCCTTCTTTGTGCCCTCAGTAGATGCTCCCATTTTTGTTGAGTATGATGCTTAAATAAAGAAGTGGTGAACGATGGTGAGTGCCGTCCGTCTTGTGTAATCTTCAATGTGAAGCTAGATGCTCCTGTAGTGCTGCTGTCCTCCCTTCCCCCATGGTTCCTCCCATAATGGGCCAGTAAAAAATACCCCTTCTTAGTGCCCTTAGATGCCCCCATAGTGCTCCTCTCCTGCATTGTGCCAAATAAAAAAAATAAACATATACTTACCTCCATGCGGCTGGCAGCAATGCGATGCAGACCTCTTCCGGCCTGTGTCCTGCACTGTACGGCTCAGGTGGCACAGTTATGTCATAATGTCACCTGCATCGGCCTCTAATACGCTACAGGCACTAGACCTGTAGTCTATCAGAGGAATGGGGAAGGGAGACACCTCTCCCCTGCCCCTCCTTAGCAAACATCCGTTTAGCTGTCCTGAGGATGGCGATACAGATGAATATAGAGATGAGCGCTTCCACAGTGGAAGCGCTCATCTCCGATTGCCCTGCTGCCACCACCGCCCTCACTTATCTCCAGGGCCACGCCACCTGAGGCGATTGCCTCACCTTGCCTAATTGATGCTGCAGCCCTGGCCAAGAGAAACCACTTACCCGATGAATTAATGTTTTCTTATTCATCAGGTGATCGCTAGCACTTTTTACACGGGTCTATTGTCGGGAACGAACGTTTCTACAAATACTCATACCCAATAATAGGTCAGATTGTTCGTCTATGTAAAAGGACCATTATGCTCGGCAGAGATGCTGTATGTTGGATCTCGATCAATCTGCTTCTGATAAGCTATCCTAAGGGATAGGTCATCAATATCTAGATTTTGGAAAATTCTTTAATATGGCATCAGATAAAACTTTATATTAAGTATGGTAGGACTCTGGTTACTTTCACTTTTTTTTACTTGTTTAAATGGCTTGGGCAGAAGTTTTAAAGGGGTTTTCCACGATTTTCATATTAATGGTCATCAATATCAGATCGGCGGGGATCCAACTCCCGACACCTCAGCTGAACAGCTGTTTGAGCAAGTCGCGGATCTTACTGGACCCTTGGTGATCTCTGCAGCCTCCTTGCAGCTTATCAAACACGATGCTGTCCATTTGATTGCAACTGTACTCGATATTGCAGCTTAAGCCCATTCACTTTAATGGGACTGAGCTGCGCCTAGGTCATGCAAGCTATACATTTAATAAATATTCATGTGCCTGTTTCTTCCTTAAGTTCACAAAATATAAATTTTTTTAACTTCAGATTAGTATATTTGTACACAGGATCAGCTCTGTTTATCTAGCAGCTGCCTTCTGACTTTCACTTAGTCTTGTGATGTCTCCTCTTAAGTTTCTCCAACTTACCATTTTCACGCTGCTTCCGTCACTCAGATTCTCTCTTTGATCTGTGTTCTTTGAATCCTGGTGCCATGCGCCTCCCAGGACTGCCAAACTTCTTTTATGTCTTTTTTTTTTGTCCTGGACAACTTAGGCGACTTTCACACTCGCGTTTTGTGCGGATCCATCATGGACCGATCCGTTCAGATAATACAACCGCCTGCATCCGTTCAGAACGGATCCGTTTGTATTATATGTAACATAACACCATTCAAAGTCAATGGAGGACGGATCCGTTTTCTATTGTGCCAGATTGTGTCAGTGAAAACGTTTGGCTCAGTTTCATCAGATGGGCACCAAAGCTTATGGAGACTGAGCGGATGCAAACTGATGCATTCTGAGCGGTTCTTTTTCATTCAGAATGCATTAGAATGGAAACTGAACCTTTTTGGACCGCTTGTGAGAGCCCTGAACGGATCTCACAAACGGAAAGCCAAAACGCGAGTGTAAATGTAGACCAAGTCAAAAAAACTAAACTTGTTAGCTTACTGTGCAAACCTGCCTCAACACATAATGAGCATTCTGCAGATTTTAAAATCTGCACAGATTTTATCTGCTATGCGTGGAAGCGGTTTTTAATATCTCATCCACTTTTCAATATCTCATCCACACCGAAATTCTGCAACCATTCCACCCCTACTAAACTGACTCTAATAGATACATGCATGTTATTATAACTCTATGTATGTAATTATAATTTCATGCTTAGCTGAAGCCACGTAGGCCTCTTACAAACTTGCCCTATTGGGAACTTATAATATAGGCATATACTGTACCCCAGTCTGCCTGTTACAGCTAGTTTTTCCTACAGATTCAATGAGAAAAGGTAATGATCATATGCTGTATAACATAAGTATTTAGTTAAAATGCAGTTCTTTATGGTGGCAGTACACATGGTGTCTACAACCCTGTGGCATGAAATGCTGTGATCATGGACCCATGGGGCTAATAAACATGGCTGTATTATGGCAGTTTTTTACAGAGCTGTAAAGGGGCTGCTATAGTGGTATCCAGAGAATGAGATCCAGAGAATATTTCTTGGGGTGGGTATCTGCCTGTGATCTAACTTTTCCCAGTTATGGAAAACCATTTAAATGTAGCCATGCTACCAGGCTGTCATTACTGAAGCATATATCTACGCAGAAGGAGGAGACATTATACTGTACTATAGTACTACAAACATTGACAGCCATACACACTCAAGGATTACTAGTGGTATGGTGAAAGGACCTGGTCAATCGCACCCTGAACTTCAGCGGAAAAAAATCCAACTCGGTAGATCAAAAGGCTAACAGATTATCGGTTGTTGATGGGTGAGATCATGTTAACCTTACTGAGTCAGTCATTATCTTATATTTATGGCCACCTTAATTAGTTCACTTTCTTGGCAGAAGAAGAGAAGTGGTAATCTGATTTTACAGAGCCATTATGTGCAGATAAAAATTTCCACAAGTGTTACATAAAAAAGTTTTAATCCTTTGACTCCATGGTATGTCAAGGGCCTTAGGCACCGTGACATAGCTTTATGTTCAGTTGATTATGCGGGCACTGCCATTGAGTTCATGCGACTCTCGGTATCCTAGCCGATCAACTTTTTAAAGGGTCCACAGGGCTCATGCAAGCACTGCAACACCTGGCACCAGTTGCACCACCCCTACTAAGTAGATGGCATGCTGCTAGACAGACCGATATAAAAACTGAAGAGGCCGCAGTGTTCACACAAGCCCCTTTAAACAGCTAATTGGGGGTGCTAAATCAGTCCCTCGCCAATATGATACTGATGGTCTATGCTGTTGATAGGCCATCAATATTCTGCATTGGGAAAAAAAAAAATGTAAGCGTCTGAGCAATGACCTATTGAATACTTACTATAGAAATTTGAGGAGCGTCTTGTTCTAAAGTGGCATGAGTGGTGCAAAACTCCCCACTTGTGCAAAAATGTGCAACTTTTGTATGCCCTGCCATACTGGCGAGATAAAGTGTGCCCTTTGCCTTCCCAGCTCATAACTATCATCTCTACATTCCCAGAGTTTTGCCTGTCTGTCATATATATGACATTCCTCACAGTTTGTTAAAATATCTTCATGCAGAGAAAGGTATTAAAGGTAGTAAAGCATAAAGCATAATGACACGGTAGATAAACATTTGTCCAGGATGTAACACAAAGCACTGCTTCCTTCTGGAGTCTAAGGCGCCAAAGGAAAATGTTGTATTTATATGCCAACTTCACAGATCTGTAGTTTCACACCAGCCGCACAAGTCTAGCAGGACCTGTGCCTGTGTTAGCTAACCTCTCTCTATGGGAAAGTGCAGGAGGTGAGGTGGTAAGTATTAGATTTCAAAGTGCAGAACACAGTCAGTCTTTATGGCAACCAGTTCTGAGGGCAACACAAACATCCCAGATGGCCAGAACTGCGAGGCTTTTAGATTTCTTTGCCTGAATCGTTTCCATTTATCAGAATGGGATAGATTTTTGCAGGAAGCACATGGTTTTCTGCAAACTCAAGTGAATGCAACAGTTGAAGACATTTCTGCAACAAATCTGCTATGTGTGAATATACGGTACATTTGGTCAACTTTGACTCAGTGCCACTCTCATTCACTGTATAGGCTGTATAGAGTTTTCTGAGAATTTTATACTGATAACCTATCCTCAGGATAGTTCATCAGTATCTGATCGTGGGGGTCCTGTAAGCGGCGTGGCCTTCTCTCTGCTTTTCCTAGGCCAGTAACGACACGTTCATGTGTCATGTGGCCCAAGCACAGCTTAGACCCATAGAAGTGCATGGGGCTGAGCGTGATATCAAGCCGCTTAGCTATGTACGATGCTGTGCTTGGTAAGCAGCTGATCGGCAGCAGTTGCAGGCATCGGACCCTCACCGATCAGATGCTGATAACCTATCCTGAGGATAGGTCATCAGTAAAAAAAAAAATCTCAAAAGACTCCTTTAATATTCCATGCATACACAGGCTAGTGAACTTCAGTGACTTACTTCTGGCTTTTGGTCTCACCACATCTTTTGATCTAGTCCTTCCCCTGCTTGTTACCTTAGCTATATTCTCATGGATTTCCCTTCTAAGCCATGGGCGGAGTGAGAACTTTAATTGTCCCTGAAAAAGAAGTGGACCCAATGTTGAAGGAGGGTCCAAATTGACAGGAGGTGGGGCCAGCAATACCTTAGTATTGCATTAAATACAGTGGAATTGAGGAGGACATAAGTACCTGATGCTCCAGCATTAAAGAGGTTATCTGAGACTAAAAAATGCCCTGGCCCCTCACACTAAATCTACTTACCTGGCTCCCCGCTCCTGGTCCCCACACCTCTGCTGCTGCTTCTCCCTGTACGCAGATGAAAACATCCGGTGTCGGAGGCAAGCAGCCAATGGCTGGCGGTGACAGGAACGAGCCTCTCTAGCATCACCGCCTGCCATTGGCTGTAGCATCAGCCGTGCAGGGAACAGAAGCGGTGTGGGGAGCCAGGTAAGTAGAATCAGTGTGAGGGGCCCGGTTGTATGGGGGGTATTTTTTATTCTTGGATAACCCCTTTAATTATTGCTGAGAGCAGCAGATTGTTACCCATAATGGGGTCATGGATGGCACTCTTGGCATCGTCCCACAGAGAAATCTCCTTGTACGGTCTCTGGCCAGTCTGGCCCTGTGCTAATGTAATTGGGTGCCTTATTTCATCACCTTACCTTTACCTTTGCTTGACTATAAACACTATCACTTTGCACACAGCCAAGTCTATTACACCTGGTGAGGATTTTTGTAAGGCCTGGCCATTTATGCCCCTAAGGAGCCATTTACATGGGGCAATGTTACCCTGAAGGATCATTGTCACGAATGCTTATTCCTGATTATTACTCAGTGGGAATATGCCCAGTGATGGAACATCAAGCCATAAATGCTCATTTGTCATTGATTGCGTCTTATACGCAGACCTAACATCAGAACGTACTGTACCGTTGTGTAAACAGGGGGTGTACTGTTACCTATAGGAGATCAAAATGACACTAAATGAGCACTGATCTACTCACTGAAATGTCGATTGGCACTCATTAGGGCAGTTTATCTGCCATGTACAAGGGCCCTAAGATCACGTGTCTGCCGCTAATGACACCATGAGTCCGTATCTTTCCACATAGCACCACTAACTGAATCGTGGTAAGCAATTTGATTCATATTCAAACTAATTGGGCAATTCGATTCGGGTCTAAATAAATTTAACCTGAACAGAAATTGCCCCAGTGGCCCTGAAAAGTTGTGGCTGACATTCTGGGGTCTCTAAGGACTGTATGCAATTCATTTCAAGAAGTCCATTAGGGCTGGAGAATTTTTCTTTTCACATTTAGTTTTTATTCTTTCTATGTTTTAAGAGCCACAGGTTTTTTTCATTCATTCACATTGTTCTGTAAGAGCTTATTTTTTTGACAAGTTGTACTTTTTAGGCCCCTTGCACACGACCGTATGCCCTCCGAGACATACGGTCCGTGAGCAGGCCATATGTCCCGAGCGGCATACATCGTGTGCACGGGACTGCACAGCAGCATAGGTTACTATGATGCTGTGCACATCGGGCCACCGTCGGGACTATTTTCCTGCACTCATATGAACTTATGAGTGCAGGACAATAGTCCCGCGGGTGGCCTGATGCGCACAGCATCATAGTAACCCATAATACTGTGCACTCCCGTGCGCACGAGGTATGCGCCCCCCCCCTCCCCCGGGACATATGGTAATCCAAGGTGATCACAGCACTCTATCTATTCTGGCTGATATGGCTCGTCACGGGTGTGTTCCTGGTTCCACCTCTTGGAACTCAATTCGTATTAAACAATTCAGACAGCACTCCAATTTTTGTTATGCTTGATTGGTCTTTATTTAGCCGGACATGGTGGTACACTGAACAACGTTTTGGGCAAAATGAATGTCCTTTATCAGGCAAGCAAGCGACCACTTGACAGCAGGGAGAGCCTTGCTGTGCTGTCAAGTGGACGCTTGGTTGCCTGAGGAAGGGCATTCATTTTGCCCAAAACGTTGTTCAGTGTACCACTAAGCCCTGGGACATATGACGCGCTCATGGACCGTATGTCTCGGAGGGCATACGGTCGTGTGTAAGGGGCCTTAATGGCATCTTTTAATTTACCATCAATATTACATATTATTTTTACATTATTTAGGTCAGAGATTTATGTTCACTATAAAATCACCATGTTGTCTATGGCATTCTCTAACAGGCTCCTCAAAAACCCACACAAAGTTACTGTAAAAGGTAGAGAAGACCGTGCCAGACATTTATGAGCAAAAAGAGTTAATTCTATGACTCACAATGCTCTACAGGCTCATTTCAATATTCAAAGTTCCCTTTGTAGCGGAAATGTTACTAGACTTTGCTGTAACTCTGTTAGTCATTCACATGCAGAACCCTGGACCATGATGATGGCCTTGGTTGACTTTGAAGTTGTTGTAATTTGTAGAATCACACATTTATTAAGACAACATATCTTGAACATAGCTATAAATATTTTCTAGAGAAAAGCTTGATAAAAAGTGTTATCATTAATATGGCGCTTGACTGTGAACCTGATGAAACCCTTAATACCATTCAAGACCCATCATGATTGTTCTAAAATATAAAACCGATTGTGTTTAGTATGGGAGAACAATGTGTATGCTATTACTGTACTCTGCTCTCATATGCTTCCTTTATGTCTCATTTTTACGGGATGTAAATAAGCGCATTTTACACTTATTATGCAAATTTGTGGTTTGTTGAAGTCACTTCCTCCTAAAGCTTCCAGTTAACCCTCATGTGACAAAAGTTGAGTACAATCCCTACAGTGGTTTATGAGAATAACCAGTTCAAGTGTACTTGATGCTCAATAGAGCCATATAGCAAATAACAATAAAAAAAATTTGTATCGGTTCTTTGCTTTACTGAATATGGACTATAGCCTTGTATAACATGTAGGGTGTATCCACAGAATTAAGGTACTTTTACACTAGCATTATTCTTTTCCGGTATTGAAATCCAGTAAACCGTCTCAATACCAGAAAAAACGCTTCCGTTTTGTCCCAATGCACTCTAAATGGAAAGCAATCCGTTCCGTATGCATCAGGATGTCTTCCATTCCATCCCTTGTACGGTATTTAATTGGACAAAATACCGCAGCTTGCGGTATTATTTTCCGGCCAAAATTCCAGAACACTGCTGGATCTGGCATTATTTTCAATTGAAATGTATTAATGCCGGATCCGGTACCAAGTGTTTCAGAAATTGCCGCATCGCCGGATCTGGTTTTCCGGTCTGCGCAAGAGCATTTTTTTTTACCTTTGGAATAATGTAATACCGGATCAGTTATTCCGGATGATACCGGAAAAATGGATCCGGTGTTTCAATGTATAAGTCTAAGGGATCCGTATCCGGAAAAAACAGCTGTTCGTTTGCATACGGTTTCCCGAATCCGGCAGGCAGTTCCATCTAAAGCGCTATGCCATACATATACAAAGGGTTGCATATACAATCAGTGTCATATCCAACAGCATGGTAGAGTACAGACCCAGAGTAAGGGGGAGAGCACCCCGTTTCGCCCAGCTTCCTCCTGGGAAGGTGGTGTGGCGATCTTTTGGGTTCATGATAGATTTATTTGTTGTTTGGAGCATATCACAACTACTGTGGAGCACCATTATATTATGTGGCTGAAAGAGCGAGGAGGTGGAGGGCTGTACCTGCAGTCTAGGTGGAGGGCTGACTATATTGTGAGTCCATACTGCATATTTTTGTAATGATTTTATCTCTATTTTTGTCTATGAAGTAATAAAGAATGTATTTATACTTTATGTGTGGCTTTACATTTTTGGCGGCTCCTCCTCTGTGTGTCAGATGCTGCTACCTTGAGTTTAAGTGATGAGAATGCCAAAATTAAATGGCATAGAAAACACTGTTCATTCAGACATTATCTATCAATTATTTTATTGCCTTATTTCCTAATATTACATGGGGTGATCATAACCTGAATGATCCTTCCCAATCATTGTCCCATGTAAACGTCCTGTGATCAAACGATAATTTGCTCGGTTGTCATTGAGTGTATCTTTTATCATAACGTACATATGATCATTTGCCGCAGATGTGCTGTTTGCAATAATGGGAATTGTATGGGGGGGAGATGTACAATTGTTCGGATGAATAACCCTTTCAATAATCGCGCAACATATAAAATAAAGTAAGTGAGCGCCGATCAATTTGCTATATCGACAAGTACACTGATTATAGGCAATTTATCTGTCCTGTAAAAGAATCCTTCATTATAACTTTCTTAAAGGGGTTGTTCACTTTCTGGTTACTGTTGACCAGCGTGTCTGTAAGATGATTATATGGAACTTACTAATAAAGCCTTGGTTAAAAAAACAGAACCATTTTCTATACTTCATAAGGTATTCCCCAAGTCTTTTGTCCTGTCTACATAGAGGTCTTGTCCATAAAATGGCTGCTGATGGAGGGTCATGTGACCAAGCAAATTGCCTCCATGTGATGTCTCCTCTATTCAGATACACCACACCTGCCATCTGCACTTGCTCTGTTGAGAGTTCAGCTCAGGTGAAGTGTGTTTGAATGGCACATGGATGTGATTTGCCTGGTCACATGACCCTCCTTTAGCAGCCATTTTATGGACAAGACCTCTATGTGGACAGCACAAAAGACTTGGCAAACAAAGGGGCCTACCTTATGAAATTTAGAAAATGGATCAAAATTTCAGCAAAGATTATATTATTAAGTGTCATATAATCATCTTATGTAGATGTTGGTCACAAGTAGTCAGAGAGTGTCTAACCCCTTTAATTGTCTCAAAAGTATTTGTTGAAATCTTAGATTTATGACCCAGTGATTTTACCATCATTTTCCAAAGGTCATGTCTGGGAAACAGTGAAGTCACAGTATAATACTCTAATGGTCACACGATTTAGTGTAAGTCACAGTAAAAGGAGAAGTAACGTAATAATAGACTGACTCGTGGGAAAGTAAAAAAATTTTTTGCTTCCTTTTTATGGCGTGCAATGGCTCTGTGAAATCCCGTTACAAAAAAGACCAAGACCAAAAGTCTGTAAGACAAGGGGGAAATGTCCCTTATAGAACAATGTAAGGCAGCATTTATTGCCTCTTTCCTCACAACTCCCATTAAAGTGATGAACCATTATGACAATCATTTTTTACTTTACGTTAGATAATACTAACACATCCCATTCCCAAGATATGTGGTAAAGGTAGAAACCGCCACCAAGTGATCTGAAGCAAATATATCATACAAGCTAACAATGTAAAGGAGAACTTAAAATGAATAGAAATTACTAAGCAGAACTGTGTATTTATATGATCATCAAAGTCCCCTTTACATGGGTGGACTGATATGGAAATTGTCAGGAACGAACCATTCGTTGTTCATAATTGCCTATTTATCCCCGGAAATGAGAGCTGTATTTACATGCAGAAATAATCCCCTCTGTATGAGGATGAATGATCGCTACCGTTATCGATTGTCCCCTTACAGTTCCATCTAGGAAGCAGATCCCTATTTATGCAGGACAATCGCGTAAGAACGATGATTTTATGTGCTGCTTGTTGACTAGATGATCGGGGGGACATTTACACAAGCCTAATATTGGGAACAACCATTTGTACGAACTTTCCTTCCCAATAATCGATCCGTGTAAAGGGGCCTTAAAGGGGTTGGGCAAGAATGGGGGGGAGTAAAGTAAACCTGTAATGGTCACATGACAGGGGGATCCGTCGCGGGCAGTGATAGGCTGCAACAATGTCACACCGGATGTTTTCAGTGATGGAGCCCAACTGAGTAGCCCAGGTCTGGAAGAGAAGAAGCGGGAAAGTGGTGGTGGTGGAGGGTTGCCAAAAAGTTTACTGCCAAAATTATTAAGAAATTTGGTATGGTGGAAGCTCCTTGTGCCAGAAGCTTGGAGCTAGTATAGATTTCACCCGTAACATATACCAGTTTTCTGGCATAAGTAGTCTTACATTTTTTGCCCAAGTCACACTTCATTTTTTTTAGAAAGTGGTGAAAAAGGAGGGAAAGGTTGTCAACTTTTTGCCCAAAATTGAGTTGTACAAAAAATTGTTACTTTTCTACCTCAGTAAACTGGAGTAGAAGCAGTCATAAAGTCCACCTTAACTTTTAAGATGCAGCCAGGCACAGGCAGAAGTGTTCCTTCACCTGGCTTGGCTCCTGGCGGTGCTCGATTGACAGGTCTCCCCATACGTAAATGAGGCTGAACTGGGCAAAGAGGAGCCAGAGGGGAATGCTCAGCAGAAGCTTCTCTTCATGCCAGGCTCTTGTTAAAACTATGTTTTATGTATGTAGAACATAGTTGTTTTATTGAGGGAGCCTGTTACTGTTTCATGCTACCTATGGCAAGGGCAGCATGAATCTCCTCACAGGTTCCTATTAAGACCATTTACACATAGTGATTATTGGTATAGAAACAACCAAGAGACAAAAAAAGGAAAAGAAGGGTGTGTGAAAAAGCAAAAACTGGAGACAATATTTATCTTATATGTATGGACCAGGGGTCTGGACCAATGAAACTACACATCCCAACTTGTAAGTCACAAACTGTCACATTGTGTAAGCTGGAGAATCACATGTTGCAAACTGTTGTTCTAGACCTGTGATTTTCAACTCTAGTCCTCAGGGCCCACCCGCTGATCGTGTTTTCGGGATGCATCAGGTGTAAATGCATCAGGACTTACCACAGGTATTCATTCTGTGGAATATTTCCAAATCATGACCGTGAGGTGGGTCTTGAGGACTGGAGTTGAGGAACATTGTTCTAGACAATACTACCTGTATCCATGGGCGTAGCTATAGGGGGTGCAAAGGTAGCAGTTGCTACCGGGCCCAGGAGTCTGAGGGGGCCCAAAGACCCTTGTGCCACATAAGAAGACACACAAAGCACTGAGGGAAGGGGGCCCAAGCTGAACTCTTGCACCGGGGCCCATGAGCCATTAGCTACGCTCCTGCCTGTATCAGTCATATGATTCAGAAGTTCTAAAAAACCTTTTTTGTAAAAAGACATCATAAGAACAATTAAGGTCTGCCAATCACATGTTTGGAATAAATCTATTGGCCTAGACCTGATAGGGCTAAAATCTAATTCGCATTTGAAGAGCTGTATTAACTAATATTCAGCTTTATTTCACACACACTAATTATAGGCCATGATGATATACAACGATGCTTTCTACATCATCTACAAGCATACAAATGAAGGAGGTTGTAAAGTTGGCTCTGCTTGTACAGCCCTTGGCTTATGTCATATGGGCATCTAGCCATACACCTGTGCTGGTGAGGTCATGGTCACCACTGGGTAACAATACTTCTCTCTTCATCTAATACAGTATTTAGCTCTTATGCTCCAATATGTACTGTAGTATACACATATGCACTCTATTTTTTTAAGAAAAAATATTTTATCCAATACATTGTCATGTTTCTACATGGGATCAAAAAAAAGCACCAGATTCTGAGCACCAGGGATTTTATGTATACATATATATATATATAATTTTTCTTAAGCGTGTCATTTCAAATATGATAAATTCCCAGATAAATTATTGCTAAAGGAATTGCTCCTGTTCCAGTATGAGCTGAAGGAGTAATCTAGAAATAGGCAGAGCAGTCAGGGGATTTCATAGAAGTTTCCCGCCAGCCGTCAGTATACTATACTGTAGGTTGTTTCACTTGCAATAAGTAGGAGTAAATAAGAACACAACCACAAAGATGTATTATTAGAATTCTATAGCTGCTTCTTCCCTAATTTCAGATATTTTTTTAATTAATAATAATGATTTTATTACGTAATATTTTCTTAAAACTACCTACACATAATGGCGGTACTATTTATATATTTAGAAGAAGTAAATCATGGCTAATAGTAAGAAAGTCACTAAAAGTAGTCTATTAATAATTCCTAATCATTTTGTCCGGTTACACCCAGATGAACCGTTGCTTCGCTTTCTTAGGTCAGTTTCTATTTTTGCCACCACATTTTCTGAAATAAGATGTCATTAAATGTGTGTCCAGAATTAGAAAGAATTGGCTACTTTCTTCCAGGAACAGCGCCAAACCTGTCCATGGGTTGTGTCTGGTATTGCAGCTCACCCCCATTGAAGTAGATGGGATTAGGCTGATATACAGGTGTGGTCCTATTTTTGAAAGAAAGAAGTCACGTTTTTTAAGGGCACCTATCAGTGGATCTCCATTTTCCTTGCTATGAACACAGGGTAGGAGCCCTGGAAATAGCAGTTACAGGAGTGAGGATCATGGTCGTAAATACCAAGGTAGCAGGCATAGCCATTGCTATGGGGCCCAGTATCTAAGGGGCCCATGCCAACTCAGAGATATGTGAGATTTATATATTTTTTGCATTATTATTTAGTATTATCATACTATTGTACTATGACATCACTGTGCTATAACTTCAATGTGCACATTATGTGCACAGACTCGTGTGACATCACTATGTGCATTATCCCTGTGTTTTAGGGAAACCAACATAATCATAAGCTGCTCATGTTCTGAACTTGCTATTGAAGGTGGTCATGGTTGAGTGGGGCTCTATTACAAGTTTCGCTATGGGGCCTCATGAGTCATTGTTACTTACCTGATCATGATATATTATGGGCTTATGCCTTTTTACTGGGCAGGCAGAGATGTTGGTAGGCGGTGATTACCGGAAGCCCCCTGTACTGACTATAGACATGCTTTGGTTGAGCAGTTCGTGGTACCTTTGTTTCTGATCTACCAGTTCCCTATATGTCTCGTCTCTACATGTAATTTGCTATCTTTTCTGGAAAGACGTGCTCAAAAAATAATTCCAAGGGTGGACTGGGAACCTAAAGGTGCCCTGGAATTTTTTTTTTAAGTGGCCCCATGCTGTAGATGGATCCAAAATAACAGAAAACAGAGCCAACACAAGTAGGCCAGGCCAGCAATACCATATTGTGGCACAAAATACAGTACAGCCTTAGTAGAGCCAAACACCTGTTTCAAGGGCCCAACACGCGTCTTCTTTGCAGCGTCGCAGGCACTATTCTCGTCATGAGGAGCAAGGCTGCGAACTGTGTCGGGTGGGGTGGGGAGGACCTGGCCGCTTACGCCTCCTCAGCGCAGCCGGCGCCCTCTGTTCCACAGGAGGCAGGGAGACTGAGCGCTGAGATTGATGACTCGGCGCTCAGCTACAATAGACCTGGAGGGACGGGTCACGTGACGCTGGCCACGTCATGTGACCCTATTACCTCTGGTATTTAGCAGGCAGCCTGCTGACCACAGGTTGCCTGTTATTGGGTCTGTATTACCTACCTGCTACGTGCGTACACTGCATTTTTTACCTCGGCTTACGTTCCTGACCTCGCTCCTGTTTATCCCCTGGTGTTTGACTTGACTTCCTGGCTATATGACCTCGGCTTGTTGTTTACTCTTCTATCGGTTTTGTTTGGGTACTGACGTCCTCTCCTGGTATTGACCTCGGCTTGCCTCCCCTTGCTTTTGTGTTCCGTGTGTTCTGTTGCTTGTTGGTGTTCCTCCCCTTCCCTACCCTGCAGTTACCCAGGTTAGAGACTGTCGTCCAGTTGTGCACTGTTACCTAGGATGGATCGTGCAAGTAGGTTGGGAGAGAGGCGTGGGTGGCAGTCGGGGTGCACGCTTCCCTACCCTCTCGTAACAATACCACAGTGCATCACAAAATACCTTCCTAGAAGCTGCCACTCTGTGGTGGCCAGAGCCAGCTGCCACATTCTTTCCTTCTACTTCAGTTGCCTCAGGGTGGCAATATGGTTGCATTCAGGAGTCAGGAGGGCACCTGCAGCCACCAGCCAGGTACTGTAAATAATACTTGACGCTCCTAGCGTTAATTAAAGGGGTTCTTTTAATATTGATGACCTATCCTGAGGATTGGCCTGAGAAGTGGCCCATTTGGAAGTTTCCTTATGGGGTCTATGGCTAGTCCAACCCTGATACATGCTAAAAAAGTCCAGTCAGCTATCTTGACATGTCTGTTTCTGTAAATACTTATCTTTCTCATGCTATAACAATTCTGTAGCAGCTTTTCTTGTGCAGTTCCTCCGTTATTAATCCTGTAAATGTATGAATACATTAACAATTTGGCAATACCATGTGCGGCATTCTGTCCAAATGATGCTGCTATTATAAGAGTGTACAGATACATGCTGTATAAACATGGGCCAGGGTAACACCCAGTTCTCAATTTAGTAATGCCTTTCCAAGAGGAATAACAGAGAAAAGGCACAATGCAGAGTTCTAAGAAAAGATACTACAGAGACTTATGTTAAAGGGCATCTGTCAGTAGATTTGGGGCTATAAAACTGGCTGACATGTTACATGTTCTCTTGCCAGATGAAGGCATCTGTGTTGGTCCCATATTCATATGTGCCCGCATTACTAAGAAGAATGAAGTTTTAATATATGTAAATTAGCCTTTAGGAGCAACAGGGGCAATGCTGTTACACCTAGAGGATCTGCTCTCTCTGTACCTGCTGTGCCCTCAGCAAAGCACTCAGGGCCAGGTGTGATGCCAATTACACTGCCTGGTTCTGTCAACCAAAGTGCAGCAGTTGCAGAGAGAACAGAGCCTCTAGGAGTAACAGCAACGCCCCCGTTGCTCCTAGAGGCTCATTTGCATATATTAAAACATCATTTTTCTCAGAAATGCGGACACATATGTACATGGGACCAACACAGATGTCTTCAGCTGCCAAGTGCACATACAACAGGTCATCCAGTGTCATAGCTACAAATCTGCTGACCTTTAAGAGTGGTGGTCTTTTTAATATCCTTTTAGTAATTCAGCAGAGTATGCGGAGGAATAATGACTGTCAGTCAAATAGATCTCTGAACAAATTCTGTCTGTTTGATAAGATGACACAGGAGCCCCTGGGCTCTGACCCAGCAATGTATTTCATGTGGTTGACAGGTAAACATAAATTTAAGGTAACATAAGCTGTCTAAGCAACATGAGTTGTGCCTGGCGTTTACGTGCCTGCTATTGTAATGGATCCAGAGATATCCGGCTTGAAGAAGTGGACTAGTGCAGACTGGCCTGCTGAAAAAACGCAGGGACAGCTGAGCGTCACGCCTAAAAATAACAGGACCCTCAAGTGTAGAAAGGATCAAGAGCGGGTGAGAAAAGCTGTTGACTAAAATATCAGAAGGGCACTCTAGTCCAGGAGTGAGGTCATTCTGCTCAATAGAGGGTTATGTCGTGTCCAAGCTATGCCTGGAGGGATTGCAGCAGGCCTGACACTATGGATAGCAGTGGAAAGCTACCGGCACAATAGTTATGCCTGTCACTTCAGCCTCCTAGAGAAAAAGAAATTACATTCATGTAATCCTGGCAGTAGGTGGTAAAAAAATAAGAGATTAGCAATTAATTCATCCTAAAGGATTACAGTTTTATAAAAAAAAAACTTTCCATGTATGTGTGAGGGATATAAGCTCCAAACTAGTATACCTTCTATTTCATTGCTGTTATTTTCCATCGACATCTAGAAAAAAAAAGCCTTGAGCATAACGCGACCTGCTCAATATGCTTCGGGTGAAGATGTGCTGGGTACTGTTGCACCCAGGGGTGTCGCTATAGGGGGTGCAGAGGTAGCAGTCGCAACCGGGCCCAGGAGCCTGAGGGGGGGGACCCTAAGACCCTTGTGCCACATAAGAAGACACTGGTATCATAGAAAGTGCATGCTGGTCAAGTTACACCTCTGACTGGAAGGAAGAGGTTAGGTGAACAATTTAGCATGGGGGGGGGGGGGAAAGTTGCCGTTTCAATTTTTGCTTCAGGCAGCAGGAAGGCTATGTGCTTCCCTGCCCCTCACCACAATGCACTGAGGGAAGGGGGGCCCAAGCTGAACTCATGCACCAGGGCCCTAGAGCCTTTAGCTACGCCCCTAGTTGCATCTGAGGGTCCCTTTACACGGGATGACGATCTAGCAGATTGTTGGGAAGGGGACCTGTTCTCCCCGTTCCGTTTTTTTCACGGATAGGATGCTTCCCCATTCATTTCAACGGGTCCGTCAAAAAATGCGGATGGTCAACCGTTTTTGTTCCGCATCCGTGGTCCGTGTTTACCTTCTATCAAAAAATAGAGCATGTCCTATTTTTTTCACGTTTGCGGACAAGGATAGGCATTATTACAATGGATCTTCCCAAAAAACGGATCCGTCAAAAAAAAATGGTCCGTTATTCGTTCTTTTTGACGTACGCAAAACTTGCGGACGGAGCGGACACGGAAGCAGGCAACGGTCGTGTGAAAGTAGCCTAAGTCCCACAGTTGAATAGAGCTGTAGGTACTCATGCGTTTCTGCTGCTCCATTCAAACAGGGGGGGGGGGGCGACAGGCTCCCTTTGTCATGAGCTTCAATGATTGAGCGAACAGACTCTTACTCTGTATCCTGTAGATAGAGGATAATTGGTCTTCATGGGACAACCCTTTAAGATTGAATAGATAAGAAAAAGCAGCGTACCTTTACCCTCAGTTCACACTTGCGCGTTTTACAGCGCATTCGAACGCGCTGTAAAATGCATAACCGATGCAAACCAATGCTTCCCTATGAGACTGGTTCACATTTTCACGTTTTACAGTGCGTTCGAACACGCTGAAAAACGCCCGACGCATAAACAAGTACTTTTTTTGGGGCGTTTGTCGCGCGTTTTGGCCCATAGACTTCAATGGGAACGCGCAACGCTTGTATTTTGCGTGTTTTTGACACTGAAAACGCATGTTCGAACGCGCGTTTATGAATTTGCAACATGCTGGAAAGGCCAAACTTCATATAGACAGGGATATTTGGTCATTGGACAACACTGCAGTCAATCACACAAACGCGCGTAAAACGCGTTTACTATTGCCAAAAACGCACACAAAAATACGTGGAAAACGCACGTCCCAGAAACGCTCAGGTCTGAACCCACCGTTAAAACTGGCCTTAGATAGTTGTCAGCCAAATCAGCATTCATCCTAAAGCTATCTCTCCCGACCCTCCCATGCCGCTGGGCTTGGCTGAGCATACAGTATCTTACATAAGTGAGTCCACCCCTCACATTTTTGTAAATATTTTATTATATCTTTTCATGGGACAACACTGAAGATCTGACACTTCGATCCAATGTAAAGTAGCCAGTGCACAGCTTGTATAACAGTGTACATTTTGTGTGCCCTCAAAATAACTCAACACACAGCCATTAATGTCTAAACCGCTGGCAACAAAAGTTGCCAAATTGTGCCCAATTAACCATTTTCCCTCCCCGGTGTCATGTAACTCGTTAGTGTTACAAGGTCTCAGGTATGATTGGGGAGCAGGTGTATTAAATTTGGTGTTATCACTCGCACACTCTCTCATACTGGTCACTGGAAGTTCAACATGGAACCTCATGGCAAAGAACTCTCTGCGGATCTCGAAAAAAGAATTGTTGCTCTACATAAAGATGGCCTAGGCTATAAGAAGATTGCCAACACCCTGAAACTGAGCTGCAGCACAGTGGTCAAGACCATATAGTGGTATAACAAGACAGTTTCCACTCAGAACAAGCCTCACCATGGTCGGCCAAAGAAGTTGACTGTACGTGCTCATCATATCCAGAGGTTGTCTTTTCAAAATAGATGTATGAGTGCTGCCAGCATTGCTGAAGAGGTTAAAGGGGTGGGGGGGTCAGCCTGTCAGGGCTCAGACCATACGCCACACACTGCATCAAATTGGTCTGCATGGCTGTCATCCCAGAAGGAAGCCTCTTCTAAAGATGATGCCCAAGAAACCTGTAAACAGTTTGCTGAAGACAAGCAAGCTAAGGACATGGATTACTGGAACCATGTCCTGTGGTCTGAATAGACCAAGATAAATTTATTTGGTTCAGATGGTATCAAGCATGTGTGGTGGCAACCAGGTGAGGAGTAAAAAGACAAGTGTGTCTTGCCTACAGTCAAGCATGGTGGTGGGATTGTCACGGTTTGGGGCTGCATGAGTGCTGCCGGCTGTGGGGAGCTACAGTTCATTAAGGGAACCATGAATGCCAACATGTACTGTGACATACTGAAGCAGAAAATGATCCCCTCCCTTCAGAAACTGGGCCACATGGTAGTATTCCAATATGATAACAACCCTAAACACCTCTAAGACGATCACTGCCTTGCTAAAGAAACTGAGGGTAAAGGTGCTGGACTGGCCAAGCATGTCTCCAGACCTAAACCTTATTGAGCATCTGTGGGGCATCCTCAAACGGAAGGTGAAGGAGCACAAGGTCTCTAACATCCACCAGCTCTATGATGTCATCATGGAGGAGTGGAAGAGGATTCCAGTGGCAACCTGTGAAGCTCTAGTGAACTCCATGCCCAAGAGAGTTAAGGCAGTGCTGGAAAATAATGGTGGCCACACAAAATGCTGACACATTGAGACTGGCCATTTTCACTTAGGGGTGTAGTCACTTTTGTTGCCAGTGGTTTAGACATTAATTTGACTTATTTTAAGAGCACACTAAATTTACATTGATATACAAGCTGTACACTGACTACTTTACATTGTATCAAAGTGTCATATCTTCGGTTTTGTCCCATGAAAAGCTATAATAAAACATTTACAAAAATGTGAGAGGTGTACTCGCTTTCGTGAGGTACTGTACATGTTTTGAATAGGAAGGCTGGAGTAAAGGCAAATTTACACATACCGAGGAGCAGCTGATTGACGAGAAGTAAGCGTTCTTTTCCAACAGGCAGCTGCTCGTTAAGTAGAGGTGAAGCTTTGCATTTACACTGCAGCAATCACCTCCACAGTATGAGGACGAGCGGTGGCTGCTGCTATAGCTCGTCTCCATACAAAAGCATTGCTCCTGGGCAGACACACCTCCGATCATTTCATCCGATGAACAAGCGTTTCACTCGTTAATTGGGTGATCTGTGGCCTCTTTAGATGGGCAGATTATCAGGAATGTTCATTCTTGATAATGGGCCCGAATATTGAGCCATGTAAATCCAACTTAATCTGTTGTAAGACTATAAGAACAAAAGGAGCAGGCATGTCAAAATCTAACTGCCTGACCCTTTATTTTTACTGACATCTGCCATTGGGGAGAGTTGGTAGGGCCCCATATATGTTAGATGGTCAGCCAGTCTGTTAAAATTGGTGGGTTCAGTCAACATTAATCTAATAGGCAAGGCCAGCAGAGCTCACTATATACATTGAATTAATGTTGGACAACCGATACAATTTTGGCAGTTCTGAGCATCAATGATCAGATAAAGATAGGCCTCTACCAGAGTTGTCCAGGGTGTTCAGCCAGTTTGGAGCATTCATGAGAAATGTCATCTGAAAGTAAAGTGCAATGTATAAAGCAATGTAGTATAGAGAATGAGCAGTATGTTGAGCGATCAATCAGATATACAGAAAAAAAAAGTGAGTGCAGAATGGTCAAATATCAATGAGACAGGGAATATCCTAAGGCTACTTTCACACTAGTGTTATTCTTTTCCGGCATAGAGTTCCATCCTAGGGGCTCAATACCGGAAAAGAACTGATCAGTTTTATCCCAGTGCATTCTGAATGGAGAGAAATCCGTTCAGGATGTCTTCAGTTCTGTCTTTTTGACATTTCAGGGTGGAGATAATACTGCAGCATGCTGCGGTTTTAGTTCTGGCTAAAATTCCAGAACACTTGCCAGAATGCCGGGTCCGGCAATTTTTCCCATTGGAATGTATTAGTGCCGGATCCGGTATTTAAAATACCGCAATGCTGGATCCGTCCTTCCGGTCTGCGCATATATAACGGATCCGTCTCTCTGCATGACAAGCGGAGAGATGGATCCGTTCTTGCAATGCATTTGTAAGCCAGATCCGTAGCTGGATCCGTCTTTAAATTCTTTCCATTTGCATGCAGATTGCCGGATCCGGCAGGCAGTTCCGGTGACGGAACCGTTGCCGAATCACTCAACCTCTATGAGCCCACATCAGGGAATGGTTGGGCTCTTTAGTCAAAGATAACCTGTCACCTCTCCTGACCTGTCTGATTTAGTAACTACTTGCATTCACCATGTAATAACAATTCTGGAGCATGTATTTTTATCACTCTCCATTCTATTCTACTAACTATGTTGTACCATTCCTCAATTAATCCTGCTAGATGTTATGAATGAATTGCAAGCAGTTTGCAATGAAGGTGTAGATGAGTGTTACCAGTTGGGAGTATGTCCCTGCACAGTCTGACGCAGTTTAATCAGTGCTGCCAGTGTCAAACTGTGCAGGGACACCCTCCCAGTTGGTAACACTTATCTGGACCTTCATTGCAAACTACTAGCAATTCATTTATAACTTCAGTAGTTACTAAAACAAACATGTCAGGAAAGGTGACAGGTCCTCCTTAAACTTTTACATAAAAATATTCTTTTCTTATATGGGAGATGATTTTAGTTAGAAATGGGACATATAAATATTCTTTTGTTAGGCCGTGTACAGACCAGCTAAACATTAACTCCAGTAGGACAGACCCAGAAGTGTATCCTGCTCGAAGCACCAGTATTGCATATATTTCTAAGCAGCGTCCGGGCCACGCTGAACCGACGCTACCAGACAGCTGTACACACGTGATTGTGTAACACACATAAGTCTGCAGAGAGGCACAAAGTGTACATTAGCATTTACTGAAAGGTTAAATATCATCATAGTTCCCGTTTCCTTTATGTTTGCCATCAGAACTTAATGTGCTTTTTTTTTCTACGCAATAGGAAATATCATGCAATTCCTGCCCCTTCCCCCCTCTCTAATCTGTGTGGGAACCAAAGGTATCTCTTTATACAGGAACAGGACTGGAAGTATTGTTCTGCTCTGGATCACCGCATTTCTTCCTCCGGCAACTCATTTTAGTATTTCTGTCACCTGTTCACCAGTAATAAGTGTTTACATGGATGTCAGTTTTCCAGGACAAGATCCAATTTTGGCCATTGGGGGGAAGCGTCACTTTTCACTAGTCTATTCTAGTCTGGGTTGTAAGAGAAGCAGGAAAAGCCTCATTAATTCCAGGTTAAGGATCAGTTTGGCTGAAATGCAAAGTATAGCATTTTTGTGTGACCTATAACGCAAAACAGTGGTAAATAGTCTCCCCTAGTGATAAAGATAGGCACCACTGATGAATTCGAGCACTACTCAATGGGAGAGACCACCATCTTTGGTGGAATCTGATTGGTCTCTATGGGCAACTAAGCCAGTTTTCCTTTACACTAGTTTTGATAAATCTCCCCCAATGTGCTCCACTGAACATCCCAACATTTCCACATTAATACAGATTCTAGCGTCGTAGTAGTAGTTATCCAAGTCTGATATTGTATACATTCCTGGTGCTCTCTGCTGAACTTACTGTTCTACCATAGCTGAGATCAGGTCCCAAGATGAAGTCCTAGGGCTTAGGCCTCTTTCACACGGGCGAGTTTTCCGCACGGGTGCAATGCATCCGCACTGAATCTGGACCCATTCACTTCAATGGGGCTGTGTACATGAGCAGTGATTTTCACACATCACTTGTGCGTTGCGTGAAAATCGCAGCATGCTCAATATTGTGCGTTTTTCACACGACACAGGCCCCATAAAAGTAAATGGGGCTGCGTGAAAATCGCAAGCATCCGCAAGCAAGTGTGGATGCAGTGCGATTTTCATGCATGGTTGCTAGGGGACACCACGTGGTGAACGCGGTGACATCAGCGCAGGTCCTGCTGAATGAAGATAGAAGATCCTTCTATCTTCATTCAGCAGGACCTGCGCTGACGCCGCCGCGCTTACCATGTGGTGAGCGTGATGACGTCACCAAAGGTCCTTTTCCTTCCAGGTCCTCAAAGAAGAAGAAAGAAGATGAGACGGGCTGCGCGATCAAGTGGATGAGGTGAGTTTATTTAAAAAAAATATATATTTTTAACCTCTCCATCACTATTTTACTTAGCATTCTGTATTAAGAATGCTATTATTTTCCCTTATAACCATGTTATAAGGGGGGAAAAAAAACTACAGAATACTGAACCCAAACCCGAACTTCTGTGAAGAGGTCCGAGTTCGGGTCTGGGTACCAAACATACCGATTTTTCTCACGCGCGTGCAAAACACAATAAAACGCTTTGCAGTCGTGCGGAAAAATCGCGCATTTTCCCGCAACACACCCGCATCTTGTCCGGCCCTCACACATGACACCTGTGTGAAAGAGGCCTTACGCTGGGTTCAGACCTGAGCGTTTCTGAGACGCGCGTTTTCTGTGCGTTTTTGTCGCGCGTTTTAGCGTTTGTGTGATTGACTGCAGTGTTGGCTTCTCTCCAAACTGTGCCTAGCACCTGGGGTTTGGCCTTTCCAGCATGTTGCAAATTCATAAACGCCCGTTCAAACGCTCGTTTTCAGTGTCAAAAACGCGCAAATACAAGCGTTGCGCGTTCCCATTGAAGTCTATGGGCCAAAACGCACGACAAACGCCCCAAAAAAAGCTCAAGTACTTGTTTATGCGTCGGGCGTTTTTAAGCGCGTTCGAACGCGCTGTAGAATACGAAAATGTGAACCAGTCCCATAGGGAAGCATTGGTTTGCATCGGTTATGCGTTTTACAGCGCGTTCGAACGCGCTGTAAAACGCGCAAGTGTGAACTGAGGGTTAGACCTGACGAGAGCAGATGCATCAACTAGTCTAAGACTTCAACAGCTATTTTGTAAAGACAGAGTCAGGCGAGGGCAATTGATTTCCATAGGACTACATTGAGTAGTGTATTTGAAAATGTGATTTACGCTTCTCATGCTATTACTCTATAGGAAAAGAAGTTAAAAAGAAGTCAAGGCATCAAATGTCTGTGTAAGCGCTATCTTTCTGAGGTTTTATAGAAATCCAACTCCTATAATAGCATTAGATATGCGCTGATGTTTTCATGTACAGTATGTCCTGGAGAAATCGACACTGTTAGGAGGCAAACATTAGCAAATACTACATATATAGCATAGGTGTACAGGTAACAGGAAGGCAGCGTTGGGTTTTCCCCAAATGCTTTTCAGTTATATTACATGTACATTCTCCAGACTGACAACTAACAAATTCTTTTTCTTAAATTAGCCATAGAACAGTGACCTACGTCCTGTAAGCAAGGGGTAGAGGTGGGGTAACATGCAAACCTGTAACTTCCTGACAGCATGGCAAGGGTTACATGACACGTGGAATATGACACTTGCCTTGTCATTGCCCAGCCCTGTTACGTGTAATGTTATTACCACACGCTGGAGACACAAAGTTCACACTGAGAAAAAAAACCAACGCTCAGCAACGCTCTTGTTGTTCAGGAACTTTTGTTGATTTGAAAAATATATCCAAATGTATAATGGATTGATGGGATCTGGTTACAGAAAATCCCCCTGAAAATAATAAAGTAAAAAAAAAAATTCATGAGGTTGTCTTATTTCAGGAAATGGCATTTATCACGTAGAGAAAGTTAATACAAGGCACTTACTAATGTATTGTCATTGTCCATGTTGCCTCCTTTGCCGGCTGGATTCATTTTTCTATCACATTGTACGCTGCTCGTAGGGGTTATGACCACCACTGGAGTGCAGATTCGAGGTGGCCGGGGTGGAAGCTGCGTGCTCTCCGCATCTGCTGCTGCTGGGAAATGTTGGATGTGCCCGATCATCAGGGAAACAGGTGAGTATTCAGGTTTTTTTTTTTTTTTTACTTTATTAATGGAGCTGGAGGGGGCATGACTGAACGGGGCAGAATGTGGGCATTACTATTGTGAGGGGGCACAATGTGGGCTAACTAGAATGGGGGGGCACAATATGGGCATTACAATTGTGAGGCGGGAACAATGTTGGCATTACTATTTGGAAGGGGCACAATGTGGGCTAACTACAGTGAGGGGGCACAATATGGGCATTTATACTAGGAAGGGGCACAATGTGGGCATTACTACTGAGAGGGAGCACAATGTGGGCATTACTACTGTGAAGGAGGCACAATGTGGGAATTACTACGTGAGGGGCACAATGTGGGCATTAACTGTGAGGGGGCAAAATGTGGGCATTCATACTGTGAGGGGCAAAATATAGACACAACTTCTGTGACAGGGCACAATGTGGGCATTATTACTGTGACAGGGCACAATTAAGGCATAACTACCTGAGGGGACACAATGTGGGCATTACTATTGTGAGGGGGCAAAATGCAGACATAACTACTGTGACACAACAAAATGTCAGCATTATTACTGTGATAGGGCACAGTCTGGGCATAATTACTGTGATTGAGCACAATGTTGACTTAAGTACTGTGATGGGGCGTAATGTGGACCTTACTACTGTGAAGGGGCACAATGTGGGCATAACTACTGTGAGGGGCAAAATGTGGAAATAAGTACTGTGAGGGGGGACAATGTGGCCATTACTACTGTGAGGGGGCACAATGTGGGCATTACTATTGTGAAGTGGCAACGTATGTGGGCATTACTTCTGTGAGGGGCACAATGTGGGCATTACTAGGATATTACTATTGTGAGGGGGAACAATATGGACATTACTGCTGTGTGGGGAAAGCAATGCTCTAGTTTACCCTGTTATACCATTGGGGTGGCTAGGTCTTGCAGGGATCTGCGGATCCGTCTACAAATGCATTGCAAGAACAGATCCGTCCCTCCGCTTGTCATGCGGATGGACGGATCCGTCCTGCAGTCTTTTTCACAGTTTTCCCGGTCTGCGCATGTGCAGACCGGAAGGACGGATCCGTCCTTCAGTTGTTTCTCAATGCCGGATCCGGCACTAATACAAGTCAATGCAAATTAATGCCGGATCCGGCATTCCGGCGACTGATCAGGCATTTTGGACGCGCATAATACCGCAGCATGCTGCGGTATTATGTCCGGCCAAAACGCCTGACAGTGACTGAACGGAAGGCATACTGATGCAAACTGCACAGATTTCTATCCATTCAGATTGCATGGGGATATGCCTGATCAGTTCTTTTCCGGCATAGAGCCCTTTTGATGGAACTCTATGCCGGAAAAGAATAACGCAAGTGTAAAAGTACCCTAACCCTCAGTTCACACTTGCGTGTTTTACAGCACGTTCGAACGCGCTGTAAAACGCTCAACACATGAAAACCAATGCTTCCCTATGGCCCTGGTTCTCACTTGAGCGTTTAACAGCGCGTTTGAACGCGCTGAAAAACGCCCTACGCTCAAAAAAGTTCTTGAGCTTCTTTGGGGCGTTTTGTCGCGCGTATTGTGATTGACGCCACAGTAGTCAATCACACGAACGCGCGTACGACGCGCGTTTCCTATTTGCAAAAACGCGCTGTAATACGCGCGACAGAAACGCGTGTTTTACGCGCGTATCAAATACGCGCAAGTCTGAACCCGGCCTAAGTGGTTTTTATTTTTTTTTAAATACCGGACATGAGGGGAGCAGGAGGCACTTCATACTGGCAAATGGGGGAGGGGGAGAAGTGTTTGGCCCTTCTTACTGGCAAATGAGGGGGGTGTTTGGCAATTCATATTGGCAAATAAGAGGGGGGAGTGTTTGGCACTTTATACTGGCAAATGAGGAGGGGGGGGTGTTTGGCACTTCATACTGGCAAATGGGTGGGGGGGGTTGGCACTTTATACTGGCAAATAAGGGGGGGAGTGTTTAGCACTTCATACTGACAAATGAGGGGGGGGGAGTGTTTGGCACTTCATACTGGCAAATGAGGGGGGGGGGAGTGTTTGGCACTTTATACTGACAAATGGGGGTTGGCACTTCATACTTGCAAATAAGGGGGAGTGTTTGGCACTTCATACTGGCAAATGAGGCAGGGGGTTGGCACTTCATACTGGAAATAAGGGGGGGTTTGGCACTTCTTACTGGCAAATGAGCGGCGGTTGGCACTTCTTACTGGCAAATGAAGGGGGTTGGCACTTACTGGCAAATGAGGGGGTTTGGCACTTTTACTGGCAAATGAGGGGGTTGGCACTTACTGGCAAATGAGGGGGTTTGGCACTTCTTACTGGCAAATGAGGGGGATTGGCACTTACTGGCAAATGAGGGGGGGTTTTGGCACTTCTTACTGGCAAATGAGGGGGGTTGGCACTTGCTGGCAAATGAGGGGGGTTGGCACTTGCTAGCAAATGAGGGGGGTTGGCACTTATTGGCAAATGAGGGGGGGTTGGCACTTCTTACTGGCAAATGGGGGGGGGGAGGTTGTCACTTCTTGCTGGCAAATAAAGGGGGGTTGCCACTTGATACTGGCACATGGAGGGGTTGGCACTTGATACTGGCACATGGGGGGGTTTGGCACTTGATACTGGCACATAGGGGGGGAAAGAGGAGAGAAGCACCTGATAATGGCACATTATTGGGGAGCACAGCGGCACAGTATTGGGGGTAGTAGGATGTTTTGTCCAGAAGATAGTAGGATGATGGAAAAGTAGTAAACTAAGATTTTTTTTTTGTCAAAATGCAGAGAAGAAAAAAGGTGACAAAATGGTGTCTGGTCTGAAAGGAGAAGGCGAGGACAGAGAACATCTACATCGAAGGAGACGTCACCACTGGATGTAAGAGGTAAGGGCGCGATTTATGGGTGGGGTTGTGTGTGGGTGTGGTTTGAGGGTGGGCAGGGACACAGGGGCCCTGTAATCTCCTATTGCCTGGGGAAATGCCCATCCCGAGACCGTGAGGGGGGCCCCATGGATCAGTTTTGCACTGGGGCCCCATGGATTGTGTGTACGCCACTGTCTCCATCCCACCCCATGTAACTAAGGCTGGTCTCACAAATTGTGGCTGTGCTGCAGCTGAGGTGCACCCATGGCAAATCTGCTTGGTTTTCAAACTGACAGCAGCTAAAGCAGTTTCATTGTTAATGGCTGTATGGAAAAATGTTGTTTAACTGCATATGTCCACATTATTAAGAATGAAACCACTTTAGCCACTTACAACACTGGGCCATTTACCCCTTCCAGATGCACTTTTCATTTTTTTGTACAAACATTTTTGAAAGCCATAACTTTTTCTATTGACTTATATAAATAATGTGTGTGTCTTTTTCGGTGATACGTGGGGCTTTATTTTTTATTTTTATGTTATTTTTATTTTACTATTTTTTTCATTTCTGGGAAAATGTTAAACAAAGGTAAAAAAGTCTATTTTTCACGTTTTTCATTTGTATATAGCCCAGAGTGCAACTGAAATACTTTTTAAAATATGCCCCCTTTTCATAATAGTCATTTTAATATAGGGCATATGTGGGTTATTGTTGCTGTGGGCAGAAATAGAAGCTGCAGTGTGGCGCGTGGTGGTGTTTTTGTTTATTTTGGTTTGTTTTTTTATTTTACACTTTGCACCACTAAGGCTTTCACACTAGTGTTTTTGCTGGATTCGGCAGGGTTCAGGAAAAATGCTTCCGTTCCTGATCATACAACCATCTGCATCTGCTAATACCCAGAAGCTTGTGCAGTCACCCGGCCCCCAGTGACCACATCATCCCCAAGATTGGATAAGGAAGCAGCATCACCGCTTCCTAATCTGTAGACTGTATACAGCACTATTGAGTACAGAATGGGGCTGAGCTGCGCCTAGGTCATGTGACCAATGAACGTGACATCACTGGCCTAGAAAAAGCAGAGAGCAGGCCGCAGCGCTACCACGAGAGAAGCTACCTTCTCAAGCAGCATGTTGATCTGCATGTTGAACACAATGCTTGAACCCAGCCTAACCTGTCATGTTATGGGCACCACATGTATAACAGCTTTAAAGTTCATAAGCTTCAAGTTTTCTTGATTTTCTTTTTCATTTTCTTTTCAGATTCACAGCCCTCAAAAATTCAGCATCATTGAATGGTTAACATGAAACCTGAGAGGAAAAAGTGACCATATGTGAGTGCACCACCCGCTGTCTACTTCATGAAGCATTCTTTCTACTTTCTTATGAGGAATAATAGAAGAATTTTCACAATTGTAGTAGATCATGACTAGTTTCAATGTGTGGTCTGCACATTCTGGCCTTTTGTTAAAGACAAGATGTACAAACAGTGATATGGTTAATTATAGAAGCCTGTTTACTTCACATATGACTTCCTGTGAGAAACAGTCTTTTGTAGCCTTGCATACATGCTTGGTGGTTTGTAGCCTGTACCACAACGCCTTTTCTTAGAATTAGGACCACATTACATCAGTTATAGCTTTATGGCCTTGCCAATGATATAAATAAATCAGGGTCAGAATTACAAATAGCTTTTAGCACATAGTTGTGAAGGTATGTGTTTGCTATGTGTGTTTGCTTTTCTTTTATGTGGATTTTCTGATATTCAGTAATTGAGAGACCTTGTCACGTTAAGGCCGGAAGTTTTTGATGCTTTTTAGCTAGAACCAGAAGTGTATCCTAAATATATTAAAAGGGTTAACTTATCTCATGAGCTTTCCACAAGTTTTAAACCCTGCTCCATAGTTGAGGAGTGAGGACCTGAGACCATCTTCTCCTACACAAGAGCGTGCAGATCCAACATGGAGAGGCCAGTCTGGAGTCGGAGAATGCGAGGTTACAAACCCAGTGGAACAAGCGCATAGGTAAAGGGGTACAGGGTAGCAGTTGCTCTCAGATCCTGGTGGCTCATGGGGGCCCTCTGCTGCATGAAAGTACTTCAGTATTATGGATAGCACAAGATAGGTGGAGGACCTCACCTCCGCTCAATGATCAGGAAATTATTGGAAATGAATAGGTTGTTCCTGATTACTACAGTTGGCCCATGTAAAGGGACCTTTACTAAGCAAAATGTGCCCTCCCCAATTGCTGATTAGACGCCTGTCTTAATACCCCTTGCACTAGCGAATGATGCGCCTACAGTATATTATGTAAAAGCGCCAGACTCTAGGCGAATCCACCGCTGGCCTAAATCTACGCCCACTCCCTTGCTGGAGTAGATTTAGATCATTTTCCACACCTAAAACAGGCATAGAAAATTATAAATGAGACAAGCCGGCCCGCCCCCTTCACCGCTCTTTTATTAACCTTTATAAAAGCTAGGGAAAATTACAAAATCGCTAGCTGTTTCATAAGTAAGATATTTCATTGAAGAGAACATAATGCAATGCTAAGTCATAATTAGGCAACCTCCTGCATTTCCATCAAATTGTTCAAAGTTCACTTCATTTGTATTGGTACAGGGATGCTCAACCTGCGGCCCTCCGGCTGTTGCAAAACTACAATTTCCAGCAAAGCTGTAGGCTGTCCAGGCATACTGGAGTCCATCCTCTAAATGTTGGCTCTACGAGTGATAACAGTAGCAAAATAAGGAAACACTTGAGAAACCAGTGTTACCATCCCCCTAAATAATCAGTCGAGCAGCAGAACGTCATTAGCTTGTGTGGAAGGCAGGCAGCACTGAGATTATATTCTCAGCTCAGTCTCTCTCCGGCTGTGACTTTCTGCGCTGTGATTGACTGAACCAGGTCAATACCGTCATGACATGAATGGGACTCAATGGAGATTTGGTCCAGGTTTCTCCACCAACATTGATCCACTCCTGCACTGTATCTTTTATATCTGTGGTAGCAACACAAACTGTAAATCAGTGCTGTTGTAAAAAGACATATATCCATCAAGATTAACCAAGGAATGGGAGAATGTGGATGAAGATAAGGGGTATGGCTAGAAAATAGTTTCCTCCTATTGATCCATAGGAAGGTATGAAACACATAATGCCTATACCAATCTGCCCTGAAAAGGAAAAATTTCCCTCCAGAACACAAGTGGCGACCAGACCAGATCACCATTTAGGACAAGAATTTTGCACCTTAACATAAACATTAATGTTATTTAGTTCAAAGAAATCATCATTTGTGCTATGACCACATCCTGAGGTAGACTATTCCACAGATTCACAGTTCCTAATGTGAAGAAGCCATGTCTCACCACTACATAATAGTTCTGTAACTCGTCTTCTTCATGCTTATTGCAATGGTCTGTATTATGTATGTATACCCCTTATCATATGTATAGCGCCATGGAATTAATGGCTAATAAATAATAATAATAATAACAACATCAATAGAGGGTGGCTTCCTGCTTGGGACTGCCCCTTTGGGCCAGAGCGGAGAGATGTCATGGCCAGCATGTAATGCTACATTTCCCCCGCAGTGGCCACTTTAGGGGAAATATGTGGCTAGCCGTGTTAAAACAACATTCAGATGAGGTCAGTGAGCCCAAAAGCAACAGTGCAAGTCCAGGATTTGGGAATTTTTAACTCTATAATCTCCAAAGTGCATAGCATAGAGGGACAAAGTAACAGTTTGCATCAGGCTGCCAAGGAGACACTAAAAAAGGTGCATTCACATGACCATATGTATCCACAAAGCCTGGAATACAAAACAGACAGACAGATGCAAAAAGCACATGGATGTCTTCCGTGTGCTTTCCGTGTCCATATGTCAGTTCTGCAAAAAATAGAACATGTCCTATTCTTGGCTGCAAATTATTATTATTCTTTATTATTAAAGCGCCATTCATTCCATGGCGCTGTACATATGAAAAGGGGTATACATACATACAGGGCCGGGCCGACACAGAGGCTGGGGAGGCTCCGGCCTCAGGGCGCAGGCAGGGGCCGGCCAGAGGGAGAGGGACTGACAGGGGGGAACCGCTCAGCACTCCCTCCGGTCATTCCCTGATTGTAGCGTGACCGAGCCCTGTATGGTCCGCTGGTACAGAGAGCATCAGTCTCCTGTACCCGGCCGGACTGACAGGAAGTGTGCACACAGTTTGCACTTCAAGTCAGTCGGTCTCGGTACAGGAGACAAAAGCTCCTCCTCCTGTACCCGCGGAGGCGCAGAACATGCAGAGCTTGGCCATGCTACAGCAGAGGTAGGAGGAGAGGAGGGGGAGAAGAAGGAGCATGACAACATGGGGGGGCAGAAAGCATGACAACATGGAGGGGGAAGAAAGAGCATGACAACATGGGGGAGAGAAAGAGCATGACAACATGGGGGGCAGAAAGAGCATGACAACATGGGGGGAGAAGAAAGAGCATGACAACATGGGGGGCAGAAAGAGCATGACAACATGGGGGCAGAAAGAGCATGACAACATGGGGGGCAGAAAGAGCATGACAACATGGGGGGGCAGAAAGAGCATGACAACATGGGGGAGAAGAAAGAGCATGACAACATGGGGGGAGAAGAAAGAGCATGACAACATGGGGGGGCAGAAAGAGCATGACAACATGGGGGGCAGAAAGCATGACAACATGGGGGAGAAGAAAGAGCATGACAACATGGGGGGCAGAAAGAGCATGACAACATGGGGAGTAGAAAGAGCATGACAACGATGGGGGAGTATGACAGGGGCAGAAAGAGCATGACAAGAAGAAGGTGATTATGACAACAGGGGGGCAGAAAGCATGACAACATGGGGGGAGAAGAAAGAGCATGACAACATGGGGGGCAGAAAGAGCATGACAACATGGGGGAGAAGAAAGAGCATGACAACATGGGGGGCAGAAAGAGCATGACAACATGGGGGCAGAAAGAGCATGACAACATGGGGGGAGAAGAAAGAGCATGACAACATGGGGGGCAGAAGAGCATGACAACATGGGGGAGAAGAAAGAGCATGACAACATGGGGGGCAGAAAGAGCATGACAACATGGGGGTATAAAGAGCATGAAAAGATGGGGGGAGAATGACAGGGGGCAGAAAGAGCATGACAAGAAGAGGGATTATGACAAGAGGGGGAGAATGACAAGAGGGGAGAGCATGACAAATTACTATGTGGGGCATGAGGTGGGTGTGGGGGACAGACATTACTGTGTGGGGGCAGTGTGGCGGACATTACTGTGTGGGGGACAGTGTGCGGACATTACTGTGTGGGGGCAGTGTGGCGGACATTACTGTGTGGGGGCAGTGTGGCGGACATTACTGTGTGGGGGGCAGTGTGGCGGACATTACTGTGTGGGGGGCAGTGTGGCGGACATTACTCTGTGGGGGGCAGTGTGGCGGACATTACTCTGTGGGGGACACTACAGTGTGGGGTGGCATTATACAAAAGCTCTGCAGATGCAACTCCCATGTATTGGGTCACCACAATTTGGGTGGTCATTCACTAAATGAACCCTGTTATGGGGAGAATCTGTGGATGACACATATTTGTCATCCACAGATACCCCCCCTCCACCCCCCCAAAAAAGGATTAATTTACTGAATGACCACCAATAAAAGAGGTGGGGGTCACATATGCTATTTCATAATGACAGCAGGGCCCGTGTCATCAAAAAAGCAGATACAACCCCACAGCCTCACCCCTTGTATTGGGGGTCATTCCTACACGGACCCTGTTATGGGGAGGGGATCTGTGGATGACACATATGTGTCATCCACAGATTCCCCAATAACAGTGTCATCCATCACAGATCCCCCATAGCAGTGTCATCCACAAGTTGGAGGGGGGGGCGCACTTGGGCAGCTCAGCCTCTGTTGGTGGTGGACCTTGTCCCAGCCCTGCATACATAATACAGACAACTGCATGGACCATGGACACATTTCCATGTGGAAACCACACGGAAAGCGCAACGGTTGTCTGCACACAGATTAATTCCATTGAATGGGGCTAATCTGTGGTTGGATTCCATGACAAATACATGTTGGAGTTTTTTTTCCTGCATATTTCGCCATGTGAACAAACTTATTAGGGATTTGCTTATGGGAAATTTGACATGTATGTACAAGAATAGTGTAAAAATAGTGTAACCTGAACGGACGGACCGCCAGCCTCCATCTTGATTAAAGATCTTGGCCAAAATCCCGTGTGTGGTGACATATGACATCAGCATGCCGAGCAAGATTTTGCTCCAGATCTTCAAGCAAGATGGTGGCGGTAAGTTTGATTAAATTTTTTTATGTTAATTTCACACTGTTTTTACACTCAGGTGCTGCGATCATGTATGAATGCGGCATCTGAGGGGTACAATGATGGAGGCAGCGCTATCGCAGCTCCCTGTCATTGCACCCGCTACTTACAAAAAAATGCGATTTGTGACAAAGTTATTTATCACAAAGTGAATTTTTTTGTAAAATTTGTCGAATCAGCCGAATTGAACTTTTCATAAGTTCGCTCATCTCTAGTGCTGATCTCAGAGGTGAGACCTGCAATATTAGACATTTATGGCATATCCTGTCAATATGCCATACGTGTCCAGATGGAAATAACCCTTTAAGGCATTAGACAATCTTTTCTCTGTGTGCACTGACTCATATGCAGCATACAGACTGCACTAAGGGTCTGCACTCATGGAGTTGCTGTGCTTCTAGTAACCCAAACTCTCCATAATGCTGGGTTCAGACCTGAGCGTTTCTGAGACGCGCGTTCTCCTCGCGTTTTTGTCGCGCGTTCTCCGCGCGTTTTAGTGATTGACTGCAGTGTTGTCCAATGACCAAATATCCCTGTCTATATGAAGTTTGGCCAATCAGGGCTGGGGTTTGGCCTTTCCAGCATGTTGCAAATTCATAAACGCGCGTTCGAACATGCGTTTTCAGTGTCAAAAACGTGCAAAATACAAGCGTTGCGCGTTCCCATTGAAGTCTATGGGCCAAAACGCGCTACAAACGCCCCAAAAAAAGCTCAAGTACTTGTTTATGCGTCGGGTGTTTTTCAGCGCGTTCGAACGCGCTGTAAAACGCGAAAATGTGAACCAGTCCCATAGGGAAGCATTGGTTTGCATCGGCTATGCGTTTTACAGCACGTTCGAACGCGCTGTAAAATGCGCAAATGTGAACTGAGGGTAAAATGTAATGGCCCTGATATATCATGCCTTCACTTTAGAATTCTGCCTTCAAAAAGTTACAGATTGGGGCTTTTTGCATTTTTCCACCACTCACCACTGTTTGGAAATATGGGTGGGCATGGTCAGCTATGTTAAGGAGTTTCACTCCAGATTTATCGCTGAGACTTTTTTTAAGTTACAAAAAAGGTCACAATCTCACTCCAGTAGGAGGGTGTAGTCGGAAAACTTGAGCAGCTTTTCTAGACAAAAATGTTAGGTTTAAGGATAAGACTAATTTATAAAACATGCAGCATATGATAAATGTGGCATAAAGTATGCCAACACAGACTCAAGCAAAACTGACTCCTCCCATGTGTTTAAACATGCCACACAGGACACAGACACTGTTCAGTTGCCACTGAGCAAGATCATCACACAGAGGTACAGTATGGACACATAGCTTTCTCTGGGCATCATTTTAAGGAACTGTGTGAGGTTGGATAATAAATAAGGCTATGAGGCCAATTTATCAAGAGGGTAGTCAAGTAGGCAGTAGTCTGCATTAGTGTACCTTCTCGAATGTCACACAGTGGGAGTAATTTATCAAAACCAGTGCAAATGACAACTGGCTTAGTTGCCCATAGCAACCTTTATTATTATTATTTGAAAGCGCTATTAATTACTAATCGGTCTCCTTCTCACTAAACTCTCCCCCGTTCAGTCTGTTCTAAATGCTGCAGCCACGCTTATCCATCTATCAAACCGCTACACTGATGCTACTAGCCTGTGTCAGTCACTTCACTGGTTGCACCATCCACCACAGAATACAGTTCAAACTTCTCACCCACAAAGCTCTCCACAGTGCTGCACCTCCATACTTCTCCTCCCTTATCTCCATCTACCACCCTACTCGTGCTGTCAATTCTGTTAGTGATCTAAGAATAAAATCCTCCATAATTTGTACCTCACTACAGTCTTCAAGACTTTTTTTGAGCTGCACCTATTCTCTGGAATGATCTACCCTGGAATATCAGGTTAAATCCCAACTTCCCTACCTTCAAACTTGCCTTCAAAAGAGATCTTTTTAAGCAGGCTTATCAAGCTTCCTAAACTGACTGTTCTCCTAGTAACCCCTCACCTTCCCCTCCAACTCTTCAGACCTGAACTTGATCTTCTAACAATCTCTTCAGTACAAAAATGGCTTGACTATATGTCACAATGAACTACCTTTTGGGTCACCCCACTTCTTTATAAATTGTAAGTTCTTGCGAGCAGGGTCCTCACTCCTAGTGTTTCAGATTGTGTATTAGCCAGTTACGTTGTGATGTATTTTGTTTTGTACATGAACCCTCTGCAGAATATGGTGGCGCTATATAAATAAATATTTATTATTATTCTTATTAATAATTCCATGGTGCTGAACATCAAGAGGGGGTTACAAATACTGTATTCACTGGGAGAGGTGGGTTAACCGGACAGTGTTGAGAATAGATTGGAGGACAGCAAGAGTGCTAGATGGGAGGCCACACAGGAGGATGTTGCAGTAGTCCAGGTGGGAGATGATGAGGGCATGCACTAGCATTTTAGTTGACTCAGGGGTAAGGAAGGAGCAAATACGAGAGATGTTCTTAAGTTGAAAGTAGCAGGTGGAGGTAAGGATTTGGATGTGTAGTTTAAAGGATGGGGCAAAATCAAATGTTATCCCCAGGGAGGGCCGGTTCTATAATAGGGCAGACCAAGCGTCTGCTTTGCGGCCTCGGTCCTCACTCACAGAGCGGCAGCACAGCGACACGGTCATGGGGGCACTCAGGGGGTGTGTGACTGGCGGGTGGCTCCGCGGCAGGCAGCAGCAGGGACTGGAGCAGCTGTTGGTGACTGTGACTCACACAGCCAGCCCAGACGGACTGTCGACTGCCGTAGGGTAGGTGGTAGGTGATGAGCGCAGAGCGCATATTGTTTATAATTATTACACAACATTAATGGGGGGGGGGGCATGGGTGACATGATGGGAGGGGGGACAAATGGACAAATCAAATGTCTGTAGTCTGTGCCATGGAGGGGGAGAAATGTGACATAGGGGGGATGATGTGCCAAGAGGGGGGGGGGGGAGAGAGAAGTGTGACACAATAGAGGGTCATAATGCGATCATGGGGGGGGGGGGGGAGGGAGGGGGGGCACCAAGATGTAGCTTCGCTTATGCTGGCAAAAATCCTTGCACCGGCCCTGTCCCCAGGCAACGGACCTGAGAGACTGGAGAAAGCGTTGTGCTATTGACTGTAATAGACAGGTCAGGTAGGGGGGCTGAGTTATATGGGGAAAGACAATGAATTCAGTTTTCTCCATGTTGAGTTTTAGGAAGCAGGAGGAGAAGAATGAAGATATAGCTGAGAGAAACGCTGGGATTCTGGATAGCAGGGAAGTGACATCTGTGCCAGAGAAGTAGATTTGAGGGTCGTCAACATAGATGTGTTTCGCACGGCCTGCCGGAGACTGCAATAAATTCAGGAGAGGCCTGCTCCTCAACATAAATTTGTTGTATCCTACGGCACCATAGAGGGAATCAAGGACAGCACTTAAAACGCTGGTCTTGATAAATGTCCCTCCCTACCGTACGTTCATTATATTTTTTGATGCCAAAAGCTGGTGCAGAAGAAACACTGTTAAATCTCCTTTAAGATGCTTGTGTAAAGTTTGTCAAAACTGTACTAAACGTACTACACTATGCATGTGATATATATACACAAGCTCATAGGTTTTATTGTAAATGTTTATAATGTATACCACCACTACCCAAAGTTCTTCCTCTTACTTGGAGAAAATGGTGGCCAGATCTCTGTAGACAATGTAGACAATGTATTTCTTAATGTATACAAGTAGAAAAACTGCACACATTGACAGAGTTTATAGTATTTGAGCAGTGACGTACATAGAGTAGGATCGTTTTAAGGGACAGGCAGACCTCCAACCCCCTCAATGGACTATTTTCAACTAGATATTTTTTAATTTTGTCTAACTTCATTGAGCTATCAATGCCATTTATAGCCTAATAAGAAAGATTTGCTCGTCTATATTTTTCTTTCAATAAAAACTATGAATGGGCCCCTGTATAAGGGAAAAATACCCTGAGGACTTGTTTGGGAATATTTCTCCTCTGTTTTTTCAGAATCAGCTCCTACTTGTTGGAGTAGATTTCCTGAATGTGGTGAAGACTTAAAATGCCATACATTTCAGGAATACAAATTTCACACGGCATAGCTGTCATCTATTTGGGAGGGCAATTCAAACAAACAAATTTATGGCAGATCAGGGTATGCCATAAAGTCTGATAAGTGTGAGTGCCACCTCGGGGACTTGTACCTAACTCAAGAACAGGACTTCCAAACTCTGGTCCCTAGCTGCCACAGCAAGGCGGACAATAAATGTAAGGTGGACTGCGTATGGTCACAGTTCTCTCCATTCTCTTCTATGAAAGTAGCAGAAACAGCTAAGCAAGTGGATAAGTGCTAAATATTTTCGGCTGGAATACCCTTTTAACTATCAGGTGTTATTTCATAGTTTGATATTCAAATATACAACCTGCGCTTTAGTATAGTGTTTGCATAAAAATTTCCACTGTTCGCGATGTGACACATGCATAAAAAAACTAATCAGTTACACAACATATCTGTCCTGACCACATGTAAATACCCTAAAAATAGGTATACTATTCATCCATACACAACGTATTTGAATCTAATTTGACTACTGTGGTCTCAAAGCGTCGGTTATCGCCAAAAGCTAAATTTCCCTACTCATCAAAGCATGATCAGTCTGCACAATGAATAATATTAAAGTGTTTGCTTTAGAAAAATAATTTCCAAACAAGTTATAAGAGCATGCTGAGTTAATCGAAAGCAACCTACTCTCTATTAGCCAAAGCCCTACTGTCCTACTTAAAAAGGGTTTCCATGACGCTGAGGACCTATCCTTTGGATAAGTCATCAGAATCTGATCAGTGAAGGTCTGACCCCTGCTGATCAGATGTTTGCGAAGGTACCGGCGCTCCTGTAAGAGCCGGGGCCTTCTCCGTGCTCACAAAGCACAGCACAGTACACTGTATAACGGCTGTGCTTGGTATCGCGCTCAGCCCAATTCACTTGAATGGGACTGAGCTGCGTCTAGGTCACGTGACAGATGAACGTCTTGTCACGGGCCTAGGGAAAGCTGTGAGTATGCAGTGGCGCTACTTCGAATGCCGGTACCTTCTCAAACAGCTGATCAGCAGGTGTACAGGATGTCAGACCCTCACTGATCAGATACTGATGACTTGTCCAGAGGATAGGTCATCAGTGTCATGGAAAACCCTTTTAAGTAGGGCTAATTGGTAAGACTACCATGGAGGGAGGCTCATGGTGATGCATGTCACCTGCAGACAAACTTTTATTCAAGACGTCTACAATGTCCTTTAATACAAATAAAGTATAATTTGCCTTTTGTGTTATGCTTCACGAGAACAGCTTATGAGGTCATGAGGGCCTTTAAAAAAAAAAAAGGTATGTTGGCGAAAGTCTCAGCTTTTAACATCAGTTTGAGGGATTAGCCAGCATTGTTAGTTGCTTATCATTGTGGTGCACCTTTTTCAGTGATTTATGTATTTTTATATTTCCATCCACACATTATTATTCCATCTTGTGTAGGATGTTTTTGTGGTGCATGTGGTCCGCGCCGACATCCTCCATTGTACTCATTTTTGCTGGGGATTGCCATTAGCAGCGGACCACCTGCGGAGGAACTGCTCCCCCAGTTAGAAACACGCTACAGTGTTTGGGGTTTTGAGCAGTTCCTCCTATTTAGGCCACTTTATTTCAGTGATTTTTTTCTATATATGTATTGAATGTGCCATTGCGTATGGCTGGTAACATTCTGTTGCATCTGGGAGCCTGTGTCACATGGTCTGTTATAGGTGGGGCTTGCAGCCTTATTCTATCTCACATTGCATTAGTGATCCTACTATGCAGGTATGTGGGAGCCTGGCTTTGAGTTGGATTTGAGCACCTATCAGACCTCGTTTACACACCATAGGTAGTCTAGTTGTAGGACCCATGGCCACGCTGAGATACCTTGACAGTGGTGCAAAAGGGCTCCGATATGTTCCTGACTGGAATATGTTGGCGGAAATCTCAGCTTTTGACACCAGCTTGAGGGATTAGCCAGCATTGTTAGTTGCTTATCATTGTGGTGCACCTTTTTCAGTGATTTATGAAACATCGTTACATACACAATGTTATGTCAATTGCTATAACAGCATGGCCTGAAGCAGAGGTGTACAAACCACTGTTTGTACGACTTGTGGAGAGAAGACCCCTGCATAACTTTTCACCTTCCAACGTTGCTTTTGGAACTGCGGATCCGCAGAACATGGGCACTGGCTGTGTGCAATCCACATCACAGTGTGTACTATACAGTGTATATATATATATATATATATATCATAGTGTAACAACTCGGTGTCACTTAGCTCTCCAGGATCGCCGTCTTCTCTGCTTAGACCGTTGGCACACCTCCAACACTGCAGATTTGGGTGCAAACTGGCCACGACCAGCTTTATTGTCACTTTTACAGCAGATCAAACAAATCATAAACATAAATCCTAGGCCACTAACTACACAGTATTTTCCCTCTCTATCGGGATCTGGGTCTAGCACCCAACTCCCCAAAACACAGCACGGTGCTTACCCCACACAGGGTTAGAGGGTCCTGCCTCCCACAGGCTTCGACGCAGCCTGCTCCTTCCCCAGACTGGGAGCCCTGATTGACGTGCTCTGCCCACCTTTACCTGAGATTCTCAGCTGGCTGCTAATTATCTTAATTACCAGCATAGCTGCTGCAGACAGAAGAAAAACCTATTTTCCCAGCCTTTCCTGTTCTCACCCAGGCTCCTCTGAGTGAGATACACCATTTCAGTGGCCCTCTGGCAGCTCCACTGCCACAATAGTAACATAGTAACATAACTTATGAGACTGAAAAAAGATATTTGTCCATCCAGTTCAGCCTGTTATCCTGCAAGTTGATCCAGAGGAAGGCAAAAAAAACACAAAAACTATGAGATAGAAGCCAAGTAATCAGAATAACTGCCTGGATCAACGACCCATCTCTAGTAGCTATAGCCTGTAATATTTTTCCACTCCAGAAATACATCCAGGCCCCTCTTGAATTCCTTTATTGTACTCACCATCACCACCTCCCCAGGCAGAGAGTTCCATAGTCTCACTGCTCTTACCGTAAAGAATCCTCTTCTATGTTTGTGTGCAAACCTTCTTTTCTCCAGACGCAGAGGATGTCCCCTTGTCACAGTCACAGTCCTGGGGATAAATAGGTGATGGGAGTGATCTCTGTACTGACCCCTGATATATTTATACATAGTTATTAGATCTCCCCTCAGTCGTCTTTTTTCTAAAGTAAATAACCCTAATTTTGATGATCTTTCAGGGTATTGTAGATCCCTCATTCCAGTGATTACTTTAGTTGCCCTCCTCTGAACCCTGTCCATCTCTGCTATGTCTGCCTTGTTCACAGGAGCCCAGAACTGTACACAGTACTCCATGTGTGGTCTGACTAGTGATTTGTAAAGTGGTAGGACTATGTTCTCATCACGGGCGTCTATGCCCCTTTTGATGCAACCCATTATCTTATTGGCCTTGGCAGTAGCTGCCTGACACTGGTTTCTACAGCTTAGTTTGCGGTTCATCAAAATTCTTAGGTCCTTTTCCATGTTACCCAGTGTTTTACTATTTAGTATGCATGTAGAGCAGAAGCAAATGAAAAGGAGGCACTCACCACGGTGAATAATGTCCAAAACTTTATTCAGCACACTCAGGTGCACTTAGAAGGCGGGGGTGCAGACAGAGTAACATACACAGGAAAGAGCAGCGATAGCTATTTCGCGCGCTTCTTCAAACTGCACACACTTGTCATCCATAAATGATGTCTTTTTAAAGCGCTAGCATCCCAGGTTGCCAAGCAACCCTGGACGCCACTCGCTCCCACACATTACAATTGCGGAATACTACCGCTATTAATAAACACAATAAAATGTACATGAGAAAGACTCCCAAGAGCACTTCATAATACATAAACCAACCCGGCTGGAAACTCACAGAAAAACTGACATGTCAGCACGTTCATTGAGTCCCAACCGCCCTGTAGCCTGTGTCCAGAGGATCCACCTACTTTCACGTTGCAAAAGTAGGCGGTGTCTGTCACCTCCATTCGGCAACGGGTGGACTGTTTCCAATCCTACAAAGTGTAGAGATTTCAGATCTCCAGAATGCACTTCCCGGTAATGTTCGATCACCCGTGGGCAACCCTTACCTGAGGTTATAGAAGACACATGCTCTCTGACACGTTCATTCAGACATCTTACTGTCTTCCCTATATAGAAGCAGCCACAGTCGCATACCAAGGCATACACGACGTGGGTGCTTCTACAATTAATGAATTCTTTTATTCTGTGGTACATACCTGCAAAAGTTACCACTTTCTTTTGTAGGCCATATTTGCACGTTACAGTTACCACATTTAACATGTCCCACTGGTTTGTTCTTTGATAACCAATCTTCACCCCGTGGTGTAAATAAATCTTATTCCTAATCGTGTGTGTTCTCCGGAAAGAAACAAGCGGTTTTTCTGTACTAATCTGGGCTAGCGTGGGGTCCCTTTTCAGAATATCCCTGTGATTGAAAATAACAGAACGGATCTTGTCTGCCATAGGGCTATATTTAAATGTCATCGGAAACCTATTGGGTCTACTACACCTCCCCTGTAATCTCTGTCTTCTTTGAGTCCCCTGTAGAAGCATCTGTTGGGAGAACTGTTCCTCCACTCTCATCATATCCTCCATTACTTCTTTCTCTGGGTACCCCCTGGATAGCAATCTTTCTTTTAACTCAGAAGCCTGTTGACGGTAAGTAGCTGTGTCCCCATTTATCCTACGCAACCTAATGAACTGTCCAAACGACACTGACTTCTTGACACTACTAGGATGATAGCTGTCGTGGTGGAGTAAGGAGTTGGTCGCCGTGGGCTTGCGAAAGCCCTCCGTGACCAACTCGTCACCCTCCAGCACGACAGCCACGTCCAGAAATTCCAATCTGGACCCCCCGAAATTGAGGGTTAAAACCATTCCCATAGAGTTATCATTCAAATAGCGAACAAATTCGCCACACTCTTCCTCAGTGCCAGCCCAGACAAAAAACACGTCGTCCACATATCTTATATATGTCTTAATCATCAGTGCATAAGGGTTCAGAGTGGAGAACACAAATTTGTCCTCCAGCCTTGCCAAATACATATTGGCGAACGTACACGATACGGTAGTGCCCATGGCCGTCCCTACTTGCTGTCTGAACCACTCGTCACCAAATTTGAAAACATTATTTTGCAAGATGAACGACAGGGATTCCTCTACAAACTCGCAGAACACATCATATTTTTCCATATTGCGCAGGATGTCAGTGACAGCCTCCACACCCGCATCATGAGGGATGCGGGTGTAGAGGCTCTCCACATCCAGGGACACTAACTTGTAATCAGACCTCCACAGAATACCATCCAGAGCCACCAAGAAATCATTGGTGTCCTTCAAGTATGCCGGGGCACTGGGGAGTACTGGTCTCAAAAGCCAGTCAATATACTTTGACAAAGGCTCGGTCACCGACCCAACCCCAGAGACAATAGGTCTCCCAGGTTGGTGGGTCAGTGACTTGTATACCTTTGGCAAAAAATACCAACACGGTTTAGAAGGTGTCTCAGGGATTAGTTTCTTTGCCATTTTTCCGCTCAGGAAGCCCACATCCACAAATCTCTGGAGTAGGCTTTCTAACTCTTGCTGTATTTTAGGAATAGGGTCACCCCGGATAACCTCATACGTAAGACCATCTTTCAACTGTCTATGCTTCAGACATATAATCTGTAGCTGTCATGAGTACCACATTGCCCCCCTTGTCCGCCGGCTTAATTATTATTTCTTTTTGCGCTTGTAACCAATCGAGGGCTTTTTTCTCCTCCCACGAAATATTGTTCTGTGCTCTAGGATATACTAATGCTCGTATCTCCTTGAGCACCTGATGGTAGAAAATATCAATACAACTGCCGGCAGGCATAGGGGGGCAAAATGTGGAACGCACTCCTCCTGAAAACGGAGGAACCTGACCTATACCGGTCCCAACAACATCAGCACCTGCATCTGCCAGGGCTAATAGACATTCTTTTTCCTCATCACTTAAAGCATTAGAAATCCTGAAGGCTGACACATCGGGAACTAATGGGATCTCCCCTGGTAACCTCTGGGGAACAGAATTGCGGTCATCATGAAACATTTTTAATAGATACATTTTCCTAATCACTTTAAACAGGTCGACCTCGAATGATACCGGGTCGAACTGTTCTACAAGGCTGAACCCGAGTCCCCTACTGGTTTATGTATTATGAAGTGCTCTTGGGGGTCTTTCTCATGTACATTTTATTGTGTTTATTAATAGCGGTAGTATTCCGCAATTGTAATGTGTGGGAGCGAGTGGCGTCCAGGGTTGCTTGGCAACCTGGGACGCTAGCGCTTTAAAAAAATGTCATCTATGGATGACAAGTGTGTGCAGTTTGAAGAAGCGCGTGTGCGCGAAATAGCTATCGCTGCTCTTTCCTGTGTATGTTACTCTGTCTGCACCCCCGCCTTCTAAGTGCACCTGAGTGTGCTGAATAAAGTTTTGGACATTATTCACCGTGGTGAGTGCCTCCTTTTCATTTGCTTCTGCTCTACATGCATCATTTGGATTTTTCTTTTTGGATTGTGCACCACCTGAACGGTTGATTACGTGAAGATCCAGCTGAGGCTAACGTGGATGAAGTTGCCGTTTGAGGAATGTGCCGTTGTTGCTTCTGACTTGAGTATTCAATTACTATTTAGTATGTACTGGTGACTTGCATTATTCTTTCCCATGTGCATAACTTTACATTTGTCAGTGTTAAACCTCATCTGCCACTACTCTGCCCAAGCCTCTAATCTATCCATACTGTCCTCTTCCGTGTCAATTACTTTACACAGTTTAGTGTCATCTGCAAAAATAGATATTTTACTGTGCAAGCCTTCTACAAGATCATTAATAAATATATTGAAGAGAATTGGGCCCAATACTGACCCCTGAGGTACCCCACTAGTGACAGTGACCCAATCTGAGTGTGTACCGTTAATAACCACCCTCTGTTTTCTGTCACTTAGCCAGTTACTTACCCACATACAGACATTTTCTCCCAGTCCGAGCATCCTCATTTTATATACCAACCTTTTATGTGGTACAGTGTCAAATGCTTTGGAGAAGTCCAGATATACGACATCCATTGATTCGCCGCTGTCATGTCAAGAACTTCCTCATAGAAGCTGATTAAATTAGTTTGACATGACCGATCCCTCATGAAGCCATGCTGATATGGCGTTATTTGCTTGTTTTCATTGAGATACTCCAAGATAGCATCTCTTTAAACAGTTTACCAACAATAGATGTTTAACTTACCGGCCTATAATTTCCAGGCTCTGTTTTTGGACCCTTATTGGCACTTATATATATTATTACTTATATCTCTTAGGATACAGGATTGTATGCCATCGGGTTCTGGTGATTTGTCTATTTTAATCTTTTTAAGACACCGCTGTACTTATTCCTGGGTCAGACGGGGCACTTTTAATGGGGAATTTACTTTTACATTCTGCATTTTATTTGACAGTTTATTTTCTTCAGTGAATACAATGGAGAAAAATTTTTTTTTTTTTATAGCTTTGCTTTCTCCTCATCGCTCTCTGCAACAACCCCCTCATTACTCTGTAAAGAGTCGACACCTTCAGATTTATATATATGTGTGTGTGTGTTTTCAATAAAGGAACAAGCTCCTTATATATGTCTTTTTGAATGAATGGGAACCCAGAAGATCCAGAATTAACCATTATACTAGTGTGCTTTTAAATTGTAAACCATATGGAAATGTGACATTTGTCAGTGTTTCTTATTCTGTTGTCATTTTACAGTCAGATGTTCATTACTTGTATTTCTTTGTTATGTATCACAAAAAATTACACACTGGCTCTTTTAAGAATTCAGCCTTAGACTTGCCCAATACACTTCATAGTCCAAAATGATATTTCCCCCTAAAAAGGGAATAAAATTCATGAGTGCAGAGAGCCAACTCTTACGGAATGTAATTACTGCCAGACATATGCTACAGTATACATTCCTCACATGACTTGGCCCCTGTGTATATGAAAAGTGAAGGATGCATGAATTTGATGAGGTAGTTAGGCTTGGTGGTCTCTGTGGAATTTCAACATTAAAAAATAACACTGCACCTTCCAGAGGCTCTCATTCCATTCCAGTGACATCACCCTTTGTATCCCAGATGTGCCTTGGAATTTGTGATATGCAATTGTTTATTTGTTATGTATCCCTTGAGAGTCATATTACAGCCCCAGTCTCCAGAACCATTAACTCCCTTAACTTCAGTCATTTATATTCCAAACCACAAAAGTAACATACTAATTTCTGAAATAGCAAATGCAGAAAATTAAACTTTCATGCTGCACTGCTGAGATATATACATCATTGGCACGCCCTTAAAATTCTCTAAATATAGTAATAGTCTTCCTATGAAATGTATGTTGTAGAATTATATTACTTTACAAACTCAAGGCACCTCACATGGCAATGATTATATGATTGCATATGGTCTGAGGTGTGAGCCCTATGATAGCCCACAAGCAGCTATTTTACACTTCCAGCTGTGCAGATTGACATACAGAATGGGGCTTTATGTTCTTCTCAACCCAATTGACTTAAAAGTGTGGTGAAGAGCAAGAATGCAGTTACACTCCAGAAACATACTTATACTTGCTAAGAAATTGGTCCTCATTTTGTGTATCTGAAATAGGGAAGTAAAATTTTGAGCCCCACTGGGGACAGGGTCTGGTGTGAACAATGACTCCCTATACAGCGCTGTGAAAGTTGGCAGCAACAATTAGCTATAACAATGAGGCTCTATTATCATACAGTTAACCAGGGACTCACAATAATTTTAGTACCATACAATGGCTACAACCAACTTTCCTAGCTGGTCACTATCGGGCCAGCTTGGTTACTACTCAGTCTTCTTCCCCAAAACCTGCTTCTCAACCATTACAGAGGAAGAACTTTCCACCTTTTCCACTAGATCACGTCTCACCACCTGTGCACTTCACACAACTTATGATTTCAATCTATCAATAACCACCAGTGTCTTCCCCCCTGGTTTTTAACATGCTACCATTACACCCATCCTCAAAAAGACTTCCCTTGACCCATCTTCTTTGTCTAGATATCGCCCCATATCACTTCTCTCATATGAATCAAAGCTACTTGAACACATCCACTTTGAACTGTCCTCTCACCTCTCTTCCTGCTCACTCTTTGACAGGCTACAATCTGGCCTTCCACCTCATCACTCTACTGAAACTGCCCTTACCAAAGTCCCCAATGACCTGCTAACTGCCAAAACTAAAAAACATTACTCTGTCCTCCTCCTTGACCTGTCCTCTGCCTTTAACACTGTTGACCACTCCCTTCTGTTACAAACTCTCTCATCTCTTGGCATCACAGACTTGGCCATCTCCTGGATCACATCATACCTCACAGACCGGACATTTAGTGTCTCCTACTCTCACACCACTTCCTTGTTTCATCTCTATCTCTATTGGTGTCTTTCAAGGCTCTGTCCTTTTAAAAAATTTGGTTCGATCTGAATTTATTCGCAGCGAATTTAGTTAAAAAATGACTATTTCCTGGCTGCAGAGAGTCATTATAGTGGTGTAGAATATTGTGCCTTGCAGTAACACGCATAGGGAGTCAGCTTTGGTAGTGAAATAATACTGTGAGTCCGTATGACATGCAGATGACAGGCGCTGCTCTTAGAATCACTGCACACTTCACTTATTTGAGCAGTCACGGGGCCAAAAACGACCAAATAACTCAACTTCCTCTAATCCGTCAGAACAATAACCCCAAAAAACAGATCATGTCTGTTGAGCATCCGCCTTCACTTGTTCAGCATTTGGTTAGTAATCCATCAGTATTGCTAATGCCCAAAAAAACAGGAGTGGAACCAAAACAGAGATGACGCGTGAATGGAATATTTGCATGTCTTCTGTGTTTTGTACCCACTACTGCTTTTGGCTACCAAATCACAAGCCAATTCTGATGGGACCATACAGGCCTTACAGCTGCTACACAGACAGGATCCGTAGAATAATAGCTGAGGAAGGAAGCCAGAAGAAACCGGTCTCTTTTGTCAAGGTTTGGGTGAGGCAGCATGGATGATTTAATCTGATGCATCAGGCATTGGTGGGTTGAAATCCTGGTTGATCCACGCCTGATTCATCTTGACAAAGGACAGTCTCTCCACATTTTGGGTGGACAGGAGAGTTCTTCTTGGGGTAACTATGGCCCCCGCCGCACTAAACACCCGCTCTGATGCCGCACTACTGGACGGGCAGGACAGCTTTTCCAGGGCAAACTCTGCCAGTTGCGGCCACAAATCCAGTTTGGCTGCCCAGTAGTCCAGCGGATTATCAATGTGGGGTGGCAGGGTGCTGTCTAAGTATGCTACCACCTGCTGGTTCAGGTCCTGCTCTAGGTCTACCTGCTGCTGCTGGTAAGTAGTTTCTTCACTAGGCGGGTGAAGAAAGCTGCTCATCAGCAACTCTAGACTGAAGTTGCTGCTGATGGAGCTGGAACTGCTCCTACCCCCCCCACCCTGCCACAGCAGCCATGGCAGAGGAACATGAGTGCAGAGGGCCCCCCGGTGATCTGCAAAAGGATGGACGATGGCGCAGATAGGCAGCAGCCAACCGACTACATAGGATGTCTCTATAGTAGTTCAGTTTGTCCTCCCTCTCAGCAGGTGTAAAAAAGGCCCATTTTGGACCCGTAGAGAGGGTCCAACAAGGTGGAGAGCCAGAAGTCATTCCTCTGCCGAATGCTGACAAATCGTCTGTCACTACGCAAGCAAGTGAGCATGCATTGGGCTATTTGTGCAAGTGTCTCGGAGAGACTCCCTGCCTCCATCTCCACTGCATACTGCCATGGTGTGTCTGGGCCCTCTACCTCATCTTCCTTATCTCCCTGTAGCTCCTCTGGCTGGTCCTCTTCCTCCTCTACTGTCACCTGTGTGTAAAAACCACCCATTTCGCTACACATTACTTGTGCTCCAATGTCCTCCTCCTCCTCCAGTTCAGCCCCCACAGGACTCATGTGGCTGTGAGATGTAGGTGCCACGTCTCCAGTCCCTTGACCAGCCAGATTTACCAGCATCTGTTCCAGGACATGAAGCAGTGGAATGACATCGTTCATCCCAAACTGCCACTGGCTAACATCGAAGTTACACAGAGGAGTACTCCTGACTGCTTGGATCATCAAGGAATTGATTGTTTATGGCCTTTCTCTGTTCGGTCTAACATATGGAGGGTGGAATTCCAACAGGTGGAAACGTTGCATATCAGCCTATGTTGGGGGGTGCCGTTCTGTCGCTGCACCTCAAGTACAGTGTGTTTTGCTGTGTACAAGTGGCTGAAATGCGTGCAAAGTTTCCTGGCCATTTTTAGGATGTCTTGCAGATGGGTGGAAGACTTCAGGAACCGCTTGACAACCAGATTGAACACGTGTGCCATGCAGGGCGCATGGCTTAGCCGTCTTTGATGCAGCGCCGACATCCATGTTCTTCCCGTTGTCGGTCACCACGGTTCCGATCTTGAGTTGTCACGGAGAAAGCCAGGATTCGATTTCTTGATGAAGGACACAGAGCAGTTCCTCCCCTGTGTAACTCCGTTCGCCCAGGCAAACGAGGTGCAGAACAGCGTGTCACCGCTGTGCCCTGCACATGTGGTATGCTAGTGGGGCACTGTGAATTGTCCCTGCAGTGGAGGCTGAGTACACGGTGGAGTATGAGGAGGCAGAGGCGGACATTGTCGCAGGACCAATGGCGTGACAACGTGGAGGCGGAAGCAGTGTCACCTGGCCAAGTTGCTGGTGAGGCTGTGCAGGAACCACATTACACAGTGGGCCGTAAAGGACATATATTGTCCCTGACCGTAGTTACAGCTCCACATTTCGGCACTGCCGTGCACTTTGACAGACACCGACAGACTCAAGGACTGGCCCACATTCTGTTCTACATGTGTGTGCAGGGCTGGTACTGCCTTTTTGGCAAAGAAATGATGGCTTGGGACTCTCCACCTCGGCTCGGCACAAGCCATCAGTTTTCTGAAAGGTGCAGAGTCCACTACTTAGAAAGGGAGGGACTGCAGCACCAGCAACTTGGATAGGAGCACGTTCAGCTTCTGCGACGTTGGATGAGTGCACGCAATGTTGTCTCTTGGCAATCACTTCGGTGATCGATTGCTGACGAAATGACGAGGAGTAGAGGAGCAGGAGAATCGGGACCAGCAGATGATGGGAAGGACAGACAGCTCCCTTCAGCTGAAGTGGTGGAGCCTTGACTTCCTGAAACCGGGTGCGTGCCACTGGGTGATGTAGCGAATGCTGCGGCAGGCTGGACCACCACATTGGAGCCACGGTTCTCCCAGGCCACTTTATGGCCGCAGATTCTACATATGGCCATGTTCACCTCCTCAGACGGCTTAACAAACAATTGCCACAAAGCCGAGTAGGTGATTTTCCCCCAACAGTACGCACTGACTGACTGCTACCGACGCTGCCTCCGTGAACCCGTGCACCACTACTTCCCGGGCAGGTAGGCTCCTGTGAAGTGGGTGGTCTACCCCAGGCACGTTTGGCTCACGACCTCTGCTGCTACCCTGCTGACTCCCGGCCACACTAGCAACTTGCTGGCTCTGCCGCTGGCTCACAGGCAAGCTGCCACCCTCTTCTCCCGATGATGATGAAGCCCCTTCGTCACCCGGCTCCTAAGTGCTTATCAGCTACATCATCATCATCGAGTACTGTCTGCACTCTGCACGTCACTGATGTCTTCCTCAACCTTCTCTGGGTCAGGAGCCTGACCGCTCGCAACACCAGCTTATATTTTTTCTTTTTCCACTAATACATGTAACAAAAGGCTTTAGAACATAAAACTGCACCGCTGATTGGCAAATATATATATATTTTTTCCACTTATACACACCACAAAAGGCGGAATGATTCCTCCCTATCCTTTCCCTACACCTTGAATAATCTTTCCCTGTACTTGTAAATAGTTTTTTTAGCACAATTAAGTTTTTTCTAGCATTGTCCCTAGCGCCTAATGACATCTCTCCCTGCACTAAGTACACTGATAAATGGCAGAATTTAAGATGGCTGACGCTATTTATAGGGCTGTGACATCACAGGGCTGGCGGGCTGCTGATTGGCTGCATGCATGTCATTATGGGTAATCCCGCCTTCCCAGAGTTCCTTGCTCCATGTTCTCACACGTGCAGCAGCCATTTTAGGAAAAAATGCGATTTAGGAAATTTGGCTTTGGTGCAAATCAATTTCCTGAAATTCGTATCGAATTCCACTTCGTCAGCTTCCATTCACTCATCTCTAAACACCACCTTACTATCCAGAATCCCACAATCCCTCTCTTCTAATATCCTTTTACTTCTCCTCTTGCTTTCTAAAACTTAACATAGATAAAACAGAATTTATCATCTTTCCCCCATATTGCTCAAACCCCTCCCCCCCCCCAACAGACCTATCTATCACGATCAATGGCTACACACTCTCTCCGGTCAGCCAAGTCCACTGCCTTTGAGTAACCTTGGATTCTTCCCTGTCCTTCAACAACACATCCAAGCCCTTTCCACCACCTGCCGCCTCCAACTTAAAAATATCTCTCGGATGAGCAAATTCCTCAACCAGGAGTCTGCAAAAGTGCTTGTACATTCTCTCATCATCTCCTGCTTAGCCTACTGTACCATCCTCTTATGTGGCCTTCCATCTAGCACCCTCACACCCCTCCAATCTATCCTCAACTCACGAATACAGCCAGTGGATGTATTAGGCTGCAGGCTAATATATCCACTGGCTTTATTCATCTATGTGCCATTGTGCGCGTCATAAAAAAAGATGGTCCCCCTGATGAATCTATTTATATATACAAAGGGGAAACTCAGACTTTTTGTAATATATAGGCAGCACAGTGTATGGGGATTTTTGCTTTATATAGGCAGCACAGCACATGGGATTTATTTTTAATAGGAAGGGACTTCTACTTGAGGGTGAGCCACCGATAAGTGGGGCCGCCCCCTGTTGGGGCAATTACTCTGCTTTAAGGCAGGGACATGATGGACGTTTAGGGAGAGTATCCCAACTGCCTACATGCGGATTTTTCTTTCTTTTGTTCCTTCTCAGATGACACTACTTACACTTGAAAATTATATATATATATATATATATATATATATATATATATATATTGTGGTAAGGTGCAGGGTGCCGTCGTGGATGGCAGATATGTGTCACCGAGGTTCATAGCCTCGGTGAGGTAAGAGCCGTTTTTGTTGATGTCAGCAGCAGCTAGTGCTACTGACATAGTTGTTAAATAGCATGGCTGCAAAGCCGATCCGGGCCGGCTCTTACCGGGAGCAGCTAAAGTGTAGGGTGGGTGGCTGCTCCCCACGACCCAGTCCTGGTTTTGGGCTGGGTTTAAAAACACAGCCAGCACCAGCAGGTGGTGTGATTGTCCTGGAGCTGCTGTTGGCTGTGGAATCATTTGAATTTGGGAGTTCTCTGGGCTGGAAGCAAGAGCCCAGCAAGGAGGAGTGCAGACGGCCTGGAAGCCTGACGTCGACTGTCTTGCGGCTGGACTGACAGCCAGGTGTGAATCCGCACCTAAACCTCCCAGGTGACTGGAACCTGTATTTGACTTTTTGTTTTGCCTCACGTTTTTCTGCTGGGTGTGAATTAACCCCAAGTGACTGTATGCTGTTTATGTTGTGCAAGTGTGAATTAAACACTGTTTGCTGCACTTACTGGACTCCTTTTGCCTCTGTACTGCACCCGCACCGCTATCTACCAGAGCGACTCCCCACATTTGGTGTCGGATGCGGGCATGCGCAGTGAGGCTGGCGTGAACGCCGAAAATTTTTGTTTGTGCTGGGCACGACTGGATGTCCTATATTAGGCCGGCAAAGTTGCAGCCTGTGTTCCCTGACACAATGGAGGCGGTTGTAAAAGCCCTTGTGGAGGCTAACTTGCAGCAGCGGGAGGCCAACAAGCAGCAGCAGGAGACCAACCAGCTACTACTTCAGCAGGTGATGGCTTTACAAGCTGCAGGAGCGTCCCACCATGTCCATGATGCCCGGAAAGCGGTCCGTGCGGCGATCCCAAAAATGACCCCTCGGACGACGTTGAGACGTATCTGGCGGTCTTTGAGAAAGTAGCCGTGAGGGAGAAGCTACCCCGTGACCAGTGGGCTGAAGTGGTCGCTCCGTTCCTGGCATCCGGACCCCAGCAGGTTTTCTCTGATTTGGCAGATGACCAGGCTGCTGATTACCCCACGGTGAAGGGGGAGATCCTGGCCAGACTGGGGGTGAACGTGTTAGTCCGGGCTCAGCGGGTCCACCAGTGGGACTTTAAACGGCTGAACCCGCCAGGCCGCAGTATTATGAGTTGCTGCACAGGTTGCAAAAGTGGCTGCAGCCTGAGGTTCTAAGTCCGGCTGCTATGCTGGACCGTCTCCTGGCCGACATCTTTTGGAGGGCCCTGCCTTATCCCCTCCAGCACTGGGTCGGCCAGGCGTCTCCGGTATGTGCCCTGGAGATGGTCGACCTGGTGGAGCGCTACGAGGCCACCAGAAACCTGCAGGGGAGTCTTGCTGGGAAGGGGTCAGTCAAACCCCGGAGGCCTCCGCCCCAGTTCCGACGTCCGGCGACAGAGAGGCCTGCACGGAATGTACCCCTGCGGATCCGCCTCCCGTGGTATGCTGGAGGTGTCAGGAGCCAGGCCACATCAGGGCCGACTGTCCGCATCGGGATGAGCCGATGGATGTGAACTACGGGGTCGCCACTCCCTGTATGCACGGAAGCTGTGCGCAACTGGCACCCGTGAGGTGCAGGACAATAACCACCTGTGTCAGGTAGAGGTGGGAGATTCTCTGGCGGTGGCCCTGCTGGACTCCGGGAGTCTAGTCTCCCTGGTAAGGGCTGCCCTGGTACGGCCGGCGGAGTATACCGGCCGTAAAATCGGGGTCCTGTGCATCCACGGAGACCTAAAAGACTACCCCACTGCACTAGTGACTTTGTCCACAGCGGCTGGTAAGTGGACCCACGAGGTGGCTGTCGCTACTAAACTCCCACATGAACTGATACTTGGGAGGGACTTCCCAGGTTTCCCGGCACTGTGGCCGGCGATAAAACTGTCTGATGGACCCGAGACAGGGGTAACCCTAGGAGAGTGGCCTGATACCACTGGAAGGCCAGAACCCTGGGAGCCCGAGTCTGAAGGGCCAGCGGTAGGGGTGACCACTGCTCCAGCGGTAGAGGGGGAGACAACCCCACTGAGTGTAATGGTGGGAGACACGGAGGACTTGCCACCGGGACCTGAGTTGGCAGACCTCAATGTCTCCGGGGAAAATTTTGGGACCGCACAACACCGGGACCAAACCCTAACCAGGGCCTGGGAAAGTGTCGTAATAATTGATGGTAAACCCCAGAAACCTGGGGCTGAATTAATGTTTCCGCGATTCATTGTTCTTCAGGATATGTTGTATCGGGTGAACCAAATCCGAGGTGAGCCTGTTGAACAGTTGGTGGTGCCCACAGCGTATCGCAAGCTGGTCATGGAGCTTGCCCACCAACATGTTCTTGGGGACACCTGGGGTGGCAGAAAACGCAGGACCGCATACTGCAGCGGTTTTATTGGCCCAGTGTGTTCAAGGAGGTAGAAAATTATTGTAAGTCCTGTCCCACCTGTCAGATAAATAGCCCCCAGCCACATTTCCGTAGTCCTCTGGTACCTCTTCCAATTATTGAGGTCCCGCTTGAGCGAATCGCTATGGATCTAATTGGGCCTGTACCAAAGTCTGCCAGGGGCCACCAACACATTCTGGTAGTTCTCGACTATGCCACTCGATATCCGGAGGCGGTGCCTCTGCGACATACCTCAGCTAAGCTCATTGCCAAAGAGTTAATGGAAATGTTTTCCCGTGTGGGCCTGCCAAAAGAGGTTCTGACAGACCAAGGGACCCCTTTATGTCCAAAGTTATGAGGGAACTGTGTAAATTATTGCGCATAAAGCAATTGCGGACGTCCGCTTACCATCCGCAAACGGACGGTCTTGTCGAAAGGTTTAACCAAACTTTAAAAAATATGTTAAAAAGGGTGGTGTCTAGAGATGGGAAGGACTGGGATCTGCTTCTGCCCTATCTCATGTTCGCAGTGCGAGAGGTGCCCCAGGCCTCTACTGGGTTCTCGCCCTTCGAACTGCTTTATGGCAGACACCCTCGGGCCTGTTGGATATCGCCAAGGAAGCGTGGGAACAACAGCCTGTCCCCCACAAAAGTGTCATTGAGTATGTCACCCAGATGCAGGAACGGATGGAGAGGGTGTTGCCGCTGGTCCGGGAGCATATGGAGGCAGCGCAACAAGCCCAGAGTAGGGTGTATAATCGTCAGGCTAGGGTACGGGACTTCAATCCAGGAGATCGGGTTTTGGTTCTGGTACCCACCCTTGACAGCAAGTTCCTAGCTAGGTGGCAGGGCCCCTATGAGGTGATTGAGAAGGTAGGGAAGTAAATTACAAGGTACACCAGCCAGGCGGCGCAAGCCGGAGCAGGTGTACCACGTGAATTTACTAAAGCCGTGGAAGGATAGGAACACGACCGACGACAACAGCCCCCGGCCAGGGCTTCTGGGTGAGAAGGGTCCAGCCCCACAGTTCGAGGCCTGCGGCGGTAGCCACGGTAAAATTGCAGACAGCCTGTCTTCCAAACAAGTTCAGGAAGTCAGGAGTTCATCAGTCGGAACACGGATGTGTTCTCGGACCTCCCTGGTCGCACGTCTCTCATCCAACATGACATCGCCACTGAGCCTCAGGCCAAGATCCGGTTAAAACCATACCGGGTACCCGAGGCTCGGCGACGGGCCATCGCGGAGGAAGTGCAATTAATGTTGAAGCTTGATGTCATTGAGGAGTCGAAAAGTGAGTGGGCCAGTCCCATAGTTCTAATACCTAAGCCGGATGGGACGCTGCGGTTCTGCAACGATTTTCGCAAGTTAAATGAAGTGTCCAAGTTCGATGCGTATCCCATGCCCCGGTAGACGAGCTTGTTGAGAATTTAGGGCAAGCCCGTTATTTTTCTGTGCTAGACCTCACTAAAGGATACTGGCAAGTACCCTTAACGGAGGCGGCCAAGGAAAAAACGCTTTGTTACTCCAGCAGGGCCTGTATCATTACAAGGTGTTACCCTTTGGCCTGCATGGCGCCCCGCCACCTTCCAAAGGTTAATGGATATAGTACTGCGACCTCATCGCCGGTACGCTCGGCCTACTTAGATGATGTAATCATCCACAGCACCGACTGGGAAAGCCATTTGCCCAAAGTGCAGGCGGTAGTGGATGGCCTGAGGAAAGCTGGTCTAACCGCCAATCCAAAGAAGTGTGCGATTGGGTTGGAAGAGACCAAATACCTGGGATATGTAATTGGGCGGGAGTCATCAAGCCGCAGGTAACTAAAGTAGAAGCCATACGTAACTGGCCCCGACCGGTCACTGCCAGGCAGGTAAAGTCCTTCTTGGGAATTGTAGGGTACTACATGCGGTTTGTGCCCCACTTTGCCACAATAGCAGCGCCGCTGACAGACCTGTTGAAGGGGCGAAGGTCTGGGAAGGTTAGCTGGAGTGAGAAGGCGGAGGAGGCTTTCTGCTCTGAAGTCGGCCCTGTGTGGGTCCCCGGTTTTGGTGACGCCCGACTTCAAGAGAGAATTTGTGGTACAGACCGATGCCTCTGAAGTGGGCCTCGGGCTGTACTCTCTCAGGAAATCAATGGGGAGGAGCATCCCGTGGTTTTCCTGAGTCGCAAACTCACCCCAGCCGAGACCAGGTACAGTATAGTGGAGAGAGAGTGCCTGGCCATCAAGTGGGCACTAGAGTCTCTCCGCTATTACCTGTTAGGGAGGAGGTTCTGTTTGGTGACCGACCATTCCCTCTCAAGTGGATGAGCCAGGCCAAGGAGAGGAATGCTCGGGTCACCAGGTGGTTCCTTTCCTTACAAAATTTCAAGTTTTCAGTAGAACATAGGGCAGGCCGCTTGCAGGGTAATGCAGATGCCCTTCCCGCGCTCCACTGCCTCACATGTGTCCACCCCTCAGGGTTGAACAAAGGGGGGTATGTGGTAAGGTGCAGGGTGCCGTCGTGGATGGCAGGTATGTGTCACCGAGGTTCATAGCCTCGGTGAGGTAAGAGCCGTTTTTGTTGATGTCAGCAGCAGCTAGTGCTACTGACATAGTTGTTAAATAGCATGGCTGCAAAGCCGATCCGGGCCGGCTCTTACCGGGAGCAGCTAAAGTGTAGGGTGGGTGGCTGCTCCCCACGACCCAGTCCTGGTTTTGGGCTGGGTTTAAAACACAGCCAGCACCAGCAGGTGGTGTGATTGTCCTGGAGCTGCTGTTGGCTGTGGAATCATTTGAATTTGGGAGTTCTCTGGGCTGGAAGCAAGAGCCCAGCAAGGAGGAGTGCAGACGGCCTGGAAGCCTGACGTCGACTGTCTTGCGGCTGGACTGACAGCCAGGTGTGAATCCGCACCTAAACCTCCCAGGTGACTGGAACCTGTAGTTGACTTTTTGTTTTGCCTCACGTTTTTCTGCTGGGTGTGAATTAACCCCAAGTGACTGTATGCTGTTTATGTTGTGCAAGTGTGAATTAAACACTGTTTGCTGCACTTACTGGACTCCTTTTGCCTCTGTACTGCACCCGCACCGCTATCTACCAGAGCGACTCCCCACAATATATATATATATATTTATATTGATTGAAAGTTATACTGACAACTTTTTAAAAGATTTTATACAAAGTTGTCAATTTACAGAGATATTTCTCTCACCCAGCATGGGTATATGTAAAAATAAACCCCAAAACACATTGCCCTACTTCTCCTGAGTACGGCGATACCACATGTGTGACACTTTTTTGCAGCCAAGATGCGCAAAGGGGCCCAAATTCCAATGAGTACCTTTTAGGAGGGCATTTTTATGCATTTTTCTTCTCACGCTTTAGGGCCCCTAAAATGCCAGGGCAGTATAAATACCCCACATGTGACCCCATTTTGGAAAGAAGACATCCCAAGGTATTCTGTGAGGGGCATGGCGAGTTCATAGAAGATTTTTTTGGCACAAGTTAGCGGAAATTGATTTTTTATTGTTTTTTCTCACAAAGTCTCCCTTTCCGCTAACTTGTGACAAAAAGTTCAATATTTCATGGACTCACTATGCCACTCAGCGAATACCTTGGGGTGTCTTCTTCCAAAATGGGATCATTTGTGGAGGTTTGTACTGTTCTGGCATTTTGGGGGGCTAATTAGAGCAGCTCCTGTAAACCTAAAGGTACTGTTGAAATTTGGGCCCCTTTGTGACTCCAGGCTGTAATAGTCATGTGTATCAGCCATGTCAGAGTAGAGCAATGTGTTGGGGTGTATTTACATATACCTATAGTAGAGAGAAATATCTTGCAAATTGACAACTTTGTATAAAAAATTTTAAAAAGTTGTCGTTTACAGCGATATTTCTCACACAAAGTATGGGTATATATAAAAATACACCCTAAAACTCATTGCCCTACTTCTCCTGAGTACGGCGATACCACATGAGTGACACTTTTTTGCAGCCAAGATGCGCAAAGGGCCCAAATTCCCATGAGTACCTTTAGGATTTCACAGGGCATTTTTACGCATTTGGATTCTCACGCTTTAGGACCCCTAAAATGCCAAGGCAGTATAAATGCCCGGGCAGTACCCCACATGTGACCCCATTTTTTTTTTTACAAAGTCTCATATTCCACTAACTTGTGACAAAAAATAAAATTTTGCATGAACTCGCTATACCCCTCACGGAATACCTTGGGGTGTCTTCTTTCTAAAATGGGGTCACATGTGGGGTATTTATACTGTCCTGTCATTTGAGGGTCTCCGCAATCATTACCTGTATGGCCAGCATTAGGAGTTTCTGCTATTCTCCTTATATTGAGCATACAGGAAATGAGATTTTTTTTTCCGTTCAGCCTCTGGGCTGCAAAAAAAAATAAAATGAACGGCACAGATTTTTTCATTCACATCGATCAATGTTGATGAAAAAATCTCTGCCAAAATCAGTGACTGCGGTGCGGTGGACTGGGCGCTAACTACCTAACAAGTAGCTAACTAACTGGCCGTGATAAGGGACCCTTATGCCCCATTCACACGTCTGCAATTCTGTTTGCGGAACGGAATTGCGGACCCATTCATTTCTATGGGGACAGACTTTGTGCCGCTTGGATCCGGAATTGCGGATCCGCACTTCCGGGTCTGCACTTCCATTCCGCAAAAATATAGAACATGTCCTATTCTTAAAAGGCATTTTCTTTATAGTTCTGGCAATGTGCGGATCTGCAAAATGTGGAAAGCACATTGCCGGTGTCCGTGTTTTGCGATGATCAGGGAGTCTATATGGGGTGATCAGGGGTTAACAGGGGGTTAATAAGTGACGGGGGGGGGGTGTAGTTTGGTGCTTGGTGCAACTTTACATAGCTACCTGGTCCTCTGGTGGTTGATCCCAGCAAATGGGACCACCAGAGGACCAGGTAGCAGGTATATCAGACGCTGTTAACATATACCTCTTTGATGCTTTTTATTTTGCATCTACAGCCTGCCAGCGATTGATCATCGCTGGCAGGCTGCAGTACAACTGCCGAGCCGCGATCTGCTGTGAACGCGCGCGTATTCACGGCAAATCTCGTCTCTTGCGAGATAACGCGCCGCCGCGTCAAGAAGAAACAAGCCTGCTGCCGCCTGGACGCTGCCCTGCGTTAGGCGGTCGGCAGGCGGTTAAAATAGCCATATATAATAATAGCAATATATATATAAAATAGCCACATAATGTACAGTTTATTGCTTTTGCTTAGTTATATAAACGGTTTCTATAAAATTTTATATTTCCATTAGGACCACTCTAGTCCTTTCAGAATGGGTGAAATGATATTGCAACATGGGATGTCCTGCACACATCACATCCTATCATAGCCAAAGCATTGTGCCATCTTTTGGAAATCAGTTGAGATGCAATGTGGCTGTGATGCAATGGAAAACTATTGCTTTCTTTCAATGCCCCCATGGTATCATAACTAGAGTTGAGCGGACACCTGGAAGTTCGGGTTTGCCAAGTTCAGCAGAACTTCCCCGCGAAGTTTAGGTTCGGGACTCGAACTTGACCCGAACTTGACCCCAAACCGCATTAAAGTCAATGGGGACCCGAACTTTGGGGCATTAAAATGGCTCTAAAAGATTCATGGAAAGGGCTAGAGGGCTGCAAAAGGCAGCAGAATGTGGGTAAGAGCATGGCAAGTGCTCTGCAAACAAATGTGGATAGAGAAATCATTACGGGTTTAGAATATTCTTCATTATTTAATATAGTTTATGTTATGCGGAAAATCTGTTATTAAATATGCGCACTAATCGAATCGCGTAAGGGCGTTAAGCAATTTTCCTATTGGGTTGGCTAGAATTGTTGAATATGTGAAATATAGCGCTATATTCTACATATTCGACAATTTACAGATTTTTCGCATAACATAAACTATATTAAATAATGAAGAATATTCTAATTCACTAAATAATGCAGCCTTCTCACATTGGCCCACAAGCAAGAAGCAGGCAAGTAATGGGTTCAGATTAAACAAAATTGGCGAATATTCGTTTTTATAAATATATATCACTATATTCGAAATATTCACAAATTCTCGAAGTTGCGATACTCGCGATTATAATTCGCTATTCGAATATTCGCGCTCAACACTAGCCATTAGTAGGCATGGCTGTGATGGCTACTTAAACACTTGTTGATTGGCTGCATATATGGTAGATGGACCTGGATCTTAGACTGTGCATGTATAATCTAAAAGTAAAAAAAATATTATATATATATTGCTTTAGTATAATAGAGTGAATAAATTAGGACTATACATGGCCATGTAGTCCTCCCGGCCAAGTTGTCTTCCTGATTTCCATGTCCATTTTCTTAACCATGTGCTACTTTCAGAAGCTGGTAGATCTTGGTGTTACAGAACTCACTCAGATAGTGGAACTTCTAAAGAACCCTACAGTTCTTCACCCGTAACCTGCTAATAGAGCTACACTTTTGCTTTAGTGATCATTATGCTCCCCTATTGTGATGTTACCTTGGGTCTAATGGAATGAATAAATTAAGACTATAGATGGCCATACACAGGAAGTTGTATTCCTGATTTAATGAAATGATGAGGCATCTGTCCATCTTTTGAACCATGTGCCACATGTAGAAGTTAGCAGATCTTGATATTACGGAACTCAACCAGATCCTTAAATCTCTAAAGAACCCTCCCATTCTTCACTATAACTGCTAATGGAGCTACGTTTTGGCACAGGTACAAACTGCAGCCATGCCCAACTGAACTATTGACACCTTTAATGCTGCAGCTCATTATTAGATATGTCTATATCTGTATAATTCTACAACTACCTAATTTACTGCTCTATCCACTTCTATGGGACTTCTGGGAGGATGTAGCACCACTGCATTGTTATGAGGCAGTTCAATGGTACTTGCAGGCCCCATTCTCAAGGTTGTTCTGGTTCTCAGCAGTCGGATCCAGGGCAATCAAACACTTATTCCCTATCTTGTATATAGGGGATATGTGTTATTATTGACATAGCCCTTTTAAATCATTTGTACATAAATGTGTTGGACGCTGAGGATTATTGAAAGCCAACCTTACAGCACAGGTAATGTTATTTTGTCAGGATCCCTAGATAAGGAGCAGGATTTTTAGTACTATACGGGGCTGTCCAGCCACTTCAAAATAATAAACCAATACTCACCTTGTTGGATCAGGCATGGAGGCAGCGGGAAAGTGGTGATTATTAATTCTTTTATTGTTTTAAAGCATTCAAATTTGTACACCCTTGTTAAGGGGGTTTCCTGGACTAACATATTGATGATCTAATCATAGGATAGTTAATCAAAATCAGATCGATGGGAGTTGTCTCAACATGGTGTTATCACTGGTGAAAGACGCATGTAAGCATACTTTTCAATATGCTTTATGCTGATAATTCAAATGATTGTGGGACCATGCAATGGGTGACCTGGAACACCAGAGCATCTCCCCATTCTTCCACATACAGTGGGGTCCTATTTGGGGGACCTCCTATGGGCATATGGACAGGAGTTGTCATTGGGAATACACTTTTAAGAGCAGTGGTTTCACAGCTCTTTCATTTCACATAAACTTTTTAAAATACCGAACATTAATGGAGAACGTCCCAGCTATCAACTGATGATCGCAGGTCCAACCACAACGAGCCATTGATATCGACAGGGAAGGGGTGGCTGGCCACAAATACACTACATCCACGAGAAAGCCTCCTGTGCGCATCAATAGGTACAAACATGGGCGTAGCTATAGGGGGTGCAGAGGTAGCAGTCGCTACTGGGCCCAGAAGCCTGAGGGGGCCCAAAGACCCTTGTGCCGCATAAGAAGACACACAAAACACTGAGGTAAAGGGGCCCAAGCTGAACTCCTGCACCAGGGCCAATGAGCCGTTAGCTACGCTCCTGGGTACAAACATGCACTGGCATTGTTCCTGAGCCGTCCACATTTCATATAGATAATTATCAGGCTGAGCAGATTTTTATCATTATGTTTTCAAGTAACTGGTGACATAGAGCGGAGGACCATGTACAGGAAAGTTTCTGCTGGTTTTGTCTCCCTGAATGAGCTAAACAGTTGCGCTGACATCATGGTACACGCCTTGTACTTGGAACACATATGCATTCCAAATCACTTGTCTCATTAATCCCCCACAAGGCCACACCATGAGATACTATTATATAAAGCTTTAGTGGGGGGGGGGGGACGATCATGCTGGTAAACTAACAATAGATTTCCTCATTACAGCCCATTTGATACTGTATACTACATTGCTCTCTAATCTGGTCATATCCCCATGTAATTCATACATGCTCTAGTGCTTCACGGGTTAGTAACATATATGACATATGCTCTGCATATTCTGGAATTCCAAATTCCTGATTTAACATTACTCTGTATTTGATTATTACAGTTTCCTGCACAATTTCTCTTAGAGATAAAGCAATCTCCCTGTGACTCATTGTCAGATTTTCTGATTCACATACAGAGTAAGGATTCTGATTTCTTGATGTCAGTCACCTCACCACCACTGCATTCCTAAGTATGACCATTTCTGGTTGGGGGCTGATGTCATAAGATGTCATGATGTGACCCTCCTTTGTGCAATCTTTGCTTTTACTGTAGCGCCCATGAATAATTAATAGCATGATCCTGACACATGATGATACCTGATGATTGTGAAACTGCCTCATGTTATTGTCTCATTGTTACCTAGCTTATTTCCTACCCACTCTGGATAATGTCCTGCTTTTTTTAGCTTCATATACCTTTTATTCTGATCCCATATGTGTTGTGTATTGTATGTGACTGCCTTTCTTTCTCATTGAACCTCCCCCATTTATATACTGTAGTGTATGTGAATATACTTCTTCTTGCAGTGTTGGCTCTTATGGGTAAATTACAGTATATGTTTTACACTTTTCTTTGCTATACAGATGTATGCAAACAGATATAAAAGTAACCTTATTATAAGGAGATAGATAGTTAGATATTACTTTAAGCTTTACAATCAAATAAAGCAGTAAATGTACAAAATGTTCAAAACCATATATAAGCATACACATAAACAGTCCAATGGTAAAGCAAATAACCCTGGATGAACGAGTTATCCATCCAACCTACGTGTCAACACACATGTCTACCTTCCCTGTCACCTTTCCTGACATGTCTATTTTAATAGCTTCACGCATTCCCCATGTAATATCCATCCTGGAGCATCTATTCTTATGGCTCTATGTTGTATCATTCCTTTATTATTTCTCCTAGAAGTTATGAATGAATTGCTAGTAGTCTGCAGAGGGGTGTTAACCAGTTGGGGGTTTATACCTGCACAGTCTGACAATGGCAGCACTGATTGGATAGAGTCAGACTGTGCAGGGACACACCCCCAACTGGTTAACTCCCCTTACTGCAGACTGCTAGCAATTCATTAATAACATAAAGGAATGGCACAACATAGAGCCATAAAAATAGATGCTACTGAATTTTTATTACATGGGGAATGCATGAAGCTACTAAAACAGGCATGTAAGGAGTGGTGACAGGTGCTCTTTAACACAGGTGCCCATTCCCCTCTGCAAGACTCCTCCTGTGCTGCACTTGTGCTCTACCTCGTGCTACCACACACAATCCAGCATATCTCAACATTTATAAATATTATGATGCTTATCCATTTTTCTTCATACTGTATTTTGTTTCATATAGTCCACCAATGCAGTACTTGCTTCTCTTTACTACATCCCTTCCTTTACACAGGATCATTATCGGGGCTACTATTGGGAACAAACGTTTGTATGAATGCTCGTTCCCGATAATCGTCCCCTGTAAATGTGCAGCCGACCACCCAATGAAGAAGACGCTCATTGATCAGGTAAAAGCATTGTTAATGCTGACACCCTAATCATTGTTTCTGGCCAGCAGATAGTCCTGTCTAACTAGGGATCTGCTGCCCCGAAACAATGAGTATGGGGACAGAGGAGATGTTTGCTGCATGGAAGTGCAACGTACCTCCTCTGACTAGTAGGCAACTCGTTCCCTATAATTGCCTGCTCAGTCGGCTCCTGTAAATGGGCCTATACCCATGCATTCATTACCTGCATTTTCAGTCTTGCAATTGCTCTTTACATCTGTGTACACTGTAGGCTTTGTAATTATCTCTGCTTTTGACATCAAATGATACAGCAATTTCCCAAGGCCTCGGGTTAGCCCATCAGCAGACTATAGATCCTGTTTTCACCAGTCTGCTGGTGAATTTGAAGAGGATTTGCATTCAATACATACTTGGATAAGTAGTGTTGAAACATTTCAGCTAGTAAGGAGATAGATTGGTCCACTAAGGGTCCTTTTACATGGCCTGATGGGTGCCAATCAATGGGCGATCTATAACACTGGCTAATGCATGGAAGACAAAGGGTCCATACTACAATGGTTTCCCATTCATTTTACATTATATTGGCAGAACATTCCCGGTTTACACGGTGCTGCTAATGAGCAAACTTTTTTATGTTCTCATAAAAGATCCCATAAGCCAACAATCGAGATTCTTGGGGTTGTTTAGACAGGAGGATGATCGACTGAACGAGCGCTCCTACAAATGTTCATTCTCAATGACTGGCCCGTGTCACCACAGTAAACAAGAAAGGAAAGGTTCTCTACAAAGACAGACTCCTAGATAACAATTCATGACAATGAAGCATACCTGAAAAGATTCTAGACTGTGGCCTACAATAATTCTTCCCTTATAAGTCCCACCTGCTTGATTCCACGTTAACAATAAAGTCATATCTAAATTAGAAACTTTTGTATAATACAAAATCACTTCATAAATTATGGTCCTGATAATGACTTAATAATCGGAGTCATATGTGAAGACAAAAGGTCATGTGCTAACATTTGGACGCTGTAGCAGATGTAAGCCATAGGGAGTGCTTACAGAGCACGATACAATATCTTGCATGAAACATACAGTGCGTTTGTAGTCTGTTCCAGTTTATTTTACTTTATCCCAAAAATATTTCATATTAGGCACAAGGGGAAGATATAAAGGTACTTTAATGTTCTTCAGTAATGATGATTTACTAGCTAATGATAACATTATTCTACAGTCACCGTAACTTCATGCATACCTATTTCTTGATCATAGGGCAAGAATTGGCGATTGTGGTGAAAATTAGGAGTCTTGTTTTTTACAATAAGGGAAGACCTGATAATTTCTTGGATTAATAAACATGAAATAAATCTCAATGTTATAAATTGTGCTTGAATTGCTATGAAAGAAGCTAATACCACAGCTATGGGGCAGAGTAACTGACTAACATATCACTGAGTGGTACATGGAGAACAATGTGGAATTTTCACGTATAGGAAACCCACGGTATGCCTGATGAAAGGCACAAGCTCTTTATGACACACAAAAAATAAATGTCAGGGGGTTTGATCAATATGGAATTCCATTGAATTGATAAATCAGCCTAGGAGTCCATTCACAGAACCGTGTCCGTTTTGTGGACCGTAAACCATGGTTCCGCAAAACATGGACATCGGCCGTGTGCGTGCCACATTGCAGTGCGGACTCATTGACTTCAATGGGTTCGCGATCTGCAAGATGTGTAAAGAATAGGACATGTCTTATCTTTTGCTGCGCGGCCGAACGGACCTGGAAGCACATGTCCTATTCTATGCCGCATCTTGCGGCTCACAGGTGTAAATCAGAAAAGAGTGTGAGATACTGCATCACCTCTCTTTTCAATTCACTGCTAGTTTTCACTGACAAAACTGCATCAGAAAACCTGAACGTGTAAACTTAGCTTTCGGAATTTGGGCAAGTAAAAAAATCATGCACTATGGATGAGCGAACTGATTTGTACTGGACAAATTCTCTGTCTGTCCCTGACTTTCCCTCTACAGATGATTCCCCACTCTGCCGGCAGCTTAATGTGGCAGCACATCTGGCAAGGTCTTGATAATCTCACGCTCACTGCCAGTACTGGCGCATGCGCAGATAATATGCCTGCAACAGCAAATCAGTAATTGTGCAAAATTCATTTAGCAGCACATGCAAATTTATTGATGCAGATTCCTAGGCATTTTATCTGCACACTCTCCAATACTTGCAGTTAGCATGATATCATCAAAGCCGCACGAGGTGTGTGGCCATGTTAATCTGCCAGCACAGTATGAATCAATTTATTCTTCTGAACAGCCCTGGACGTTCCCTCACAAGTGTGAATTCCTTCAGATGAATGAATCGATTCATACAAATCGATTCACTCATCCCTAAAGTGTAATTTAGGCCTTGTTGCTTTTCAGTCTGCTTCCCCATGACGTAAACAGTGGATAGGTTTACGAAAAATGTGGATGCATTCATGTCATGTCATGTATGGTGTGAGCATTAGACTGCAGAAGATCAAAGCAACAGTTAGAAGGTGTACATGGTAAAGCAAAAACATGGTTTGGTATTTCCTTTATCTGACATTTTGATGGTCAAAGGTTAATTACAGACATTCCTAAAGCAACAATCCAAAGTGAACCAGGCTCCGAACGTACAGTACATGCTCATTCTCTAAACCATGCTTATCCTGTGTACAGTTTTACTTGATCCTTTGTGTAAGCTATCCCAGGCATGTCCGCTGGCCATACACATTAGATTTCAATGCATGGGATGGCTATCTCATTTGTATGGTGGGCTCTTACACAGGCCCTTATTTCCTGCGGGAACAAAAGATGTGGCAGCAACCTCTTACCCTTTACTATAGAGAAATAAGCGCATTTGGCCAAGCATACATGTTTAGTCAACCGACAGCTTTCTTACTTGTCTGGCCACCTTTGCCATTAGGCATATTATGATCCTACCTAGTTGTAAGCTCTGATTTACTATTCCAATGCCTAGGATTCTATAATTGAACACACAAGAGTCTACTCATGTGTTCCCCAACCAGTGGCCACTTTGACATCTCCAGACACTATTGTCCACTAGTGGTACCAAGGTTTGTGATAGCATTACTAGAAATTGGTACCATGGTAAAAATCACTTGCACTTTACAGTAAGTAACAAGCCTGTTGACATGGCCATATCTTTAAAGGTGTTGTGCCAGGTTTTGAAGTTATTCGCTATCTACAGGATAGGGTATAACTAACTGATTGGTGGGGGTCTGACCACTGGGACCCCTAGTGATCTTGAGTTCCCAGTTCTAAATTCCCTCGTCCTGATGGAGCTGCAGACCACACATACGCCCTGCCCCTCCATTCATTCTCTGTGGGACTGCCAGAGATAGCCGAATATAGCACTCAGCTATTTCCAGAAGTCTCATAGAGAATGAATAGAGATGCAGATCACATGGTTCATCTGCTAATCTATCAGATTGAGGAAACAGGACTCCCATTATCGGGATCAGTGTGAGTCTAAGCAGTCGGACCCCACCGATCAGTTAGTTATTCCCTATACTATAGGTAGGGGATAACTTCAAATCTTGGCACAACCCCTTTAATAGGTGTTACCTTTTTATATTTAGTGTGGTTTATAATCACCTGTCTGGTTGACATTACACCAAATGCCAGGAATTTCGAATTTACTGTATATATGGGAATGATGGCTGGATAGAAATTTCGCCCACATATTTTTCTGGTAGCGTACTAATTCCACATAAAACCTGCGGTGCTATGCTACGGTCATTAAATTCTAACCACTATCTAAATTCCAGCTTGACTAGAACATGTCCTGGGAGTTTATAAATAACAGAACTATTACAAGGCTCTTACATTCCTACCTGAAAGGTTTCAAAAACTTTACTTAAGTTTTGTCAGCTGTTGTCCGGGATCTGTATATAAGTATAACATCTAATGAGAGGTTTAGCTAGAGTGATGTGTCTATAGCTCAAAAGGGTTGTGCAGGGTTTTATATTGATGACCTATCCTCAGAATAGGTCATCAATATCTGATCTGTGGGGGTCCAAAACCCGGGGCCACCGCCGATCAGCTGTTTGAGGCAACGCTTCATGCGAGCACTACTTCTTCTTCATTACACTGCCCGTTGTCTCAGAAGTGCAGTGTAATTACAAGTACAGTATCTCACAAAAGTGAGTACACCCCTCAAATTTTTGCAAATATTTTATTATGTATTTTCATGGGACAACACTGAAGATATGATACTTTGATACAATGTAAAGTAGTCAGTGCACAGCTTGTATAACAGTGTAAAGTTTGTGTGCCCTTAAAATAAGTCAACACACAGCCATTAATATCTAAACCGCTGCCAACAAAAGTGAGTACAGTGTCAGGTGTGAATGGGGAGCAGGTGTGTTAAATTTAGTATTATGGTCACACTCTCTCATACTAGTCACTTGGAAGTTCAACATTTCACCTCATGGAAACGAACTCTCTGAGGATCTGAAAAAAAGAATTGTTGCTCTACATAAAGATGGCCTAGGTTATAAGAAGATTGGCTACACCCTGAGCTGTACCACAGTGGCCAAGACCATACAGCAGTTTAACAAGACAGGTTCCAGAAGTTGAGTGCACGTGCTCAGCGTCATATCCGGAGGTTGTCTTTTCAAAATAGACATATGAGTGCTGCCAGCATTGCAGCTGAGGTTAAATTGTGCAGGGTCAGCCTGTCAGTGCTCAGACCATATGCCGCACACTGCATCAAATTGGTCTGCATGGCTGTTGTCCCAGAAGGAAGCCTCTTCTAAAAATGATGCATAAGAAAGCTCGCAAACAGTTTGCTGAACACAAGCGGACTAAGGACATGAATTACTGGGACCATGTCCTGTGGTCTGATGAGACCAAGATAAACCTATTTGGTTCAGATGGGGTCAAGCGTGTGGCATTAACCAGGTGAGGAGTACAAAGAGAAGTGTGTCTTGCCTTTAATCAAGCATAGAGGTGGGACTGTTATGCCGGCTGTGGGGAGCTGCAGTTCATTGAGGAACCATGAATTAAAGCAGAGCAGGATCCCCTCCCTTTGGAAGCAGGGTTGCAGGGCAGTATTCCAACATGATAACGACCCCAAACACACCTCCAAGAGGAGCACTGCCTTGCTAAAGAAACTGAGGGTAAAGGTGCTGGACTGGCCAAGCATGTCTCCAGACCTAAACCCTATTGAGCATCTGTGGGGCATCCTCAAACAGAAGGTGGAGGAGCACAAGGTCTCTAACTTCCACCAGCTCTGTGATGTCACCATGGAGGAGTGGAAGAGGATTTCAGTGGAACCTGTGAAGCTCTAGTGAAATTCATGCCCAAGAGAGGTAAGGCAGTGCTGGAAAATAATGGCCACACAAAATACTGGAATTTTGGGCACAATTTGGCCATTGTCACTTAGGGGTGTTCTCACTTTTGTTGCCAGCGGTTTAGACATTAATGTCTGTGTGTTGAGTTATTTTGAGGGCACACAAAATGTACACTGTTATACAAGCTGTGCGCTGGCTATTTTACATTGTATCAAGTGTCATATCTTTAGTGTTGTCCCATGAAAAGATATAATAAAATATTTGCAAAAATGTGACAGGTGGACTCACTTTTGTAAGATACTGTACTTGCTCCATTCATTTGAATGTAGCGACTACATGTAATTACACTACATTGCTGTTGCAAGGGAGACAACAGGCAGTGTAATGAAGAGGAAACAGCGCTCGCATGGAGCCACTTCCACAGCTGATTGGCTTTTGTCAAACACTCGCAGATCAGATATTGATGACCTATCCTCATCAATTTAAAAAAAACTGTACAACCTCTGTAAGTTATGGCCATGGCTTGGTCAAAATTCCATTTTAGCTTCTAAAGGCAACGAAATATAAAATGTATTAAGTATACATAAATAGTAAAACTGTGTAAGTAAGTAGATTACTTAAAGGGAAACAAGAAGATTTGACCATGCCAAACTATTGATAGCACTAGACAGGGGCTGGGGAGAGCAGGAAAAACATACCTTTTGGGGAACATTTATCATCAGTAGTGTTAATAAGGACTTATATTTTGCCAGAATCTGCTCTTAAAGGGGTCTTCCAGTTTTGTGATATTGATGACTGATTCTCAGGGTAGGTCATTAATATCAAATCGGTGGGAGTCCGAGTCTTGACACCCCTTCCGATCAGCTGTTTGAAGGGGTCGTGGGGCTCAAGTGAATGGGACAAAATATTGTAATAAATAAAGAATTAAAAAACAGTAAAAAATGAAGAAGAAGCACCGCTCGCATGAATATTGAGGCCCCTTTAAAAGCTGATCCCCACCTATCTGAAAGTATGTTTGTTCTGCTCTCCCCAGTGCCTTCCTCCTGATCTCAGCATTTTTGCATGGACAAAACTGCTGGAAGATTCCTTTTAAATATACACCAAGAGATCTTGTCACACCCCTGATAGTGACAGTCCCTGAATAGAGCTGCAGAGTATAGTAAAGCTATACAAGCAACAGCTAGTAAAAGAAAATGTACTTGTCATGTTTTTTCCACAGTTTTCAGTCTTTTTCTTTCAGTAGTCCTTTCCTATCCACTCATAATCTTACAGAATTAATGGAATTACGGTACTTTTGCGGATTAGATGGGGACCCATTCACTTCTATGGGGCCCTGTTCTTCCATTCTACGGCTCCGCAAAACAAATAACACATGTCCTATACTTGTCAGTGAAAATCAGGACGTGGCCCCATAGAAGTCTATGGGTCTGCAAAACTGTAGAATGCAATCCGTTTTTTTGCGGACGTTCTGAACTGTCCGCAAAAAATGGATGCACATTTTTGCGGACAGCATACGGCCGTCTGAATAGGCTCTTAAAGAGATTTTCCAAGCTGTTGATATTGATGAGCTATCCTCAGGATAGGTCACCAATATCTGATCAGTGAGGGTCCGACACGCCCTACCCGCACTGCTCAACTGTTCCTTGCAGCCTTTATGCTGGAAATAGCACAGTGAATGGAACAGGAAGCACAGCTCCGCTCAAATTGTAGTGACTGTGCCTGTTTACTGCAGCGGAGCTCACATTCACTTCAATGGAAGCTATACTGCATTAAACCAGCATTGCCACTACACTGAATGGAGCTGTGCTTCCTGTTACATGCAAAGTGCTATTTCCAGTGCAGAAGGCTGCAGGGAACAGTAGATCGGTGGTACAATAGAATGTCAAACCACCACTGATCAGATATGACCTGTAGACCTTTTCCAGGAGCCTGGATGTCAGGAGCCTGGAAAATCCCCTTTCTGCTTTTTGGTCCTATGTGTGCACCATCCATAAAGTGACTCCATGACTTTTATCACAACTTTTTACAAAAGTTGCAGTATTGAAGAGGACCTGTCACCTCTCCTGACATGTCTGTTTTAGCAGCTACCTGGATTCCCCTTAGGCCTCATGCACACAAACATATTTTCTTTCTGTGTCCATTCCGTTTTTTTGCGGCCCGTATACAGAACCATTCATTTCAATGGGTCCGCAAAAAAACGGAGGTTACTCCGTTTGCATTCCGTTTTCTTACGTCTGTATTTCCATTCCGCAAAAAAAATAGGACATGTCCTATTATTGTCCACATCACGGACAAGGATAGCACTTTTCTATTAGGGGCCAGCTGTTCCGTTCCGCAAGATACGGAATGCACGCGGACGTCATCTATATTTTTTGCGGATCTGTTTTTTGCGGACCGCAAAATACATACGTTGTGTGCATGAGGCCTTATAATAACAATTCTGGAGAATCTATTCTTTTGACTCTATGCTCTACTATTCCTTTATTATTCCTGCTAGAAGTTATGAATTACTAGCAGTTTGCAATGAAGCTTCAGATGCAGCTGGCGGTGTATCTCCGTGCATTCTGATACTGGCAGCACTGATTGGATGGTGTCAGACCGTGCAGAGACACACTCCCAACTGGGATGAAAACACGTTCTATTGTCAGTCATTATATATCAATCTTTGTCGAATCAATATTTGTCAATTTGTGTGAGTACAAAATGGATGGATATGAATTTGGCCTTAAATGATTCAACAAGCATGAGATACCGTACCTTTTTAGGTGGAGGTTTAACCCTTAGTTGGTGTTGACTACACGTGAGTTGTAGTACAGGAAGAAGCTATTGAAAATATTAGTGGCATGTCACCACAAATCACACCTAGACTTAAGCTGACTGTACCATCCTGAAGCCAATGTGAATTTCCCTTCCCACTTGTTATTGTGAATTTCATCCTCATTCCACGGAGGCACAACGCCAAAATGACGACACAAAGATCAAGTATTTTCAATTATGCTATTTTGTAACTAGTGATAAATGTGGTCCAGGAGAACAAACATTGTGAATATATCCCCAACTGGAAAAAAACAAAAAGGTATACTAATAGAAAGGGGTTGTCCTGGCTATAGGTATTCATAACCTGTCCTCAGCATAGGTGATCCATATCAGATTGTGGGAATCTGACACTTTCGACCCCCAACGATCAGCTATTTCAGGCAGCTGCTGCACCAAGTGAATGGGAGCTGAGCTGCAGGATGCCGGCGCCAGGAACCTACACACACAGCCGTATTTACAGCAAGGCACATAAGGGCACGTGCCTAGGGCGTCAGGCAGGAAGGAGGTCAGGTCACAGAAAAAACAAATGATTTATGTTACTTTATTTTAACTACAAGTCAGGATATTCAACCCTCAATGCTTACCTACAGTTAATAATCTCTTCAGGGAGGCAATGTAAGGGCTAAATCTCCTGACTTGGCACTGCTGTTAACAAAAGTAAGTGATAAGGAGACATCCGAGCAGTCAGGTGAGGAAAAAGATGAAGCCAGTATATGACCCATATGTACATTGCTAACTAGCAGAGAAGACTTTTTTCTGCCTGTCAAACAGCAAACCATTCCATAAGGCCTCATGCACACGACCGTTCCGTTTTTGCAGTCCGCAACTTTAGGGTCCGCAAAACACTGAACAGTCATGTGCCTTCCGCAATTATATGTTTTTTTGCAGGGCTACGGAACGGAGCAACGGATGCGGACAACACATGGAGTGCTGTCCGCATAATTTGCGGCCCCATTGAACTGAATGGGTCTGCACCCGAGCCGCAAAATATGCGGAACCAAACAACGTTCGTGTGCATGAGGCCTAATTCACGCACTGATACTAAAACAGTAAAGCTCATCAGTATAACTAAAATAAAAGTGCAGTGGCCACAGAGCAAAGATGGCATCTACCTAGCAAGAGTTATGGTTCATTCAGATAAGCAATGTTAAAATAACTTGTGTTCCGGCCTGTAAACACGAACACATTTTTATATGAACCACTCACAGATGATGTCTGTGTCCCATCTGTTTTTCTTTCAAACCTACCCACTTGAGTGAAAATCAGAGCTGGATGGTGCATGCTATGATTTTTCTAATCATAGCATGCCCTATCCTATGATGGAGATGCCTTCAGACGTATGCAATAGGTTTATATTTTCCTGTCAGCTGTGTAAGGGTATATTAGGATGACATTTTCTTAACCACACAGGGAAAATGGAATTAAAAAGGCATTTCAAACCACACTCAGTTTTACTAGGCTTGCTGCGGTTTTGTGATATGGTTATTTGCCATGATTTTTTATTATTTTTTTTGCCGGCTAAAAATGTAACATTAATGTATTTCACTTATATAAAGTTCATGGCCAATAACCACATCAAAAAACCACAGCACGGTAAAATCAAGTTCCTTTTCAACAGCATTTCGTCAAAATCATTTTATGCAGCTACTGTATATCCACAAGTCAATAAGTAGCTTTAGCCAAACTAATAGGTGCGAGGACTAAACATGACTGGGGAAGCATAGACTCTAAATACAGCTCTTCTTACACAGTGCACGAAGCCTTCTGCTTCCACCCCACACACTGTATCATTTTCGTAGATGCACGAAATAGCTGAACACTGGGGTGTGGGGTTTTGGACCCCCACGTTTTGATATTGATGACCTATCGAGAGGATAGGTCATCAACATCTATAGCTCAGACAACCCCTTTCAACTAGATCTTTTAGATTCTATTGACACCTGTGCAGTGGTTTCTGTCATAAACAGATTCCGTGACCCAGTCCTGAATCTGTTACATGATGAACACCTGCAGCTACCATCAACTTATAATGGGGTCCATCAATTATGCCACCGTGTCGGTCATTTTGATGGGAAGACTCGCCCTGCAAACTGCCAATGGTAAAGAGCAGAATTTGGATCTTATTTGGAGCTGTTTTCAATGTGTACATCATTTTTGTTTCATATTAAGGCCTCATGCACACGACCGTTGTTTGATTCCGTGTCTGTTGCTCCGTTTTTCTGCGGACCCATTGGTTTTCAATGGGTCCGTGGAAACCTCGGCAAATGTACCGTTTGTCCACCGCGTCCGTGGTCCGTGATTCCAGTCCGTCAAAAAAATATAACCTGTCCTATTCTTGTCCGTGAAAAACGGTTCATGGACCCATTCAAGTCAATGGGTCCGTGAAAAAATGCGGATGGCCATCCGTGTGTCATCCGCGTTCCGTGTCCGTTTTTTTTGCGGATCCCTTGGCAGGCACTTGGGAAAAATTGTCAGCCTGTCTTTTGGTAAAATCTTTTGGGTCATGTCCGCTAAAAAAAACGGAAGACACACAGAAACACAACAGAAGGCAAAAACGGACACGGATCACTGAACAACGGAACCCCTTTTTGCGGACAGCGTAAAAAAACGGTCGTGTGCATGAGGCCTAAATGTCATAACACTTCAGATGTGTTTCAGGACCATACTGGCCCCTTCTTTAACTAAAATTAACATAATTGTTGATGACTGTTGGCTGCAGTCGACTAAAGAGACTACCATATATATACACTTTTGGAAAATGAAAAAGAACACCTGGAAAACGTAATGCGATTTTGCTGAGACTGCTAAAATATGAACTGTTAGTGGTGCTTGTAAGTGGTAGACTGACCATAGACCCTACAAGGAAGTTTCCTAGTGAGCCGAAGCCCAGGGGGCCACCCAAGTCCTCCTCACTGTCATTGGCTGGGTACAATGATCCGATTAACCCTGGGAGCATCAGGTACTTATGCACCTGTCCGGTGGCCGCAGGAGCCTTCCTTAATTCAATTGTTTGATGTTCTCAGGACAGTGATACAGTTGTATACTGCCGTGGGGCATGAGAGCCCATAACTCTGCTTTGCTATTCAACCTCATAGGCTATAGGCCACTATATGAGGCAATGTACCAATGGTACAGGTACACAGGCATCTCAGGCCGCAGGCTGGAAAAGGCCTGTGGCCTGCACTGGAGATAGCAACTTTATTTTATTCTTCTTTCCTGGGCCACTTGAGGCCATACTTCTAGGAGCACTATAAGGGGTCATTACTAGAGGAAGTCAAGGGGGGCATGCTAAAGGTAGGGCTGGCTTGGTGCTGTGGCCCGCATCTCACCTCCTAAGCTCCCTGCTCCATATATTAATTAGAGGAGGACAGAATGTGGCAGATAGGGTATATATTGAGGCAGGGTCACATTATTACTTGGTGGCATCTCCACTTGCTGTGATACAGGCTTCCACTCCGGCATGGTTACAGTCATACAGATGCTTGATATACTCCAGAGGTTTGTCATTCCAAGCTCTTTCAACTTGGAACCCTAGTTCAGCCAAGGTGGTTGGTGGCTGCTGTCTATGGGAGATATGTCGCTCCATCCAGTTGTAGACATTCTCAATGGGGTAGAAATCTGGTAAAGGAGCTGGTCAGGGGAGCTGATGGATACCCTGACAAGCATGTTGTGAAATGAGAGCAGTGTATGGGCATTATTTTGTTTAAACGCCAGTTCAAAAAGGTAGGAGGACTGATTCCACAACGTCCTAAACATACCAAAGGCTGGTCCGTGTTCCCTCCATGAACACCAAGTATTTAGTATTTAGTATTTAGCCTTGCCTCTGGGAGGCGATTTTACAGATTATAGGCGTTCGTTTTTTAAAATTTTAGGCGGGCACGGCACATCAGGGGGCGTTCCTGGGCTCCTTGCTAAAGGAGGAACGCCCCTCTGGGCTCCTAAGACCTTCATTTGCATATCTGAATAAGCGGTTTTTACAAGAAATGACAAGACGAAAAAGAAAACCACCAACAGTTATGGAAATAAGGTACCGTATTGTTCGCTTTATAAGACGCACCTGATGATAAGACGCACCTGGGTTTTTGAGGAGGAAAATAAGAAAAAAAATGTTTTGAACCAAAAGGTGTGCTTTTGGTGGGTTTTGAACTAATGGTGGTCTGTGGATGACACTTTTATGGGGGATCTGTGGAGGACACACTGTTATGGGGGGATCAGTGGATAACGCACTGTTATGGAGGTGATCTGTGGATGACACACTGTTATGGGAGATCTGTGGCTGACACTGATGGGGATCTGTGGCTAACACTGATGGGGATCTGTGGCTAACACTGATGGGGATCTGTGGCTGACACTGATGGGGATCTGTGGCTGACACTTTGGGGGATCTGTGGCTGACACTTTGGGGGATCTGTGGCTGACACTTTGGGGGATCTGTGGCTGACACTTTGGGGGATCTGTGGCTGACACTTTGGGGGATCTGTGGCGGACACTTTGGGGGATCTGTGGCGGACACTTTGGGGGATCTGTGGCTGACACTTTGGGGGATCTGTGGAGGACACTTTGGGGGACCTGAAGAGGACACTTTGGGGCATCTGTGGAGGACACTTTGGGGGATCTGTGGAGGACACTTTGGGGGATCTGTGGAGGAAACTTATGGGAATCTGTAGATGATAATAATGGGGATCTGTGGATGACATAAGTGTCATCCACAGATCCCCCAAAGTGTCCTCCGCAGATCCCCCGATAGCAGTGTGGAGGGAGGAGGCGGGGAAACTCATGCAGTGCTCCGATGCAGTGCTTCTACTCAAAAACACTCGAGGCCCCGCCGCAACTGTTAAATACTATATTGCCAATCACACTTACCTAACTTACCTAACTACTACTATAATCGCATAATCGCACATACATACATCATAGTACTGTACACGGCGCAGACCGCAGCTCCCTCGGTCATGCGCCGCCTGTCCTGCCTGCCGCAGCTCCCTCCTCATGCGCCGCCTGCCTGTTCATTCATAAAGTGAGCGGGGCAGGCGGCGCATGAGGAGGGAGCTGCGGCAGGCAGGACAGGCGGCCCATGACCGAGGGAGCTGCGGTCTGCGCCGTGTACAGTACTATGACGTATGGATGTGCGATTATGCGATTATAGTAGTAGTTAGGTAAGTTAAGTAAGCGTGATTGGCAATATAGTATTTAACAGTTGCGGCGGGGCCCGGTGTTTTGGAGTAGAAGCACTGCACCGGGCCCCGCCATGAGTTTCCCCACCTCCTCCCTCCACACTGATACTTCGCTGGCCGCGCTGCGCAGCATAGCGGCCAGCGAAGTATCAGTATTCGTTTTATAAGACGCACTGGTCATTTTCCCCCCACTTTGGGGGGGGGAAAAAGTGCGTCTTATAAAGCGAAAAATGCGGTACTTTATTAAACAAGGATTCATGAAAAAAAATTATGCTACTATGCTGGTGACAGATTCCCTTTAATGATGGCCACATCAGAGTTCTAAGGGTTTTATCAATTCCCTACATCATGTTCAGCAATCAGCAGTTACAGTAGCAATCTAGTGATATTGAATCCATCAAAACCATATTACTCGTTGTTTTAAAGTGTAACTGTCATTTCAATTCAATAGGGACAGTGGGGACGTTCATTGGTGCAAAATCTGTCAAATTTCTTAAGAGGCACAGGCCTCAATAAATTTGGAGCATTTCTGGGCAGTCCATATGCCAGACTTTCAAATCTATACCAGCTATGGCATAAATGATAGTAAATCCAGCAGGCGACTGAAGCCCTATCCCTCTAAACTCCAACCACTTTTATAAGTGAAGATAGAAGTAAAAAAATTTAGACAGCACAATCTGCGGCCCAGAAACAATATTTTGCACGAATGGTTGTTTCACCTGATAAACACACGCATTTTGCTTGTTCATTGGGTGATCGGTGGCACCCTTACATAGGCAGATAATCAGGAATGCATGTTCGTCCCCGATAATCTGCCCAACAATTAGGCGATTATAACAGAGACACGCGGTGAATAGAGATAAAGGAGCAAAGCTGCCAACTGGTCACTTCAGCAGCAAGTCAGATAGGCAGGGACACAGGCAGTGGCAGGAACACAGGCAGAGATCTTTAGGGCACATATAGGGAGGCAGGGGCTGAGGTAGTGAGATAAGAGGCAGGCTGGGAAGCATACTTGTACATAGCCACTTTACTATTCAGTAGACACTGAAGAAAATCTCTCCTTAGCAATGCTCAGAACCTTGCAAAGAAAAATCTTTAAACCCTGCTTTCTTATAAAAAAAAACAACAACATATATTTCCTTATTAAAGTATATTACATAAATGCTTTACATACTTTTCACCACAGAATATTAAAAATAAATTGAAAAACTATGAAAACTGTAATAAAATGAAAGGTTAAACTTGATGGACAAACTAAATTTGACCTTGATGGACATGTGCCTTTTTCAATGTATGTAACTACCAGTATATTATTTCTGGATATATGACTTATATGCCTGTTGCATGGGAACCAAATCTCCTTTAGAGTAAAAATAGTAACAATAATGGCAGTTTAGTATACAGGAGGTGTCTTGAATGTGACTACTGTCTCACTTAGCGCAGTAAAACCTGTGGGGTAAGTACATATTCATATGCTCTATTGTTGTACTGTACTTGCCTGTGGCTTTTCAAGGAAAACAGACATTCTAATGTTTACCACAATGACTAATGAGCTCTGCATTTAACCCCTAGTTACTGCACCCCATATCCTTCTTCCCCATTTTGCTGTATTTATCATTCACATGTTCTGTAGCCAAATGAGCTGTAAAAATGAATCATCTCTGTTTATTGACATTGTCATACCTGGAATCTAATCTATAAAGAATTAGTCACATGTAAAGGAGGAGCAATCATGAGACTGTTATAGACCATCACAAATCTTTATTATACACTATTTTATATTCTGTCCATTTTACAGGGGTTTTCTGGGATTAAAAGCTGATAAATCGGGTTCTGACTCCGGCACACCCCGTGAACAGCTAATTCAGGGGGCTGCAAGGTTCTGGCAAACGTATCTTTTATGTGGGCATAAAAATCATCGTTTGTTGGCACTAGGAATATGCTGCCAACAAACAATGCAATTCTATGAGGAGGGGATTGAACAGACAATTGCAAAACCCGTAGTTTGTTCAAACCACTCATGATATCACCCTGTGACCCTGATTGACTTCTTATATCACTCGTTCAGGCAAATCATCTGCTGGTATGAACAAACCAATAAAAGCATATTGATATCCAGCTGGATATTCACCCCCAGAATATTCAGGATACATTTGGCCTTAGCAGCCAGCGACAAGTTACTTTACGTGTTCTGACCTAGTGCGATTTTTAGTACTTATGGCTTCTTCCCAGGACATACCATCGATGTGTGATGAAGACAACAGACCCGAAAATTTGCCTTTAGGAATCGGATTTTGGTGGACCCTGAAGATTTCACACAAACCACTAACAAGCTGGATATGCCTGTATACCCATGGAAACCATTTTCAAATCTATCAAGCAGTACCCTCTGAACAGTGGCAGATTAACATAGGGCCGTAAAGCGCAAAGCGGGGCACGGAAGCGCAAAGTTCCCTGCCCCGCTGCCGATCACTGCCGTAGGCTTGTGGCCTGAGGCCTATGTGGTAGTATAATCCCGACGCAGGGGTGCGTTATGACATCATCACGTGCCTGCGCCGGGACGCAGGACAATGAAGATTGCGCACCTGCGGCCTGCCTCACCATCCCGGACACAGGTAAGTATTAGCTTTTAGCTGTTTTTTTTTAAAAAAAAATTTTTTTCTGTATGTGACAACTTAGAGCGGAAGAGGAGGACATGGGGGCAGTGTGGGGGAAAATCTCTTCAGGGCGAGCAGTGTGGGGGCAGATTATTGTGTGGGGGCAGATTATTACATGGGGAAAATAATTTCATTGGGGGCAGTGTGGGGGCAAATTATATCGTGGACAAATTAAAACATGGGAGGGCAGTGTGGGGGCAAATTAATCATGGGGGCAGTGTGTGGTAGAAATTACTGTATGGGGCAGTGTGGGGGAAATTACTATATGGGACAGTTTGGTGAAAATTATAATATGGAGCAGTGTGGGGGAAATTACTATATGGGACAGTGTGAGGGAAATGACTGTGTGGGGTCAGTGTGGGGGAATTTACTGTATGGGGCAGTGTGGGGAAAATTACTGTATGGGGGCAGTGTAGGGGAAAATATTATATGGAGCACTGTGGGGGAGATTATTATATGGGGCATTGTGGGGGAAATTACTGTATGGGGGCAGTGTGGGGGAAATTATTATATGGGGCAGTGTGGGGGAAATTATTATATGGGGCAGTGTGGGGGAAATTACTGTATGGGGGCAGTGTGGGGGAAATTACTGTATGGGGGGCAGTGTGGGGAAAATTATTATATGGGGCAGTGTGGGGGAAATTACTATATGGGGCAGTGTGGGGGAAATTACTAAATAGAGGCAGTGTGAGGGAAATTACTAAATAGAGGCAGTGTGAGGGAAATTACTATATGGGGCAGTGTGGGCGAATTTACTGTATGGGGGCAGTGTAGGGGAAATTATTATATGGAGCAGTGTGGGGGAGATTATTGTATGGGGCATTGTGGGGGAAATTACTGTATGGGGGGCAGTGTCGGGAAAATTATTATATGGGGCAGTGTGGCATAGATTATTATATGGAGCAGCGTGGGGGAAATTACTATATGGGGGCATTGTGGGGAGATTACTATATGGGGGCAGTGTGGGAAATTACTATATGGAGCAGTGTGGAGGAAATTATTAGAAGGGGCAGTGTGGGGAAAATTACTGTATGGGGGCAGTGTGGGGGAAATTACTGTATGGGGCAGTGTGGGAGAAATTACTGTATGGGGCAGTGTGGGGGAAATTACTCAATAGGGGCAATGTGGGGGAAATTACTATATGGGGCAGTGTGGGGAAATTACTGTATGGGGGCAGTGTGGGGAAATTACTGTATGGGGGCAGTGTGGGGAAATTATTGTATGGGGGCAGTGTAGGGAAAATATTATATGGAGCACTGTGGGGAAGATTATTATATGGGGCAGTGTGGGGGAGATTACTATATGGGGGCAGTGTGGGGGAAATTATTATATGGGGCAGTGTGGGAGAGATTATTATATGGGGCAGTGTGGGGGAAATTACTATATGGGGCAGTGTGGGGAAATTACTATATGGGGGCAGTGTGGGGAAATTACTATATGGGGGCAGTGTGGGGAAATTACTATATGGGGGCAGTGTGGGAAATTACTGTATGGGGGCAGTGTAGGGGAAAATATTATATGGGTGCAGTGTGGGGGAAATTACTATATGGGGGCAGCGTGGGGGAAATTACCGTATGGGGGCAGTGTGGGGGGAATTATTATATGGAGCAGTGTGGGGGACATTACTATATGGAGCAGTGTGGGGGACATTACTATATGGGGGCAGTGTGGGGGAGATTATTATATGGGCAGTGTGGGGGAGATCACTATATGGGGGCAGTGTGGGGGATATTACTATATGGAGCAGTGTGGGGGAAATTATTATATGGGGCAGTATGGGGGAAATTACTGTATGGGGGCAGTGTGAGGGAAATTACTCCATGGGAGCATTGCTCTTAAGGGACATTATTTTTTGGGGCACAATATAGAGTGTAATTATTACTGTGGACACTATGGGGACCTTTGGGATAATTTATCAAACTGGTGTAAAGTAGACCTGGCTTAGTAGCCCATAGCAACAGATTCCACCTTTTATTTTTGACAGCTCCTTTGGAAAATGAAAGGTGGAATCTGATTGGTTGCTACGGGCAACTAAGCCAGTTCTACTCTATACCAGTTTGATAAATGACCCCAATTATGAGAAATCTAATGTGTCTGTGTAACAAACTCTGTAGAGACGAGATGCGGCTGAAAGAATTTGTCATGGCGGTCTGGGTCAAACGGAGGAGAAGAGGAAACAGAAGATCTACATGACAGGAGAAGTCACTGGATGTAAGAGGTATGTGGTGCTGTATTCTCCAATATGTAGAGATGGCTCATTACCGTGACCTGCGTCTCATCTTCTCCCCCAAGTCTTTTTTATCATAATCATATGTATTTTAAATTTGTCAACTAAAATTTTAATTTGGCTCCTGCAGTCCTATGTAACAGCCCAGATAACAGTGATAACTTTCTGTTTACAGATAAAGTACTAGATGTTCCATGCAGTCTTATGTAACACCCCACATGACATAATAGTTCACTGTGTTATGTGGGGTGTTACATAGGACTGCAGGTAACATCTATGACATCTGTACTCAGAGAGTTATGAGATGGTGGGGGTCCAACTCCTGGCACCCCCACCAATCAGCTGTTTGAGGAGACTGTGATGTTCCAGTGAGCGCCGCAGCCTCTTTGCTCCTTACCAAGCATATCACTGTCCATTTGATATCACTGCGCTTGGTATTGCAGATCAGCCCCAATCACTTAGATGGGACTGAGCTGCAGCTAGGCTATGTGAACGATGAATGTAATGACATGTGGCCTAGGAAGAGACTGTGGTGCTCACGAAGCGCCGCAGCCTCTTCATGCAGAAATTTTTTTAACTAAAGTGGAGAGAGGGGACCGAGTTGGGTAGACAGCCCCGGGCCTATAATGCACTTCATCCACCCCTGCCTCTGAAATGTTCTGGATGAGGTTACTCAAAACCAATTGTCCGTACCAGTTGACTGTGTGTTGTCTGCCTTTGGGTTCTCTAATAATGATTGTTATAAGGAATAAACCAAAAAATCTATCAATACTGTTGTGCCAGCTTAAACCTAGACCAGGCACACACAGGCTGCGCCAAATTTATCAAAGTCGCTCATGACAGCACGTTTACACTGCCAGATAATCGCTAATTAACGCTCCTATGAACGCTCGTTAGCGATTATCTGGAGTCTAGACCCGTGTAAAGAGCCCTTTACTTTACACCAATGTTTTGCACCAAAATAAAAGAACAATCAATATGGTGCATTTTACAACTCCTTTTAACACACACCTTTTTCCAGACACTTTTTAAAACTTTCTTTCGAGACGTAAAAAGTATCTAAAACACACGTTTTTGCTGCAAGATATTTGGCACATTTTGCTTAGTAAATCTCTCCCATTTAGTTTTTTTTTGCTCATAGACTCTACCAGTAAATGTGACAGCGTTAAATTAACCTGTTACCTGGATTCCTTATCAGGTGCAGTAGACCATGACCATGAGCATGGTATAGAATGATACCTATGGTGGAAATACTATGATACACAACAGTATCGTAAGGCACAAGCTGGGAAACCAGAATTATTTCAGGGCCATTAAAATGGCTGATTTACACATGCTTTATGGTCCTTTCTTCTGCTTGACATTATCCAGCTCCAAATGTTTGCTTATCTTTACTTGGTTTTATATATGTCTAATGCACATTGTGTGTACATTAGGCAATTAGGTTGTAGGTTTTAATTTGTTCATAGTACTTTAGGACAAGGAGCCCCGAAGCTTGTCGGTAATGTACTTAAAGGGGTTGTCAGGGCAGTAAACAGAGTGATAAAATAACCAAGAAATCAATACTTATCACTTTTCTTTCCTGTCACTTCCAACATCACGCTCTGGTGATATGATGTCATCTTCTTGGCTGCAGCAGTGACATCCTGTGTCACCATGCAGCCAATCACTGTCCTTAGCAGTGTACGGGAGGTCACTGCTGAGGCCATTGATTGGCTGCAGTGATGATATGGTATGTAAAAACACACAACAGCAGGGATGACAGGAGTGCAGAATCGTATGTAAGACGTCTTTTATTATTTTATTACACTTACTAAAGTTGCCTGGTTCTTTATTTAACTAGGACAACCCCTTTAAAAACATTGCCCAGGATTATGTTTATATGTTTTAACAGAAAATAAATTTGTTTGTGGTTTATCTTTATTAAAAAATATGTTCTGCTTATTTAGCTTTTTCATCCCCCACTGGCTGGCCAAGAGGTGTAGCTAGGTTTTACTTTACCTGGGTAAGAGATATGGTTTGGTCCCCTCCCCTCTTCCGTTTCTAGCCCCCCCCCCCCCCCCCTTCGATTAATGAAACTTTAATTGTTTATTTATTTCAGTGACACCAACTTTTGAATTTTATCATTTTTTGAGGTCTGGTTTCACACCGTTTTTTCTCTCCAAAAATGCTGTGTTTTTTGAAAGTATGAATCACACTATGCATAAAGCATGCTGTGTTTATGTGGTATTTTAATTCATTTGTTTTGCTTTCATTTTGGTATATGCAATATTTTTAGTTTAACTGTAGCATGCTCTGTATATAGGCTTTTTTAAAAGCCTTTTCCCAAAAACGCCTGGAAAAAATACTTAAAAATTATGTGATCAAAAAATGTCACCAAAAAAATGATGGCTCTGATTTACAAGGACTGGCATGTAGTATCAGGATCCCTCATTTCAGATGTGGCATATTATTGTTATATGCCTATATTGCTGTATTTCCAATCTTAAAGTGCCCCTGACTTTGAAATCTGTAACAGCTTGGGGCTGCCGTAGATTTTAGCTATAATTTATGCCAGTTTTCCGGTGTTAGTTGAAGGCCCCATTCACATGACTGTGTTCGTTTTGCAAACCGTAAATCCACAAAACTTGGGCACTGGCCGTGTGCACCCCGCATCGCGGTGCGGACCTATTGACTTCAACAGGGTCCTTAATCCGCAAGACGTGGCTAAGGATAAGACATGGCTGCATGGACCCGGAGGCACACAGAATCAAAAACAGGCCAAGATGGAGCCCCCTTTCTCTTGACCCAGGGCACATGTATGTAAACATTCAAAATAGTTGAAGGAGGATGGAGCCATGTCTTGAAGCCTCTCTATGGGATGTAAAAACTAATGAAGAGAGGGGACATAACAAAACTAATTTTTAAATGAAAAACTCTTTGTTGCCCATAGCAATCAATCACAGCTCAGCTTTAATTTCATATTCTGCTCTGCTAAAATGAAAGGTGTGCTGTGATTGGTTTGCTGCGACAGTTCTTCTTTTGCATAGTTTTCATAAATCTGCCCCTCTGTCTGCAGAACCGCGGCTGATACATATTGATATTAAAGGGGTTATCCAACCCCTATAATGACCCCCCCCCCAATGCCCGGGCACCTCATATAGATTATTCTTACCCCGCTCCCCGGAACCTGTGTCGCTCTTGATCACAGCGAGGCTGCAGGGGATGGGGGAGAAGCTAATAGCAGGTCAAGATGTGGACAGCCTCCCTAGCATTGAAGGGAGATGCAGTGGTAGCTGTGCGGGGATCAGGAGTGACGTGGGGTGCCAGGGAGCTGAGTAAGCATAACCTATATGAGAGCCTGGGCATTGAGGGGGTCATTATAGGGGTTGGATAACCCCCTTAAATTCTTTATGTTCGCCATTTCTAATTCTTCTAAAAACATATTTAGATCAAAATGTAACAAAATAAAATCTGTGCTTAATTATAATAAAGTTTTAACATACTTTTTAGCAATAAAATGTTCACTGCTTATGAGGAAAAGAACCTACAGAGATAATACAGGGAGGCATTCTTAGAATTACACTGGAAAGGGCAATGGTTATGTATACCCAACATCAATGGCATTCAAATGAAAATGTTGGTCTATGAATAAAACAACACTTCCTGTGCCTTACCGCTCTTTCTCTTTCTTTAACCATCTATTATCATTCTTAAATGAGCCTTGAGAGAACAAAGATGGTTCAATAAAGAGAATAGAACTGGTGCTGAAACCCTGATACCCCAGTACATTGTTTTCAATTGCTCACAGTTTCCTTGCATTTTAACTACTTTGCATGGGTGTGTTACACTGGTGTACACCAGTAAGTGTACATTACAATCATATGCTTATTGATATTTATTTCTGCAAAAACATCTTGGAATTAAGTCTAACTGCAGTGGTACTTAAAGACCAATGCTTCAGGCAATTTTTGGGAATAAACCAAATGTTCTTGGTAATTGCCTAAATGTCTGCGGAGGTGACACTGTATGGGCACAAGTGATCGCTATGCTCATCGCTTGTGACCCTGGAGATTCATTGTTTCTGGGCACCAGATGCCAGTTTATACAGGATGATCTGCCCAGTTAGGTTTAAGGATGAGACAAATTTATCAAACAACATGTGACATTTGATAAATGTGACATAGGGTACACCAACACAGACTCAACTAAAACCGACTTCAAATATTCCCCTCATGATTAATTCCCCCCAATGAGTTTTGGTGCTGACAGACATAATCATCCGGTGAATGAGCATTTTCTCATGGCCGGCACCTTTATTATTATTATTATTTATTATTAAAGAGCCATTCATTCCATAGCGCTGTACATATGAAAAGGGGTATAAATACATAATACAGACTAAGCACTAAGCATGAACAAGACGAGTTACAGACTGGTACAGAAGGAGAGAGGTATGGGAGGAAGGATACAGTAGGTGAGGGTGAAGCTGGTCATGGCGGTATAGAGGCAGCAGGGTCATTGGTTGTAGGCTTGTCTGAAGAGGTGGGTTTTCAGGTTTCTTTTGAAGGATAGTCTTCTCTGTAGGCGATAGTCTGATATGCTGGGGTAGCGAGTTTCAGAGGATGGGGGATGCACAAGATAAATCTTGGAGGCGATTGTGGGAAGTGATGATAAGAAGAGAGGAGAAAAGGAGGTCTTGTGAGGATCGGAGATTGCATGTGGGGATGTATCGGGAAAGTAGCTCAGAGATGTAGGGAAGGGACAGGTTGTGGATGGCCTTGTATGTATTTGTTAGTATTTTGAACTGAATTCGCTGGGCAATGGGGAGCCAGTGAAGAGACTGGCAGAGGGGAGAGGCAGAGGAGCAACAGGGTGAAAGGTGAATTAGTCGGGCAGCAGAGTTAAGGATAGATTGGAGGGGTGCGAGAGTGCTAGATGGAAGGCCACAGAGGAGAATGTTGCAGTAGTCTAGGCAGGAGATGATGAGGTCATGTACAAGCATTTTCGCAGATTCAAAGTTGAGGAAAGCGTAGATGCGGGAGATGTTTCTGAGTTGAGGTGGCAGGTGGTGGAAAGGGCTTGGATGTTCGATCGTAAGGAGAGGGCAGAATCCAAGGTCACTCCAAGTCAGAGGACTTGGTTGCCTGGGGAGAGTGTGCAGCCATTAATCGTGATAGATAGGTCTGTTGGGGGGTTGCACAAGATGGGGGAAAGATGATTAATTCTGTTTTATCCATGTTAAGTTTTAGAAAGTGAGAGGAGAAGAAGGATGATATGGAAGATAGGCATTGTGGGATTCTGGATAATAAGGTGGTGATGTCTGGACCAGAGAGGTAGATTTGTGTGTCGTCAGCATAAAAGTGATACTGAAAGCCATGGGACTCTATGAGATGTGCCAGGCCGAAAGTGTAGATAGAGAAGAGCAAGGGGTCCTAGGATAGAGCCTTGCGGGACACTAGCAGAGAGGGAATGAGACAAGGAGGTGGTGTGATAGTGGGAAACACTAAACGTCCGGTCTGTGAGGTATGATGTGATCCAGGAGAGGGCCAAATCAGTGATGCCAAGAGATGAGAGAGTTTGCATCAGAATTGAGTGGTCGACAGTATCAAGGAGAAGGAGGACAGAGTAATGTTTTTTGGTTTTGGCTGTTAGTAGGTCATTGGTGACTTTGGTAAGTGCAGTCTCAGTCGAGTGGTGGGGTCGGAAGCCAGATTGTAGCTGGTCAAAGAGGAGAGATGAGAGGACAGTTCAGAATGGACATAATGTTGAAGTAGCTTTGAGGCATACGGAAGAAGTGATATGGGGCGATAACTGGACAAAGAAGATGGGTCAAGTGAAGGCTTTTTGAGGATGGATGTAATGGTAGCATGTTTAAAACCAGAGGGGAAGACACCAGAGGTTAGTCATAGGTTGAAGAGATGAGTTAGGGCTGGGATAAACACTGTGATGAGGTTGTTAGGGATGAGGTGGGATGGGATTGGGTCAAGAGCACAGGTGGTGAGATGGGATTTGGAGAGTAGAGTGGAGAGTTTTTCTTCTGTAATAGTGGAGAAGCAGGTTTTGGGAGAAGAGGACTGAGCAGTTGTGTAGAGGGTCTGTGGGGACTGTGTACTTCTTTCTCTGATGTTGACTATCTTTTGTTTGAAGTATGCGGCAAAGTCCTCAGCTGAGATGAGAGGAGAGGGTGGGGGTGCTGGGGAACGGAGAAGGGATTCAAAAGTGTTAAAAAGTTGATTAGGGCTGTGAGCCAGGGAAGATATGAGAGACGAGTAGTAGGCCTGTTTTGTATCAGTGAGTGAGGATTTGAATATGAGGAGGGATTGCTTGTGTGCAGTTAATTGATCTTTAGAATGGGATTTCTTCCATTGCCACTCAGCAGCCCTGGAAGCTTGCCTGGCTTTTTTGGTCAGGTTGGTGTGTCAGGGTTGTCTGGTGATTTTTCGGCTTTTTTCGTGTGTGAGGGGGGCAACTGAGTCCAGAGCTGTACCTATTGTGGTGTTATACAGGGTGGTGGCAGCATCTGGGTCTTGGAGGGAACAAATAGTAGAGAGTGGCAGAAGAGAGTCAGAAAGCAAGTGAAAGTCGAGATGTTTGTGACCATCTCTGTGGGTGGGAGCGGAAGACCAATGCGAGAGGCCGAAGAAGGAAAAGAGTGATAGGAGTTAAGAGGTGGCTGAGTGGCAAGGTGTCAATAGGGATGTTGAAGTCACCCATGATGATAGTGGGGATGTCGGCAAAAAGAAAGTGTAAGAGCCAGGTGTTAAAGTGGTCAAGAAATCTGGTGGCTGGGCAAGGGGGGCGGTAAATGACAGCTACTTGGAGGTTGGAGGGAGAGTAGATGTGAACATAGTGTACTTCAAATAAAGTGAGTGTAATGTAGGGTGGCAGTGGAGTTGGGCTGTAGGAGCAGGTGTCTGATAGGAGAAGACCAACTCCTCCACCATGTTTGCAGCCGGGGCTGGGTGTGTGAGTGAAATCCACTATATAAGAGTGCAGCAGGGGAGGTGGTGTCAGAGGGTGTCAGCCATGTTTTTGTGAGACACAGAAAGCAAAGTTTTCGAGAGATGAAAAGATTATGAATGTAGGACAATTTATTACAGACAGAGCGAGCGTTCCATAATGCTCCTGCAAGAGGAACCAAAGGAGCAGGGGTCAGAGGAATGGTTATTAGGTTTAAGGGGTTGCAGAAATTTGTAGAAGGAGATTTGTAGTGGGACGTAGAGGTGATTGTGGGGATTTGCTGAGGGGGGTCTGGATTTGGAGAGATATCACCAGCAATAAAGAGAAGCAGAGAAAGTGTTTGTAGGTGAGAATAAGAGAGGGCATGAGGTATCTGTGTGTGTTTGGGAAGGAAGTGTTTTACATTGCCAAACAAGTTTGTGCAAGCGGTCAGATGAGAAGGTAAGATGGAGGGAGAGATGAATAGTTCCTTGCTGGGTGAATGGATGTGGGGGTATTTCAGGAGGTTTTGGAAAAGTGGGAAGAATAAGATAAAAGATTGAAACATTGTCTGCACTAACTATTTTTGTAACTACTTTTGGTCCCCTTCTGGTTCAATTCTGGTATAATTCAGTATGTGCACTTAAGAGATGTTACATTTGGAAAGACCAAGGTCTGGAAGACCTAAGAACTTAGATTTATACCACTCAGTGTTCAATCAGGTATGACCAAGAGGGGAGGGGGCTACATTTGGCCCAATCAAGGGAGGACCAGATACAGGGGTGAAATAGTCAATGTAAACAAATACTCAATAAATCCAGCAGGAAAAGAAACATTAAAGTTCAATGCAGACATACCAGGGAGTGAGAAGAAAAGATGAGGGGTGTGGACAATATCAGACTCTGGAAAAGCTGGCTGCAGCAGTTAGGTTCAATGCAGACATACCTGGAGAGGAGAGACTTGGGTGATGGTCCAGTAGGCCATACAGGACAATCATCAGAAATTAGTGTTTCTTCAAATGCTCATCTTCAATAACTGTCCTGATCATCAGTCCATATAAAAAGAGTGATGGTAACACACAGGAATACATACTACCAACCAGTTGTATAAAATATGGGGCCCTGGATGCACACTCCTATTTGCCATTTTAATTTTTTTCCTTATAATTTCAGGCCACGTAATAATACCATATGGAATAAACACAGTACTTTCGTATACAACCCTTATAACATGCAAGTTTCAAACAATGCTCCATTAACATATAATTGTCATAAAGTTCCCACATAATAATACAAATCCGATATAATACCATCATACATAAGCTAATACTGGATAGCATTTGTCTGCTTCTCAGGTTTTTGATCTCGGCAGTCACCTATGAAAAGTGGGTCCACATAAAACTGTCCCTGCTACCAGTATTTCTAGTCCATGTAAGTGACAATACTGAATCTCTGGACTATGCAAACACTCACCATTGTCACCAGTTTAGATTCACTAGGAAGACTTGATGCTTATTTGCACTTAGGCCTTATTCACACGTCCATAGTGTTTTGCGGATACGCAAGTTTGTGGATACGCAAAACACCTTGCCACCAGCCCTATAGAGATGCCTATAGTTGTCCGCAATTGCGGGCAAGAATAGGACATGCTCTATATTTTTGCGGAGCCGCCGGCCGGAAGATCGGCGGCGCGCTCCGCAAATGCGGATGCGGAGAGCACAGTGTGTGCTCTTCGCATCCATCACGTCCCCATTCAAAATGAATGGGTCCGCACCCGTTCCGCAAATTTGCAGAACAGGTGCGGACGTAGATTGCGGACGTGTGAATTAGGCCTTAATCTGGCCATCCATGTTAGATGTGTATCAGCAGAACCCTTCAATTGGTGGGTTTGGCCACTCATGTCATGTGTATTGTGACCTCCTGACACTTGACTGATGGTTGATGTTGGAGGATCTAAGGATTGGTCAAGTTGGATCCAATTGCCTGATCTTTTTCTTTGAAAGTAGGTAAACTGCTGCTAGAGGAGTCTGGCTGCAGATTATCCCCTCTCTCTATTCATGAGCCAAGCATACGCATGTCCAGAGGGATCGAGAGAGATAGCTGTCTGCCAAATGTGTATCTCATGTGTATGGCCAGCTTCAGCAATTTTTGAAATCACTAATGATAAGTAGTTCAAAAAATTGCCAATGGCCATTCCCTTAAGTACAAGCATCATACATTTGATCATAATTTTTTTATGTATGTGAACGATTATGTCATTTTTATTATTGAGCCTGTATTTAGCCTACCCAATCACTTGGAAATGGAAGAATCCTAACAATTAATGCTGCGTGTGAATGTGCCCTGCGATAGTGCCTAATAAACGATTACAATGGGAAACTGGCTTCATTTTCCTAAAATGCATGTTTCTACCTGTGAGCTATTGTGTTGTCTAGATCTACAATGCTCTCACATTCTCATCCTGTTACTGAGGTCTGTAATGACCTTTTAGTTGATCTATGAAGTAGGCTCTTACTGGAACACCCTAACCTTAAAGGGGTTGTCCAAGTTATATTTATTGATGACCTATCCTAAGGATAGGTCATCAATAAATATAACTTGGACAACCCCTTTAAGGTTAGGGTGTTCCAGTAAGAGCCTACTTCATAGATCAACTAAAAAGTAGCATAAAATACCAGAAATGCAGCTGTATTTTGTCTGAAAGAATGAGGCAAACCATAATAGAAACCCTATTATAATCAAAATGCAGTTATTGGGAATAAGCAGTGGTATGAATCATCTGCCTGTGTAAGTGGGCAAAAAGGAATTTTTGATATCTAAAATATCCCCCCCCCCCAATGCCTGGGCCCTTGTATGAATTATACTATTCCCCGGCACCCACGTCCTTCCGGATCCCTGCACAGCCTCCGCCAATAGCAGGCCGCGGCGGGGACGAGCCCCCTTGATGCTGGTTACCGTCGCAGTCTGCTATTGGCTATCCCCCCCACCCCCCTTTGCTGGATGTTTTGGTCCAAGCGATGGGGAGATGCAGCGGTGGCCGTGCAGGGATCCAAAGGGACGTGGGTGCTGGGGAACAGGTGTAATATAAAAGTATAATACATACAAGGGGCCCGGACATTGGGGGGATATTTTAGATATCGAATAACCCCTTTAAGGCTGGCAGAATACATCACATAAATGTCCACAGTCCTTCACAGAATAGTTGTGATATAATAATGTCCGATTTTCTCTTATCATGGCAGCTTTATCTCTGCATTCTGTACTTTTATGAAGCCTATGAGGCGTGCATGTCAGCATTTTATTGTTGGCTAATTGCAGTCACGTAATCCCTAAAGTTCACTAAAGTGCAAAACCTCAGGGCACATGTTCATTTGTGACATCAGTGGCTTCCTATTTTACTGGAAAAGGTGCTATGCTACAGCTTCATGAGAGGAGAATATTCGAGTATCAGACCGGTTACTTGCTTTTAGTATTCTAATAAACGTTAGGGTTTGTTATTTTTGGATGTTCCCTTTTGAAGTTCAGTGATCATAAGGGACTAATACATTTCTATCATCTACAGTCAGATAAAGTATAGTCACTTTACTAGAAGTTCCATCTTTAAACAAGTCTACCAACATTCACCTGGTTTACTGGGTGATAACACAGATATAGACCTAAGACATTATTACATTGAATGCCCAAGAGTGGCATAAGGCAGATATACCCACTATCTGTAAATACTGATACTGTATGGTCTTTATAAAATGGTAATTGGATTTCACTAGGCTGGCATCTGTCTTTCTGGGGAATTCATCTTCTTGTGTTAGAGAATGTGCTGGAGAGAGAACTATGGATCATATATGGTGGACTCTATCTATGAGATAGATAGATAGATAGATAGATATGAGATAGATAGATGATAGATAGATAGATAGATAGATAATAGATAGATAGATAGATAGATAGATAGATAGATAGATGATAGATAGATAGATAGATAGATAGGTGATAGATAGATAGATAGATAGATAGATAGATAGATATGAGATAGATAGATGATAGATAGATAGATAGATAGATAGATAGATAGATAGATAGATACTGTTGATATTAGATAGATAGATATGAGATAAATAGATATGAGATAGATAGATAGATACAGATAGATAGTAAATAGATAGATAGATAGATAGATAGATAGATACTGTAGATATTAAATAGATAGATATTGCTGCTCTGCCAACCCCATGACTATACTCTTTCCAGTAGGCTAGCATTTGTATATCTTTTATACTCAGTGATGACCAGTCCTTTATGTAAACCCCACAAGACATTTTTGAAGTAGTACTAGTGTGTGTATGTTTTAGAGACATTATTGATTTCCAGATAATTTTCAGATGAAACAACCAGATATAACCGGTTCCTTTTACCATTCATTAATTAGTTTTATCTTTTGTACATTGTTTATTTTGTTTTTGATTTCTTACAAACAAGCAGCAAACACAGGAGGTAACAGATTCCCAGTACACGGCAATAAACGGCTCTATCACTCCAGATAAGCGAGGACTATAAAACTGTGTTGTGCACTTTATTGCCTTAACAACAGTAAACATATTTTCAGTAGATTTCCTAGTCATAAAGTAAAAAAAAAGCTAGTATCAACGGCTTCTGAACGCCAAGGCAAACAGCAGACAGCGCTGGAGGAGGTGACAGTTGGCCATACGTGTTGGACATTGATATGAATATCAGATCATGTAATAAAAATGATTGTTATGACTGTCGGAGAAAAACAAATGGAAATCTGCTATATCGCTTTTTCAGGTGGGCTGGGCTGCATGTAGCCAAGCCACGTCCACCAGTGGTGGCTGATGGCTACACGATTGTATGCAGGTGGGCATGGTTTGGTCACACGGGGCCAGCCACACCATAGGGTCATACCCTCTTCATCTGGCAGCCTGGTGGACCAGGTCCAACTATAAGTAATGTGATCATCTATTATCGGCACATCAATGAAAGTGCTGGATCAGCTCGATGCTGGACACAAATGGTGACTGATAGACCCCATTGACTATAAAGGGGGGCGTCAGGTCCCAATCAGGGAGGCCAGCATTTCACCAGACTAAACAGTACAAAATCTGCTAATGGACCCTCCAACGCAGATGGGAAGCCTAATACATGTACCTATTACTTATCTTTTCTTAGCAGTTTTATGATATCATAGGTTTTAGACATACTGATACCTATGTATGAATTATTTACAGATACATTTAGTTTAACAGGATGTATTACAATATGCAATACAGTATCCTAACTCATCCAGACTAGATAGATTACATCATTAGCTTTCGTGTGTTTTTCGGGAACCTACATCATAATGGAATTGTGTAACTTTTTTGTGTCATTAGCATTTACTGTGTTGCAGAACGAGGCAACATCCAGTAACTGTTGTAGATGGGGAAAATAATGTAGCTTGTAGCTAGGCAACTGAACTAATAGACTGGATGGAAATTGCTGCCTGTATGTTAGATAAGCGTCAGGTAAGTTTCTTTATGAAACGGATGAGAACTAGAGCTCAGCCCAACAGCCTCCTATTAACTTTTTTTTGTTGATACATTAGTTACTACTGTATAGTTGGGGGGGGGGCAACCTTAGTCCATAACGTAAAGCAGCCTGTAATAGCTATCTTACCAGGACCACCCTGAAAAGGCATGGGCACATCATAGAGCGGAGTCTCCCATTCAGGACTCCAGATTGTACTCACTTGCAATGTAATTTCCCTATAACAGTCATTCACCCCATGGCCAATTTCATGAGAAGCCAATAAGCCCATGTATGCCCACTGTGTCTGCCGCGTATGTTGATGTACACCTCCAATTAAAGCCCCCAACACAATCTGCTGCCCAGAAACGATAATTTAGGTGCCTGCACGAACGTCAGTTTCATCCGATGAACGAGTGTTTCATTGGGTGATCGGCTGCACCTTTAGACGGGCAGATTATCTGAATATCGGTTAGTGTAAATCCGCATTAATTGCAAAATGTTATCAAAAAGTGGAGAATTCTTTTAAAAACACAGTAAATGGCCACAGCTGTCTTCTGTGGACACATATTTATCATTCTGAAATACGTGTTAATTAAGCGTATTTCAGGCGCAGATTCTTCCTACTCCCACCAGGTCTAAATAAGTGGGCATGGCCAGGGTTGCCAACCAGAATTTTTCATTTTTCTGGACAACTTATTCCAAAATCACGGACAGCCAACATTAAATTAGAAAACTATAATGAATGATAAAGATGATAAGTAACCCATGTGTATAGCGCAATATACTGATAGGAACGCATGGTGTCCCATTCGACAACCAAGACATACCTGAACATGTAAAATATATACATATAACCATCACCTAAATAAATAAAGACACAACACTCTCCATTGGATTAAAATGGCCGCGGTCTTTATTAAAATGGGGGTAACCAAGCTAAACCAATCCATAAATTATTTATTAATGAAAAATCCCCATAAATTAATTAAAGTCCATAAATAATAAACCGACTGTCCACCCAGAAGTCTGACTAACCCCCCCCCCCCATTCAACAAGACCGCAACTAAAAGTTCAGGGAGGGCGGGTGGGGCTCTTCTTTCTTCACTCTTCTTACAGACTGACACTTGCCCGGCAACTGGACAGCAACGTCCCCAGGGCCAATCACAGCAGTCTAGCTGCCTGATAATTTTACTTGACTAAACCTGAGGAGAAAAGAGGGGGGGGGGGCACAGGCCACAAAAGCACACCATGAGGGGCAAACGCCACCAGCTTAGGGCTTTATTCTAAGCTGGTGGTGGATCCGCCAAAGTTATGAAGAGGTGTCTAAAGCGCCTGTCTTAATAAATGTGCCCCATAGTCTTGGTGGGAGGAACAGGGGTGGACTGGGAACTTAAAGTGGCCCTGACATAGGGCAGGGCATCAAAATTAGACAGGGTCAGTAATACCATATTGTAGCACAAAATACTGCCCTAGCAGAACCAAATACCACAGAGCATGACAAAATACCTCCCCAGAAGCTGCCTCTCTGTGGTGGCCAGTACCAGCTGCCACGTTCTATCCTCCTCCTCCAGTTACCTCAGGATAGCAATATACAGTTGAAGTCATGAGGGCACCAGGGCACTATTCATTGTTCATCGGGTAATCGGCGGCAGTATTACACTGCCATCATTGTTAACAAGCGATTATCTGTTTGTGTAATAGGACTTTATTCCTACAAATATGCAAATTGTGATAAATAGCGTCTTGAAATGTATGTCCCTGCCACCTTCTTAGGCCTTTTTCATACATCCTTGTTTGTGATGACAAGACGGTCCGTGTTTCCTCCGTGAATAATCCATGTTTGGTCCATGTGTCTGTTTTTTGCCCTATATGTGTCATCCGTATTCCTCGGACACCACTACTACGTTGAAAATGTGAAAGAGGCCTTACATGTATGGAAATGTGCTGTACTAATCCTTATTACCATTCCACAACAAGTGCCTCAAGGCAAATGAACTAAATGAATTAACATTTAAAAGCAGTAGTTTCATTGGTATGAATCGAGGGAAACAGTGAGAGCATACCACAAAGGCAGGCTTTTTTATATACTCTGGGAAAAATGTAAATGTAGGAGGAGCTTTATAAATAGCTATCTATACAATTCCCCAAAAACTGAATGTAGTCTCAGAGGATATTGCAGACAACTGTTTGTGTACACTGGTCTGTTTGGAAAGAAACTGAGTCTAGAATTGCACATTACGCTCTGGAACCTTCATATACTATGTATTGGTAGACGTTGCTGTCAGGCTACTAAGCCATGATGACATATAGAAAGAATCACATCCTTACCATCTATTGTAGAGCACTACACTGTATTGTGAGGCCTGGTCCCCTCAGCTCTCCAAGGGGAGGCAACCAGTCCTACTGACATTCTAGGACAGGTTGCTGGAGGCCATTTTAAACTATTTCCAGAGAACCCGTTTAAGGCCTGTTTCACATAACCATATGGATTTTCAGTGTTTTGCGGGACTTTTTATCAGATCAGTTTTTTGTTTCTGTTGTGTTTTTGTTTTGGTTCCGTTTTTCCGTATGGCATATACAGTATACAGTAATTACATAGAAAAAATTGGGCTGGGCTTAAAATGTTTAATAGATGGTTCTGCAAAAAACAGAACGGATACGGAAGACATATGGATGCATTTCCGTATGCGTTCCGTTTCTTTTGCAGACCCATTGACTTGAATGGAGCCACGGATCGTGATTTGCGGGCAATAGTAGGACATGTTCTATCTTTGCACGGAACGTAAAAACGGAAATACGGAAACGGAATGCACACGGAAACACTTCAGTTTTTTTGCGGAACCATTGAAATGAATGGTTCCGTATACGGACTGTATATGGAACGCTAAAAAAAAGGTCCGTACACTCGCAAAAAAAAACATTCGTGTGAAAGAGGCCTAAAGGTGTCATCACATTACCATTTCTGTAACTGAAAATCTGTTCCATTCAACTGTTTTTTGCAGCAAGCACTTAGATTACTACAAGCCTCGTTCAAATGCTGTTTACAGACATTAACTATAAAAAGGGTTTTCCAAGATTTGTTTTTTACTGATGATCTATCCTCTGGATAGGTCACCAGTATATGATCTGTGGGGGTCCAGCACCCGGAACCCCTGCTGATCAGCTGTTTGGAGCCTTCTCGCCGCTTAGCAAGCATAGCACCATACATCGTATAGCGGCTGTGCTTGGTATTGCACGATGAATGTGTCGTCACTGGCCTAGGAAAAGAAGAGAGAAGGCCGCGGCGATCATAGGAGCGCCTGATTGACGGGGTCCTGGATGTTGGACCCCCACTGATCATCTGTTTGGAGCCTTCTCGCTGCTTAGCAAGCATAGTACCATACATCGTATAGCGGCTGTGCTTGGTATTGCACGATGAATGTGTCGTCACTGGCCTAGGAAAAGAAGAGAGAAGGCCGCGGTGATCATAGGAGCGCCTGATTGACGGGGTCCTGGATGTTGGACCCCCACTGATCAGATACTGATGAGTTATCCAGAGGATGTCATCGGTAAAAAAAATCTCGGAAAACCCCTTTAATTCGAAAACTGCACCAATATTGCCTGCACTGGTTTTTAGAGAAGGCATCTGTCATTGTTAACTAGCTACAGACACTGTAAGGCTCATGCATTAGGACCGCGTACGGTGCCCATGTAGGGGGAGATTTTGTATTACTGTCCCAAAGTTGGATGTGATAAAAGTAGATCAGACTTGACACCACTGTATTCTACCTAAGTAATAGCTAATGCCCATTAAGAAATCTAAAGTGGTATATAAGAGAAAAAGAGAAGACCTAAATGTCCCAGGCACAATTGCATAGACAAGTGAGTGGATAAATGTACTTAGTGCTAATACACTCAGCTGGCAAGGAAGTGCAATATGGTGCAGCACTTACGCTGGGTTCACACCTGAGCGTTTCTGAGACGCGCGCTTTCCGCGCGTTTTTGGCAATAGTAAGCGCGCGTTTTACGCGCGTTTGTGTAAATGACTGCAGTGTTGGCTTCTCTCCAAACTGTGCCTAGCACCTGGGGTTTGGCCTTTCCAGCATGTTGCAAATTCATAAACGTGCGTTCGAACGCGCGTTTTCAGTGTCAAAAACTTGCAAAATACAAGCGTTGCGCGTTCCAATTGAAGTCTATGGGCCAAAACGCGCGACAAATGCACCAAAAAAAGCTCAAGTACTTGTTTATGCGTCGGGCGCTTTTCAGCGCATTTGTACGCGCTGTAAAACGCGCAAGTGTGAACTAAGGGTTAGAGGAAGGCCAAAATGTCTCAGTGGGGTCTGCTGCCGTGCATCATGCCCAGTGGACAAGGTTGTAATCACTGTTAAAAGGACAGTTCCATAAGAAATTGGTATTTTTTTTAAACTCAATATTCATCGAAAATGTTTTTTTTTTTTTTAGAATTGTTACCTGTTTTTCTTTTTCATTTTAGCAAAACTATGCCATTAAAAATTAAAGGAATAAATATACATCGCAGGCAGCATCCACGGTGAATATCCTTTATTCAGGATCGCAATCCCAAGAGTTAGTGCACGTACAAAAGCAGCTACGTTTCGGCTATATACTAGCCTTTATCAAGCTCAATGTGACTATGAAAATAGTGGCTATAAATATCAAAGTCCCCACCCCTTAAAACCGAACACAACCAATGCTATTAAGTCTCACATTAGCCCTTATTTGCATAATCTATTCAGACCTATGTACAAAGTTCTATATCCCAGAGCACATACCGCTCTTCTCAGGTGGTATCCATGTGCGGCTACATTCGGCATCCGGCGCGTCTGTCAGAATCCACTGCGCATGTCAGCTAGAGTTCAGAGGTTACTGCCCCGCTCACGTGATCGCTGACTCACTCGTCACTGCGATCACGTGATAGCCGGCACTTCCGCCCTCACCACTGCTGCGCTCCAACGGACGGAAGGCGGGCTGATGCATCAGGTGTGACCGAGTGATCCGGAGTGCTGCTTGAAATATGGACTGATTAAAAATTAAAGGGTCACTGAATTAAAACATTTTTTTGATACGTCATAGAGACATATCAAAAGGTTTGATTGGTGAGGGTCTGTGTGCTGAGACCCCTACCGATTGCCAGGACAAGGAGAAAGAAGGGCTTATATATGGCTCCTTCTCTCCTCACTGCAGAAGACAGGCTGAATAGAAATTGATGGACCAGTCTTGCGTGAGCAGAGAGAGTGCGATATGCCAACGCTAAGGCTGGCATTAAAGTAAAGCCTCTCCTCTGCCCTCAGCTCCCCCCAAAATGTTCCTCCTGTAATGTATGACATAATGTTTGTAATCTTCAAGGAGCATTTATTTATAACATATGTGTGGCCCACCCCACGGAAGGTTTGGACAGCACTCATTTCATGAATCAGAAAATGTTAATTCACCATGATAGGTGAGATCACTGGTCACATGGGGTGAATCATACTTTCTTGACATTTAAGATCACAACCTTAAGCAAATAGATCCTTATGTTAGCATTCTGACATTCTATTACAGACCATTTTAGAAATGTTTCCCTAAGGCTACATTCACACCACCGTATGAATGGCTCCGCATCCGTTCCGCAATTGTGCAGAACGGGTGCGGACCCATTAATTTCAATGGGGCCGCAAAAGATGCGGACAGCACACAGTGTGCTGTCCGCATCCATAGATCCGATCCGCGGCCCCGCAAAAAAGATAAAGCATGTCCTATACTTGTCCGCGATCGCGGACAAGTATAGGCATTCCTATCATAGGGCCGGCTACATTCACACGGCCGGTATCTGTGTTTTGCGGGTCCGCAATTTGCGGACCGCAAAGCCCATACGGTCGTGTGAATGTAGCCTAACATTGCTCAAACATTCCAGGTCTATAACAAGAACCACAGATAGATTAGATAGATAGACGGATAGATAGAAGGATAGATAGATAGATAGATAGATAGACGGATAGATAGGAGATAGATAGATAGATGGATAGATAGATAGATAGACAATAGATAGATATGAGATTAGATAGATAGATAGATAGATAGATAGATAGATAGATAAAACATACATAGATAGATAGATAGGAGATAAATATGAGATAAATAGAAAGATAGATAGATAGACGGATAGATAGATAGATAGATAGATAGATAGATAGATAGATAGACGGATAGATAGACAGATAGAAGGATAGATAGATAGATAGATAGATAGATAGATAGACGGATAGATAGGAGATAGATAGATAGATAGACAATAGATAGACAGATAGATAGATAGACGGATAGATAGATAGATAGATAGATAGATAGATAGACGGATAGATAGACAGATAGAAGGATAGATAGATAAATAGATAGATAGATAGATAGATAGACGGATAGATAGATAGATAGATAGACAGATAGATAGACGGATGGATAGATAGATAGATAGATAGATAGATAAATAGATAGATAGATATGAGTGATAGATAGATAGGCAGATAGATAGATAGATAGATAGATAGACGGATAGATAGATGGACAGACAGACAGATAGATAGATAGATATGAGAGATTAGATAGATAGACAGACAGATATATAGAAGGATAGATAGATATGAGATAGATTAGATAGATAGATAGACAGATAGATAGATAGACGGAAAGATAGATAGATCTGTAGATGATAGATAGACAGATAGATAGATACTGTAGATAAATAGATTGATAGATAGATAAATAGATAGACAGACGGACAGAAAGATAGACAGAAAAAATATAGATAGATAGATAGACAAATAGATATGAGATATATAAATAGATACATAGATGGATAGATAATAGGAAGATGATATAGATAGATAAATAGATAGATAGATATAAGTGATAGATAGATAGATAGATAGATAGATAGATATAAGTGATAGATAGATATGAGAGATAGATAGATATGAGATAGATAGATAGATATTAGATAGATAGATAGATAGATAGATATGATATGAGATAGATAGATAGATAGATATAAGATAGATAGATAGATAGATAGATATGATATAGATAGATAGATAGATAGATAGATATGAGATAGATGATAGATAGATAGATAGATAGATAGATAGATAGATAGATATGAGATAGATAGATAGATAGATAGATATAAGATAGATAGATAGATATGAGATAGATAGATAGATAGATACAAAAAATATCAGCACCAAAAGGAAAAAAACGTGGGGGGGGTGTTTCAACTCAGCAATAGAGCATTTATCAAGCAAGCATGTGCAAGGGTAACGACAGCTCATATCTATATACACAAGAGCACATGTGCATTACAGGTCACATAATGAAGCATAATTATACATCAAAATCTAAAGTGCAGAAATGATATACAACACACACAAGGTTCTGCACTTCTTTAGCACTTTATATGTTGATCTTGTGTATGAATGATGCTGGATTATGTGACCTGTAATGCGCACGTGCACTCTAATATATATACTGTTGTCACCCTTTCACTTGCCTGAGAAAGGCTCTATTGCTGAGTTTTCCTTTACATCAGTTTTGGTAAATCTCCCCTACATGTGTCTAGCTGCCATTTCTAGTAAATACGGCCCTTGGAATAGAGATATTCCCCAAAATATCAGGCTATAGCATGAAAAGCATGATATATAGGTCCCAGACTAAATAACATGACATATCGCAGAGATAGGACCCATCCACTCAAAGTTTTTTGCAGGCTGAATTTGATGCAGAGACCGAAACAAAAAGCTGTCGAACAGCCATGTGGAAACCACCTCCCATTGTTCTCAATGGGAGGTCACAGTTTATGGCCTCATGCACACGACCGTTATTTGTTTCCACGTCCATTCCGTCCGCTAAAAAAAAACGCATGATGGACCGTTTTTTGGGTGGATCCGTTTTTATGGCAGATCCATTGTAATAATGCCTATCCTTGTCTGCAAACGTGAAATAAATAGGACATGCTCTATTTTTTTGACGGAATGTAAACACGGACCACGGATGCGGAACAAAAACGGTTGACATCCGCATTTTTTGACGGACCTATTGAAATGAATGGGGAAGCCTCCTATCCGTGAACAAAAACAACGGCAGTGTGCATGAGGCCTATGGCTGTGACTGCACCTAGAAACAATATGTCCCTTCTTGACCGGGTCAGCCTGCAAGATACTCTGGGTCTGTTCACACAGGCTTTACAGTTCTGTTTCTGTCAGGATAGAGATAAACTGAAGTCATAGTCTATCCTTTAGGGTCAATTCACACGTCCGTGTGTGCTTTGCGGATCCACGGATCTGCAAAACACGGACATCGGCGATGAGCGTTCCGCAATTTGCGGACCGCACATAGCCGGCACTCTCATAGAAAATGCCTTTTCTTGTCCGCAATTGCGGACAAGAATAGGACATGTTCTATTTTTTTTCGGGAACGCCATTGCGGACCCGGCCGGGACATCGTCTGTCCCTATTGAAATTAATGGGTCCGCAATTCCGTTCAGCAAATGCGGAACAGAATTGCGGACGTGTGAATGGACCCTTATACTGATCATTATCTTGAGGTCCATCATATCTGGGCCCTAAAGTTATGGCTCTCCAAATCAATTAATATATCTAAAAATTGGAAATATTTTCCACATACATATTTTGCATAAAAATACAAATTTTTATCAAATTCTATGAATCAATCTCTCACATTGTTCTGAACCTCAGATAAGAATCTTTTTCTGACAGTCATAGTGACTCGAGTCCAGTAACAGTTATGTATTATAGCAATCAGTTAGAAATTCATGTACAAATATTTATCATCATCTTTTATGGACGTTTTTGCTCATTGAAGGTACTTCACCAAAATTATATTTTTGTGGAAAAAATGAACAGTCTCCGGATGATCTCAGCAAGTCATTTGCTGCTTTAAATAGACGGAGTAAAAGACTTGAGTAAATAACTTCGTTTCCTCTTGCTTTTGGACAGCCTTGTCGTTACTAATTTCACTGAAATATGCTTTTAATACGGGGATTTTTTTGTACGAAGAACACAAAGTACAAATTCAAACCTTCCTTGCACTGGTGTAGCAAGACTTAAGCCTCATTCACACGTCAGTGTTTCACGGACGGGTGCTGTACGTGTTCTCATTTGAATGTGTGTATTCATACATCAGTGTTTTAGCACCGACCGTGGGTCCGTGTTTTCAGAACGGATGCATGTCCTATTTTGGTCCGTGTTCCCGGACCCCTCACACCCATTATAGCCTATGGGTCTGTGAAAACCACTAATGCAACATGGATGCCATCTGTGTTGCATCCGTGTTTCACGGATCATTAAGAAGAGATGCTTTGAAAATAATTTTTCAGCTGTTCACTGCAACACGGACAGCAAAAAAAGGACACGCGGACCCAACACGGATCCGGCACGGACAGCTTCATGGATGTATCACTGAACACCCGCTCACGGATTTGAGTACGGACGTGTGAATGAGGCTTTATACTGAAGCACCTTCTGCTCATTCTAATCAGAATTGCCGCTGTAACATGCAGGCTTGTTAAAGGGGTTTCCATGGACTAAGCGCTGGCCTTAGGTGGCCGGGTTTACGGAAACAGCCAAGCGGGCTGGTGCTCCACTGCTTCCGTAACCCCTGAAGTTATGGAAGCAGCGTAGCTTGTTCCATTTCACTACTATGGGAGTAACGGAAACAGTGGAGCACCACCAGCCTGCTTCACTGTTTCCATAAGACTGGCTACCTAGGGTCGGCCCTTAGTCTCATCTCACAATGGAAAAAGCACAGTAACATGAGCGGACCGACCAGGGATGGGCAAACTGCGTCTCTCCAGCTGTTGTAAAACTACAACTCCCACCATGCCCTGCTGTAGGCTGATAGCTGTAAGCAGTCTTTGCATGCTGGGAGTTGTAGTTTTACAACAGCTGGAGAGCCGCAGTTTGCCCATCCCTGGGACAGACCATTGCCTTCCACAAGTGAAACATGCTCCTTCCACAGGGTATTCTGACCACTTCAAGTATGGACCTTAAGGATATGAAATCTAACGTTATAAAAGAATGAGTAATATTATCCTAAAAAATGTCAAGATGCTATTATATGCCACTTGTTGGACACGACATCTTGGTGGACCATAAAGTGGTAATTTAAAGCCAAATAAATGTGTTTTCGATAAACAGGGTACATACATATTTTTATTACAATTATACAGAAATTATGAACACGTTGAGTCAAAAAGGTTCTTAAAGTGGTATTCCAATTCCAAATCACTTTGACATGGTAATCACAGACACCGGAAGTGTCACAATGGCACAGGAGTTTGGAGACTGGGGCCCTTCAACGATATCTAGAATAAACTGCCCCTTACCCTGATTGCAATGGGAAAGTGACAGTTCATGTTCTTACTCCTAAGGTTTTCAAAAGCCCTGTTGAGGGGCACCAATGTGTATGCAGTCATCCCTCCATTGTGTACCTTCATGGGCAGTCCTTGACCCCCACTATTCTGACCCTTCTAATACAGCTCACCGCTGAAATACCCCTTTAAAGTGGTTGTCCACCCATGTAGTTTTAAGAATAAAGCTTAGAATATTCTAAAACAATAAAATAAGTTATACTCCCCTAAACGCTCCTGTTACAGCACTTCCTGTGCCCCCATCTGTCTTTGTACTTCCCGCTCCAGAGATGACATCCCATTGACAGGTCAGCACTACAACGTGTTGCGGTGTTATCACTGGAGCAGGAAATAAAGAGGGCCAGGGAGAGTTTGACTTTTTTTTATTACTTTACTTTATCCTAAGCATTTTTTTTAACAATGAAAATGTACATTGCTGACCAACCCCTTAACATGTAAGAACATATTGATGGGAATTTATTTAATGGTAAATCAGTGCAATAGACCATATTATTTTGCCTATCTTGGGTATCATAAACTTGGTAGAATGATTCTTAAATGTGATTGCTAGGCCCCATGCACCATGGCTGTTTTGCAGTCTGCAAATTGAGGATCCCCATAATACAAATGTCATCTGCATTTTATTGCCGCCTGCATTTTGTGGCCATAGTCTATGTTTTTGCAGAATGGACATACAGATGCGGATGACATCTTGGTTCACTTCAGCAAATAGCATGTACCATGTAGAGAAAGTTAGTACAAGGCACTTACTAATGTATTGTGATGGTCCATATTGATTCCTTGCTTGTTTCCAGCGGTTTACGATGAGGGATGAGCGAATTGACTGAAACATCCGAAGTCGTTTCGCATAATACTTTGTTTGAATACTGTACGGAGAGAGCGCGCTGTACAGTATTAGAATGTATTGGCTCCGATGAGCCGAAGTTATTACTTCGCCATTTCTTGTGAGACTTCGCATAATAACCTCATAAATTAATTACTACTGTAAAAAAAAACATTTCCCGAACTCGGATTCGGTTCCAAGTGGTACCTTGGAACGGAACCCGAGTTCGGGAAATGTTTTTTTTACAGTAGAAATCAATTTATGAAGTTATTACCCGAAATCTGGCGAGACTTGGCGAAGGATTAACTTCGGCTCATCGGAGCCAATACATTCTAATACTGTACAGCGCGCTCTCTCCGTACAGTATTCAAAGTATTATGCGAAACGACTTCGGATGTTTCATCCAAAGTCGATACAGTCATCCCTAGTTACGCCAACCCTGCAATCCATCTTGCGATGAAAAAATAAATCAAACCAGCAAAGAAAGCTATATGGGCAATCACAATACATTAGCAAGTGCCTTGTATTAACTTTCTCTACATAATAAATGCCACTTGCTGAAGTGAGACAACCCCTAGCAAAATATTAGCACACAACGCATTTTAGAAGTGGAGTCTTTTCTAATAAAAGAATTAGTTTTCGGCAGAGTTCACTTGCATGTGGCTATAATATCATATAATGCATCTGGCTTTTACTCTATAGGACACAGAGAAAGTTTCCTGCTCTACGTGATGTATATTTCATACCCACAACAATGTTTATGTCCTCACGTGTAGTTAAATATTAACCACAAAAAAAGTGTTGTGCCTATTCCCTAAGATACACTGTTATCAGTCACCTGACGCCGTAGTCAACATATGACATATGCGGCATTTGTTTCCTTCAGCCCAACCCCTCTTACTCAAATATGTAATATGACACATGTAAACACACACACAATGCACCTCCCGATGTGTCTCATGAATCTTCTAGCCTCTCCTAGAAACGTCACAATCACATGACCCTGATCTTGCCTGAAACCTGCCTCTTGTGAAGAACATGACCGCATCAAGGCCAGGAAAGAATGACTTGCAAAGCCACCTGCTGGCCTCCGAATAATAAGGCTTTACAGAAACATTAGGCAGCTGACACCAGTCAATACATCGCTGACATCATATGACCGGAAGGCAAAATACAGATAATTATAACTGTCCTTGTTCTGTTAAACTGCACTATTACAACTCTGAGAAATGTCCATACACATTAGATAGAAGTTGGTTGACGGATGAACAGCATTTGAACGAACAATCATCTGGTAAATAGTCATTTCGCAGACATGGCCTTACACGTTTCCGTCCATATTGCCTGTTACAGGTGTTCAGACTGGCCTTCCACGTTCAATGAAAGATCTTTCTTGGAATGTTTTTTCAAAAAATGATCTTTTGTTCATGAATGATCTTTCTGTGAAAGAAAGATCTTTTATCCGACCATAGGATGATCATATTAAACATAGGCGACTTCTTTTCAGGTGATGATGGGCTGCCATTGGTTGACTAAAAAAATCATTGTTAAATTTCAACCGATGAACGTTCATTTTGGTTAAAATCGTCTGATTTGATCAACTTTAGACTAATGTGTAGGGCCATCTTACACTTAGTGTCTACATATGAATTTTGTGGACAAAATAGTCCTTTCTATTATGGGAGTGAGAAAATGAGGAATGCTCACGAAAGATATCCATATTATGCTGATCCATTGTTTGTAGACCAAAATATGGACATGGCTGTTTGCATGAGACCTTAAAGGGGTTGTCCCATCTCAGACAATGGGGGCATATCGCTAGGATATGCCCCCATTGTCTGATAGGTGCGGGTCCGAGAACGGAGCACCGAAAGTGAAGGAGGGCACACTGCACATGCTCAGCCACCCACCATTCATTTTCTATTGGGCCGGCGAATATAGCCGAGCGCTGGCTCAGCTATTTCCGTCGGCCCCACAGAAATGAATGGGAGCATGGGCCGCGCATGCGCGGTTCGCTCCCATTCACTTCTATGGGAGAGGCGGGGAGCAGCGCTTGGTGGTGGATGGACCCCGGGAAATTTGGGGTCCTCCAGCCACAGCTCTCCCCGCTCTGTTCTCGATATAGCGATATGCCCCCATTGTCTGAGATGGGACTACCCCTTTAGAGTGGTTTTCCAAGACTTTAATACTGATGACCTATCCTCGGGATAGGTCATCAGTACCTGATCGGTGGGGGCTGACACCTGAAACCTCCACCCATCAGCTGTTTGAAAAGGCATTGGCGCTCCTGTGAGCACCGCTGCCTTCTCCATGCTCACCAAGCACAGCGCTGTACATTGTATAGTAGCTGTGCTTGGTATCGCAGATCAGTCCCATTCTGCCTAAGAAAAGCTGAGAGAAGGCCGAGGCACTACTGAGAGTACCGCTGCCTTCTCAAACAGCTGATGGGTAGAGGATAGGTCATCAGTATTAGTGTCTCGGAAAAGCCCATTTAAAGAAACCCAAGTGGCTAAAATAAGATCTTAGTACATAAAAAGCAAATCCTGTTGCTCTAGGCGCCTATGTACAAGTCTCTGTGTGACATATTATACAGGGGGTATAGCTGAACGGTTACAATAGTCACACATATAACTGATCTCATCATACCAGTGTTTGGAAGTATAAACTGGTATATAGAATGAACAGGATAGACCTGTCACACAGGCTTCAATTTATGACAAAAATGTTGCAAATAATGACTTTTGTAACACTGCTGATAAATGAACCCATGCCATTGTTTTGTTCCAGGGACCTCACACATATGGCTCTATGGATTCCTGAATTAAAGGGGTTGTCTGGTTTCCTATATTGATGACCTGTCCAATATCAGATCGGCGGTATGACCAGTACGCAGCGCTACTGTGAGCACTGCATTCTCTTCCCTGTTAACCTGCTCACCCTCACCACTGCAGCGGCGAGCAGGTGTAATTAAGGTTTATGGTCATTTCCTTGAATGTGCTGCAGACAAACAATGAATCTGTATGGTGTGAACAATCGTGGTAGTGATCATTCATCCCCATCCAGAGGGAATGATTGCTGCATGTAAATGCAGCTCACACAAAACAGATAATAATCAGGAACAAACATTTTATTCCTGATCATTACACTGTGTATCAGCCCATGTAATTGAGCTCTTACTGAACTGCCCAATGTTGGGGCAGAATAAGTCCCAATTGATGATATTGTACCGGCCTGTTATATGAGCTGTTGCAAAATATATAAGAGAGGAATGATAGCATCTCTCACCCTGAATGAAAAAAGAAATCAGCCAACAAACAAGTGTTTGCTTGTTTGTTGGCTGAAATGCAGCACAATTACATGGGCCAATTATCAGGGCTGATCGTACCCATGAAAGCCTGTTTCCAATAATTGGGCCCAAAATCAGCAGTATAATACAGCCTTAAAGGGGTTGTCTGCTTTTTATATTGATGACCTATCTTCAGGATAGGTCATCAATATCCGATGGACAGGGGTCTGATACCTGGCACCCCCACCAATCAGCTGTTTGAAGAGTCTGCAGCGCTTGTACGAGCACTGCCTTCACTGTTTACCTGCTCGCCATTGTAACTGCAGAGGTGAGCAGGTGTACTTACAGTAAATGGGACGGATCCTTCCTATTCAAGTGAATGGGAAGCTGTAATTACACCTGATCACTGCTGCAGTTGTGGCGGCAAGCAGGTAAACAATGAAGAGCGCTGCCTTCTCTTCAAACAACTGATTGGTGGGGGTGGCGGGAGTCGGACCCCTGCCAATGTGATATTGAGGATCGGTCATCAATATAAAAAAGCGGACAGCGCCTTTTCACACTTGATGATTTGATGATGTTTTTTTAATTTATTTTTGAAGCCAAGACTAGGAGTAGAATAAAAAAAATAAAAGAAAAAGTAGAATCTTTCCTATATATGGCTCCCATGTTTTGTTAATGAATACACCTGAATAGAATTGCATAGTCTACATTGCTATTCCATACACAAACAAAAAATGAAAAAAGAAACCACACAACTCTGACGTACTGTATACCAGCCGAACAGAGGCCAAAATGACACCCGATTTTCTAGTGGAAACAGTAAACAGATCACTGAAATGCTGTCTGAAAAGAGCCTACTAAGGCCTTATTCACACAGTCAATGTTGGGTCAATGATTTCTATCAGTGATTGTGAGCCAAAACCAGGAGTGGATCCTACACAGAACAGGAGCAAATCTTATCTCTGTCTAAGCTCTATTCCTCGATTTGGTTAACAATCACTGATGGACACCACTGACCAAAGACTAACTGGGTGAATAAGGCTTATTCTCCCTTTTCTAAGCTTTGGCTTCAAAAACTGCAAAACCAGGAGTAGATCCAAAATAAAGGAAAGATATAAGGGTCCATTCACACGTCCGCAAAAAGGCATTTTCTATGAGAGTGCCGGCGATGTGCGGTCCGCAAAATGCGGAACGCACATCGCCGGTTTCCGTGTTTTGCGGATCCACGTGTTATGCAATCCTGTGTTAAAAACTAAAAAAACTTCATCATAAACCACCACTAAAACTGAGTAAATGTAGCCTAATCATCCGAAGCTCCCATTGAGAGTGTTTCACAATGGAAACCTTAGGCTCATGCATTTATTGGACGCCACCAAGGTAGCATCCATTATTCATAGGCCACCATGTTAAAAAAAGTTTAAAAGTTGGTGTACTTTTATTTTACTGGACCCTTCTGTATGAAACAGTGCTCTCCTGGGCTATTTCATGCACTGAAAAAAAAAACAGCAGATACTAAATCTCTTGGTTCCTGTTGTTACACGGACCTGTTGGTCTGTAATCAATGGTAAAAGATACTAATGAACTAAAACACATAAAAAGAGAAATAAAGTCAAAATTAAGGAATGAAGGAAGGAATGTATGAATATAGAGAGGCCAATCCATATCTACACATCTATATTATCTGTAAGAACAATGAGAGAAAACGATTAGGTACCGTCTGTCTGTGAAGGTTCTCGTTTATCCAGGACATGGTATATCTGTAAAGAATAAATCAAGGCAACTGGACTCGCTGTAGATTTCTTGAAAACGTTTCACTCGTTCTTCCAACAAGCTTTCTCAATTCTGAGACTTGTACAAGAATTCTCTGGGAATAACCTAATTACCAGATGTTGATTCAGTTACATATTTATTCCCAAAGAATTCTTGTACAAGTCACTCAGAATTGAGAAAGCTCGTTGGAAGAACGAGTGAAACGTTTTCAAGGAATCTACAGCAAGTCCAGTTGCCTTGATTTATTCTTTACAGATATTGGGTACCGTCATTTTATTATTTTGTCCGTGTCCACTGTCCATCACTGAAGTCACTGCCATACGCTATCCGTATACAGCATATAGTTAGTATGATGAACACATCCATACCATGTAGACGGAGTAATTAATTTGTGACCCTATCACATCTGTTTGGCCCTCATGCATAAATAGAATAGATGGAAAGAAATTGTCAGATCATGGTTTTCTTTTCCAATCTACATACATTTTGTAAGTAAGATGGATTCCCCCTTTAAGATGGCAATTGTTTACTTCAATTTTTACTCCTAATCAATATCCTCCTAACTTTATCAGAACGCATCTCTTATAACAATCAGACAAGTCATGAACCGTTGTGATAGGCATCAGTGTTTCGTTCTGAACAATAACATGTTGATCGGTACACAATGTATTTTCATCTTAAATGTGGTCTACAGAGTAGGCTAGAGCTGCTGACTTCATTTCCTGTCACTCTCGTGATTGTGAGCTGTGATCCACCACAATGGAAACTTTTTCAACATCTTTTTTGACATCTCTTTTTTTATACGGTTCGCCTTTTAGTTTACAATAGCAGATTTTTCGAAATGTGACCAAATTTTGTCAGCCACATAGTAAATGTCAACCTGGTGCTAAAGGTATTTCTAGATTATATAAGTACATTGATCACAGGACCAAAGGTCGAAGAGTATATCACGTACAACATGTGTCTCCTCATATTTATGACTCATCTATGTGAGTGACACCTTACAGTCACAGGTCTTTAGAAGGTAAAGCCACCACTACACAAGTCAATATCATATGACATGAATACTGACAGCTTTATCATATGTACTCTGCTGAACTAACACAATGTGCTCAACGCTTCTTCCTATTGATCGACCTCAAACAATCAAGTCAAAGTTTTCAGGTGTCTCAAGCTTACTTAGAAGATGCCCACGTAGGAAGACTGAGTGTAAACAAATGTCCTAATAACTTACAGAGGTCTGTGAGTGGCTCCCCCTTTCAAGAAATATTGAGAATTAGAAGTACTCGTTTATCATTGTAGGTTGGCCAATGTTCAGTTAAGCTGTTCATGTCAGGCTGAGATAATCTGACCTGTAGGAAAAGTATTATTTCATAGTGAGAGTGTCAAACATTGCACTTTCCAGATCACAGTTCACGTGATCATCCTGGAACAGTATGACAGGAGCATACTGTATGTACATTAGTTATGTCTAGGCTCGGACTGGCCCACAGGGGTACAGGTGAATCTCCAGGTGGGCCCCTTGTCCCCCACTGAAATTGAGTGTTTTGGCCAGTTTGACATTGATTTTGATCATTTCAGTCATCTTGTTTACAATTAAATCAAAGAGGCACTTGTAAGTCAGACAAATATAACATAACATTTATAATGAAATAACCACAAATGTCTTTTCTGTGCTCACATCATTATCAGTTTTATTCAACCCCCAAGTGACATTCGATCTTAGTACTGAGTACAACATCCTTTTCCAGTTATAACAGCTTTTAAACGTGAAGCATAGCTTGACACAAGTGTCTTGCAGCGATCTACGGGTATCTTCGCCCATTCTTCATGGGCAAAAGCCTCCAGTTCAGTCACATTCTTAGGCTTGCGCACTGCAACTGCTTTCTTTAAGTCCCACCAGAGGTTCTCAATCAGATTTAAGTCTGGTGACTCCGATGGCCACTTCAAAATGTTCCAGCCTTTAATCTGCAACCATGCTGTAGTGGACTTGGAGGTATGCTTGGGATCATTGTCCTGTTGAAAGGTCCAACGTCTCCCAAGCCTCAGGTTTGTGACGGACTGCATCACATTTTCATCCAATATCTCCTGGTACTGAAGAGAATTCATGGTACCTTGCACACGCTGAAGCTTCCCTGTACCTGTAGAAGCAAAAACAGCCCCAAAGCATGATTGACCCCCGCCATGCTTCACAGTAGGCAGGTGTTCTTTTCTTCATAGGCCTTGTTCTTCCTCCTCCAAACATAGCGTTGATCCATGGGCCCAAACAGTTCTAATTTTGTTTCATCAGTCCACAGAACACTATCCCAAAACTTTTGTGGTTTGTCCACATGACTTTTGGCATACTGCAGTCGACTCTTCTTATTCTTTGGAGACAGCAAGGGGGTGCGCCTGGAAGTTCTGGCATGGAGGCCTTTATTGCGCAGTGTGCGCCTTATTGTCTGAGCTGAAACTTCAGTACCCGCATCTGACAAATCTTTTTTCAGTTCCTCAGCAGTCACACGGGGACTTTTCTCCACTTTGCGCTTCAGGTAGCGCACAGCAGTCAAAGTCAGCATCTTCTTTCTGCCACGACCAGGTATCGTTTCAACAGTGCTCTTTGCCTTGAATTTGCGAATGATGCTTCCTATGGTGTCTCTTGGTATGTTTAACATCTTTGCAATCTTCTTATAGCCATTGCCCTTCCTGTGAAGAGAAATCACCTCTTCTCTTGTCTTCCTGGACCATTCTCTTGACTTCACCATGTTTGTAAACACACCAGTAAATGTCTAGAAGGAGCGGAGTATCAGTCATTTTAAATCTGCCTAATTGGTGCTTATTATGCTTGATTGCTGCTCCTTGACATCCACAGGGGTTTTCAATACCTGATCGAAAACACTTGAATGAACCTCTGTTCTTAAGAGTGGTAGTCTTTAAGGGGTTAAATAATTGTGTCAATGAAGAAATCACACAAAAAAAAACATTTAATACTGTATTACAAAAACAATTGATGTCATTTTAGTTGCATTTGGTTCTTTACAAAGTCCTTGTAAGATTTCATTCTGAACACAATTATAAATGTACACTAAATTCCCTAAAACCCTTTATAGCATTGGGGGTTGAATAATTTTGAACACAACTGTATATTCAATGTACAGCACCTCAACCAGCCTATGTTCATATAAAAAAAACTTGATAGATTATTAAAGAAACTCCCCAATTTATTATTATAGACACGATCAGAGCGGAGATGACTTCTAGGTATAGAGGAAAGCCACCAGTGTCCTCTTCTCCCCAGGAAGGGAAAAGAGAAGGTTCTCAAAGTTGCTGCAGGACCCCCATATTCAATCATCTGGTATCATCTTGCTGATGTTTGAGCAGGTAATATGTATCCGTACAGTGGGCCTCCAAAATAAATTGTACTAATGGGTCCTAGACACCCCAGTCCTACACTGGTTATGTCTTCCATAAAGTACAATGTAAAGAAGTTCCAGAACCATTTTCACTTGCACTGGGAAGAAAAAACCAACATGCTTCACTTTAATTCCATGGTAAAACAGTTTAGGTTCACACCACAATGGGCAAGACTTTTTGAAACAGTAATGCTAGGTTCACATCTGTGTTCAGAAAATCTACTAGTCTGTTCTGGTGGAGGACACAGCCATGGCCTTCTGGATCCCCGTTCACTATAATGGGATCTGTTTGGTTTACAGAAGGCAAAAAAGATCCAGCAGCATCCCTTAGATCAAAGAATACCCAGTGTAGATGGCATCTGGTTATGGATTTATAATTAAACTACACGTTGATATTCTTTTGATTTAAGGCTTGCTCCTGGATCTTTTTTTGCATTTGAATATGATCTACTCTGGGGTGAGTTGGACCAAACCCCAGCTGGGGGGGCGCCCGTGTTCTGCTTAATGCCTTATGAGTGCTTCTCTACATAAAACTTATAATAAAACGTAGTAGCGGAATCCATAATTGAATTCTAAAATAACCCGAACACGAACTTTGTACGCTGAACTTGAAAACAGAAGTTCGCTCATTCCTACTCAGGATGTATGTTACCGGATGCCTTTCAAGTTCCATATCTGCCATATACTTTACATAGGGTTGTGGTTAGATGTAGATTCGATTATACATTTCAATACAATGGAGGAAAAAGTATATCAAATATACTAGCGTAATGTAACGTAGGGCACATTTTTTAAATATTTCTGGCTAGTGGTGGGCATGATATTTCAAACATGGTACAATCCTACCCTAACAGATGCTAGGATACTTCTATGTTTGCTATGTTACCATTTTCCCCTATAGAAAATGCATGATCTTAGTGCTGTGTGACCTGGCCTGCTACAAATGTTTTCTGAATGCCAATATGTACAGGTCATTACAAACACACCATGTACGCAGACCAGCCACATTCTCTTTCCTGACTTCAACAGTCATTTCAGACAGAAAGCGAACATACAATCTGTAACTAAATTCTAAATTCATGGCAAGTTGGTAGTGAAAAAAAGGAAAAGAAAAGGGTCCCTGTAATTTTCCAGCTTGAAAAGTTCTTTGCCAGGTTAATGATTACCTATTATTTACTGATGAGCTATTTCCCTATTGAAGCATGGGTTTAACTGTTTTGTTACCCTCTTCTGACTCCTGAGAAGACCTATTTGCCTACAAACCCACTAAAGCATAAGCTTCCCTCCCCCCTCACATTATTTACATCATGGTCTCTGCCCTGGATCTCTGTCCTTTTCAGAGATCATTGCTCTTAAATCACAAGGGGGGTGGGAAACTGCGGTGGAATCAATGGGCTTTAGAAAGCTTTTGTCTTCTGCCCATCAGGATTTTGACCAGCACTGGTAAAGCATTCCACACCTCTTGATATTCACCTGTCTGACGGGAGAGATATTTACTGACGGCATCATGTTATAATTCAGTAAATGGCAACTTAGGCCTCTTTCACTTTTGCGTTATGAGGATCCGGCGTGCACTTCAGTTGCCGGAAATGCCCGCCGGATCCGTCACAACTAGAGATGAGCGAACTTTAAAAAAAAGTTTGGGTTGTGGTAATCGCCGCATCCCATTATGGATTCCACTACCGCGGACTATCCCTGCATATGGAATCCATAAGGGGCGGCTTCCACCAACCCGAACTGTTGAACAGCTGAAGGACCTGGGGTGACGTCACCGTCATGTGATCAGTGCAGGGGGCGTGGCTCAGCACGGGATCAAATCCAGAACTTTTTTTTAAAGTTTGCTCATCTCTAGTCACAACGCAAGACAACTGAAAGCATTTGAAGATTGATCAGTCTTCAATATGCTTTCAGGTTACCATGGCCGCCAGGACGCTACTAAAGTCCCGGCTGCCATGGAAAAGAAGCGGGGAGCCGGGGAGAAGCTACTTACCTTCCGTGCAGCGGCCAGGGCGCACCTCGATGACGTCACTGGGTCCCTGCTATGCTATGTGAGCAATGTGCCATATGGATCGTACGGCGCATTGCTCACATAGCATAGCTATGTGAACCATGTGACACGGGGACCCGGTGACGTCATCGCGGAGCGTCTCGGCCGCCACACGGAAGGTAAGTAGCTTCTCCCCCGGCTCCCCGCTGCTTTTCCATGGCAGCCGGGACTTTAGTAGCGTCCTGGCTGCCATGGTTACTATTCTTAAAAGCTAAACGTAGGATGCGCCGAAACGACGTTTAGATTAAAGTCAGATCCGGATTAATGCTTTTCAATGGGCATTAATTCCAGATCCGTCCTTGTGGCATGTCTTCAGGATTTTTGGCTGGAGGAAAATCCGCAGCACACTTGTCAGTGTCACTTGCCGAAAAACTTGTCAGTACTGAACTGAAGACATCCTGATGCATCCTGAACGGATTTCTCTCCATTCAGAATGCATGGGGATAATCCTGATCAGTATCTTTCCGTCCTAGAGCCCCGAGGACGGAACTCTAGGACGGAAAGTAAAAACGCAGATGTGAAAGGGGCCTTAGATTAGTGAATCTGCCCCAATATTCTTTCTTTTGATCTAGCTTTGAACAAACTTGCAACAGTTCGTAAGATTGCACACCCTAAACATCTACAAAACACAGATAAAGCAGGTCATACATATAAGATGTAGGCTGACCAAACACGCCAATTTCTAATGTGTATGGGGCCTACCAAAGATGACTGGGGAGATAAGCTGCTAGAAGATGAGTCTGGCAGCAGCTTTCTCCCCTCTTCCTACTAAGGCTGAGTTCACATCAGCGTTCGCCCTTTCTGTTCTCCTGCTCCGTTATAGGAGCAAGAGAACGGAAAGGACGGATTCGGCACATAACTGAGCTGAATGGAGCCTACGGACCCCATAGACTATAATGGGGTCCGTTAGTTGTCCGCTCCGAGGATGAATCAAAAAAACTCACACTAGCATCATTGTTCTGTTTAGGCAGCTTTTAATTGCCCCGTTCTACCCAGGAACAAGAATTGAAATCGGAAAGATCTCACTGTAAAGACAGCCATATACATTAATATAAGGCCACCCCTGACAATTTTGGGGGAACACTAATGTGTATGAGGACCTCCTGCCTCTCCCTTGACGCCAAACTCTCAGCCAATTGTATCTCAAGTGCTTGATTCTTTTGTTTTTCGGAGATTAGCCTCTGCCAGAACAGTCTGCTCCAAGATGATGACGCCAGTATGATCACAAAAAGTATAACAGAGCCTCATGTGTGACATATCAGTGACTATGTAAACTGCGAGGACAGATCTTATCTGAATACCAGATGAAACATTTCAGAAATTCAAGTATTTGATAGAAACTTGCTTCAAGTGACACTGTGCTGTCCTTATCCTCTGTGGTCATTGTTTGGGATTTTTGGAGGGCTTTCGGCCCTTACACAGATTCCAAGTGGAATGCTCACACATTACCTCACACTGCTCCTATTCGGATTCCAGATATATTAGAGAAACCAACATGAAAATGGGCCAGCAGTTTGTATTTAATCATTTCTGTATGTGTGTACAATCCTATTGAGGAGCACATAGCGTGCTTCTTATCCTGAGCAGGCTGTGAAGCCTCCCTTGGGCCTTTGTGCTGGTGGATGGGGTTACAGCAGTGCATTTCCTGCCTGGGCAGGGCCAGAGTACACGGCCTGTGTCTGGGAGTGTTTGACTTTGCAGCTGGCGACGTCATTGTTCTTGGCAGGACATACTGATGGGCGGGGGCAGAGCTGGGGTTCAGGTGATGTCACCGTAAAGTCCATGTGGAACATCCCTCTCACAGAGCTGCTGCTCTGTGGACAGTTGACAATGCAGGCACTCTGTGGGCATGCTCTGCCTCGGTCACTGACTTGTGCCATCCATGGCATTGAAAACTAGATGTATTACTACATGGGGAAGATGGAAAGCAGGCTGCTGAATACCACTGGTGCCGCATGGGGTTGGGAAAGCTGAACTCCAACAGACTGTCCCAATACCCATTATATTACTGGTAAAGTACTGCCCCCTCCAAATGCACCATTACATTAACCCTTTGTACTACTCATAAACCCACAACAGCACCATTCCTCAAAATAAACATTAACCCCCCCCCCCCCCCGAACCAGCATCTCCTCCACACCTTAGCCCTTAAAGCACCATTCCTCCCATAATAAACATAACCTGTGTCTTCTACACATTAACCCTTAAGGAAGCATTCCTCCCCAGCATCTCCTCCACACCTTAGCCCTTAAAGCACCATTCCTCCCATAATAATTACAGCCAGCATCCCCTCCACACATTAACCCTTAAAACAGTATTCCTCCCATAATAATCCGAACCAGCATGTCTTCTTCACATTAACTCTTAAAGCACCATTCCTCCCATAATAATCCGAACCAGCATGTCTTCTTCACATTAACCCATAAAGCACCATTCCTCCCATAATAATCCGAACCAGCATGTCTTCTTCACATTAACCCTTAAAGGACCATTCCTCCCATCATAAACAGAACCAACATGTCTTCTTCACATTAACTCTTAAAGCACCATTCCTCCTATAATAAACAGAACCAGTATGTATTCTTCACATTAACCCTTAAAGGACCATTCCTCCCATCATAAACAGAACCAACATGTCTTCTTCACATTAACCCTTAAAGCACCATTCCTCCCATCATAAACAGAACCAGCATGTCTTCTTTACATTAACCCTTAAAGCACTATTTCTCCCATCATAAACAGAACCAGCATGTCTTCTTCACATTAACCCTTAAAGTGTCATGTCTCTGATTAATAAACAGGACCAACATGTTGTCTTCACATTAACCCTTAAAGCACCTTTCCTCCTATCATAAACAGAACCAGCATCTCCTCCACACGTTAACCCTTAAAGCACCTTTCCTCCCATCATAAACAGAACCAGCATCTCCTCCACACGTTAACCCTTAAAGCACCATTCCGCCCGGAAACAAATATTAACCACCCACAGGAGCCAATACTACCCAGCTACCCAGCACCACATATTAAACCTCAATAGTACCCCAGAGGACAAGAAACCCTGTGTACTTCAAGAACCCCCCTCAGGACCCCAACAAGAACACATCTCACCCTACACATAAACTCCTAGCTAGCCCAAAAACCTAATTCCCTATCCCAAACCAAACAAGAACCCCCCTCTCCGACCCCAGCACATGCCGTCCCCCTGTCAGGGTGCAGCTAATACCCTGCCACTTCACGCACGGATCAGAAAGGAGGGAAAGCTTCTGCTGGGGTCACGTGACTGTCCGAGGCTACGTAGCGCTGACGTCACCGGCCCTATCAGCAGCAGCGGCTCGACCCATCCCATTCACAAAAAAAGCCAGCCTCCTCCGCTCTGTATAAATAGGCTGTGTGAGCTGAGGAGAGCAGCGCAGGGTAGAGCCAGCCAGCCCCAGGAAAGCTAAAGTAACACGGACACAAGGAACCCCGGCTGGCTGCTCTCCTCACAGGAACCCTTTATTTATAACAAGAGTATTAAAAGACAAAGTGGTCACAGGGCGACTGCACCGGACACAGGACTAGTGCGCTGCAGCAGGTCTGAAGAAGCACGCATTGAAGCTACTACACCCCTCGCTAGGAAGAGCGATGGTCAATATGGAGATTAGTGCCATGGATTGCAGTACACTGAAAGCCCTCCTGGCAGACAGGGCACACAAGTGCCTGGTGCTGGACTGCAGGTCGTTCTTCTCCTTCAGCTCTTCGCACATCATGGGCTCCAGCAATGTCCGCTTCAGCACCATCGTGAAGAGAAGGGCTAAGGGCAGCATGGGCTTGGAGCACATCATCCCCAATGAGGAGCAGCGGGGCCGGCTGATCGCAGGCTTGTACGAGGCTGTGGTTCTGCTGGATGAGAGGACATGTGAGCTGGAACCCCTCAGGAAGGACAGCACCATGATGCTGGCTGTCAGTGCCCTCTGCAGAGACCCCCGGGGCAGCAGGATCTTCTTTCTTAAAGGTACATTGAGGGTTCCCTCCAAAACTTCCCCATTGTCAACCCCCCCTGCTCTTCATAGCCCCCTGTGATGCCATGGAGTCTAACCGGTGACATGTATTCTCTCTTTCAGGTGGTTATGAGGCATTTTCATCTGAGTGCCCTGAATTCTGCAATAAATGTTCTCCTCCAGTGGGACTGAGCTTGCCCTTGAGTGCCAGCAGTATACCAGACAGCGCAGATTCCAACTGTACCCCCTGTGGCACCCCCCTCTATGATCAGGTTGGTATACCTTACGTCCCTTTAATATTGTTATGTAAGCTTCTCCCTATGAAGGGGTTAAGTCCAGCCAGCTTCTCCCTTCTTCACAGATGTACCCACGGCGCCCACTATGATAATACCAGCTAAATTCACATCACTTATGTTGTATGTGTTTGCCAGTGTGACCAAGTGAATGACCATTTCTCTTCTTTTCTGCCATGTTATAGGGTGGACCAGTGGAAATCTTGCCCTTTTTGTACCTGGGCAGTGCCTACCATGCATCCAGAAAGGACATGCTGGATACCCTTGGCATCACAGCCCTGATCAACGTTTCTGCCAACTGCCCCAACCACTTTGAGGGGCACTACCAGTATAAGAGCATTCCTGTAGAAGACAGTCATAAAGCAGACATCAGCTCCTGGTTCAATGAAGCCATTGATTTTATAGGTAAATATATTTTAATTGATCCGCGTATTAACAATAGAAAGTTGCCCATTAATATCTGGGGTAGCTTAATATATACACTTTTTATGTGTCACGAGTTTAGGAGCTACCACAGACTCGATTTATATACTTTTTAACAGTTCGGAGCCCTTTTATTTACTAGTCTACAAAACAGCACAAAGCTCATTGTTTATATGGGGTCAAGCTGACCATATGAATAGTGAATAGGATTATCTCCTTTTGTGTCTAATACTGCCCCCTAGTGGTCAGCGCTAGAAACATCCCTGCCGGGGAGTGATCAACTTCCCTTTGTCACTAGATGTTTGTAGACTCCTCAAACATGTTCTAAAAGCTAAAGTTTTCTGTATTTCATATTATTGTATCCTTATAATAACCTATCGGCTTTGTTTCTTCTTAGATTCTGTCAAAAGTAAAGGCGGAAGAGTATTTGTCCACTGTCAAGCTGGTATCTCTCGTTCAGCTACCATCTGCCTGGCTTATCTTATGAGGACTAACCGTGTGAAGCTGGATGAAGCCTTTGAGTTTGTCAAGCAGAGAAGGAGCATCATTTCTCCAAATTTCAGTTTCATGGGACAGCTTCTTCAGTTTGAATCTCAAGTCCTAGCACCATCCTGTTCAGCAGAAGTCAGTAGCCCCTCAATATCGGTTTTGGACAGAGGAACATCTACTACAACTGTCTTCAATTTCCCAGTTTCCATCCCTGTCCACCCAGCAGCAACCTCTTTGAGTTACCTTCAAAGTCCAATCACTACATCACCAAGCTGCTGAGGTACACAGGAAAAGAACTGGACTGAAGCACATGGACTAAATGTGTTACTCTAAGTGCAATAATTTTTTAAAAACATTTTATTTTTGAACTTTGCTTTTAAGCCGTCACTTTCGAAAAGGAGTGAAGGGCGAGATAAACTGGTGAAACCACAATGAACAGACAACTGACATGACTTGTCATGATTTTGGACGTATGTCCTGACCACTAAGGAGATCAGAAGACAGGTCACAATTGCCTTGTGTTTTACGTCTGAATGTTGTTAATAATCTCCGTTTAATGGGGATTCAACAGTATTTCCATTCCTGAACTTTTTGTACTGGTAATAGTTGAAGAGAGGCTGCTGCCTATAAATTGTAAAGAAACGTACGTCCTTTATTTATTCTGCAAGCTTCGTCCTGCCTCCAGATGCCTAAGATTTCAGTTTTTCAACGAAGCAAAGAAGAAATACCTCAGTATTTTCTGGTACTGTAATTCCTTTTGGTAATTCAAGACCAGCTTCAGTTTCCAAAGCACTGATGACAAAGCACTAGGCCGGAGCCTTCTTCTGAGTTTGCTGACAATTGTATATATGCCACAATCTTATTTATGACGTAAAATAATATATTTCTTCTCCTGGGAGAAGATGTTTTTAATACAGAACTATGACCTTTTTATACTGAAAAGAATAAATTATGACTTTGTATTGAAATGTGATGTGTATCTCTTCTATTAAAACACAATAGGATTACAGGGCAGCCATTTTGTCTCAGCCAAGAACTGTGATATTACATGATGTCCTCAGCTGACACGTACACATAGAAACAATTTCTATCTGAATATATTCAACAGTCTTAGTCTCATTACCCTAATTCAAGTTCACAGATACCCTCTTTGGAAACCAATCATTTGGGTAATGCCAATCTCACTACTGGGCTGTTAAATATGTTGGCTTAGTTACCCATAGCAACCAATCAGATTCCACCTTTTATTTATCAGAACTCCTTTGGAAAATGAAAGGTGGAATCTGATTCCGTTATACCAGTTTTGATAAAATTCTCCCTATGAACAAGGAAGAAATGATACGGCTCATTAATCACAGCATAGAATATTACTAGAAAGTAGTATCTACATCCAGTTCCTATCGTTATTAGGTTTCGTACTCTAAATATTCCCCTATGATGACGCATTAGGTAGACAACCAAAACCAGCACTACGTTAATATTATAAAATTCCATATGTAATGCAATGTCCATCCGTGCGAAGTTCACATCACGTTTGGCGATACAGTTGACAAAATATGCCTGCTAATTAAAAAAGTAGGCGTATACTGTACATCATCGCCTTCCAATCCTCTCCCAGAGTGCTTACCAGCCCCAACATGGTGGCATCTGGGCTTGACCATTGCTTCTGTAAGTTTATAAAAATAACCTCAAATTATCTTAAAATCTGGACCCAGTAGAACATTAACATAAGCACAAAAGAGGTCCGTAATATTACTAAACCAGGAATTGGTGCCACCATAGAAAGGCCTGTGTAGCACATAGTCACTTCTGTCAAAATTAACTGCCCACCTGTGTCTCACCGACTACTGGGGGCGTTTCCCCAGTGAAATCAGAAGCAATACAGTACAGTATCCATTGACTTCTGTAGGGCAGTCATATTCCAAAAGTGTGAAACCCAACTGTCACACTTTTAGAACAACTTTTTATATTGCAACTCAGTGGCAGATGCACACAACTATAGTCAGGTCTGTATCTCTTTTGACACTATACTTTTTTTCCTTCATTTTAAAACATATGTATTTTTAAACATAGGTATGACTTAAAAAGTGATATAAAGTTAAAGTGGTTCTCTGGGCTGCAGATATTGATGATCTATGCTCAGGATAGATTAATATCACATTGGTGGGGGTCTGACACCCCCACCAATCAGCTCTTTTGGGCTGCATTGGGGCCGGAAACTAACAGTATAGACTTGAATGGGAGCTGAGTTGTAGTACCCTGGCATGGCCACTACATCAAACTGAGCTACTGTGTCTGCTTCCAGCTCCATACACTGTATAGTTTCTGACACCATGTCAGCCTGAAACAGCTGATTGGTGAGGGTTCCAGGTGTCAGACTCCCACTGATCTGATACCAATGACCTATCTGGAGGATAGGTCAACAATATCTGTAGCCCGGAGAACCCTTTCATATATAATAGATACATTAGATTTATGCTATGGAAATTTTCATATCATCATATTTAGTAGACATGCTACAATATGTACCATTTAGATGTTTAACCATTTCTAGGTTTACATTTGGAAAATTCTAAAGTAATTCTGAAAACATCAGCCTCCCATGGCCATCAGACCCCCCCCCCAGCCTCTAGTCTCAGATTAGCCTCCCATCAGACCCCCCGCCTCTAACAGCCTCAGATCAGACCCCCCAGCCTCCATTTGCCCCAGATCAGCCTCCCATCAGACCCCCCAGCCTTTATAAGCCTCAGATCAGACCCCCCAGCCTCAAAAGGGGCCCCAATCAGCCTCAGATCAGACCCCCAGCCCCATCAGACCCAGCTCAGACCCCCAATCAGACCCACTTACCCTCAGATCGCACTCCCTAGCCCCCATCAGCCTCAGTTCAGCCTGCATCAGATCCCCCAGCCCCCATCAGACCCGCTATCAGACCATATCAGCCTCTGATCGGATCCCACCAGCCCCACTCAGCCTCAGATCGCACACCCCAGCCCCTATCAGACCTTAAATCAGATGTTTAAAAAAATAAATAAACCTACCTCGCTTGCTCCAGATATGCTGCAGATCCAGGACACACCGCTCCATCACTTCTTCCGGGTCTCACTGTGTATTGTGACCTGACGATGTGCATCCTGCCACTGTTCACAGTCAGGACACCACAGTGGGACCAAGAAGAAGACCAGGGTAGGTGAGTACAGCCAGCGCAGTGCTGCCCTCAACTCCCCATGCCTCCCGCTTGTAAATGACTGCTTCCCGGTCATCAGCATTCAGACTATAAGATGCACTACCACTTTCCCCCCATTTTTTGGGGGAAAAGTGCATCTTATAGTCCGAAAAATAAGGGTAATTCCATTACCAAGATGCACACACGTATTGTTATGGCAAAGTTTAAGGAAAGTTTATATTGCCCATATTTTAGTCACCACCAAGATCTGAAAAAGAAAGAGTTATGATATGGAAGTATGGTTTTACCAGAAGAATTTAAACTTTTTACAAGGGGTACATGAACAATGGTGATACCATATATTTTAGTTATATAACCTATTAATCAAATGCCTGCAGTGATTGAGAGACTTTGTAACTTTGTCAAGTTTTTAGGGTAAAATGGTGGTTTTGGGCTTTGGCCAGTATAATTTATTGAGCGTGAACCTGATGAAATCTTAATAAATGCACTAATGTCCCTTTACATGGGACGATGAACTAGCAGATTGCAGACGATCTAGCAGAGCTACTCCAAAACACCTGTTCAGTGGGGTGTCAGACCCTTGCTGGTTTGATACTGATGACCTATCCTAGTGGTAGGTCAGTTCTTAGATCTCGGAGAACCTGTGTAAGGAACATAAATTCATATCACAACAAACAAACTGTTCCATGCTACGTAAATCCCAAGGCTGATAAATTCTTCAATGAAGCTATTTCCATAGAATAAATTCTTTAGGGATTCTGCGAAATTAATGTGTTAATGACATATTGATTCATATTTATTAATGACGAACAGAATTGCGTATGTGCTTGTCTGCTCAGATGATTATATAGTGTCTTTAGGAGATAATGAGACATAGCGTAACTGCTAATGGCTAGAGAAGTGAAGCAATTGTTTATTCATAGAGGTATAGTTTCATAGATTTGTATAGATTAATGCAGTGTTCCTATGACCTATGTGATGTCGTAAATGGATGGCACAGGGCCTTTATGTTGAATGAGAATCAACTTTGACTGAAGCATGTAAGATAATAAATTGGAATGCATCTTTTCCTGGTTAGTGTTCAAAAACTTTGCGTCACGCCTCCTTGGAATTAGATCTAACCTTCAGTTTTGAAGGCCTGTCTGCTTGGTAGAAATTACCCAATGTGTTTATATTACCTGCTCAGCGAATTAGCAGAAAAAGTGAGAATTATACTCTCGTAAAACTTGTTTCCTTTAGTCCTGGCAGAAGCACAACATATGGTTTTTCAGATCCAGCCCGGGAAAGTAGGGCAGGTAGTAATTAATTAATTAATTAATTACTTAAATTCTTGCTTTCGCCTCACAGAGCACCACTGTGTTATTGAAGAAAGACAACAACAACTAAATGCTACATCTATCAGTCTATTGAATGGGAGACCTGTGCAGATCCAGGACTCCAGGAGACAAAATTTACGCAAATACAATTCTAAGCCTTCAGTGTGCCTTCATATGAGAGCTGCTTTCTCTACAAACAGCTGATTGGGGGGGGGGGGGTTTGGTTAAGCGGGAGTCAGACCACTGCTGATCTGATGTTGATGACCTATCCTGATAGGTCATCGATGAAAAAAAAAAAAAATGGACAACCTCTTTAAAGGGAACCTGTCACCAGGAAATTCACTGCCTTGTAGGGCTCACTCTGCTGAATATAATGATACCTTTCACTTGGTGATCTATTGCTTTATTGTGGAGAAATAGTTCTTTTAATCCATAAGCTAATGAGCTGATTTGAGTCCAGTAGTTAATATGAGTCCAGCGTTTGAATAGACTAGGCCAGGCAGGCAGATGATCCAGATGATGGTGTAAGCCACGTGACAGATATGGTATATCTTGCTAGACATGTTTTATGCCACCTATGGATTGACTTACTTTAGCCCAGTATTTTGGTCCAAAATGTAGGCATATTTTAGGCTGAATTTGGTGCCTTATAAGCCACATTCTCTTTTCCTAGACACTTTTCAAAATTGTCTAGTTTGGTACAAATGTATCAAAAGCACAAAATGAATCTGTTACAAAGTATATATGTGTAAGGGATTAGCTCTGGTCCCGGGGATCATTCACACACAGATTGTCGTCTACCTCAGCTTTAGGGGCCAAACATTGCTTTATTGTCCCAACAGCAGTACAAAGAAATCATAAAAATAAACCTCAGCCGTCTGGCCACTGACTATACAGTATATGCTCCCTCTCTAGCAGGATCCGGGTCTACCACCCAGCTCCCCAAAACACCACAGTGCTTACCCCCACACAGGGTTAGAGGGTCCCGGCTCCCACAGGCCTTGACACAGCCTGCTCCTTCCCCAGACTGGGAGCCTTTCATGCCCTGATTGAGAAGCTCAGCCCACATTTATCCAAGCTTCTCAGCTGGCTGATAATTATCCCCATTACCAGCCTGACTGCTGCAGACAGTGGGAAAAACTTTTTTCCCAGCCTTTCTTGTTCTCACCCAGCTTGCTCTGGGTGAGATGCGCCCCTTGAATGGCCTTCCTATGGCCTTCTGGAAGCTCCACTGCCACGCTATGCTATTGGTTTGGCATAAATTGAGCCAGAATTTTGGGGAATTTAGCTTAGTAAATCTCTTCCCCTGTGTTTAGCCAATGATGGTAAATAAATTGACCATCTAGAAATCCATTTTTAAGGCTAAGGTTAATCAAATTGAGACAGAATTCTGGCACACACGCCATGTGCCACATTTATTAAGTGTTTTAGACACTTTTTGCATGTTGGTTGACAGAAATGGGATGGTTTAGTGGTTGTGAGCATTCCACTTTCTTCTTGTGAGCATTCCTTTCTTCTTCCGTACTAAACGTAGTAGACACAAAGGCATGAAAGATAGCTACAGACATGAGATGTCAAGCTTACTGGCTGTACCATTAGTTGATACCATTGCAAACATTTTCTACCATGCAAAAACCCTTATTAATATACCCTATTAGGTAAATAAGCAGATAGAGTAGGTCCTTCTTTAGAATCCTCATCTCTTGGTCAAAGTCTAGAGTGGTTACAAAGACTGTCTCTGACTCTGGAGGACCTGTACTATCTGCCATTACACAGAAAACCAATGATCTGAATAGACGCTATGTAGTTCTTCATTTTTCCTGTGGAGGCGCTGTAAGGAAATTGGAACACTTAAAAGACTATTCAGATAATTTCAAGTTATCCCTTATCCACAGGATAGCGGATAATTATCAGATAAGTGGGAGGCCTAGCTCAAGAACAGGGGCTGTAACCTGCAGTGCATCCGTAATAAACAGCAGCAAGTCGGGCATGCGTACTGCAACTCCATTCATCTCTTTGATACCTGCCAAAAATGGACAAACACAGAACCTTCAGCATGGACCAATGAAAGATACTTCTTTAATTGAGTGGGTTTAGTCATATGGGTATCGTTTGTCCTAAACTCTGACCGCACCTGGATGCAGATATCGTCTGCCTGAAAGTGGCATAAAAATAGCAGGTCTAAAGCACAGAATGCTGCAAAGTGAAATGCTATGCAGGCTAAGGCAATAACATTGATTCTTACTAATCTAGCTGTACAATTATCTTTAAATTGAGTTTTGGACATCACAGCATGCCCTTAAAAGGGTTTTTGTTCTACTAAAGCGTAATATAAAATGGACAGTCTGAAACCACTAACCAGTGTAGGACCACAGTAAGCTTGAAAACAGTTTTTGGTGGTGGGCAAGCTGCCAATGCAGAGTAGTCCAAAGTAGAGCTTTATGATAACCTGTCATGAACTTTATGCTGCCCTCACTGGAAGTAGTGATTGACATGCGGATTCTAGTGGTTTGTCAATCATGAGCTAAAAGTAAGTGGTTGCCGAGAACCAGCATCATAATCATTGCAGACTGGGCCTAGAAAAGAGTCATGGCTGCCCTAGAACAGTCATGTTTATTCATGAGCTCCTGCTCTCCCCGCCGACCTGCTCAATGATTGGCAGGTCTCTCCTAGGTAGTAAACTAAGGAGAAGACTGCCAATCCCCAGCAGGTGGGAGGGGAGAGTGGGATCTCTAAAATAACCATGACTCTCCTCAGGCAGCCATGACTCTTTTCCAAGCTCAGGGGGCCAAGATTATACAGCAGGTTCTTAGCACCCACTTAATATTAACCCATGAGTGACAGACGGCTGAAATCAGCACATCCCAGTGAGGGCAGCCTCAAGTTGATGACAGGTTAACTTTACGCTGGGTTCAGACCTGAGCGTTTCTGAGACGCGCGTTTTCCGTGCGTTTTTGTGCGCATTTTTGGCAATAGTAAACGCGCGTTTTACGCGCGTTTGTGTGATTGACTGCAGTGTTGTCCAATTACCAAATATCCCTGTCTATATGAAGTTTCGCCAATCAGGGCTGGGGTTTGGCCTTTCCAGCATGTTGCAAATTCATAAACGCGCGTTCGAACGCGCGTTTTCAGTGTCAAAAACGCACAAAATACAAGCGTTGCGCGTTCCCATTGAAGTCTATGGGCCAAAACGCACGATAAACGCCCCAAAAAAAGCTCAAGTACTTGTTTATGCGTCGGGCGTTTTTCAGCGCGTTCAAACGCGCTGTAAAACGCGAAAATGTGAACCAGTCCCATAGGGAAGCATTGGTTTGCATCGGTTATGCGTTTTACAGGAAGTTCGAATGCGCTGTAAAACGCGCAAGTGTGAAATGAGGGTTAAAGGTTATCTGTGAGAGACATTTGTGAAGGTAAATAGCAGTATGGATGTTTCATTTCCTTACCATATTCAGGCGTCCACTTAGTGAAGCTTATTATGAATTAATAATACTTTAACTATTGTAGCATAATTAATTTACATTTTTATAGTTTTCTATTACTGGCCTCCACTGGCTATACTATATATCATACTTATCAACCGAGTAAACAGTCTGGGATGTTTTATAGCTTGAAGCTTCCAAACCAATCTTTTATCTATCGCTAAAATCCTGAGCAATTGTTCGATTTGTGAACTTAATAGGGTTGTAAAGGGATGTTTTAAAAGGATCAGAATGTTGTGAAAAAATTTGAAAAAAACGATACTCACCTCACCAATCCTCTCTAGTCACCTGGACAATATTAAGTGCCTTATGCACTGATACTTTTCTATACAGAAAACAGATGTCCTCATGCTGCTTCATTTGTATTCCCCACTGCCACTATATCAACAACATGTACCTATTAGGTCACTCTTCCCATTCCACTTAGGCAAGGCGGTCTCTCTTTCATTTCATAGATAAAGTAAGAAGAAGGGAAGAATGAGTGATATTTGTCGATTTCTATTTGATATTAAGAATCTTTTTTGGATTTCTCCAGCATCTTCTGTCCCTCATTTACATCTTCAACCTTCTCATCATCCTAAATAAATATATATGAAATACAATGTAATAAAATCTTATTTTATGGCAGTTTTTCCAGCAGAAGACAGAATATTTGTGTCTGAGAACACATAATCTGATGAGACAGTTACTTGTTGGTAAGCTGTGCTTCCTTTTACAAAAAGAACTTGATGCTGTACATCCACTGAGCCAGACTCATCCAGATCACAGCAGAGATAAGCTTTGCAGACTAATGAAAAAAAGTAACTGCGTAGCATTTTTCAGGGCCTGCTTGTTATCCTGATGTGACTCATTCATTGACACAAACAAACAGCTCTTGCACCGTTAGTTTCCTTTGGCACAATTAGAAATAGATAATATGGTGTAAACTGATAGTCGAAACGGGGTAGGGAGTGTCTTTGCAACCAACTTTTAGCAGACAAGTAATAAGGCCCCTTTCACACTAGCGTTTTTGCTTTCCGTCCTAGAGTTCCGTCCTCGGGGCTCTAGGACGGAAAGATACTGATCAGGATTATCCTAATGCATCCTGAATGGAGAGCAATCCGTTCAGGATGCATCAGGATGTCTTCCGTTCAGTATGTGAACGTTTTTTGGACGTTGACAAAAGCGTAGCATGCTGCGGATTTGTCTCCGTCCAAAAATCCGGAAGACATGCCGTAACGCCGGATCCGGAATTAATGCCCATTGAAGTGCATTAATCCGGATCCGGCCTTAAGCCGGGGAGGAGCATACTTACCATCCGTGTGGCTCCCGGTGCGCTCCAGAGTGACGTCAGGGCGCCCCACACGCATGGATCACGTGATCCATGCGCATGGGGCGCTCTGACGTCATTCTGGAGCGCCCTGGGAGCCGCACGGACTGTAAGTATACCGCTCCCCCGCTCCCCACTACTACTATGGCAACCAGGACTTTAATAGCGTCCTGGCTGCCATAGTAACCTGAAAGCATTTCGAAGACTGATCAGGATCCTGATCAGTCTTCTAATGCTTTCAGGCGACTTGCGTTCTGATGGATCCGGCGGGGCGGAATTGCCCGCCGGATCCTCAGAATGCAAGTGTGATAGAGGCCTAACCTATGATTTCTAGTTTCCATCACAGTAATGGCCGCATCTAAGGTGTTGAACCCATTTATTTTCTTTTTATTACAACATGCTTGCAATAATTATTCATCTTCAAGAAAAAATGTATGGGTGCCCTCCACCCATTGCACCACTAAGTTCCGTCCTTTCTGCCCGCTAAGCCCAACTCTCAGTTTGGGCACTGCTTTTATTGCTCTGGGAAGGTCCCCCTCCTCCATGAATTGGCTGTACAGGTGGTATCTTCACCCCCTTTGGTCGCTTTTTCCAACCAATCGCTTATGGTTTGCACAGAGAATAGTCATTCCTAACCAAACTTGCTGTCATGCCCAGCAAATAAAGACGATACGTGGCAGCAGAGAGGAGCATTGCAGCCTGGTAAAAGGTCAGTCAGGCCCTCACTTGATTTTCTCTTCAATGCTTTTCAGGAACACAAAATAATATAAGGATATGAGTGAACTATTCAACTCCATACAAACCCCTTATCAGACACATTCTACATATTGATAGACTATGCGATAAAATTTCCTGTTTGTGCAGTTACAGATCATGTGATTGTCTTTGGAATTTCCTGGGATCGGTATGGTACAAAGCCACTTTATGCCTTCAACTATGTCAATTATATCACAGTCTCCATTTCTAGGATAATAAACCAACCTTGCAGTCGTAATTAATAAAAGTATAAATCACCACCCATAACCTATAAACACCATGCCATCTGCACAGTGACTTGTAGGAAGACAGGGAAAGCAAACCCCTGTATGGCAGTAAAATGCACATAAAGTGAATAAATAGTTGAAAAAAATGATTATCTGGATATGGAAGCAGCAATTAAATTATAAATTGTATTACCCAAATGATAAGTGAGCAGGGAACACTGCGTTTTGCTACTGAATGTGGCTGTTCTCAGGTGTATTAGCGATCAGCTTCAATGTACTATTTACATACCTTTAATTCCTTTAAACACAAGCATCTGCAAGAGACAAAAAATACAACATATCGATTTTTACCATGGGAGGAAAGAGCACGCACCCATGTCTACTACGGAAAAGATGCAGTGCAAATGAACGGCATTCTAATTGCGTCACTTACAGACATGGTTGGCATTGGTCCCAATGAATCAGGAGAAAAAAAACAAACATTTGGATGCCTTTTGAGCCAATCATTTGTCACTAGCGTCTATGTCTTTGATTCAAAACCTATTAAATGTTCAGCCTCAAGAAAAATTTCCTCTGTTTAGCCGTAGGAAACGCAGTCCGACAGTAGAGCGCAGGCGTAGCGAACTAGCGCATGTGTGGTGCAGTTGCCCATACTGCATTGAGTTGGATTTATTTTATATGTTTATCAATTAGGTGCTTGCCCACTGTTCCACATATCAACACATGCGCCATCAATCACCAACACGGTTTATAAATTGCACAATGCACATGCGCACTATAAAGTGTTCTAGTTTATGCGCAGTTTGAATCCCAGTAACAAAGTAGTCAATGTAACCTACAGCACTCCAACGCATTTGTGATCGAACATTTGGCAGTGTAATAGGTTTTAAAAAAATGTTGCAGACATATCTCTTATATATATATGAAAATGAATTTCTGTCTGTCTAGACCAGGGTTCCCCAACTCCAGTCCTCAGGGCCCAATTGCCGGTCAGGATTTAGGAGTATCCCACAGAATGAATACCTGTGATAAATCCTGATGGATGGACACTAATTATATCAGCTGCCCAATACTAAGGAAATCCTGAAAACATGACCGGCTGGTGGGCCCTGAGGACTGGAGTTCAGGACCACTGGTCTAGATGTCCGTCTAGACGTTCTTTATGCACGACCAAACGACTGGACCGATCTTCACCAAATTTGGCACATGAGTACATCAGGTGTCCGGGAAGGTTTTAGACCAGGTCTCAGCTCTCTAGGACTTACCGTTCCTGAGATATTCCCAAAAAATGACCTGCTTATAAACAATACAAGGCAGCAAAGCCTTTAACTTAATTTCAAACTGTCACTTACTGCTCCCTGACAGTTTATCTCCACACACAGTTTTACTCCAGGTAACCATAACAACCCCCAGCCATGTTCACTGCTGTAGATGAGATGAGGCCTAATAGCACTTAGTACCTTATTTCCTGAGGTTTCCATAACAACTCAGCCATTTCTTTTCACTGCTGCAGGTTAGCTTTAAAGGGGCAGAGCGCTGTGGATGATACTGTTAAGGGGGCAGAGTGCTAGGGAGGTCACAGTTCAGGGGGAAAGTAGGGTGGCCATTCAAGTCACCCTTAAAACCTTGCCCCCAGGTCTAGATAAGCCACACCTCTGATTTGGTTAGGCCATACCCCCTCCAGAGGTGGGACAGTGATTTTCTTCCTGTAGCTGACATTCAGACAGAACAGTGCTGCTGTCTTACAGTGAACTGTTTAAAAGGACACGCCCCCGATCCTGTTAGGCCACCCCCCCTCCCACTAAGCAAACAGTGAAAAATGAAGTTAAAAATCAACTTCTGTCAGCTGCAGAGGTGGGAGGGACGGTGACTTTCTCTTTGCAGCTCACACTCAGAGAGGACAGTGCTGCTATCTTAGATTGAGATGTTCAAAAGGACACACCCCAATCCAGTTAAGCCATGCCCCCTCCCAGTCAGCCAACAGGGATTGAAAAAATAAAGTTAAAAATCAACTACTAGGTACACAGCTCAGCAGACAGGATATGATTAGATGCACAGCTCAGCAGACAGTATCACACAGGATAGGATTAGATACACAGCTCAGCAGATAGTTTCACACAGGATAGAATATTAGATAAACAGCTCAGCAGACAGTATCACAGAGGATAGGATTAGATACACAGTTTAGCAGACAGTATCATACAACAAGATTAGATACACAGCTCATCAGATAGTATCACACAGGCTAGGATTAGATACACAGCTCAGCAGACAGTATCACATAGGATAGGATTAGATACACAGCTCAGCAGACAGTATCACACAACATAAGATTAGATACACAGCTCAGCAGATAGTATCACAGAGGATAGGATTAGAATACACAGCTCAGCAGATGGTATCACCCAGGACAGGATTAGATACACAGCTCAGCAGACAGTGGGGCGGGGTACTGTAGAGGCCACTGTTATGGGGGATACTGTTGATATCTTTTTACGACACACGGAAACATGAAACGAAATAGATGAAATATACCCGTGCGAAGCCGGGTCCTTCTGCTAGTAAGCTTATATTTCAAAAATCCAGCGGCAGATATGGCTGGAAAACAAGATAGTTGTAAAATGTATTTATCAAATGTATTAGAGCAATATATATATATATATATATATATATATATATATATATATATATATATGTATATTTTCAAATTAAATAAATTTAGTATAATTTGTTCTATCCACCCATCTATTAATCTAATCTTTCACTGTCTAGAAGATGATTAAAATACTTGATTCAATCATTCCATAAAATGGGCAAACTAGCCAAAACTCTATCACCTTAAGGCTACATTCACACGTCTGCAAGTGTTTTGCGGTCCGCAAATTGCGATTCCACAAAACACGGAACGCACATGGCCGACACTCAATTGCGGACAAGAATAGAAAATGTTCTATTTTTTTGGGGAAGTGCAGATGCGGACAGCACATAGTGTGCTGTCTGCATCTTTTGCAGCCCCATTGAAAATGAATGGGTCCGCACCCGTTCTGCAAAATTACGGAACGGATTCGGACCCATTCTACGGACGTGTGAATGGACTCTTAGTTACTGGAGAGATAGAACACAGAGAGTAGAGGAACAGACAGAAGAACTAGGCTGCTATCCCTAGTGTCACCTTAAAGCTACTCTACCCTACATAAATAGTAATTCATATGTCCTATCAATGTATTACTCTTCCTTTTCACACCCAGTGTACCCAATTATACACCCTGATGATTATAAGGTGTGTCCTCAGGAGTGCCAAAGAGGATTATTAAAAGGACTCATATTATTGCTGGATATAATTGATGCTGTGTACCAGAATGTCCTGTGGCATTGGTGCATGGCCATGTTAGCTGGCTAGTTCTGTCTCTAGCCCCTTTTTCATCTCTACTGTCTAAACCGATATCATTTTTGACCATTTTAAGGAATAATTGAATAAAATGTTTAGCAATGATCTGTGCAAAGAAATATTTTCCAGGTTCTACCTTTCGCTATTGAGTATAATAGGGCGGGGGGGCGGAGCTACGGCGCAGCACGTCTGTGTACAGCAAAGATCGACGGACTAAAAAGTCGGACCTGCAGTACTTTTAGTCCGGCGATCTCCGGCCGTGCACTGCTGTGTGGCGCCGTAGCTCCGCCCCCGTCCCATTATAGTCAATGGGGACGGAGCGGCAGCATGGCGGCATGGTGGATCCGGCAGGCTGTTCATCCGCCGGAACAGCCTGCCGGATAGCTGTGCCGCAAGTGTGAAAGTAGCCTTAGTAGTTCCCGGGCCTTATTTGTTGCAATTTTCTTTTAACTGTGTGATCAATAAAGAATGAATTTTAGTTTCCCAGACATACTGAATGATCTCCTCAACCTGTGTTTGTGGATGATTACCTTGTCAACCGTCAAGGCCTTCCCAGCACCTACAACAAGACAGACTATGTAAATGGATTCATGGTGGGAGTTGCTTGAGTGCTAACTATGTTACTCTGAATAATTGCAACATGTTGACATGATGTAAATTCTACCCGGCTATCTTGAATCTGTGTGTATATACTGCTGTCTGTCACATATCTGAGCTATCATTCAATCTCTGTAGACTTGTGACCGTCATTCATCGTTATGCCATTGCTCTTCCCCATGAGGTCTAGTTGTTTGATGGCAGAAGATCGTTATTAGACAGCACGATCTGCTGCCGGCAAATTGTGATCTTCAAGCTGTGTGACCAGTGGACGGGGAGGTCATTTCCGAATTTATGGATTCGGAACAATAGTTGGACCTTGGAACACTTCATAGTACCATGATGGGTTTGGAGAGGAAGACAGAAAGCTTAGCGGACCAGATGTAAAGACTGGAGCTTACACATTCGTTTGAGGGTTGAATGGAGAATTAGAAAACAGCGGTGTTCTGAGGCCACGGTCCATTAAGAATTAGGAACTATTATGTTCTGTATATTGGGGTCAGAAAACCCCTTTAGCTATTAGTCTATAAGCCTTCCTCAAAATGATGTGAGACTGCCTGAAAACCGCAAAGAGTTAAAACATGTCAGTTTCAGTTATGAAATAGGAAAAACCCTATATTAACAGTAACTAAAATTGCTACATTTCTGGGTATTATGACTTGCAGAGTAACTCAAAAGAAATACTGCTATTATTACAGCCTTGACAATATATCTGACAGAAGAAGTAAATAGTGGTCTACAGCAAATAGATAATAATACAAGCTGCATGATAAGGAAGAGAAAACGCTCCATAAATCCTTTTCAAATGGTGGCAGCGGCAGTCATAAAGGTTTCAGCCTCAGTGAGTCATCCTGCCTATCTATTATCTATCTATCTATCTATCTATCTATCTATCTATCTATCTATTATCTATCTATCTATCTATCTATCTATCTCATATCTATCTATCTATCTATCTATCTATCTATCTATCATCTATCTATCATCTATCTATCTCATATCTATCTATCTATCTATCTATCTATCTATCTATCATCTATCTATCTCATATCTATCTATCCGTCTATCTATCTATCTATCTATCTATCTATCTATATCCTATCTATCTATCTATCTATCTATCTATCTATCTATCTATCTATCTATCTATCTATCTATCTATCTATATCCTATCTATCTATTATCTATCTATCTATCTATCTATCTATCTATATCCTATCTATCTATCTATCTATCTATCTATCCGTCTATCTCTTCTATCTATCTATCTCTTCTATCTATTTCTTCTATCTATCTATCTATCTCTTCTATCTATCTATCTATCTATCGCTTCTATCTATCTATATATCTATTATCTATCTATCTATCTATCTATCTATCTATCTCATATCTATCTATCTATCTATCTATCTATCTATCTATCTATCTATCTATCTATCTATCATCCATCTACCTATTATCTCTCTATCTATCTATCTATCTATCTATCATCTATATACCTATTATCTATCTATCTATCTATCTATCTATCTATCTATTATCTATCTATTTATCTCTCATATATTTCTCATATCTATTTTTTATCTATCTATCTATCTATCTCTTTTATCTATCTATCTATCTATCTATCTATCTATCTATCTATCTATCTATCTATCGCTTCTATCTATCTATCGCTTCTATCATCTATCTATCTATCTATCTATCTATCTATCTATTTATCTCTCATATATTTCTCATATCTATCTTTTATCTATATATATATCTATCTATCTCCTATCTATCTATCTATCTATCTATCTATCTATCTATCTATCTACCTATCTATCAATCCAAACCCAACAATTTCAGTGGGATCGACTGACCATGTTTTATATGTTCAGGTTCGGACTGGGAACTTAAAGGGGTGCTGGAAAATAAAACTAAAACTGGCCCCATGCTGTAGGTGTGTCCAATTTTTACAGAAGATGGGCATGAAAAGAAGGCAGGGCCAAAGCAAGTAGGAAGGTCCAACAGTAGCAGGTGGGGCAGGAAATACCATAGTGCAACACAAAAAACCACCCCAGCAGAACAAAATACCACAGTGCAGCACAAAATACTGCTGCCCCATTGGAGTATTCAACTGCATCACTGTCCTGAGGATGGCAATATAGTTAAATTCAGAAGGGCACCTGCGGCCACCAGTCAGGGGCAGAGGTACCTGATGCTCTTAGCATTGATTAATACTGAGAGCATCAAATTGTCATGTGGCCATGATGAAGGGTATGGTGGCCCTCTGGGCATCGGCCCACTGGACAATTTCCCCATAGGGTCTATAGCCAGTCTGCCCCTGTCAGCTGGCAATCATTCAGGAGATTCTCGATGTCAAAAGGATTATACATGTTAAATTTCAACATCACTGTTTCTTTGTTCTCAAGTAAGATAAGCTTCAGCCAGAGGTGTCCGCAAGTGGCTCCCCCCCCCATTTGAGAGCAGAATGTATATATGTATGGGGCGAAAGGGAGAAATGGTTGATTGAAGATGGATGGCCATCTTTAACTTGCTATGTGAATCAGGGCTCTGGAAACAATATTATCAGGGTCTCGTCTCCTGGTTCCTCTTGACACACAGGAAGTGACCGCTCTGCCGGTTACTAACTTCCTTTTTTTATTGCTATTCTGACCCTTTTTTTTTTTTTTTTTATTGGCTGGACAATCCCTTTAAACTCTCATAGGTAAGTCTACAGGTAAGGCCTCTTGCACACGACATGCTGGCCGGGCCCGTGCTTTTGACCACGCAAATTGCTGTCCACAATGCACAGGCACTGACAATGGGGCAGCCGCATGCGGAACGCAGACGCATTCACTTGAATTGGGTCTACGATCCGTCCGTTCCGCCAAAAGATAGAACAAGTTCTATCCTAGTGCTTCCGTGGGGTTCCGTTTCGTGCCTGCGTTCTGCACCGCATCTCCCGATTTGCGCACACATTCAAGTGAATGGGTCGCCTCCGTGATGTGGAATGCACACGGCCAGTGCCCCATGTATTGTGGACCCTCCGTATGCGGGCAGCAATACGGCCACGGTGGGGCAACAGCCGTGTGCAAGAGGCCTAAACTTAAGAAATCTCTTTTACTAAGGTTGAGAGGTTTCATTTAGGAGCATTTGCTTCAGTGACTGGTGGTTTAAACTTGTGACATAATTACTTTTTGCTAACATTTTTCTTATTTTGGTGCATGTGCTATATATTTGGTGATATCCAGATAGCTCTAGTTTTACTGGCAGAGAAACAACTTTTTTCGCAATATAGTTCGTAGCTGCTCCGCCCTGCAAGCACCAATGCTGCTATGTTGTAACCTCAGCACTTCTATAAACAGCTCAAGAATTCACCTCACTAACCCAGAACAGCTGTGCCGGGGAAAAATACAACTTGGCAGAGAAGCCATGAAAAAAAGCGCACTTACAATATGAACAGGACGATGCTGTAAGACTTTGTGAGACACAGTGCTTAGGCATGTGCTCTAGGTCGGAGTCCCTATATGGCTATGCAAGAGAGTTCTAGGAAAGTGGAACGCTCGAAGTTAAAACGTTTTAAGGGTTATACCGAAAGAGCACATAAATGGTCAAGAATGAAAAGAAATATGATTACTATAGTGCAGAAATTGATGGATTCATTCACAGCTGATAAAGGATTCCCTGAATTATATACAGGCCCTTTTAGATTCACATGATAGAAGCAGTGGCGTAACTAGAAATGACTGGGCCCCACAGCAAATTTTTGAATGGGGCACCCTCCCCCAGTAATTTTTTCACAACCCCTTCCTTTCATGCCGCCCCCTTTCCTGTGGCTAGTAAAGATCGCTCTCTCAGACCAGGCCCGGCAGCTGTTCCATCCGTTTTCTACACTGTCTATACTGCCACTGTATATCATTTCATTGTGTAATACTGTTGAGGGGCCCTGACAAAATCTTTTAGTACTTCTCCTCCTCCTCTTGGATGGGCCCCTTCTGGGTCAGGGCCCCAAAGCAACCGCTTCCCCTGCTTCCCCTATAGTTACGCCCCTGGATAGAAGTGCTTCAGTGTTTAATCTAAAGCTGACCATAGAGTATGCATGTTTTCTGAATGGGGACAGAGGAGTCCCCTCTGGCAGTGTCTTATATACCTTTAGAACAAAAGGATCGGGCATATTGAATTTCAACTGCTTAATACTTCTTTCTTCAGACATCTGCCATCAGGGAAAAGTCCATCAGCATTAGATGGTTGGCTGGACATCCTGGAATCGGTGGGTTAAGTCAACAATTATCTAATGTGTATGGCCAACTTTACCGGCTACATAGAGACAATATCTTATTTAAATGAATGCATGTTTACTTTAAGGACCATATTTTTTTAGATGAAGCAGACATTTTTAAAGCAATATAGTAACATTTATGATGTTATTGAATGCAGCAGTATCATAAAGGATTGGTCAATAGAAGTTGGTTTGGAAAGGACTTGTGAGACTGGTTGTAACGATCAATTGGTGTGGAATCACTGTGTTAACCAAACGGTTTGACTTTGGGCTTAACTTTAATCCTGGCAGTGCCCTGGTATTCACCCTTTAACCAATATACTGGGATCTCGACTTTGCTGCAAGGAAGCCACTAGGCTGTTACCTCCTGGAGTAGCCCTGGTGTGGTTGATTGCTGACCCACTGGAGTTAAAAACACCAGTGTGGGGCATCAAGGGATCAGGCAAACTTCAGTAACAGGCTGAGGTCAGGACAGGCAGAGTTCAAGTGAATCCATGAAACAAGTCTGAGGTAAGGCAGCAAAGGGTCAAAATGATATCAGGCAGTGGAGGGTCAGGAATCAGGTAGAGTACACGGACAGACAAATGGAAGCAAACACCTTTGCAGGGACTAGCACACTAGAAACACTTATTTCTCAGACACCCTCCCCTAGGGGAAGGTGCCTTAAGTACCCCAGGAGGGCTACCAGCCATTGGCTGGAGGCTTATGGTGTGCACTCAGGCCCTTTCAGAGCCAGTGGAGGGACCAGCCAGAAAAGCACAGGCCACAGCCCACAATGGAAGAAGGAAGATGGGACTCCAGTGACCAGGTCCAATGCAGGTCATCAGAGGCGGGTACAGACTGCTGGACCAGCGGCAGAGGCAAGGTGAATTGAGTGGTACCCTGCCTGAGGATAGGCACAAGCCATCAACGTGACGGCGCTTTCCAATTCAGCTTGCCCTGTACCCATTTTTATATAGTAGGACAGTAGTCCCCAACATTTTGTGGATCCTGACCCACTTTCAGATATAACAGGTGGTGTTGAGCCACATTAACTGTAAATCGTTTAAAGCATCCTATTAAATATATGGCCTGGTAATATTGCTCTTAGCTAGTAATTACAGCCAGAAATATGGTTGTGATCCTATAGTGGTCATCCTATGACTCTCTAGTACCACTAATTTATAAAAGTTTATAAAGCTGCAAGTAGTCAGAGAGCCAGAAGCAGGAACGTGAAAAAGGCACATGTGGAAACACTACTGTAGGACAACAGGTTACTTAGATGGGCTTGAAATGTGCCTTGCATAGTCCTCACTTTTGTTAGATCACATTTAGTAGGCACTTTTTAATGTTAGCTCCAACTAGCCTCTGTTTATTGCTTATGATAAGTATAGTCCATTTCCCAGTTGAAACATGGCCAATGCTTAATTCAAATTAAAGAGCCTCTGTCAGCATGATCAGCTCCATTATACTAGGCACCATTTTGTAGCTTGACTGGCTGCGGAGATATCTTGATTTTTATATTTATGTAATTTAGGTAGTTCAAGCACTAGGGGGCTGGAAGCTTTTGGAGCACTACTACAGCTACTGCCCTCAGTGCTCAGTACACTACACTCTCCTCTTTGATTAACAGACTAGATGAGATAGCCTTCTCATGCTTGCCACTGTGCCATCAATATGATTCTTCCTTGTAAATATCATTGAAAATAATTGGTGTCAGTGTGTTCGAGACAAAATCATATATTCGACTAGGGTTATATTTGGTTTCCTGCACTCACTGGTGACAGAAGAGCCACTGCAGAAGGGAGCTAGTTCTGTATGGGGACAAGAGAACTGACTGTAAAGCTGCCAGCACCTCCACTTCCAGATCGACTGCCGTAACAAGTATCTAGTCCTGTTAATCATAGGGGAGGGGGAGTGTACTGAGCACAGAGAAGCATTGTTGTAGCGGTGCTCCAAGTGCTACTGCCTGCCCCCTGGTGCCTGAACTAATTTGCATAAATTTAAAAATGATGATATCTCCACAGATATCTCCACAGCAGTTTTAGCTACAAACAAAAGAACGCTTCGATTTTAATCAGTATGTTCACTCTAACCAAGCAATATGCCTGGTTTAATAGGGTTGATCATGCTAACAGAGGCTCTTTAATTGTGCCACTACTTAAAGTCCATGGAACACCAATTCACCAACTTCCTTGTTTTTAAGTTCCACTTCCCCTATGATGAGCAGATCTGGAGTCCTTCAGCTGGAACTAGTGTAATCAGCACTCCATATTTGCCAGTAGCCACTGCAGGGACCTATGTAAAAGAATGAAAATCCGGGGGCGGAGCTTGGCTGTGAAGCTGAATGGCTGCTGTGTGCTGAGCTCCTCTCCTAGCTCAGTGTGTTTTGCCCCTTATTAGACGCTTCTGCTTTGCCTACCAATGGGGAAAATGGGCAGAGAAAGACCCAAGGATCATTCTGAACAGGCTCCACCACGCTCACATCAACCCGACATGTAGCAATTCCTCAAAAAACAAGCGAAACCGCGCCCTGCTGAGGCCTTAAAGATGGCGCCGAGCGTGCCTCCACCTTCAGACGCTGAAGACCCCACTGATGCGGGCAGTTTATCTGAGGCGTCCGAATGCCGCAGCGCTAGGAGGAGACTTAATATTTCTAAATCTGTCCTCAGAGAACTGTTGGCGACAGCTCTGGCTCCTCTAAAGAAAGACTTGGAGGACATTAAGGACGACTTACGTGGCCTAGGCCATCGTGTCCTGGCGCTAGAATGCTGGGCCCCGAGAGGGCTGCCAAGGTGGTCATTGAACGGATCCACCGAGCACTGCGACCCAGGCCTAAACCAACTGACCCGCCGCGCGATGTTGTTTGCGGCCTACTAAGTTTCATTGATACCGCGGACCTGCTGCGCGCCAGTAGGGAGACTGATGACCTGCGATACGCAGACTCCGCCATATTATTCTTCCAGGACTTGGCGCCCACCACTCTGGCCAAGAGGCGACTCCTGAAGCCCTTGTAAGGGCCTCTTCTATACCTTTCCGCTGGCTGTACCCGTTCGGATTAGCCATCATGAAGAACGGCAAGCAACTTACTGTGCGTACCCCGTCGGATTTAGCCTTACTCTGGGACTCTCTCGGCATCCCGCCTATTGATGTGTCATCCTGGCTCCCCGCGGACCAGGGGGACCCCCCACCTGCTCCTCCTAAGTTTGACGCTTGGACCGCTGTCTCTCCGGGGAAACCGATGAGATCCAAGAAAGATCGGGCCCGTACCTGAAGGGACTTACTACCTACGTCCGACGGTTTCATCTATGGGTCTCATCCCTATGGCGACTATGGAGTAAAGTATATTGTCCTTGCTGTGGACTATCTCCATGTCACTGGTTTTCTACTTGCTCCTTTTGATTAGTCTGTGCACCATGCTAGTTATGTTTTATTGTTTTCAGGGCCTTTGCACTTTATAAGGAGAGTAGATCTATGCGACACTCAAGGCCTGTTGCCTCAGGGTCATGTTCTCATACATGTTCATATATGTTTACTTTATGCTCTCCCCATTGTTCGTACTCTGCTGGGGCCACACCGACTTTTATGCCTTTGTGTATATGATATTCTCCCAACCCCTGTTTGCTCTCTCAGGGCTCTCAGATGTCCCACAGGGGCCCCCCCCCCTGATGGATCCCGGCATACTGCCGTGATGAAAAAGGATCCTCTGTACTTCAGGCGCCGTGTGGGACAGCTCTCGTTTATGTTTTTTACTATTCTCATTTTCTTACCCCTTGTGTTCCCCCCCCTCCCCTCCTTGTTCTGCTCGCTATCTAATAGTTATGCTGCTGCAGTTGGATCTGCTGGGAAGGCTCTGATATTGCTCACCTGTATGTTTTATAACCATGTCTAGTATTATCGTCTCCTCCCTCAACGCCAGAGGTTTGAATGAGCCGTGTAAGAGGTCGCAAATCATCTCTCAGCTGCTGAAATGTAAGTCCTCCATCATTTATTTACAGGAAACTCATTTTAGAACTACCAAGATTCCTAATTTACCCACTTCTAGACTTAGTCAATGGTACCACAGTACCTATTCCTCAGCCAGCCGAGGAGTCAGTATTGCTGTGCATAAGGGTCTCCCCTTTAAGCTTCTGGCGTCCTCCTCTGATCCTGAGGGGAGATACCTGTTTCTTAAAGGTCTCATCGCGGACACCCCAGTAACCCTTGCCAATATCTATGCCCCCAATAGAGGGCAGGTCCAATGGCTCCTTCAAATCTTCAAGCAATTGGAGACGTTCAGGGATGGCATGCTCATCTTGGGTGGAGACTTCAATGTGGCTTTGGAGCCCTCCTTGGACTCTTCCTCCAACAGTTCTAACATCACACACAGACTCCTCCGGCGGTTAAAAATTGCCCTGAGGAAGCTGGATGTGAGGGACATGTGGCGCACCCTTAACCCTGCAGGCAGGGACTATACCTTCTACTCCCCAGCTAAAAATTCCTATCACCGGATAGACTACCTCTTCCTCTCCTCCGCCAAAGCACACTTGGTGATAAATGCCAAGATTGGCAATATATTGCTCTCCGACCACGCACCGATCTCTTTAGCTATTTCCCTCACCGAGCTCCCAAAGAAAGAATGGCTATGGCGTCTGAACGACACCCTGATCCAATCCCCCTCCAATGTGGCCAGGCTGACTTTTACCCTGTCTGACTTTTTCACGCGCAACGTGGTAGGCTCACCTCCCCCTTCCCCTGCCATTATCTGGGAATCGCATAAGGCCGTGGTGCGGGGTGAGCTCATCGCTATGGGGGCTCATTTGAAGAAGGCTCGCATGCGCGCCCAGGGTGATTTGATCTCGCGCATCACGGCACTTGAACTTTCTCACAAACGTTCCCAAGCAGAGGCAGTAGCACGAGAGCTGTATGACGCGAGAAATGAGCTAAAAAACCTTTTGAACGCTACGTCGGCTAAAATGCTTATCCGCTCTAGATTTAAGACATATGCCCATGGAGATAGAGGCAATAAGCTAATGACTGCTCTGTGTAAAAAACAGCGGACGGACTCGTTCATACCCGCCATAAAGGACTCTACGAACGCACTGAAAAAAACCACACCAGACATAGCGTCTGCGTTCTGTGAGTTTTACTCCAAACTATATAATTTGCCTCTACCTGCTCATGCCACCGCTCAGACTATTACTTCGGAAGCAAATGATTTTCTCAGCTCGCTTAGCCTTCCATCCTTAACCCCCTCACAGTCGGCTCAACTTCTCAACCCGATCACAGACTCAGAAATCTTGAAAGTGCTTTCATCCATCCCTTCAGGGAAAAGCCCCGGGCCCGACGGGTTTAATATTTCTTATTATAACACTTTTAAGGATATCCTCGTTCCCCATTTTAGTACCCTCTGTAACCACCTCCTATCTGGAGGCTCTTTATCACCGCAGTCCCTCATGGCCCATGTCACTATTCTCCCGAAAGAAAATAAGGACCCCTTGGAATGTGGCAGTTACCGCCCTATTTCCCTGCTTAATGTAGACGTTAAGTGGTGGGCGAAGATTCTTGCCCAACGGCTCCAACTCTTGCTGCCAGACATTATTCAGGGGGAGCAGGTGGGGTTTGTCCCTGGCAGACGGGGCTGTGAAAATACGGTTCGTCTATTGCATTTGATGTCCTGGGCGCGTTCCAATAACAAACCTCTTGTGCTTCTGAGCACTGACGCTGAAAAGGCATTCGACAGGGTCGGTTGGCAGTTTATGTCTCTGACCCTGTCGAGGTTTGGCATACCTGCTTAATTCATAGATGCCGTTCTCACGCTTTATAAGACCCCGTCTGCCGGGGTCAAAGTAAACGGTACCCTCTCCCCGACCTTTGCTATATCTAATGGCACCAGGCAGGGATGCCCACTCTCACCGACCCTCTTTGTCCTGGTAATGGAGACGTTGCTATGCAAAATCTGCCAGTCCCCCGAGATAGAAGGCATCACTGTGGGTTCCCAAAACCACCTGACGGCTGCATTTGCAGATGACCTCTTAATTATGACCTCAAACCCTATAACATCTTTCCCGAAATTGCTCTCCCTTTTTGAAAGCTTTGGACGTATCTCCAACTTCAAAATAAATTACACTAAATCTATGGCTATGAATGTTTCTTGCCCCACCGCGGTAATCGGTACCCTGCGGCACTCAACACCTTTTAAATGGGCCCAAACGGATATTCCCTTTTTGGGTATTGAGGTTACAGCCGACCCCAAGAACCTCTTTACCTCAAACTATGCTCCGCTCCTGCAATCAGTTCGGTCCCATCTACGATCTCTAAAATTGTCCTTTGTGTCTTGGGTTGGGAGGAAAAACTATCTAAAAACGTATATTGTCCCCAAATTTTTGTACCTTATACAAACCCTGCCCATATGGGTTCCCCATTCGTTTTTTGTGGAGACTCGCCGGGTGCTGTCATTCTTTCTTTGGAAGGGTCGCTCCCCTAGAATAGCGTATAACATCCTTACGAGGGAGAGGAGGTTCGGTGGTATTGGTATGCCAGATATACATCTGTATTATAAAGCTAACCTCATTGGCAGAGGCATCGGCCTCCTTGTAGGAAACCCGACTAGTATCTGCTCACACCTGGGAAGAGAATTAATCACTGTTCGGGAAAAGCTGGTCCTTTGGGGTGTGCGCGCATGTCCCTCATCATCCACTAAGATCTCAGTGCTGTGGAAGGGGCTCCTCCTTGTGTGGTCATCGCTATACCGGGAGGGACTGTTGCACTTTCCTAGGCCCGAGCTACCGTTGTCACTTTTACACCCTTTCATCCACCCTGCAGTCGACAATCCTTCTGGCGTCTGGGCACTTTTAGCCCATCACACTTTGAGGGATGTGCTCTTGCCTGGAGGGGCGTTTGACTGGGATTGTGTACTGAAGTTGCCTCAGGTGGTCTCTGCCCCCTTTACGCACCTTTTTGGATTTAAGAAAGATATACGCCACCTGAAATTAAATATACCTCTCTGCCCCTCCTTGACTTGGCTAGAACAGAAGTTACAGTCTGACCGCCCCCAGCAGACCTCTCTCTATTCTATATAAAGAGCTCTTATCCTCATCTCAGGTAGAGCTACGCTACCTTAGCTCATGGGAAAAGGAATTATCTCTACATCTCAGTGACCCGGAAAAGCTTTCATCTTGACCCACTCACATGGCTTTAGCAGATGTGTTAGGATTCAAGAGAATACCTACAAGCTTCTTTCTCGCTGGTACAAAACACCAGAATTCCTACACAGTATCAATCCAGAGATTCCAGAGGTCTGCTGGAGGTGCGGCACGGAGGTGGGCTCACTCTCACACATATGGTGGTTTTGCTTGAAGATACGCCCGTTTTGGGATCAGGTTGAATCCAAAATTAACTCAATCTGCTCCACCTCTGTGTCTCTGGACCCGAAATTAATCCTTTTATGGTGCCCTAATCCCACTCTGACTCCGTCTAGGCATAACCTTCCTACCATCCTCATAACAGCAGCTCGCTTATTAGTGCCTTTCCTATGGAAAAACACATCCCCGCCCTCTCTTCAGCATTGGATTGAAAAAGTTGATCAGATCTCGCGTTTTGAAGAATTGGCCCACTGGGAATCTTACACTCACTCCAAATTCCTTAAGACATGGCTCCCATGGAGATCCTTTCGATCATTGGTTCATTGAAGCAGTTTCCTGCAGAACTTCCCTTCCCTCCCTCCCCCCCCCCCTCCCCTCCCGATTTCCCTACCCTCCTTCTTTCTTTCTATCCTTTTTACTGATTTGTTTGATTTGATATTATTATTTGCACTGCCTATATGTGTCTCTGTGATGCTCAAGTTCTTTTTGCACCTTTGTCCGGTGAGATAGTATACATGCTGATATTTTCTTGCATTGAAGATGCCTCTGCTTATTTACATGCTATTGCTTGTTACATGCTGAATGTATATCTCTTTGGATATTGTTATTTTTGACCTCAATAAAAAGAGATTTGGTTAAGAATGAAAATCCATGAATAGATATACACTGTTAGTCCTCCAGACCTTTTTTTCAGCACCTCTCTGTTCTGGATAGAGGGGACCCCAGGGAGGTGGCGACCCAAATGGCATTAGCCCTAATAGTGCATATGGACAGTGGTTGTCCTAATTGGAGGACACCGGTAAGTTCAACACCTTTAAGTGCAAACATTTCTGCAAGGCTGTATGACAGCTTGGAAATGGTGATTCACTGGGCATGTAGTATAATAGAAGCATTTCAGGATAGCCTGATACACTGTTTTATGTCCAGTGCATGGCCTGACAATTGGAGCATGACTCAGAGTCAAAGAACACTATAGACAGAGGTCATGCATTTTACCCTCACTGTATCAGTTTGGTTGAGGCCCTCTCAAGAGTTTTTTTTTACCATTAAAGTCAAATTTAAGATAAACTAATGGAAACTCATGTCAATCTGTGTCAAGTATAGATCCATTGCAGAGCAAAAACATGATCTTGCCTTACTGTCCAAGTGAATGCAGAGAATAAGAGGGTTAAACTGAAATATCTTCATAATGAGGTAGTTTTGAATTTTTATTTCTGTTCACATCTCTGTCCACATTCCAGACCTTGGTTCCTCCTTTTCAACTTCACAAATATATGTACTAAATCATGAAATGAATTGGTTCCGCATATCTTTCTCTTAACAGTTTGTCTCCAAATCCAGAAATGAGCAAAACAATTTAGCATAAATTAGATATCTGATATTTGCTTGTTTACTTACCTAGACCCTAGGTACACACCTAAGCGTTTTACAGCGCGTTCAAACGCCCTGTAAAACGCACAACATGTGAAAAGCCATGCTTTCCCATGGGCATGGTTCACATTAGGGCATTTTACAGCGCGTTTGAACGTATAACGCTGTCGCTTCTACTTGAGCTTCTTTAGGGCGTTTTTGTGCGCATTTCCGTCCATAGGATTGTATTAGAACGCGCAAAGATGAAGAAATGCGCGTTTTCTGTTCCAAAAACGTCGCCGGGTCGTTCTCCGACGATGCATCCGCAAGAGCAACACTCCACACACCATTGCTGCCACTTGCGTTTGTCTCCTAAACTCCATAGAAATCCACCAAATTAACCACACCAAACTCCAACAGTACAACACTCTCAAACACACCTAATCAATAAAAATCTCAATTTGGCAAACATTCAACACCTTTCATATAGGTAGGCCTGCATTTTTAGTGGATCTTGCACCTGTCAATCACAAAAACGCGCGAAAAACGCGCGTTCATTAATGACAAAAACGCGCATACAATCGCGCGTTTGTCGCACGTAAAAAACGCTTGAAAAAACGCATGCCTGCAAAACGCTTAGGTGTGTTCCCAGCCTTACAGTGTTAGAAGTAGAACAGTGAGGCTACTTTCACACTTGCGGTGTGAGGATCTGGCAGGTAGTTCCGTCGCCAGAACTACCCGCCGGATCCGTCATACCGCATGTCATTTGGAGGATGTCTTCAGTTCAGTCACTGAACGTTTTTTAGACAGGGAAAATACCGCAGCATGCTGCGGTATTATCTCAATCTAAAATTCCGGAACACATGACAGAATGCCGGATCCGGCATTAATTCCCATTGACTTGTATTAGTGCCAGATCCGGTATTACAGATACTGCAACGGCGGATCTGTCTTTCCGGTCTGTGCATGCGCAGACCTTTAAAACTGTGAAAAAAAATCAAGACGTTTTTAGACGGAGAGACGGATCCGCACTTGCAATGCATTTGTGAGGCGGATCCGGATCCGTCTCTCCGTCTAAAAACGTCTTGATTTTTTTTCACAGTTTTAAAGGTCTGCGTATGCACAGACCGGAAGGACGGATCCGCTGTTGCGGTATCTGTAATACCGGATCTGGCACTAATACAAGTCAATGGGAATTAATGCCGGATCCGGCATTCTGTCATGTGTTCCGGAATTTTAGACTGAGATAATACCGCAGCATGCTGCGGTATTTTCCCCGTCTAAAAAACGTTCAGTGACTGAACTGAAGACATCCTGATGCATACTGAACGGATTTCTCTCCATTCAGAATGCATGGGGATAATACTGATCAGTTTTTTTCCAGCATAGAGCCCCGACGTCGGATCTCTATGCCAGAAAAGAAACACGCTAGTGTGAAAATACCCTAAGAGGAGATTGGGAAATTGGATGTTGTGGAAATATCAATTTAAGAGTCCCCAAAATTGTTGATGAAAGCAAATTGGAGGTACATTCAGCAATGTTTTTCAGTTTGTCTTGTAAATAAGCTCTTATCCAGGTGGACAAATGTTGGCTCTGTAGTGCCGCCAATTAGATAGGTGGCTGTCTCTTTATTTATTTTTTGTCTGATCTAATGCCTGATGGGGTTTGATTTGGGGGATCTGATGAAGATTGGGGGGTCTGAGGGCTGATGAAGTTGGGGATCTACTGAAGATTGGAGGCCTGATCTGAGGTCCTATGAAGACTGGGGGTCTGATGAAGATTGGGGGTCTGATCTGAGGTCTGATAAAAAAATATTTTTTTCTTATTTTCTTCCTCTAAAACTTAGGGGCGTCTTAAGGTCAGAGGCATCCTTTAGAGCGAAAAATATTGTACTTTATACCTTTACATGTCATCATGAATGGGAACCAGTGGGCTCCAGGGGGGCCTGGCTATGTCAGATACGTCAATTCTGATATTCTGCTGGATCAAAATACTGAAATGCCTACTGCAGATGTGGATGTAGCATAAAGGCCCAATTGTTGGATTTATTATCAGGAACGCACATTATGGGCTCTATCACACGAGCTGATGCTGTGCGGGTAATCCGCTGCGTGAAAGACAGCCAAGCCCCGTTCCAGATTTGTCCCTGTAAGAGGACTAGCAACGGCAGTAGCGATGGCAATGGTCCTTTCTCGATAATTGCCTGCTCCGTTGGGCAAAATACAGTATTATAGTTTGTTAACACTGAGTATTAAGTGAGGAGATGTGGGAGAGGAGGAAGTTAATTTGCTTATTTGCTTGTGTCTTTAATCCTGTGCATATTCTAATGAATATTCCTATCAATACAGCCTTGTGGGATTCCCAAACAATCATTTCCGAGACACCTGGAGTATGGTGGAGGGAAAAATACTCAGAGACAGTCCCGTATAGGTTGATTGTTTTAAGGTCTTATAACAGTCTCATTCAATACCCATGTAAGCTCTCTTTTCGGGAAAGCATTGAGCTAGAATATGACCGAAGTAAGAATGTGGTCTGAGACCATGATACTGTCTATATTAAAATCAGTAAATCTGACAAAGCTTGAGAGGATTTGCATAGAAGAATGGCAGAAAGTCTCCAAATCCAGGTGTGCAAACCAGGTGGCATCATGCCCAGGAAGTTTGGAAGATAGAATTACTGACAAAGGTGATTCAACTAAATACTGAGTAAAGGGTCTGAATACCTATGTCAATATTATTTTAGCCCAAGGCTTCAACATAACGAATTGTGAAAAAAGTGAAATGGACTTAAGACGTTCTGAATGCACTGTAGAGGAAATAAAATAGGGATTATGATACCATAGAGGGAATAGCATGTGTGGAAAAGGTCCAAGGTGAGGGCTGGCAAAAGAGAATCACAACGGTAAACGTTGGGTAAGGCAGTGGCAGGTCAGAGTACAGAAAAAAGGCAGATGTCGCCACACAGGCAGACAACAGAGAACAACAGCTTAGCAAGGAACTAGCACACTAGTTGCCCAAATTGCTCATGCAAGGAGTGAGTGAAATGGCACAGCATAATAGAAGAAGCTTACTAGCAAAGTGGAAACAGCCTAGCAGCAACGCAGAGAACCAGGTAAGGTGCAAACCCTTTAAGCACCGCAGAAAGAGGTTACGGTCAATGAAGAGATGCAGGGTGAGTGGAGCGACACTCATGCCCTCCAGAAATAGCAGGGAAGCAGTACGCATGATCTGCTGATGTAACATTGGGGTAGCGGCTTGAAAGTCTTATGGTAGGCCGCAGCTGCATTGCTCACTTGGACACACAATACACCCCTCAAAGTAGTGAGGCTCGACCGGGGTAAGTCCTAGGGTGTTTGTCTGCTGGTGGGGTTGCTGGAGTTATGTATTTACTGAATATGTTTATGGCTGGCTGCCTTGATAAACTGTGCCCCTAACTGGTCAAAACTTGATCTTGAATTAGATAGTTTACGCAGGGGTTGAAAACCTTGGGTTAGACATCTACTGTAGTGGTACACAAGGTAATAAAGATCTACCCTGATCAAAACATCCCATTTTCACCTAAAAAAAAAAGTGAACATGTGTAGGCACTTGAATAACATGCTCATCATTTGAAAAGTATTTTAGTTTTAATTAAACAATGGTGATTTTTACTTGTTCTTTGCACTGATATATTCCAATATATTTCCTGTATTAAGCGGTAATCTGTCACATTAATACAGTCCGATCTGCAGGTATTCTATAGAGCAGGAGGGGCTGAGCAGATTATAGTTTGGGGGGAGTGACTCAATGATTGACAGCTATTTCTCTATGCACACTCATACAAGGCAGGTTGTCAATTACTTGGTGAAACCACCTTCAGAGGTATCGATTGATAAATAAAAAGAGCCCTGTCCATGTCCTGTAGATAGGTGATAAATAATTTTCATGTGACAGCCCACTTAAGGCTCAGGAACCATTAGAGATCTACCAGTATACCCCGATGTACTAACAGCCTAACAAGGGTTTATGGTGACTGTTGACTGTAAAAAACTTTTCCTCCTAAAGTGAAATATGTGGAAAAGTCAATGAATTATGTGAGATCTTTTAAGCATCACTCACTGAATTTACAGAAAACGTTTGATATATCATAGAGACGTATCAAACATTTTGATTAGTGAGGATCTGTGTGCTGAGACCTCCACGGATCGTTAGAACGAGGAGAGAGAAACACTTGCACAGTCCTCCTCAGGGCTGGAGATGGAATTGAGATGGACTCAATAGAAAGTCTACAGGCCTGGATTCCACCTTCTGTAGTGAGGAGAGAGCATGCCATACTAGTGCTTCTCTCTCTTTGTTCTAGGACTATTTGGGAATTCAGACCCCCACCAATCAAAACTTTGATGACATATGAAAAGTTTGCTGAAAACTCACTGACCCTTTAAATCTCCCTTTTAGTAATTACTAAATACAGATGGATAATATATTCTGGATAATATCCACTGACGACCACGAATACAATGCCAATAGGATTGTTATCCATCTTTCCACAGATCCTAAATGGTTAGACACCACTGCTATCGGTTGATGTAACCAAACAGAAAAAAACAATCTATTTTTTATATAAAGTGTTATTGTTATTTTTTAAATAAATCTATTGTGGAACATCAAATATATATAAAAAAAATGAAAAATGTATGTTGATATTGACGTGTAAACAGGTTAAAGTTTAGGTGATTCAGACAGGATATGTGCTGTCATGAGCAAGTGGCAGACAATGGACCTGATGGAATTTTGTGTCAGCAAACTGCAGACAACAGTGGCCTCATATCCTCTACTCATGAAGTGGTTAACATGTCATTTTCTGAGCATGCAATGAGTCAAGGGGAACATATAAGATTGGTTCTCTAGCTTTAGTATCTATGCTCATTCCCATCAACCCGGCGAAGGAAACAGGATCTGCTAAGCGGTGTGACTAATGAAAGGGTTATAGTAAATGGTTAAGTTGTCAGTCACTCTAATTAATACTGATGAAGTGTCCGCAAATAAAGATGGCAGGAAAATGACAAGTTGACCACTCTATTATGCAGCATTATATATAGTGTCTAATCCTCCTAAGGAGCAGAATACACCTTTCAGGCTGTTTTCTTAATGGAACAGTCTTACTCTGAATAGTGTCACACACCACAAGTGGTTTCCTGTCTTTAAGAAAGCAAGAAATGTCACTTCCTGAGGCTGTCAAACCTGTTCATTGTGAGTAGATACACCACTTACTTACTGCTGTGGTGGTGTGTCGTCTGGTTAAGAAAATAGGATAAATATAGCTCTACAAGCTTTAATGTATGATACAAGAGAATGTTGTACCACTCTAGGTGGGCAAATGGTGCCCCTGATCTCCAAACGCTAAGCGCTAATACACATTGTACTGGTTATTCTTATTACCTTTCTTAAAAATGAGTGGGAACCTATCACCTGGTTTGGCATAACATTATGCATCTTGCATTTAGGGCCCCAAAACGGCCTATAGCAAACCCATCTGTCCCTCTAAAAAAGTAAATTAAACTTGAACCTATTGGGAAAAGAGTCTGGGACAATTCTTCAGCAGTATCGGATACCAGGGGCAGACTGGGAACTTAAAGTGGTCCTGCAAAAAAAAAAACTAAAAGTGGCCTCATTTTGTAGGCAGGTCCAAATTAACAGAAGGTGGGGCAACACAGGTAGGTGGGGTTAACAATACCATGGAGCACAATATACTGCCCCAAAAGCTGTCCCTCTGTGGTGGCCATCAATAGCTACCATCTTCTGTCCTCCTCCTCCACTTATCTATGGAGCAGGAGGCTTAGGAGGTGAGGTGGGGGCCACAGCAGTTGAATTCAGGAGGGCATGTGCGGTTGCTGTCTGGGTACGTGAGCACCTGATTCTCACAGCGTTAATTACTGCTGAGAACTCAATATGTACCTGGCCAGCGGCAGAGAGGACTTGCGGGGCTCCCTGGGGCATCAGCCCAACAGGAAAATTCACCTTAGGGTCTATGGCTGATCCACCCCTGTTGGGTACATATGCATTGTGCTAATTAAGCCAAGAATGGTACACCTCACTTCAACGTAAAATTCATTATTGGGGCCCACTGTAATGCTTCATGCAAACACTACCTGCTCACACAGCGGCAACAGCGAGGCGCAACAAGACGATTACTTCAAGATAGCAGGTCCCTGGAGACAGAGAATACAGGCTAGCCTAACCCCTTACCTAGAAGTCATCTCTGCCACCTGATTGCATCTATAATAACTAGGTACTTTGTTAAATAGTCTACCCAGTTTTTTAAATGATTAATGGTTGATTTGCTGTACACTGCCTATCTATATGTAGTGCAGTCAGTCCACTGTACCATGTACCACTTGTGTAGGGGACTAGAGGCCCACCGGGGATTTAACTGTTCCCCTGTGGGCCAGTCGAAGCCTGCCTCGCTTCACTACACAAGTACTACTGGAGAAGAATCCTGAACGTTATCCGAAACCTCCAAGAAAGTCCTGAAGAAACAGATCTTGGCATAAATGTATTTTACTCTTTTATTTTCATGACATGGAAACCAAGTAAAGTGTGTATGTTAGAACCATAGGGAGTTTAAAGGGGTCCTCTGGTTTACAGATGCCAGGTGTTGGATCCCCAGAGATCTAATATTGATAACAGACAGGTCATCACTCAGTATTAGATTGGTGAGAGTCGAACACCAGACACCCCATACTGATCCGCTGTTTCATGTTGCCGCAGTGCCAGAAACTATATAGATTGGTGAGGGTACAACACCAGACACTGCCTACTGAGCAGCTGTTTCATGTTGCCGCAGTGCCAGAAACGATATAGATTGGTGAGTGTCCAACACCAGACACCACCTACTGAGCAGCTGTTTCATGTTGCCGCAGTGTCAGAAACTATATAGATTGGTGAGGGTCCAACACCAGACACCCCCTACTGAGCAGCTGTTTCATGTTGCCGTAGTGCCAGAAACTATATAGATTGGTGAGGGTCCAACACCAGACACTGCCTACTGAGCAGCTGTTTCATGTTGCCGCAGTGCCAGAAACTATATAGATTGGTGAGGGTCCAACACCAGACACCCCCTACTGAGCAGCTGTTTCATGTTGCCGCAGTGCCAGAAACTATATAGATTGGTGAGGGTCCAAAACCAGACACCCCCTACTGAGCAGCTGTTTCATGTTGCCGCAGTGCCAGAAACTTTACAGTGTGTGGAGCTGTAGGCAGACAGGTACTGGTCACTTGATGCAAGGGAAGCAGGTCATAGCTGCAGCCTGTGATTGGCCACAGGGGCCACGTGTCACCCTGTCCACAGATTTTGATCTCAGTGCAGAAGGGAGAGGAAGAGCTGGCCATGGAGCATTAGACTCCGAACTCCAGTGGCAGGAACCAGGTAAGTAAGATCCACCAATGGCTGGCCACTCTAGGAGGTCTGTGTGACTCCTGGATAACTCTTTTAATAAGGACCCTTTCTGCCTTTCAAGAAGCACCAATGATGGCTTTGTAGTCATTCACTGTCACAGCTGACCATAGAGGTTCCCACCAATAACACCTTCCCCAATTAACTGCCAGTAGGGGACCCACAATTTAATTAGGGGCTGTCTAATGGGAACATGTTCATAGTATAGGGAAGTAAAGGCCACTTTACAAGTGCCGAGAATCCACCAGATAATCGTTCATAGGAATGCTAGTTAGCAATTATCTGGCAGGGTAAAGGTGTCGCGGATTACCTGATGAATGAGTGAAATGTTTGTTCGTCAGGTAACATGCTCGTTTGTGCAGTTCACCAGTTTGTCAGCTTTGAGATGCTTGGTGAATTTCAGAAAAATAACAGGTAAATCAGTTCTACCATTGTGATCTACAGACTGGCGAATCTTCAATTCAGGCAAAGGTTTGCTCATCTTTACTTGAATCATTCTTTATTCAAAGACAAGGGAAACATTGTAAAACAGTTTTTCTAGTTGCCTCTTCTGTGATCTCTCAACATTTTTTTAATGATAAAAGGAAAAAAATTCACTTATACAAGTCAGAACTGGGTATAAAAAAGGTATACTGGACTTATAATTCTCTGTGCAATGTTGCAATAAATGTAATAGATTAATGCAATTTGGGACAGTGCCTACAAGAATACATGTAGCTATTATACATTTTGCCTACACATCTTGATGATTGACCTCATGGCAGGAAATATAATTATTCAGATAATGTTATGTGAGAAAACATGGTTAAGGGCATCTGTCAGCAGATTTGTACCTATGAAACTGGCTGACCTGTTACATGTGCGCTTGGCAGCTGAAGGCATCTGTGTTGGTCCCATGCTCATATGTGCCCGCATTACTGAGAAAAATGAAGTTTAATACATGCTAATGAGCCTCTAGGAGCAATGGGGGCGTTGCCATTACACCTAGAGGCTCCGCTCTCTCTGTAACTGCCGCACCCTTTGCACTTTGATTGACAGGGCCAGATAGGCATGATCACATTTACATCCAGTTCCCTGGATACAAGCAGAGTATCATGTGATGAAAAAATTACTCAAACCAGCAAATAACGCAATATGGACAATCACAATACATTAGTAAGTGCCTTGTATTCATTTTCTCTACAAGGTACATGCTATTTGCTGAAGTGAGACAGCCTCTTTCATGTGCCCAAAAATGCACCAAAATTTATCAATTTCTTTTTTTAGCACATGCGGGTGCAATGCGATTTAATGCGTTTTGCACGCGCGTAATAAAAAACAGAAAGTTTACAAACATCTCTTAGCATCGATTTTCACACAGCCCCATTCACTTCTATGGGGCCAGCATTGCTGAAAATCGCAGAATATAGAACATGCTGCGATTTTCACGCAACGCACAAGTGATGCGTGAAAACCAATGCTCATGTACACAGACCCATTGAAATGAATGTGTCCGGATTCCGTGTAGGCACAATGCGTTCGCATCACGCATTGCACCCGAGCGCAATTCTTGCTCGTGTGAAAGGGGCCTAAGACTGTCTATGTTTTATCCTCAAGCAAGATGGCCGCAGTGGCCTCTTCTCGCTCAAATGGATGAAGTAAGTATGATTTTAAAAATTTTTACAGCCATTTCAGGGAAAATCAATTTGTTACCATGAAGCACAAGGAAATCCAGCTTTGCGGCGAATCACATTTTTCTGAAGTTCGGATCGAAGTCCACTTAATCAACTTCGATTCGCTCAACACTAATAGGGACGCACGTTCCTGATAACTGGCCTGTATAATCGTGCCACTGATCAGCCAACAAATGAGCAATCACTTGTTTGTTGGCTGATTTGCATATTTTATCATGATGATGTCCGATTATCGTCAGTGCGACCGATAATCAATAGAACTGAATGAGAGAGGAAGGACTGTGATAGTGATTAGTGATGAGCGAAGTTATCAAAAACTTAATTTGGCTGGTTTGCCCAATTTCACAAAGAAATTTCATTCGGTATAAATAACTTTATCAAGAATCGCATTCCATTGTATGTAGAGGGCGCAATGATAGGGAGCGGCGATTGCGCCACCCTCCGTCATTGAACCTTCTTAGATGCCGTGTTCATTGCTTATGGCGGCATCTGCCATTAAAATTGAGGCCTTTCAGTGGTTAATCAAGGTTAAAAAAAATTTGCAATTTCCATTCGCTCGCGGAGAGGCCGTTGTGGCCATCTTGATTGAAGAAACTGCTTGAAATCTCACGCGCTGACATAGTGATCTCACATGTCACTGCGTGCTAGATTTCGCGCAGTTCAAATAAGATGACGGCCTCTCCACAAGCAAATGGATGAGGTGATGGGGTGAACGAGGTGATAATTATTTTTTTTACCGCTATTTCAGGAAAAATAGATTAGTTACCACGACGCACAAGTAAATTCGGCTCCATGGCGAATTGAATTTTTTTCCTGAAATTCAGATGGAAGTCAATTCGTTTAACTTCGATTTGCTCAACACTAGTAGTGATCTTTCCTCCCCATTCACTTTGTATCAGCTTGTGTAATAGGCTGGTGCAAATGAGCGCCAATCGACATTTTTTTTGCAGTAGAGCAATGTGACAATGCAGCCCTCAGACCAAAAAAGGTTGTGCACCCCTGACCTAGAAAAATGTATGCGTTTTGTAGGCAAAGGATGGTCACACCAAATATTGGTTTTAGATTTCTCTTTTGTTCATTCACTTTGCAAAATAAACTAAAACTTCGATTTTTAAAGAGTTTCTGTCACCAGATTTGGGCATCATAAGCTGTCTGACATTAGCTATGTCACACAGCCGAGTGTTCATGATACATTGAATTATATAGGTTTTATATACAGTAAGTATAGGAAATATATACATTTTAGGCAGGTGTGGAAGAAAATGCAGCAAAGTAAGAATGTTTTTTAAAGGGTTTCTGTCACCAGATTTGGGCATCATAAGCTGTCTGACGTTAGCTATGTGCCAATGTCAGACCATCCTAATAATGTTAATCATATGCCCCTCTGACCTTTTATAAGCCTTAAAAAACGGCACAGCTGTCCTCAGCTCACTGCGCCTGCGCCGAATACACAAGTGGACGGCGCAGGCGCAGGATTTCAGAAGGCAGACAGCGCCGGAGGCAGGAGAGCTGCGCTGCCCGGCCTGTCAATCCCTAGAAGAGGGGCATGGCCGCAGGTGGGAACACGGAGCCTCTAGGAGCAGGTAGGGCAGGGAGGCCCTAATTTGCATATAATATAAAGACATTTTTTAGCCTTATAAAAGGTCAGAGGGGCATATGATTAACATTATTAGGATGGTCTGACATTGGCACATAGCTAACGTCAGACAGCTTATGATGCCCAAATCTGGTGACAGAAACCCTTTGAAAAACATTCTTACTTTGCTGCATTTTCTTCCACACCTGCCTAAAATAAATATATTTCCTATACTTACTGTATATAAAACCCAGGGCCGGTGCAAGGATTTTTGCCGCCCTAGGCAAAAGAAGTTGTGCCATCGCTCATGTGACATCACAATGCCCCACCCATATGATCTGCCATATTAAAGGGGTTCTGCAGTTTATTTAAACTGATCGCAGGGGTCCGACACCTGGGACCCCCGCCAATCAGCTGTTTGAGAAGACAGCTGCGCTGGCAGTAGAGCCTCAGCCTTCTCGCAGTGACGTCACGATTAGTATCATTGGCCTGGGTGGAGCTAAGCTTCATTCAAGTGAACAGAGCTTAGCCGCCAAGACCAGTGATACTAGTCGTGACGTCCTACTGCAGTAAACAGCGAGAAGGCGCGGTGCTCCTGCAGCGCCGCTGCCTCTCAAACAGCTGATCAGCAGGGTCCGAGATGTCGGACCCTGCCGATCAGATGCTGATGATCTATCCAGAGATAGATCATCAGTTGTAACAAACTGCAGAACCCCTTTAACTAACGCCAGTTCTCTCCCCCTTGTCATTCTCTCCCCCTCTTGTCATTCTTCACACTCCCCCACTTGTCATTCTTCCTCCCCCCACACTTATCATTCTCACCCCCTCTTGTCATTCTCTCCCCCTTGTCATTCTTCACACTCCCCCTTGTCATTCCCTTTCCCCCTTGTCATTCTCTCTCCCCTTGTCATTCTCTCCCCCTCTCCTTTGTCATTCTCTTTCCCTCTTTTTATTCTCCCCCTCTCCTTGTCATTCTCCCTCCTCCCCTTGTCATTCTCTCTCCCCTTGGCATTCTCTCTCCCCTCTCCTTTGTCATTCTCTTTCCTCTCTTTTTATTCTCCCCCTCTCCTTGTCATTCTCCCCCTCCCCTTGTCATTCTCTTTCCCTCCCTTGTCATTCTCTCTCCCTTGTCATTCTCTCTCCCCCTCTCCTTGTCATTCTCTTTCCCCTCTTTTTATTCTCCCCCTCTCCTTGTCATTCTCTTTCCCTCTTTTTATTCTCCCTCTCTCCTTGTCATTCTCTTTCCCCTCTTTTATTCTCCCCCTCCCCTTGTCATTCTCTTTCTCCCCCTCCGAGACCCCCCTCCCCTCCCCCTACCTCTAGTGTAGCGTGGCCGAGTTCTTTAAGGTCCGCGGGTACAGGAGCTTTAGTTTCCTGTACCCGAGGGACTGACATGAAGTGCACACTCTGTGCGCACTTCATGTCAGTCCGGCCGGGTACAGGAGACAGATGCTCCTGTACCCGCGGAACTTAAAGAGCTCGGCCACGCTACAATGGAGTGACAGGAGGGAGCGCTGAGCGCTTCCCTCCTGTCAGCTCCTCTCTTCATGCTGCGCCCGGGCGGTGCGCCCTCATGGACGCACCAGCCCGGGCAGTGCTGCAGCTGCCTGAGGCTCAATTCAGAGCGCTCGGCGGCTGCAGCATGAGACGGGGCCGGCGCTCCTAGCGGCGCCCCTTCCCAAGGGGCGCTCTACGTGGCGGCCTATTCCGCGTATAGGACGCGCCGGCCCTGATAAAACCTATATAATTCAATGTATTATGAACACTCGGCTGTGTGACTCTCAGAAGAGAGAAGACTGTGGTCCCTTTTGGATCAACAAAACAGTTCAACTTGCTGATGTTTTAAGAGCAGGAGAGTGTGAGATGATGTCAGTGTGGAATTCTGAGCGTGACATATCACTAGCTAGTGTCAAGAGTGATAGATGTTCATGCTGCAAGGCTGTGATATCCAATATTCAGTATGTGCCTACCATAATATGACAGGCATCGTCAGGCTACATGGCACTTGTCAGGTGTCTTATTTCTATTGCATCATGCTAATGTCAATGTTAAAGTGATGTAAATGATGTAATTATGGGAATTAGGATCTCAGCACCTACTCAATGCATGATGAGCCAGGATGTGTTCAGTTCAACATAATTTGTGTGACGGAAGGTTACTACCTTTACCATTGCTTGTGTCAAAGTGATTTGGTCAAAAAAATGGACTGCTGTTTACCTTAAAATGGACTGCTGCCAGGGCCTGCCGAAGCCATATACAATACATTTTCAGCTTTACATTCAGTTCAGGCCAGTTCGGTCTGTATTACAGAGTCTGTGTGTTGGGGCTGTAATATTAAACCTAAAATGCTGTTGCATTACCCCTGTCTGAAGCAGGCCTTTGGCTGGGTTGATTCACAACCCTAAAGTATAGACATTAAATCATTTATTACCGTTGTTTTAGACGCCAGTCTTAATAATCCCTATATCTGGCGGTGGATCTTCCAAAGTTATGAAGAGGCATCCAGTGCCAGCTTCCTAGCTGGCTTGTATTTAGACCATTTTCTACACGTAAAACAGACGTAGAAACTGATGAATGAGACAGGCCCCTTCCCTGTCCACACCACGCCCACTTTTTTAGACTTGGCGTGAGCGGGGAAAAGTCGCAGATAGCAGCGCAACTAACCGATACGCCCCCATCTGTGCCTGAAATAGGCCTAATATAGGTGTATTTCAGCTTCATAAATGACCCCCTATGTCTTTTGTGCATTCTGTAAAGTATTAACATTTTTCTATTCCTGTATGGAACAGAAGAATAAAATGCCTGACAGGAATGTGAACAAGACTTTATGCAGATCTGAATAAATGTGGAAATGAGGCCTTCAAGAGGACCTTTCATCTGGAAAAAAAAATCTGAACTAAGTATCATAATATGTAGAGCGGCGCCAAGGGATCTCCCTGCACTTACTATTATCCTCGGGCGCCGCTCCGTTCTCCTTCTATGTCCTCCGGTATCTTTGGGAACTTGGTTATACTGGGCGGAGACTGCCTGACTTGGTTATACTGGGAGGAGACTGCCCTTGTTCTCCTGGGCGTCTCCTTCTCCCAGGCTGTAGCTCTGGCCAATCGGAGCGCAGAGCTCATAGCCTGGAAGGTTTTTCTGGGAGAAGGTGACGCCCAGGAGAACAAGGCTGGTCTCCTCCCAGGATAACCAAGTTACGGAACATACCGGGGGACATAGTGGGAGAACGGAGCAGCGCCCAGGGATAATAGTAAGTGCAGGGAGATCCCTGGGCGCCGCTGTACATATCATGACACTTAGTTCAGAATTTTTTTCCAGATGAAAGGTCTTCTTTAACCATTTCTGGACCACCAATTGACTATATACCTCCTGGCAGTCCTTGCTTATCTCTGCAAGGACAATCCTGGACTTCCTTGTGATGCCAGCTGCCTGCTAATGGCAGAGATGGTAGCTGCAGGGCTCCTCATACAGAATGCAGTGATGTTTTCTTTCTATACACAGGGCGCTATATACACAGATTGCTGCTTCGTGCCCTTGTCCTAGTGATCATGTGATCACTAGAGGCTGGGTGTCTGCATGAGCTGCTGGGCTTTAGTAGACCCAGATCAACTCTGCAGTGAGGCTTTAAGGGGGATCTACATGCCCAATTTGTTCTTCTGCCTATCTAAATGTGCCACTAATCACCTTATAAACTAGTGAAACTTGTTCATCAGGTGATCCTGTCGTTTGTGCAGGCACATCAATCATCGTTTCTGGGCAGCAGATTGTGCTGTCTAAACAGCGATCTGCTGCCTCGAAAACAATGATTCCGTATGGGGATGAGGGATCGCAATAGCAATCCCTCGTCCTCATACTGTGAAGGAGATCGCTGTATGTAAATGTCACGGTCTCCTTCACTGAGTGAGCAGCCGACTGTCAGGAAGAAACGTTTTCTTCCCGACAATTGGCTGTAACATCGAGATACGTAAACCCGCCTTTATATCTGGAAGCTGTATTTTTACTGTAACTGGGGTTAATATGTCAGCAATGAAAAACATTTTATGATTTAATGCCCCAAGAGGTCTTGTATGACCTTGGGGTGAGGAACAAAGTGTAAAAATGAACTAAAAAAAAATAAAGACAAAGTAAAAAATAAGCAAATAAAAAATAAGCCACACTGAAGCTTCATGTGACACCCCTGGAAACCATAAGCCATACATCCCCACTTTCAAAATGACCATTGTGGAAAGGGGACATAATAAAAAATATATATTTTAGTTGCACTTTGTGTGAAAAACAGACAATTTTTCCATTTTTTACCCAAGTATAAAAATAAAAAATCTAGAATAAAAATGACTTAAAAGTAAAGCCCCATGTATCACGGAAAAAAAGCTAAAAAAAAAATTTTAAATAACTGTACAGAAAAAAGTTTACGCTTTCAAAGACGCATGTACTGAAAAGTTTCTGGTTGCATTCCGTTCTCGCTACCAAGGTTTGAATTTCTTCCCACGGAGATATAAGCACATAAAACAGAATGATGAATTACACCTTAGACCTAATAATTTTGTTATTATATATAATCCTCTAAGCTTTTTGTTTTATGTAAAATGACAGCACAGTTTATCCTCCCTCTTTCTTGCTTCTGGGTGTCACTGACAGGTAGCTGGTCTGGCAGAAAGTCTGTACATCTCATTTTCCAAGGCCAGCTCAGCAGCTGAAATTCGAGTGACATTCATTTACAGTCATTAAGAATTTGTTATCTGTGCCATTGCTAGAAGTTGTCAGGGAAGGCAAGCCAAGAAAACAGCCCACACTAAACAAATAAAGGCAGTTCTCACAGACAGGTTTGTTTGTAGGCCGCCACCATCTGTAATGCTTCTCATTGCTATACTTTAACATAACGCGACAAGCACAAGCATAAACAAATGGCTACTATGTGTGGTAATGAATCCAGCTGAACAAATGTTGATGTTGACTTTGATAAGTAGTCAGACAATTTGTTGAAATTGGATATTTACTTGGACAGGGAGGTGAGTAAATAGGAACTAACCATAGGAAATAACCTCATTTCTGACCCCCACAAAAAGCTGGATTTAGGGCCCTATTGCACTCCCCGATGTTCGGGCAGAGTGAGCACCAATGGGCGATAACACATCCATCGAGGCTCGTTTGTACAGACAAACTGACTGTGGGACGAACAGTTTCTTTCTGTTCTATCTGATTACACAGTGAGATGTGCTGCCAATAGTAGGGCATCTTTCATCCTGATGAAAGAAGCCCATCAGCCAAAATACAAGTGTTTGCTAGTTCATCCGCTGATCGATTATACCGGCCAATTATCAGGAACGAGTGTTTCTATGAACGTTTGTTGTTCCCAGTAATTACCCCAAAAATCATGCTGTCTAGTAGGACCCCTACTCTGGATTTTATCAATCTATATCCAACAATGGTGGCAAAAAAAGCTGCTAGATGTTTGTTATTCTGGGTGTAATATGGTTGGGAAACGATGGTAGTTCTCATTACAGGTAGGGGAGTTAACTAGCAGGTTTGATGAGATATAATTACTAGGCTAATTGTAGACACAGCCCTAGTGCTGCAATTTGTGTATTTCTCAAGGGAAAATCCATATAGAGCTTCTGTCCCAACAATTCAATTCAGTTCTGATCATGATAATAAGGGAGCGCCCTGGAAGATAATTTTTAGGGTTGTGTATGGATTGAGCAAGCTAGGTGGGACTCTCCTGTATGGAGTATACATGACCTGTTATATTGCTTGAATACAGGATTCATCCATGTGACTGTTGGGCCAATGATAACAATAATGATGTGGCACACTGTATGTAAATGGTTCAGTGTGTCTGGTATAGAACTATGGTTGTAATATGGCATCTTCTGGTGACCTCTTCCACATGATCGGGAAAGTCCATCTATGCAAGCTTACTGGTCTGCCCTATATGAATTGATGTGGAACAATGCTGCTTGTTAGGCTTTTTGGATGAGTCCTCCTAAACGCTACTTACTAATGACCAAAAAATGTAGGGACTAATAAATCAGAATACAGGGCAAGCTACTTCATGCAGGCAAGGGATTACTAATGAGGACAGCCTTGACAAAATACCTTTTGAGTACCAGCATTATGGTCTGAAATCTGCCAGGGTGAGAATAGATGTCAATCAATTGACATATCCTATTAGTATGTTATAAAGGGGTAGAACATTTATGACCTACCCTCTAGATAGGTCATCAATATCTGATTTGTAGGGATCCAACAGCCAGCACGCCACCGATTAGCTGTTTGAAGAGGCCGTGGTGCTCCGGTGAGTGCTGCGTCCTCCTCAGAGTATTCTAAACACAGTACCCTACATTGGATGGTGGCTGTTCTTGGTATTGCATCTCATGCCCATTGACATCACTAGCCTAGAAAGAGACCTCAGTGCTCACTGGAGCACTGTGTCCTCCTCATACAGCGACAATTTTAGGTGTCAAGACACCCACCAATCAGTTATTGATGGCCTATCCTGACGATAGGTCATTAGTATTTTACTCCCAGAAAAGCCCTTTAAATATCTATTATCACAATCACTCTTTATGATCATGGGTTCCATTAAGCTAGGCTGTGATATTATGATGAAGGGGCTAGCTAAATCTGTCCCCTCACTCTTTCCCATGGGAACTGTAAATTTATATAGAACCAAGGCAAAAAAAAAGTTTGCCGCCCCCCCCCCATGTGACATCACAATGCTCCACCCATACGATCTGCCATATTAAAGAGGTTCTGCAGTTTATTTAAACTCATCGTCAGGGGTCCGACACCTGGGACCCCTGCCAATTAGCTGTTCGAGAAGGCAGCCGCGCTGGCAGTAGCGCCTCAGCCTTCTCGCAGTGACGTCACGATTAGTATCATTGGCCTGGGTGGGGCTTTATTCAAGTGAACAGAGCTTAACCCCGCCAAGGCAAGTGATACTAGTCGTGATGTCACTGCGCCTGCGGTAAACAGCGAGAAGGCTGAGGCGCTACTGCCAGCGCCACTGCCTTCTCAAACAGCTGATCGGCAGGGACCCCTGCCGATCAGTTTAAATAAACTGCAGAACCCCTTTAACAAACGCCAGTTCTCTCTTCCCCCCATGTAATTCTCCCCCCCATGTCATTTTCTTTCCCCCCATGTCATTCTCTTCGCCCCATGTCATTCTCTCCCCCCCATATGTCATTCTCTTCCCCCCATGTCATTCTCTCGCCCCATGTCATTCCCCCCCCCCATGTCATTCTCTTCCCCCCCATATGTCATTCTTCCCCCCCATGTCATTCTCTTCCCCCCCATGTCATTCTCCCCCCCCCATGTCATTCTCTCCCCCCCAAGTCATACTCTCTCCTTTTCTTGTCATTCCCCCCCCCCTCTTGTCATTCGCTCCCCCCCCATGTCATTCTGGCCCCTGCCCCACACCCCAACTGTCTTTCTCTTTCCCAATCCCCCCCTACCTCTAGTGTAGCAGGGCCGAGCTCTGTTTGGTCCACGGCGGACTGACAGGAAGCGCACACTGTGTGCACACTTCATGTCAGTCCGGCCGGGTACAGGAGACAGATGCTCCCTGTACCCGCCGACCATACAGGGCTCGGCCACGCTACAATGAGGAACTGACAGGAGGGAGCGCTGAACGCTTCCTTCCTGTCAGCTCCTCTACTCTTGCTGCGCCCGGGCGGTGCGCCCTCACGGACGCGCCAGCCCGGGCAGTGCTGCAGCCGCCAGAGGCTCCATATAGAGCGCTCGGGTGGCTGCAGCATGAAGGGGGCCGGCGCTCCTAGCAGCGCCTCTTCCCAAGGGGCGTTCTACGCGGCTGCCTAGTCAGCATATAGGACGCACCGGCCCTGCCTGAGGAAATACATTCAGTTTTATATTACAAATTTTTACTTTGACAGAGTTCAATAAATATGGCTGAACAAGTAACAGCTTGTAAAGCAGATGACACACACATAATCTGTATAATCTCTATGACTATACCACATTTTACCTTTTCAATGAGACATTGAAAACTCACTTCCTAGTTTGAAAATGTTGTATGACTCCATATTTCCCAGAATGGCATACGTCATAGACTTCCAGTGTATACTAACATTGGATTGTATGTATGTATACCATATTATGCAGAAATTCATCTTTGATTATGCGGCATATCCATGTGAGCTAATGCATTCATTAATGAACTATAATATCTACTTCCAAAAGAGGCTTTTCCTATTATTGTACATTTACCATGAAGGTAAGCAGTGTGCTAGTTTGGAAGAAAGTTTTACACTACAGTTGATAAAAATTACTTTTGCTATCTTTTTTGTGTGTAAATCTGCAAATAGTGGAATTGTATACCAGTAAGCGATGTTTATATTAGGTTTAGAAGTTATATATGGCAGACTTTTGCCTGTTCTCAGTCTTCCCATAGATAAAGGGGATGTTGGGTTGGGAAATATTCATAAATAGAATAACTTGGCTGCTAGTTGTCAGGAGTTCTCAGTATATTCCTATATCATTACAGTTATCTAACGCGGGTGAAGAAGTGGCCTTTATTAAGTGATCAGTAGCTGAACGTTGGGGGTACCATCACCAATCAGCTGCTTGGGTATGTCTGTCGCTGATGTCGGCGCCAGAACTACGCGGCTTCATCAACCATGTAGTGGAGAAAGCTTTTTACTACAGGGCTGCCTTCTTTTAGCAGCCATTTAGTAGAGTGCTCCCTCTACTTAAGGGCTCATGCACACGGATTTTGTTTCGCGTCAGTTCTGTATTTTTGCATGTATGTCCGCATGTCCTTTCCGCAAAAATATAGGACATGTCCTATATTTGTCTGCATAACGGACAGGATAGGACTGTTCTATTAGTGCCAAGCTGTTTCGTTCCGCAAAATGCAGAATGCACACGGACAGCATCCATATTTTTTGTGGATCAGTATTTTGTGGACCGCAAAATACATACGGTCGTGTGCATGAGCCATAAAGGAAATATGTCACCAAAAAAGTTTTTCTGCCAGTTAAAACCAGATAGTGATACATATCCTATTTTAAATCTGTTTTTATTTTCTGATTGCAGATTTTTAATTCTATTTCCTGAACATGAATATGGGCTCATAGACACAATGGTCAGGAGGGGACCTCATTGACTCCTATGGGAGAGTTTTTTAGGCATGATCTGTGATCTGTGCAGAGGTCATCGTACAAGGAAAGAATAGCTAAGCTCTGACAGTCACCTATTGTGAATGGTGGATCCTGTCATATCTGTCATTTTAGTTCTGCCTGTAATGATATCACCTCTGTATATAGATAAGCAGGTAACTGCAGTAAAGTGATTTGTACAGACCAAGAAGTGGCGTCTATTATTGGGCTTGGTGGCCAGTGGGAAAACTGCTGGATTTTATGGTTTTTGTTTAAAGGGCATATTTTTTTTATTTGTTCGTTTATTAGAACTAGGCATGTATACCTGAGTTAAGTCTGTCAATGATTGTCAAAAGATCTGTAATTATCTTATAATAACAGCTTTCATTAATGTTCTCTTTCCCTTTCCTCTTAAAAGACAGTTGCTATGGCTTGTCTGTCTCCAGCTAAGAAGACAGGAAGACGGATGGGCGGTCCTCCACACCTGCATTAGGCTTCAGAGTGAGGAGGCGTGTCTCTCAGTAATCCAATCTGATTGGCTGACAGGGAGCTGCTGACTACAGCAAGTGCGTATGTGAAGTGAGGGAAAGCAGTTTTGGCCTCAGAGAACTGGCAGAGGAGCCATCTTGAGAAGGTCCTCATTGTAAATGTTGAAACAGCTGTAACTAAGGGAAAAACTCAAGGAAAACAGTGGTATGTGAAAAACTAAAGATTGCTTTAGGCATAATGCTGCTGCAGCAGTAACATATGCTAAAATAGATTTTTTTTTGATGAAAACATGACGGTTACACTTTAAAGGGGTTCTGCAGTTTGTTACAACTGATGATCTATCCTCACGATAGATCATCAGCATCTGATCGGCCGGGGTCTGACACCCGGGACCCCGCCGATCAGCTGTTTGAGAAGGCAGCGGCGCTGCAGCAGCGCCACGGCCTTCTCACTGTTTACCTCTGCTAGTGCCCCGCCCAGTGACGTCACGACTTGTATCAGTGAACAGAGCTTAGCCTCGCGCACGCCACTTGGATACAATTTGTGACGTCACTGGGCGGGGCGCTAGCAGCGGTAAACAGTGAGAAGGCCGCGGCGCTCCTGCAGTGCCGCTGTCTTCTTAAACAGCTGATCGGCGGGGGTCCCGAGTGTCAGACCCCGGCCGATCAGATGCGGATGATCTCTCCTGAGGATAGATCATCAGTTGTAACAAACTGCAGAACCCCTTTAAGTATAGATACTGACATGGAAAATAAAAACTAACATCACCAAAAATTCTTTAAAAACGTGTTAAACTCAAAAAAGTGATTTAAACAACAGGTCATTTTCTGATGACACATTCCCTTTAAAGGAACTAACACTAAAATAAATGTATTAAGTACTGCTATCTTTTCCATGGATGATGGCCCAAAATTACTCCAGGACCATGACTCCATATGGAGCAGCTTAGTAGTATCACCTAATAATTTAGGAATCCAATCATTATTATCCTTTGAAGTCAATTTCAAGTTAAATGGACATGCCTGCACTACATATGGTCATGGGAGAAACAGTAATTCATCCGGTACAAAGAGTCTGGAGCACATGTGGTGAGCACAAGACAAAGATCTCCAGGTGTGATACAGCGCTATTTCTGTGCCTTCAGATTGCATTCCAACCCCTTTGTTCCTCAGAAGTTTTGAGCTAAAACAATGTAGATGATTTCTTTAATGAGAAACACATGTCCTAAGGTTTTAAGGCAATACTATTAAAATGGTCACAGCAGGGAATTTTCATGTGCCAACAATTTAATAACAGCTTTTTAGGCAAAAAGGCTAAGACTGAGCACCTCTCATTGCATTTCAGCTAGACACATACCATAACCATACCTATCAGAACAGTTGCTCTTAGAGGTTTTGCAACACTGCAGTTGATAGAAGTTCTTGGTATATGATGTGTTTTTTTGCTTCATCTCAAAACATTCTATATTTAGGTTGATATCACTAAGGGTGGTGTGGAAAACAAAAAATCTGATAGATTTGGCCATAAATGTGCATATACATATATGAAAAGGCAGCTATGGTAGAGTCACCTCTATTCTAAAAGGTTAATTTCCACTACTTAAAGGGGTTTCTTCAGGAATTAAGAACATGAAAATACTTAAATATTACTTTATTATAAATATATTCTCAAATACCTTTTATTATTTATAATGGTTCGTTTTGTCTGGGGAGCAATCATCAGGGGAAACAAAATGGCCGCTGTCCCATTAGTTCACACAAAACCTGTCCTGATCACACATGAGGACTAGTTACTTCACAACACTGAGGTAAAGAGCTGCCTCATCCTCCTCTCTGTTCCACTTGTCCTGGGATTATGATCTAGAATACAGATGATAAGAACTTTAGCTGAATCTTGGGGAAAATAGTTCATGAGGAGACATGTAGTACAGTGAGGACAGACAGGACAGGCTGTGGTAAAGTGGGACTGTAGTAATAGAGAATGCATACAAGTACTGCTGCTCATTACCCACTTCCTCTCTGTTCTTCATGTCTCCTCATTATCTCCGTTCCCACAGAGATGCACCTGTATTCAGAATCATGATTCCTGACAAGTAGAGCAGAGAGAAGGATGAGGCAGCACTATGGCTCATTGTGATGAAGTAAATTGTCCTCCTGTGTGATTAGGACAGGTTTTGTGTGTACTGATAGGGCAGCCGCCATTTTATTTCTCCTAATGATTTCTCCCTAGACAAAACAAGCCATTCTAAGTAATGAAAGGATTTGTAAATATATTTACTATAGAATAATATTTAAGTATTTTCATTTTTTTAATTCCTGGAGAACCCTTTAATTGGAAGATAAAGTCATATACTCATGTGGAGTCATCTTTTGGCCACATGTACAATTTTTCTTTATATTTGATGGCATAACTCAGGACATTTGAACCTAAATCAGCATCCATAATGTAGAGTGTAGCAATCCGATCAGAATTGACATACACAAAGTGGTGGGGCACCATGGTTTGGCACACTCTTTGTCTCTGGTTGCAACAGCAGTATTCCTAGGACCTACCTGAGCCCACAGTACATACACTTTCTTGGAAGCTTTCCAAACTGTTTGCGTTGCTTACAGGGACACCTCTGGTTAAGGGCTTCCCTCATATACGGCAGTCCCAAGCAAGGCTGCAGCCAGTGCTGGTCAAGACGACAGGGAGCTCATCTTTAATAAAATATGTAAGACAACCAACTTTGAACAGTTTAAGGTATACAACCTGCAAATGAAGGTGCACATTATTACACAAGAGTATTTATAGGTTTCTTTCATATTATAAAGGTTAGTTTTGGTAAACCCTTCTACTAGGCTGTTCTATTTATTGACTAGCTGAAGGACCCGGCTTCGCACGGTTATATTTCATATATTTCATTTAATGTTTGTGTGTGTCGTTAAAAGATATCAACAGTATCCACTATAAGAGTGACATCTACAGTACCCCGCCCCTTTAACAGTGACCTCCACAGCAGCCTGACCCCTTAACAGTAACATCCACAGAGCCCTCCCCTTTAACAGTGACCTCCACAGAGGCCGCTCCTTTATTAGTGACCTCCACAGTACCTTGTCTCGTTAACAGTGATTTCCACAATAACTTGCCCCCTTAACAGTGACCTCCACAGAGCTCTGTTCCTTTAAAATGTGACCTCCACAGCACCCTGCGCCCATAACAGTGACTTCTACAGCAGCCCGCCCCTTAACACTGACCTCCGTAGCGGACCGTCCTCTTAACTGTGACCTCCACCGTTTCCTACCCCCTTAACAGAGACCTCCACAGTGCCCGCCCCTTTAACACTGCCAACACAACATCCCGCCCCCTTAACAGTGACCTCCACAGCAGCCCGCCCCTTAACAGTGACCTTTACAGCAACCTGCCCCCTTAACAGTGATCTCCACAGCTGCCCACCCCTTTAACAGTGACCTCCACAGCGGCCACCCCTTTATTGGTGATCTCCACAGTACCCCATCTCCTTAACAGTGATTTCCACAACACCCTATGCCCTTTAAAGTGGTCTCTACAGCAATCTGCCCCTTAACACTGACCTCCATAGCTGGACCTGTGTTGGGGTTTTTAGTTTGTCCCCTTAACTGTGACCTCCATAGCACTCTGCTCCCTTAACAGTGTCATCCACAGCGCCCTGATTATTTACTATATCTATTAACTTATTTATAATCAAGATGGCCTGGTCATTGGTGTCGCCACTTGAGCCAGGTTGTTTTTAACTTAATATAACTGGAATATACATTTAACATCAAGGGCACCCCAGTCACTATCAGGTAGGAGACCCTGGAAGTCCAAGGTGGGCCCAGAGAGGAAGAAGGGTTGCCTACCTCCACTTAACTGCAGAACGTTGGAGCAGAGAATAGCCACCATGAGAACGACGACCATCATTATTGTGTCCTACACCTCTCCCATCCTTTTCAACCACCACCAACTATGGGCTGAGACGCTATGCCATCAGCTGCTAATTTTTCCTGCAGCAGCTGCTAGAGGGAAGCTTATTTTTCTACGCGGCCATTCTAACAAATGTAATACATGGTCAGAGTGGGTCCACCAGAATGAGAGCCATTCTCCATAAACGCATATATAGAAAAGGGTTGTCAGACTCCTTCAAAAATCTTATTTAGTAGATATCAGTTGCTTTATTAATGGTCCATTAATGGAACATAATACACCTTGCCAGGGGCGTAGCTAACGGCTCATGGGCCCTGGTGCAAGAGTACAGCTTGGGCCCCCCTTTACTCAGTGCTTTGTGTGTCTTCTTATGCGGCACAAGGGTCTTTGGGCCCCCTCAGGCTCCTGGGCCCGGTAGCGACTGCTACCTCTGCACCCCCTATAGCTACGCCCATGCACCTTGCCCATTAAACCACAGCTAGAATTTCGTTTTTCTGCAGGAACTTTTGTGCTTTGTCTTTCTTTCTATAGATCTTGAATACCTTTTTTCTGAACCATTTGAATACGTGTGTGTGGGCAAGAGAAAATATTTGCGGCAGTGTTAGCTCTTTCTGTGCTGCTAGCATGAAATACCCAAATGCATACTATTACCAGTAGCACAATGCCTGTACAGTTCTTGCATTGTAACCGTTGTGCCTGGGAATGTTATCACCATTGTTCTAAGGCTCAGTCTATGTGTGTTGCTAATTCAGCTGCTTGTAGACATTAGCGGAAGCAAGGAACAAGGAACCATTCATATCAGTTACAATGTTGCTCTAACATGATTGTGAAACACAATGAATTCATGTATGTAGATAAGTGATATCATTTGCAAGACGTTGCATTCTTAGTATGTAGGAAGGAAAACATTGTGCTGGCCCCAGAAGACACCTAGACTCATCTTTTTCTGAGAGGGTGGAGCTGGACTAATAGGTCCAGTGCTCACTATTAGGGATGAGCGAATCGACTTTGGATGAAACATCCAAAGTCGATTCACATAAAACTTAGTTCTAATACTGTATGGAGCAGAAGCTCCATACAGTATTAGAATATATTGGTTCCTATGAGCCAAAGTTATTGCTACTCGAAGTACCTTGGAACCAAACTCGAGTTTGTTTTTTACAGTACAAATTGTTTTATGAAGTTATTGCGCTAAGTCTCACGAAGCTCCGTATAGTATTAGAACGAAGTTTTATGCGAATCGAGTTTGGATGTTTCATCTGAAGTTGATTCGCTCATCCCTACTCACTATCATTGCAGTGGTTCTACTTATCTTTTCAGTTATAAAATAAGTAAAAGATATGTCCAACTTTATATATTTTTTATTGTTGTTCTAATGTTTCTAAAGAAAATATGAATAGTCTTGAGTGTTCTATTGATTTGTGTCTACAGCTCCTATGCAGACTTCTCCATGACTAGACTCTACAAATCCTGTATAATCATGTGTATCATGGTATCATGCGGGCTGCAAAAAACAGGACACCACAAAAATGTGTACATTAAAAGTGTACTTGAAAAAAAAAAAAACTTGTTCACTGGCCACATGGTCAGGATTCTGCAGGCAGTTTTGGAAGCCACGAGTGACTTCAAAAAAGAGGAGAAATCATTTATGGCCTTTATACTTTCTATTTCCTTTTATGACCCTCTCCTGATTTGGGCTTTTAACCCCTTAAAGAGAACCTGTCACCAGGAAATTCACTGATAAACCAGGCATGCTGCCTTGTAGGGCTCACTCTGCTGAATATAATGATACCTTTCACTTGGTGATCTGGTGCTTTATTGTGGAGAAATATTACTTTTAATATGTATGCTAATGAGCTGATATGAGTCCAGTAGTTGATATGAGTCCAGCATTTTTTCTATTCAGAGCTGTAGCCCCTCCCCTATTTACTTCTTCAGTTGTAAAAGGGGCGTGGTTTAAAAAAATGACCTGCATTATAGCCAATACAAGCCTTGCTGCCTTTCACTTTAAAGCCTAACTGCCATACCCACGGCAACATGTCCCTTATCAGCCATCATGTGTTTATCACCCCATGAATAAACTAGCCCTTATTATAATTACTAACTTCAATAATATATTCCTCCCCCTTTTTTTACCTAAGCATTCCCTGTTATTCATTTTCCCTCCAGTTATTAAAATGAATGAATGATGTAATAAACCACGCCCTTTTACATCTGAAGAAGTAAATAGGGGAGGGGCTACAGCTCTAAATAGAAAAAACGCTGGACTCATATCAACTACTGGACTCAAATCAGCTCATTAGCATATGGATTAAAAGTACTATTTCTCCACAATAAAGCACCAGATCACCAAGTAAAAGGTATCATTATATTCAGCAGAGTGAGCCCTACAAGGCAGCATGCCTGGTTTATCAGTGAATTTCCTGGTGACAGGTTCCCTTTAAGGACCGGGGGTTTTGGGATTTTTGCGTTTTTGTTTTGCGCTCCCTGCCTTCCAAAAGCCATAACATTTTTATATTTCCGCTCACATAGCCATATGACGGCTTATTTTTTGCGGGACAAGTTGTACTTTTTAACGCTACCATTTATTTTTGCATGTGATGTAGTGGGAAAAGGGAAAAATTCAAATGGGGTGAAATTGCAAAAAAGCAATTTCACCACAGTTTTACGGGTTTTTAAATTACAACGTTCGATTTACGATAAAACTGACTGGTTAATTTTATTCTTCAGGTCAGTACTGAATCCGGCAATACCTAATATGTATAGTTTTTCTTGCGTTTGATAGTGAAAAAAATTAAAAGTGGGAATTTTTTTATTTTATTTTTTTGTCGCCATGTTTTGACCCCTATAACTTTTTTGTAATTATGCGTATGGAGCAGTGTAGGGGCTCATTTTTTATGGGCAATCTGAACTTTTAATTGATACCATTATGGGGTGCGATGATGTTTTGATCACTTTTTATTCATTTTTTTAGAAATGAAGCGTCCAAAATGGCGAATTAGCCATTTGACGCTTTCTTTCCGTTTTTATGTTTACCGTATGGTGAATATTTTTTAATATTATTATAGTATGGGCGTTTTCGCACATTGCAACACCCATTATGTGTAATTTTTTATTTTTTTATTTATTTTATTTTCATTTTGGGGAAAGGGGGTGATTTGAATTTTTATATTTTTTTTATTTAATTTTTATTTTTAAACTTTTTTTTTTTTTTACCACTTTCTTATAGTTCCCATAGGGAACTATAAGATGCAATCATCAGATTGTTATTTCATATATTCCAATGCAATAGCATTGGAATATATGAGAAAATCGCATATTTCCTATGGAGCCTATTACAGTCATAGGCTCCATAGGAATACTTAGTAGTAACCTAGGTTTCATTCACAGAAACCTAGGGTACTACATGATGCCCGGCTCCCTTGTGGCCATCAGGGAGCCGGAGCAAAACCGAAAGTGAAACTTTCGGTTTTTGCGCTGATCAGATGCCGTGGTCAGGATTGACCACGGCATCTGAGGGGTTAAATGTCCGCGATCGGCATCGCTGCCGGTCGCGGACATGAGCTGCGGGTGTCAGCTTGATGAATCAAGCTTTTACCCGCAGCTCGGGCGCCTGCTCCAGGCGGGAGCGGGCGCCATCTTTAAAGTGCGGACGAAGGGCGTACATGTACGCCCTTCGTCCTTAAGAGGTTAAAACTGCAAACAGAAACCTGACTGTGTGGCCATACCCTAAGGCCTCTTTCACACGGACGTCATGTTTTAAGAGGCGGGTGCGTTGCGGGAATATGCGTGATTTTTCCGTGCGGGTGCAAATGTTTGTAACGCGTTTTGCACGCGCGTGAGAAAAAACGCCATGTTTGGTACCCAACCCGAAGCCGGACTTCATCACTGAAGTCCGGTTTCGGGTCTTCTGGAGAATTGATTATTTTCCCTTATAACATGGTTATAAGGGGAAATAGTAGCATTCTTAATAAAGAATGCATAGTAAAATGAAGATGAAGGGGTTAAAAATAATAAAAGTTAACTTAGCTTAGCCACTTGATTGCGTAGTTGCGATCTCTCCTTCTTTCCTGCATCAGCTAAGAACTAAGTGACCTGTGATGACGTCACATCACATGGTCCAATCACATGGTCCATCATACCATGGTGATGGACCATGTGATTGGACCATGTGATGACGTCATCACAGGTCCTTTAGATCTTAGCTGATGCAGGGAAAGAGAGGAGAGATCGCGACTACGCGATCAAGTGGCTAAGGTAAGTTAACTTTTATTATTTTTAACCCCTCCACTTCATTTTACTAATGCATTCTTTATTAAGAATGTTATTATTTCCCTTATAACCATGTTATAAGGGAAAATAATAGAGATCGGGTCCCGTTGCTAAGCAACCATGCGGGAAAATCGCAACGCATCCGCACTTGCTTGCGGATGCTTGCGATTTTCCCGCAGCCCCATTCACTTCTATGTGGCCTGCGTTGTGTGAAAAACGCACAATATAGAGCATGCTGCGATTTTCACGCAACGCAGAAGTGATGCGTGAAAATCACCGCTCATGTGCACAGCCCCATAGAAATGAATGGGTCCGGATTCAGTGCGGGTGCAATGCATCCTCCTCACGCATTGCACCCGAGCGGAAAACTCGCCCGTGTGAAAGGGGCCTAAAAGTCCATTGAAGTAAGACGACCTAATGTTTTAAGAAGTCCATTCGTCTTAATAAATTTGGCACATCTACTAGGCATTCATGCACCAAATGAAATAGATTGTGTAGATTTCAGCTATAATTACGCCATTACACCTTAGGCCGCAGCTGCCTCTATTCTCTGTTGGCCAAAGTGATGAGAACAGCATAAAAAAAGAAAAACAAAAATCACACATTTTTGCACAGAAGAGGCATGTGACCAAATTTGTGATTTTTTTCGCCAGAAAATTGCTGCAGGTGTCTACATAAATCTTCGCCAATATGTCCCATTTATTTTTATTCTGATCAGATTCTTCTTAGGTAACTGATTTACATAATGTACATCGGGACTACTTTGTGGTCAGGATTAACCGTATACATAAGCTTAAGCTATATATAAAGTGCACACTTCATTGGGTTATTGCTTAATATGCAGAGACAGTTCTGACATAACAGACTATAAATGAGCATAGACCAGCATGGACATTTTACATGTTCACGGTTCAGTACAGCAGATAGGGCTGCATGCTTTGATTGCCTGTACTTTTCAGGCTCAATTTTTATATTTCCGCTCACATAGCCATATGACGGCTTATTTTTTATGGGACAAGTTGTACTTTTTAACGCTACCATTTATTTTTGCATGTGATGTAGTGGGAAACGGGAAAAATTTCAAATGGGGTGAAATTGCAAAAAAGCAATTTCACCACAGTTTTACGGGTTTTTAAATTACAACGTTCGATTTGCGATAAAACTGACTGGTTAATTTTATTCTTCAGGTCAGTACGAATCCGGCAATACCTAATATGTATAGTTTTTCTTATGCTTTTGATAGTGAAAAAAATTAAAAGTGGGAATTTTTTTATTTTATTTTTTTGTCGCCATGTTTTGACCCCTATAACTTTTTTGTAATTATGCGTACGGAGCAGTGTAGGGGCTCATTTTTTGATGGGCAATCTGAACTTTTAATTGATACCATTATGGGGTGCGTATGATGTTTTGATCACTTTTTATTCATTTTTTTAGAAATGAAGGCCCAAAATGGCGAATTAGCCATTTGACGCTTTCTTCCGTTTTTATGTTTACCGTATGGTGAATATTTTTTAATATTATTATAGTATGGGCGTTTTCGCACATTGCAACACCCATTATGTGTAATTTTTTTATTTTTTTATTTATTTTATTTTCATTTTGGGGAAAGGGGGTGATTTGAATTTTTATATTTTTTTATTTAATTTTTATTTTTTAAACTTTTTTTTTTTTTTTTACCACTTTCTTATAGTTCCTATAGGGAACTATAAGATGCAATCATCAGATTGTTATTTCATATATTCCAATGCAATAGCATTGGAATATATGAGAAAATCGCATATTTTCCTATGGAGCCTATTACAGTCATAGGCTCCATAGGAATATTGTGTAGTACCCTAGGTTTCATTCACAGAAACCTAGGGTACTACATGCATGCTCCGGCCCCCTTGTGGCCATCAGGGAGCCGAGCAAAACCGAAAGTGAAACTTTCGGTTTTGCGCTGACAGATGCCGTGGGTCAGGATTGACCACGGCATCTGGTTTGGTACCCAACTCGGCCGGACTTCATCACTGAAGTCCGGCTCGGGTCTTCTGAGAATTGATTATTTCCCTCATAACATGGTTATAAGGGGAAATAATAGCATTCTTAATAAAGAATGCATTAGTAAATGAAGTGGAAGGGGTTAAAATACAAAGTTAACTTACCTTAGCCACTGATCGCAGTCGCGATCTGTCTCTCTTTCCGTATCAGCTAAGATCTAGGATCTATGATGACGTCACATCACATGGTCCAATCACATGGTCCATCACCATGGTAAGATGGACCATGTGATTGGACCATGTGATGTGACGTCATCACAGGTCCTGTAGATCTTAGCTGATGCAGGGAAAGAGAGGAGAGATCGCGACTACGCGATCAAGTGGCTAAGGTAAGTTAACTTTTATTATTTTTAACCCCTTCCACTTCATTTTACAATGCATTCTTTATTAAGAATGTTATTATTTCCCTTATAACCATATGGTGTGAGTGGGGAAGGGGATGAGCCGGCAGGCCCGTTTCATTTACCATTTTCTACACCTGTTTTAGGCATAGAAACTGGTCTAAATGTAAAACAGCAAGTAAGCTGTCTTGCATTTAGAAGCGGCGGTGGTTATGTAGAGTCCGGCGCCTCTTTATAACTCCAGCGGATCCACTGCCATGTATAGGGCTTATTAAGACCAGCGTCTAAAACGCCGGTCATAATAAATGTGCCACCTAATTTATGAGAAGGCTCAGGCCTGGTCATAAATTTGGGACACTGCAGGCAGTACTTGCCCCTGGAGAAAAAACTAACTTGAGTAGTTTTCACTCCGCTTTTATGCCTGTTTCAAGGTGTAAAAGATAGTAAATGTGTCGGGCCTGATGTCCCAGCCCCTGCCATACCCCCGTCACTCCCTCCCCATTTCCAAGTGACAAACACGGTTCAAAAACGACCATGCGACAAAATATTATCGCACAGGCATTTAAAATCATAGACTATATTAACACACACCGTTGGAATGGAAGTTGGCAATTTATTTATAAGGTTCCACGAAATAACAGAGACACACAGAGCTGAGTTTTAAGAAAAGATCCAGAATTGTTATGTTATGGGGAATCTACTAAAACAGGAATGGTGACAGATCATCTTTAAGGAGGAGCAGCAGGAATAAAGAGTTAGGATGTTTAAAACTTTGCCTTGGGAAATAGTACATGACGACCTGGATGGAATATCAGCAGGGTCAATAGGTGTCCATGACTAACAGTCACACAAAGGACAAAGCACAGCAAGCAACTTTCAGGCTGACCCAATTGTTTCACTCAGCAAACAGGAGGGAATGTAGCGTGACAAAGTATGTTCTTTATACTGTGTGACTTTCCTATACTTACATTTAAAGAGTTAGTACACTTTATTTAATTTTCAATATGTTATAGGGACATAGAAGTGTTGATCGGTGCGGGTCCCAGCTCTGAGACCACCACTGATTGCTAGAGTGAGGGTTCAGAAGCGAACAGACTGTAGACAAACTCAATAGACTTTTGACTATGCTCGGCTTTTATGAACTTTTGTAACCATCAATTAGACATAGATAATCATCTTGGCTATCTCATACATAAATTGGACTTAGCAACTATTTAGCATATGATTAGTTATGCAGATTTTTGTCATGTAACTGCATTGTTACTGTATTTTTCTTAAAATTCTAAATTTTAATTATTCTGTATATCCAACTTTGGCTTTCAACACTGCCTGAATCCTTCTGGGCATGCTCTCGATCAGATTCAAGCACGTCTCAACTAAAATCTGCTCCCAGGTCTCTTTTACACATACCCAATGTTGGTGCATAGTGGTCAACTCACTGGGGTACGAATACAGGTTTTTCTTCAACTCTACCCACAAGTGTTCGATTGGGTTGAGGTCTGGGGACTGTGGAGGCCAATCTAGCACCTCTACTTCATCGTCATTGAACCATTTCTTCGCCAATCTCGACGTATGATTCGGGTCGTTGTCCTCCTGGAACACTATGTCGTCCTTTTCATACTCATAATAACGTGTCTTGTAAGATACTCACATATATTTTAGCATTAAGACCACCATTGATCCTGGTCAAGTATCCAATGGCTTTGGCTGTGAAACAACCCAATATCATCTGGCTTCCTCCACCGAACTTGACAGTTCCTTCAATTTCTCAATCCTCCAGCACCCTTTTCCATTGTTTCTTCCAGACCCATTTACATCCATTGCTTTTATCTCATCACTCCAAATCACCCGTTTCCAATCTTCTACTGTCCACTGTTCATACATCCAAAACTTGAGCCTACACTTCTTATGATGATATGGAAGTCGAGGCTTCTTCTTCACCTTTTTATGGGCTACCATTCTAGACAAGTGTAATGCATGGCGCACTATTATAAAACATACAAGCCACCTCCACTGCAGTGTTTGTTGTGTCGGAACTGATAGACTTTGTGATGAGCCAACTTGTTGGCTCCGATATTTTGCCTGGATGTCGACCCCTTGGCTTTGGAATGAATGGACAGACTTTATTTTGTATTCTTCCAACTGTCATGGCACTCACATGATGCAGTTTGGTAATTTTCTTGGCCAAGATACCGGTATCGATGAGCCAGATAATGCCGTTTCTTTTTTCTTGGGAAATCTTCTTCATGGCTGCTCCTCGATTCAAACCAGTGACCTTTCACTTGGGAATCAACCTAATAACACACTGAGCTATTAGGGAATTAGAGAAAGCGTTGTAATTTGTAGCATACAAGTAGAAAAAGCTTGTTCCACCACCAGGAGCGAAACAATAACAATGCAGTTACATGACAAGAATCTGCATAACTAATCATATGCTAAATAGTTGCAAGTCCAGTTTATGTATGAGATAGCCCAGATGATGGTCTATAAAATTATAGTAGTCTCGTGTTGGACGCTGTAGTGATGTTGAGATATGGAGCCTGGAAGTCAAAAGTTCAAAACATTGTTACCCTTTTGCTTGTCAATGTTCAGTAGATATACTGTATATATATACAGTTGCAAGAAAAAGTATGTGAACCCTTTGGAATTATATGGATTTCTGCACAAATTGGTCATAAAATGTGATCTGATCTTCATCTACGTCACAACAATAAACAATCACACTCTGCTTAAACTAATAACACACAAAGAAATAAATGTTACTATGTTTTTATTGAACACACCATGTAAACATTCACAGTGCAGGTGGAAAAAGTATGTGAACCCTTGGATTTAATAACTGGTTGAACCTTCTTTGGCAGCAATAACTTCAACCAAACGTTTCCTGTAGTTGCAGATCAGACGTTCACAACGGTCAGGAGTAATTCTTGACCATTCCTCTTTACAGAACCGTTTCAGTTCAGCAATATTTTTGGGATGTCTGGTGTGAATCACTTTCTTGAGGTCATGCCACAGCATCTCAATCGGGTTGAGGTCAGGACTCTGACGCCACTCCAGAAGGCATATTTTCTTCTGTTTAAGCCATTCTGTTGTTGATTTACTTCTATGCTTTAGGTCTTTGTCCTGTTGCAAAATCAATCTTCTGTTGAGCTTCAGCTGGTGGACAGATGGCCTTAAGTTCTTCTGCAAAATGTCTTGATAAACTTGGGAATTAATCTTTCCTTCGATGATATCAATCCGTCCAGGCCCTGACGCAGCAAAGCAGCCCCAAACCATGATTCCCCACCACCATACTTCACAGTTGGGATGAGGTTTTGATGTTGGTGCGCTGTGCCTCTTTTTCTCCACACAAAGTGTTGTGTGTTTCTTCCAAACAACTCAACTTTGGTGAATATTTTGCCAGTACTGCTGTGGAACATCCAGGTGCTCTTGTGCAAACTGTAAACGTGCAGCAATGTTTTTTTTGGTCAGCAATGGCTTCCTCTGTGGTATCCTCCCATTAAATCCATTCTTGTTTAGTGTTTTACGTATCGTAGATTCGCTAACAGGGATGTTAGCATATGCCAGAGATTTTTGTAAGTCTTTAGCTGACACTTTAGGTTTCTTCTTCACCTCATTGAACAGTCTGCGCTGTGCTCTTACAGTCATCTTTACAGGACGGCCACTCCTGGGGAGAGTAGCAGCAGTGCTGAACTTTCTCCATTTATAGACAATTTGTCTTACCGTGGACTGATGAACAGCAAGGCTTTTGGAGATACTTGTATAACCCTTTCCAGCTTTATGCAGGTCAACAATTCTTAATCGTAGATCTTCTGAGAGCTCTTTTGTGCGAGGCATCATTCACATCAGGCAATGCTTCTTGGGAAAAGCAAACCCAGAACTAGTGTGTGTTTTTATAGGGCAGGGCAGCTGTAACCAACTCCTCCAATCTCATCTCATTGATTAGACTCCAGTTGGCTGACACCTCACTCCAATTAGCTCTTGGAGATGTCATTAGTCTAGGGGTTTCCACCTACACTGTGAATGTTTACATGGTGTGTTCAATAAAAATATGTGATTCCGGACATTTTGGGCGTTATCCCAACGCCAAATTTCGGTTTGTTGTCAATAAAAATATGTATTATGGTAACATTTCATTCTTTGTGTGTTATTAGTTTAAGCAGACAGTGATTGTCTATTGTTGTGACTTAGATGAAGATCAGATCACATTTTATGACCAATTTGTGCAGAAATCCATATCATTCCAAAGGGTTCACATACTTTTTCTTGCAACTGTATATATATATATATATATATATATATATATATATAGATCGGCATTCGCTAAAGATGATTTTCTACTTGCTGCTTTATTTGTCACATATACAGTTAGTAGCTAACTGTATATGTGACAAATAAAGCAGCAAGTAGAAAATCATCTTCAGCGATTGCCGGTCTTTACTTCAGTGTTATTATTGCGAAGCCATCCCACAGACATGTGCACCACGACCTCTATGCAAGCAGTGCCGACCAGCAAATATTATTTTCTATAAATATATATATATCAAAGCCCATTTGTATGTCAAGTATACCTATCAAGCAAGCATCATTGGCTAAGATTTGCTAATTCTATAAATGATGCAAATTCAGACAGGCTCACTAGACCTGCACCGGATTTATCACAGGGGCTCAGGCTGGATGATAAGTCTGGTGCAAGAAAAGAGTCTAACTCTGGTTGACTTAGTTTGAGACAGAATTCTACACCAGAATTATGGCGCAATTTTTGCAAAATGGTGCATCTCAGGGCACATCTTCTTTGCCATAAAGCCCCACCACTTTTTAGCAAATCTCAGTTGCGCCAAATTGTACCAATTCACACCACTTTTTAGACCAAATTTAGGCAGTGACACATTAGTAAATCTGGGCCGTTATGTTAAATTGTATAAAAAAAGATTCCATTTTATGATGACTGAAGAATGTTGGCAGCATACAAAGCAGACTCTATACTGATGTTTATTTTGGAGAGAAGGTCAACTGGTGCTGGTAAAGTAGCAAAGAAAGAATGCAAGTGGCAACTGATGTATAGCAAGCCTATTGTTGCGTGTGTATAACCAGCTCCAAATGTAAATGCTTTTGTAACATATGTTTCTATAACAGCTTGTGAGCAAATACAGTAATAAGCAGATAACAGCTTTGTGAGGTAGGAGAGAAAGATTGTCAGATGAGGGCCCATTTACCTCTGACAGTATCACTGGGGAATGAGTGGAAATGAACGTTCATAGAAATGTTTGTTCCAGATCATTTCCTTTTCATTAACTATATTTACAGTCAGTTATCGTGGCTGTATGGGGATGAACGATTTTTCCTATGATTGGAACTATATATAGTATATGCAATATATAGTTCCAAAGCAAAAGCAAAGTGTAGGCAGCACTGCAAAAAATGCACAAAACGGGTTCCAGCAGCTGTAGAAACAGTCCAAGTTCCTGAAATATAGGACAAAAATTCCACGGCACTCCCACAAGTAAAAGGAATTCTGTGTTTTATTCACCAAACAGCAACGTTTCGGTCCTCTTTCTGGAACCTTTCTCATAGCGGCAGACCATGCGGCTGCTATGGGGCCCAGGGCAAGAGGGTGAAAACTTGGCCAGGCCTCTACCCTCTAAAGCAGGCATGCTAAACCTGTGGCCCTCCAGCTGTTGCAAAACTACAACTCCCAGCATTCCCAGACAGTCTACAGCTATCATCCTGCAGCAGGGCATGGTGGGAGTTGTAGTTTTACACAGCTGGAGGGCCACAGGTTGAGCATCCCTGCTCTAAAGGAACAACTTTTAGCAAATGAGGCCGAAAAAAAATTGTCCCAAGGGTCACTGAAAAGGGTTTAGGCAAAAACACTTCTGCCCTGTGTGGGGGGACTGGTTTGATCTTTGCTTTGGGGCACTTACGTCTCTATGTACGGCCAGGGCCGGTGCAAGGATTTTTGCCGCCCTAGGCAAAAGAAAAGTTTGCAGCCCCCCATGTGACATCACAATGCCCCACCCATATGATCTGCCATATTAACTAACGTCAGTGCTGCAGTGCTGCCGTGTTTAAATTAAAAAGCCTGCAGGGACAGACTATAAAGACCAGAGCCACTACATTAAGCTGCAATGGGTCTGGGGATTGTAGTGTCCCTATAATGTGAGGTAAATTAAAGACTAGTGCCACAAATAATATATTAGATTGCCTACTTACAACTAGATGAGGATGATGATGGGCTCTGGCTGTAGTCTGGCTCCACTGGTCTTGTGTAGAACAGGCTCTCTGGAGGCTGTTTGTAACCGTGGTCACAAGAGTCAATGTTCTGGGAGAACGGGAAGCAGCTCAATTTTTTGGGGCCCTTTACACAGCTCAAGGTCTGGGCCCCAGGGCCTGACAGTGAGTATGCCCATAAGGCCCACCCATAAGTCCACCTACATGTTCCACCCATGAGTTTGTTCACAGTGGGTGAAGTGTGTAGGGGATGTGTTATGTGTTGCTGTAGAGAATCTAATGTGGGTGCTTATGGAATGTAGTGTATAGGGATACCAGAGTGTGTAGGTGATGCAGTGTGTGTGTGTAGTGGATGCAGTGTGTTTTCGTGTAAGGGATAGAAAGAAGTTTTTGTTTGTGTATAAGGTATGTATTGTGAGTTTCTGAATGTGTGTACGGAATGCATTGTGTGACTCTGTGCTTGTATGTGTAAGGGCTGCAAGGTGTGTTTCTGTGTATGTAAGGGATGCAGTGTGTGTAGGAAATGCATTGTGTGTTTTTGTGTGTGTAAGGGATGCATTGTGTGTAAGGGATGCATTGTGTGTAAGGGATGCATTGTGTGTTTCTGTGTATGTGTGCAAGGGGTGCATTGTCTTTGTGTGTAATGGTTGCATTGTGTGTGTGTGTGATGGATGTCAATCTCCCCCCCTCCCTTGTCCCTCTCTTCTCCCCACCCCCTCCCTCCCTTGTCACTCTCCCCTACCCTTGTCACTCTCCTCTCCCCCCCTCCCTCCCTTGTCAATCTCATTCCCCCCTCCCTCCCTTGTCACTCTCATTCCCCCCCTCCCTCTCTTGTCACTCTCATTCCCCCTCCCTCCCTTGTCACTCTCATTCCCCCCTCTCTCCCTTTTCACTCTCAGTACCCCCCTCCCTTCCTTGCCACTCTCTTTCTCACCCCCCTCCCTTGTTACTCTCTTTCTCACCCTCTCCCTTGTCACTCTCTTTCTCTTCACCCTTGTCACTCTTATTTCCCCCTCCCTCCCTTGTCACTCTTATTTCCCCTCCTCCCTTGTCACTCTTATTTCCCCCTCCCTCCCTTGTCACTCTTATTTCCCCCTCCCTCCCTTGTCACTCTTATTTCCCCCTCCCTCCCTTGTCACTCTTATTTCCCCCCTCCCTCCCTTGTCACTCTTATTTCCCTCCCTCCCTTGTCACTCTCATTCCCCCCTCCCTCCCTTGTCACTCTCATTCCCCCCCTCCGTCCCTTGTCACTCTCATTCCCCCTCCCTCCCTTGTCACTCTCATCACCCCCCTCCCTCCCTTGTCACTCTCTTCTCCCCCTCCCTCCCTTATCACTCTCCCCCCACCACCTGTCACTCTCATTCCCCACTGGCCCCTGCTATTGCCCATACGGCACAGGTAGGTGAGTGTTAGGTCCCGAGCTACTTGAGAAACCTTGGCGTGGTGCTCGGGCTTAAGACATGTCCGCCACTGCAGGACATGTTAACTAATCTCAACACCGCAGTGTGCACCTGTTTTGTCATTTGTTATTGCTATATTGTTATATTATTTATCACATCCACACAATTGCTATCTTGTGTAGGATGTCTATTGTGCTACTTGTGGTCCACTGCGGGCATCCTCCACCGTATGCATTTTTGCTGGGGATCGCCATTAGCAATGGGCCACAAGTGCAGGATCTGCTCCCCTGTATATATATGCACAACTGCATTTTTGGGTTGAGCACATCCTGCTTCATGCCATCTTTTAGTTGTTTTGTATATGTAATTTTTTGGAGGTGTATAAACTCCTATGTAGATGTAGCCTGTTTTCCATCCACAGGCTACATTTAGGTGCACCTGTGAGGCCTGGGCCATATCAGCCAGTCTTGGGTGGGGCTCACAGCCATCTCCCTCCTCCCATTGCAGGCATGGTTACATGCTGGAGGTAACTGAGGAGTTTGCTGCGAGTCGGCCTATACTTTTCTGTAATTTTTGCCCACTGGCCCCTGGTATTGCCCATACGACACAGGTAGGTGAGTGTTAGGTCCCGAGCTACTTGAGAAACCTTGGCGTGGTGCTCTGGCTTAAGACATGTCCGCCACTGCAGGACATGTTGACTAATCTCTCAATTTTAACATCAGTTTGAGGGCTTAGTAAGAACGCAGTGTGCACCTGTTTTGTTATTTGTTATCACTCTCATTCCGCCCTCCCTCCCTTGTCACTCTCATCCCCACTCCCTCCCTTGTCACTCTCATTCCCCCCTCCCTCCCTTGTCACTCTCTTTCTCACCCCCTCCCTCCCTTGTCACTCTCTTTCTCACCCCCTCCCTCCCTTTTCACTCTCTTTCTCACCCCCTCCCTCCCTTGTCACTCTCTTTCTCACCTCCTCCCTCCCTTGTCACTCTCTTCTCCCCCCCTCCCACCCCCCACAGTCTGATCCACAGTACAGGAGCAGTTGTTTCCTGTACCCGGCCGGACTGAAGGGAAGTACACACTAAGTGAGCACTTCCTGTCAGTCCGGCCAGGTAGAGGAATCAAAAGCTCCTATACCTGCGGACCCGGACAGAGCTCGGCCACGCTACACTAGAGGGACTGACAGGAGGGAGCGTTAAACGCTAGCCCGGGCAGTGCTGCAGCCGCCTGAGGCTCTCTATAGAGCGCTCGGGTGGCTGCAGCATGAGGGGGGCCGGCACTCCTGGCGGCACCCCTTCCCATGGGGCGCCCTAGGCGGTTGCCTAGTTCGCCTATAGGACACGCCGGCCCTGTGTAGGCCATTGCTGGTGTAAACTTTAAATCACTGTCTATGATTAGGGCGGGAGTCTGCGTTCAAATTTTTAGATCGGTAGAGGTCTGAGCGCTGAGACCTCCACCGATCTTTAGAACGAGGGCCGAGAAGCTTGCACTTAGCGCATGCTCTCTTCTCGCTGCATGAGATGGGCCCAAAGACTTTCTATTGAGTTTGTCTCACTTCCTGTCCTGCAGTGAGGACAGAGAACGTGCTAAGTGTTTGCTTCTCTCTCTTTGTTCTAGAGATTGGTGGGGGTCTCAGCGTTTAGTCCCCCACCAATCTAAACTTTTGCTATGTCCCTATAACATCAAAAGTTTCATGAAAGTACAGTGCCACTTTAAAACTAAAACTTTTGTCTAGAGATTTTACTCCAGCTTTTGGAATAAAGTTGCTCCTTTAAAAAGTTGATAAATCTGGTGTACAAGTATCACATAGCATAGCTCACTACACCAGCTTTTATAGCCACTGTTTGAAAGGTTGTAAGAATAGCTGAAAATCACAAAAAGTCACACAAAATAACGTACTGGAATTTGTGACTTTTTTCTCACCAGAATTCTAGTGCAAAGGGAATGGCAAATTCTCAATGAAGTCTGTGTAACACAAGTGGATTACTGCAAGTATTTAATTAAAATGAAGAAACTGGGACACCACAAAATATCTGCATGTAAGGCCAGACTTGGGGACTTTCTGCATATGGGTAATATGGTTTCAACCCTGTCTGAATCCATCTCTATACTGATATTCAGATTCAGTCCCAGACTCAGACATGGATCCAATATTAGCTACTTGATTGACAAGTCAGATGGGTGTTTCATTTGACATCTGTCACAGTGAATAGCTGGAGGCTCTAAATGAAATGCAGTGTTCCTTGCAGCATATGAGTAACATGTGACTAGCACACACTACATGCGTTGTTAGCTCTAGTGTTCCTCAGCTGAGGACCAGGAGTGGCAGGAGCAGCAGACACACAATGGAATAAGCTGGGGGCTTGTGTTTATAATGCTTGATTTGTGCAGACATTTCATGCCCGGGGGATTGGCTTCCAAACGAACAGCTTGTGGCTTTAATTAGCATGATGAATACTCTGTTAGGAATGTGAATGTGGATAGAAGCTTACATAAGGGCAATCACAAAGTTGGCTCTATGCCCTGCAGATTAAAGCCATATTCTTGTGCTAAGTTTACATTTAAGAGGAAGATTCCTCTCAGAAATATAGTTCCTGAATGCTTCCTATCGGAAACAGACTCCCACATACCTACAGCTTTAGGCCTCATGCCCATGACCGTATGTATTTTGAGGTCCACAAAAATGGATCTGCAAAAAATACGGATGACGTCTGTGTGCATTCCGTATTTTGCGTAACGGAACAGCTGGCCTCTGATAGAACAGTACTATCCTTGTTTGTAATACGGACAATAATAGGATATGTTCTATTTCTTTTGCGGAACATAAATACGGACGTGCGGAAGCGAAATGCACGCGGACTAAAGAATATACGTTTGTGTGCATGAGGCCTTAAAGGGGCATTTCCATCTGAGACAATGGGAGCATATTGCTAGGATATGTCTGGGACCCCTCTAAGGTGGTTTAACATGGTCCTGAGTAACATTTGTCTAAGGTGGTATGGCAGATTTGGTTGAGCATGCGTTTTTACATATGTGACATATTTATCCCTAAACTGACTAAAGTCAATGTCCACATTTTATTTGCCAAAAGTGTAGCATGAGGACAACATATCATATCCAGAGAACAGTGCATGCTTCTTTCATAGCAGTTTACAGTATAGGGTAGCTTTTCAGCAGTTTTTTGACTGGATACAAACGAGAGAAGGGCCCATTTACATGACTGTATATTTCTTTCCACATCCATTCCGCACTTTTGCGGATTGGATGCGGACCCATTCATTTTAATGGGGCCGCAATAGATGCGGACAGTATACCATGTGCTGTCCGAATCCATATGTCAACATACGTTCAATGGCCCTGCAAAAAAAAGATAGAACATGTCCTATTCTTGCCCATATTTGTAGACAAGAATGGGCATTTTTATCATGGAGAAGGATGTTCCGTTACGCAAAATGTGGAAAGCAAACGGCCGAGATCCGTGTTCTGCAATTTGCTGTCTGCAAAAACAGATACGGTCGTGTGAATGAGCCTTTAGCCTTTCCACAAAAGTTTTCCTTATTTTTGTATTCGCTCTTGGTTTTGGTTCCAAAACTGCATCTAGTATTCCTGCCTTACACTGGGTTCAGACCTGAGCGTTTTGAAACCTAGCGTTTTTGGTGCGTTCAAGACTGGCGTGTAGGCGCGTTTTTTTCAAGCGTTTTGGTAAATAGTGTAGGCGCGTTTGACGCGCGTTTCTGTGATTGACTGCATAGTTGGCCAATGACCAAACAGCCCTCCCTATATAGTTTGGCCAATCTGAGGTGTGAATTGTGAAAAACGCGCGTCCATAGGCGAGTTTTACGCAGCACAAACGCCCGAACATCACGCCTATCGCGTTTCCCATTGAAGTCTATTAGCACCAAACGCTCGAAAAAAGCCCGAATTAACGCGAACAAACTTGCCTATGCGTCGGACGTTTATAGGCGCCTATGAACGCGCATAAAAACGCGCAAGTGTGAACCACCCTCATTGGAATGCATGGTTCCTTTACTGTTGTGCGTTTTTATGTGCGTTCAAAAGCGGCGTTTTACGCGAAAGTGTGAACTGAGGGTTAGGCTGGCTTGATGTGGCTCATACAACAATAACCAGATCTCACAGTTCTATGAAAGCAAACTTAGATCATCATATTCTAAGGGGTGGCCCATGAGTGAAATATATGGCTCCCTATTCAAGGATGACAGAAGGAGGCAGGTAGACATGGTGGTAACAGGAATAGCAGCTTTAACTGTTCACACGAGGCAAAATGCTTGGTAGTTACAAGAGTCTTACAAGAGGCAAAAGGCTTAGTGGTTTAAGTCTCACCTGGGGCAAAACAGTGTCGGACTGGGGTGCCAAGGGCCCACCAGTAGAAGTGACTCCAGGGGTCCACGCTATAGTTTCAAGCAATTATTGACACTTAAGAGGGTTTTCCGATTTGCATCAACAACCTTTAAAATAATCCTTTATAAAGGAAGCTGTAGTGTAATAGCGGACATGACTGCTGCAGCTAATCACTTGGCTTGGTGCTGTACACCACTGAAGCCAGTGATTAGTTACAGCAGTCAGGTGCGGTACGCCAGTATTTTACCACGGCAGCCAAGCCAAAACATTATGTCTCCGCTGCAGCCTGGCGGAGAGAACAGTGTATTGGTGCTGGATCAAATAGTGATCAGGATGGTGAGTTTAAGTGTTTTTTTTTTTTTTTCATTTTTATTTTAACAGCATCCCTGTAGTTTGGCCTTAAAAATTTGGCACCCTCTTCAAACTCAGTACTTAGATACCATAACAGTACCAAGCTCTGGACTTAGATGAGGTAACAGAATCAAGCTCTGTGCATAGATACAGCAACACAACTACACGCACACTTCTAAACATGCTGACACTCTTTTACACGCATACTTGTACACATGCCAGCACTCTAATACATGCATACTTCTACACATGCCAGCACTCTATTACACTGCGCTGGTGTGGAACCTGTTATCTTTATAATACAGTGCAATTTGCAGACAGCATATTATAGGGCAGGGAGAGCTGAGCAGATTGATGTATAGTTTTATAGGAAAAGATTCAGTAAAACTTGTAATTTCCCTTTTTATTCTGGCCTTAGTAGTCATTTGGCTGGTCCTACTCAATATTTGACTGCTGTTCATGTATAACTGTATACAGTATCTCACAAAAGTGAGTACACCCCTCACATTTTTGTAAGTATCTTATTATATCTTTTTATGGGACAACACTGAAGATATGACACTTCGATCCAATGTAAAGTAGTCAGCGCACAGCTTGAATAACAGTAAACATTTGGTGTGCCTTTAAAATAACTCAGCACACAGCTTTTAATGTCTAAACCTTTGGCAACAAAAGTGAGTACACCCCTAAGTGAAAAAGGTCAAATTGTATCCAATTAGCCATTTTCCCTCCCCGGTGTCATGTGACTAGTTAGTGTTACAAGGTCTCAGGTGTGAATGAAGAGCAGGTGCTAAGCTTGGTGAGCTGCAGCATAGTGGCCAAGACCATACAGCGGTTTAACAAAGCAGGTTCCACTCAGAACAGGCCTCGCCATGGTCGACCAAGAAAGTTAAGTACACGTGCTCAGCATCATATCCAGAGGTTGTCTTTTCAAAATAGACATATGAGCGCTGCCAGCATTACTGAAGACGTTAAAGGGGTCGGGGTCAGCCTGTCAGTGCTCAGATCATACGACACATACTGCATCACAGTGGTCTCCATGTCTGGTGCCCCAGAAGGAAACCTCTTCTAAAGATGTTGCACAAGAAAGCTCGCAAACAGTTTGCTGAAGACAAGCAGACTAAGGACATGGATTACATCCTCAAACAAAAGGCGGAGGAGCACAAGGTCTCTAACATCCACCAGCTCTATGATGTCATCATGGAGAAGTGGAAGAGAATTCTAGTGGCAACCTGTGAAGCTCTAGTGAACTCCATGCCCAAGAGAGTTATGGCAGTGCTGGAAAAAATGGTGGCCACACAAAATATTGACACTGACTACTTTACATTGTATCAAGTATCATATCTTCAGTTTTGTCACATGAAAAGATATAATAAAATATTTACAAAAATGTGAGGGGTGGACTCACTTTTGTGAGATACTGTATCTTCCTGTATTCAATCATGATGGAAAAATTACAACAGATATTAAAACTAGGATGTTGTTGTGTAGTCAAAAGAGGGAAAAATCTAGGTGTTTTTTATTTTATCATTGAGTTAATTTTTATCCCTAGGGTTATAAACAAACAGGGTTCTTTCCATGTGTCAGATTTGTTTTCTTCTGATGGTGTAAAAAATGTATTTATTAAAGGGGTTGCCCTGGTTCAGAGCTGAACTCGGACATATTTCTTTCTTTACCCAGGCAGCCCCTCTGAGATGAGCATCGGAGCATTTCATGTTCTGATGCTCTCCCTTGCCCTGCACTGAATCGCGCCAGTGACATCACAGGGAACACTGTTAGATGTAAGCCTTCCCAAACAAACAAGCCCTTGCCCTGCACCAGGGCCGGGCCGACACAGAGGCTGGGGAGGCTCCAGCCTCAGGGCGCTCCAGCCTCAGGACGCAGGCAGGGGCCGGCCAGAGGGAGAGGGACTGACATGGGGGAACCGCTCAGCGCTCCCTCCTGTCATTCCCTGATTGTAGCGTGACCGAGCTCTGTCCGGTCCGCAGGTACAGAGAGCATCAGTCTCCTGTACCCGGTCGGACTGACAGGAAGTGCGCACACAGTTTGCACTTCAAGTCAGTCGGCTCGGTACAGGAGACAAAAGCTCCTCCTCCTGTACCCGCGGAGGCGCAGACCATGCAGAGCTCGGCCACGCTACAGCAGAGGTAGGAGGAGAGGAGGGGGAGAAGAAGGAGCATGACAACATGGGGGGCAGAAGAGCATGACAACATGGGGAGGGGAGAAGAAAAGCATGACAACATGGGGGGGCAGAAAGAGCATGACAACATGGGGGGCAGAAAGAGCATGACAACATGGGGGGGTATAAAGAGCATGAAAAGATGGGGGAGAATGACAGGGGGCAGAAAGCGTATGACAAGAAGAGGGGATTATGACAAGAGGGCGGGAGAATGACAAGAGGGGAGAGCATGACAAATTAGTATGTGGGGCACTGCTGTGTGGTTGAGGGGGTGTGGGGACATTATTGTGTGGGGGCAGTGTGGCGGACATTACTGTGTGGGGGGCAGTGTGGCGGACATTACTGTGTAGGGGGCAGTGTGGCGGACATTACTGTGTGGGGGCAGTGTGGCGGACATTACTGCGGGGGGCAGTGTGGCGGACATTACTGTGTGGGGGGCAGTGTGGCGGACATTACTGTGTGGGGGCAGTGTGGCGGACATTACTGCGGGGGGCAGTGTGGCGGACATTACTGTGTGGGGGACACTACAGTGTGGGGTGGCATTATACAAAAGCTCTGCAGATGCAACTCCCATGTATTGGGTCACCGCAATTTGGGTGGTCATTCACTAAATGAACCCTGTTATGGGGAGCATCTGTGGATGACACATATTTGTCATCCACAGATACCCCCCCTCCACCCCCCAAAAAACAGGGTTAATTTACTGAATGACCACCAATAAAAGAGGTGGGGGTCACATATGCTATTTCATAATGACAGCAGGGCCCGTGCAGTGACTGTATTCTACTACCCCCACCCACCCCCGCTCACTGGATATAATCTTATTAACTATATAACTGTAGTAAATCACTACAGTTATATAGTTAAGATTATATACAGTGTGTGTGTGTGTGTGTGTGTGTGGGGGGGTGTGTATTAGAATACAGTCACTGCACGGGCCCCGCTGGCCCTGTCATCAAAAAAGCAGATACAACCCCACAGCCTCACCCCTTATATTGGGGGTCATTCCTACACGGACCCTGTTATGGGGAGGTGGGATCTGTGGATGACACATATGTGTCATCCACAGATTCCCCAATAACAGTGTCATCCATCAAAGATCCCCCATAGCAGTGTCATCCACAAGTTGGAGGGGCGCACTTGGGCTGTTCAGCCTCTGTTGGTGGTGGACCTTGTCCCAGCCCTGCCCTGCACTATACAGTGTAGGGCAAGGGAGAGCATCGGAGCAGGAAATGCTCCGATGCTCATCTCAGAGGGGCTGCTTGGGTGAAGAAGGGTATATATCTGGGTTCAGCTCTGAACCCAGACAACCCCTTTAATTGTGACCCCGCAAATTCTATATATGTGGTATGTTGTATTAAATGTTCCCTTTTCTGTGTAGGTAAAGTCCCGTATGGCGAAACATATTGCATATATTAACAAAAAACGAATGAACGTATCTAGGGTATCTAAACATTTTGTAGACCAACATGATGGTATTGATTCTTTTACATTCTTTGGTATTGAAAAGGTTAAAAAACCTATTAGGGGTGATAATTGGCAATGCCTGCTCCTCGCAAAAGAAGCTTTTTGGATACATACCCTGGACACATGGGCCCCTTCAGGATTAAACCTGAGAAAAGATTTAAAACGGTTTATTGAGACTTATATACTGATGACCTATCCAGAGGATAGGTCATCATTATCTGATCGGTGGAGGTCCCATGATCAGCTGTTTGTGAAGGCACCGGTGCTTCGGTGAGCCCTGCAGCTTTTTCCCTGCTTATGAAGCATAGCACCATCAACTGTATAGTGACTTTGCTTGGTATCGCAGCTCAACCCCAATCATTTCAATGGGGCTGAGCTGTACCTAGGCCATGTAAGCAATGAACGTGATGTCACTTGGCCTAGGAAAAGCTGAGTGAAGGCCGCGGCACTACTGCGAGCACTGGTGCCTTCTCAAACAGCTGATCGGTGGGAGTCCCAGATGTTAAACCCCCGCCAATCAGATACTTATGACTTATCCAAAGGATAGGTCATCAGTATAAAGTCCCGGAAAACCCCTTTAATTGATTTTTCCTTAGGTTATTTTCACACTAGCGGCAGGGGAGTCTGTCAGGCTGTACTGGCGGGTGAACAGCCTGTCTGATCCGTCCTACCGCTAATTCACGTGTGCCCCCGGACTGCCGCTCCATCCCCATTCACTATAATGGGGGCGGGGCAGAGTTCCGGCAGCAGCATGGCATCGCAAGACTAAAACTAGTGCATGTCGTACTTTTAGTCCGGCTGCTTCTCGCCGTGCGCTGCCTTGCTGCCGCTGGAACTCCGCCCCCGCCCCTATTATAGTCAATGGGGACGGAGCGGCGAATCCGGGGGCACGCGTGAACTAGCAGCAGGACGGATCCAACAGGATATTAATTTTTATATTTATGTTGTATTGCATTTTGTGTTGGATAAGATATTATATAAAATGTATCAACATTTTCCCTGCACGATATGTTATGTCAGATCTGGTCTCTCTCGACTGGTCTCATTCTTTTAAACATGGTCCTGTTTCATTGTACATTATGCCATAAATAAGCACTGATGGGGTCATTTATCAAACTGGTGTAAATTAGAACTGGCTTAGTTGCCCATAGCAACCAATAAGATTTCATCTACCATTTTCGAGGAATCTGATTGGTTGCTACGGACAACTAAGCCAGTTCTACTTTACATCAGTTTGTTAAATGACCCCATGAGTGTTTATTCATGGAATAATGTACAATGAATACAGGACCATGTTTAAAAGCACTGTGCAGTCACCTTTTACTGCTTGGATTTGTTTGCCTTTTATATGGAGTTTTTTATTCAGTTGGATCCATCCTGCTTGCCTTTACTTGTATAATGAGGTGCATCTAGGCCAGACGCAGGAATCCTGAAGTGTGCTTCACCAGAAATCTCCACGAAACATGCTTTGGGGAGCTGTTCTTTCTAATTACATTGGTATAATATGTTTGGATCATCATCATTAAAGCAGTTAAATCTTGGTCTTTGTTGGAATTTCTGCTAATACTTTGTCCAATGAAATTAGTCCTCCATTATAATCTTTGGAGGAACTTCAGAGTGGATTTAGATTAGTAAATCTTTGATTAAGAACTAGGTTTGTAAGTATAAAGGCTAATTAGAGGCCTGGGTTGTGACTAGGGATGAGCGAATCGACTTTGGATGAAACATCCGAGGTCGATTCGCATAAAACTTTGTTCTAATACTGTCGATTCGCTCATCCTTAGTTGTTACCTCTGTAGTCATGTGTAGTTTATTACAAATTTACAACCCCTTTGTCATTAATGAATGCATTTTTAAAATCAGTCACTATTGAAGCTGAAAGTATTCAAAGATGCTGAAGGCATTCATGTTTAGATGAACATTACATGAAGTGATTTACCTGTAAAAGTTACCTGGAAAAAAGTAATAATTGTACTGACTATAATAATATAAAACTGGCTATGCACAATAGATATCGTTACCTAAAAGCTATCTCTTTTCACACCTCCTCATAAAAATGTGAGCTGCAATCTGACGGCAATACCTGTCTTTTTCAATGGAGGAAATGGGCCACTGCCAGACACCACTCTCAGCAAGCTTACCTCCCAGGAAAACAAGAAGGCATACAGCAAATGGACAGGTCTCGTTGTTTTCTCCGCTGATGGCATTGATAATGAGGGACTGTTGGGCGCCATACACATTGTGAAAGATTTTTCAAAAGGGAAATGGAGTTGCCAGGAGCGAGCGAGTACTTGTATTACACTGCATTTCTGATACGAAGTGCAGTGTAATGAAGAGGAAGGAGCGCTCACATGGAGTGCCGCCTTCTCTTCAAACAGCTGATCGGCAGGGGTGCTGGGTGTCGGAGTCCAGCCGAATAGATATTGAGGCCTCATCAATATTAACGGCTGGACAACCCCTTTTTATACATTTGATGCCTTTTATTTCACTGGACTTTAGACTAACAGTGGCATGTGAAAACACCAGTCTTAGTAAATCTGCCCCATTGTTGCTCAAACTTGCCAATATTGGTTGGTTTAACTGACTTTAATCTGGCCTATTTAGAGGGAACCTGTCACACTGAAAATACTGTATGATCTGCAGGCAGAATGTTGTGGAGCAGGAGAAGCTGAGCAGATTAATAGTCTTGTTAGAAAACATTCAGTATAACTAGTATTTTATTCATTTAAAGGATATGGACACCTTTGTAAAATATTTTTTTTTATTAATTAAATTAATTTATTTTGTGGAGAAAATAATTTCTCCAATTGGTTGTGTTTATTTATTTATTTTTTTCATTTTTGTTCTACAGCCTGCAGTGCTTCCTATGCACAGCAGGCTGCTCTCAGTGAGTTTACAGAGAATCCGTCATCTCATGGATTTTTTGTAACTCGTCCTGTGCACACGGGAGCGCGCATTGTCTCCCCCTCCTCCAATCCCCCCTACCTTCCGGATGGCAGAGCAGCAGCGGGGCAGAGTGTTAGCTGTAACAGCTGATACTCTGCTTGAAATAACTGTTTAACCCCTTCCATACTACGGTCCTTAGGGACCGCTGTCTGGAAGGGGCTTACCATCGGTCTGCTGCCCTGCCCTGAAGGGTTAATGCCACCCCCTCCTTTATAGATGGATGAGCTGTGGCAATGCCCCCTTCCCCCTCTGGATGGCACAGCGCACACAACACCCCCGCCCCTCCTTTCAAGATACAGAGCGCGCAGCACCCACGCCCCCCCCTTTCAAGATGCAGAGTGCCCAGATACAGCTGACACTCTGTGTCATGTCAGTCATTTAATCCCCTAGGGACTGCTGTATGGAGGGGCTAACCCTAGGCCCCTGCTCTGCTGTGGCATCGGCCCGATTCTTGAAGGGTAAACTGAGGGAGGGAGCTCCCTCCCCCATCAGGCCGCTGCGCTGAACAGACATCCGACTTACTGTGGTATATCTAGGCCTGATCAGGCTCCTGCTAAAGGCAGGAGCCTAATCAGGCTTAGGGCTCATGCACATGCACACGAACACATTTTTTTCCGTGTCCATTTTGTTTTTTCTTTACGAACCATATACGGAACCATTCATTTAAACCACGGACGCAGCCACTGACAAGAATAGGCATTTCTATCATAGTACTGGCCATGTGGGGTCTGCAAAATGCGGAACGCACATGGCCGGTGTCTGTGTTTGGCGGATCCACAATTTGCGGACCGCAAAACAGTTGCAGACGTGTGAATGGACCCTTATAGTCCGTGGTAGCGGAACCAGAATGGAATTCTTAGATAACATGAGCCTTGTATGTCGAACTTGAAACACTCAAGTTCACTCAACACTAGTCGCAACGTTTTAGCTCATAGGTTGAAAAAAGACTCTGTGAATGAGCTGAAAACATTGCGACCACTGGTGTGAATAAAGTGTTTGAGAGTGATGTCATTTTTTTCTTTATATATATATATATATATATATATATATTCATGGACAATCACTAAAAATTAGTTAGTGCCTTGTATTAACTTACACTACATGATAAATACCATTTGCTGAAGTGAGACAACCTCTTCAAGTCATGCCCCTTAATGCCAATGTTCTTGTCACGCTTGTTATAAAAACATATAAACATTTAAAAATAATAAGCATAGTAAAAAGCATACACCAAATTTTGGGTCCAAATTAAGCCAAAATTTTGTTACAATTAGCCTTTTTTGAGTTTTCCCAATACCTATACTTATTATATCGTGGAAAAACTAATTTTTTTCTTTTTTTTTTGTGCTTTTATTTGGTCTTTTATTATGTTCAAAATCTTCTCTGGTATTGTGAACATCCATTTTTGTTTTTAATTGTAAATTTCATTCCACAGCTGGTGCAAATCCCTCACCATCTCAGCATGCATTGCTTGATGTAAGGATACCATATATAAGGATGTCATGAACACTCACTGCTTGGCCACTGAGGAAGGGGTATTTTTTAACCCCGAAACGCGTCTGGTATCAAACAGTGAGGGATTTGCACATTGTGATTTCAGCATTGCAATTTTTCTGTTTCTTTGGAAAGCTCCAAAGAACTTTGATGAACTTTCTATTTGGACCTCAGTGAATTCAAATACAAGCTAAAGGAGGCGGGACTGAACGCCCTCACCACACCACCTGATCAATCACGTGAGCGCTCTGTGAGTCAAGTGATACAGCTACACAGGTCCTTGCTGGGAAAAACCTAAAGTGAGTATTGCGAATCACAGGTCCCGACAGCTCACCAACTTGGCCTGCCGCCAGCCTATACAGGCGAATAAAAATCAATTAGTAAAGTACCATCTTTTCTTATTCAAAAGCTTAGACATTTTGCCTGACGCTGGAAAAGGGGACCATTAAGAACAATGTTTATTGATCCTCTATAAAAACCTCATTTACTGTTATTGAATATACATGATGAGAATGTTCCTTTATCCAAGGATACACTCATTCAAATTGAATATAAACCAGTGATTCTTATATAGGTGGATCTCCCTACAAATATAAACACCAGAGCTATTATCACAGGCAATATCTTCTATGTGATACTCCACTGGAACTTTTATGATTTTATTCTGGATTTTTGTAGTCATTTATTGCGGAGATTTTATTTGTTTATTTCTGCTGCTGTTTATTTTATTGTGCACATTATTTTATAGTTGCGTATATTAGACTCGCTTTTTATATATCCCATTGTTTCCTTTTTTGCTGGTTTTGTAGCCACATACTATTGTTGTATATGTTACACATGCAGTGGTCATCTTTGGCTCTGGAGAGCTTTTGGCGCTCTTGATATGACTCATTAATTTCTTATATGATGCTACATTGGATCTGACCCCAATTGTATGTGTATTGGGATAAGTGGAGGGCCTGACAATTACTGAGCCTGGTAGGGTGGTGATGGCCAGAATGTTATATATGGCTTGCAAACTGACTGCTCAACATTGGCTGGACGAGTGCAGCCCCAGTAGAACCAAATACATAGCCAAGAGCCAAGATTAACTGGCTACTCAACCTGGAATGGGGTGTTTATAGGAAGAGGGGGCTATAGGTAAATTTAAGAAGCCTTGGGCTCCTTGGATCGATGCCTCTGGGTTGGCGTCCCGGGAACTTCAGCGATATCGTCTGGGCCTGGTGTGAAGGGTATTACTGTTGTCACTTTGTATTTGTGCTTGGCTCTGTGATTGGTAGTCTTCTGCGTGGCTCGGTGTATGCATTTCTCTTATTAAGTGGAGGCGAGCTGTGCCTAGCAGCAACCGAAATTGTTGCTGGACAATTCAACTGTTTCCTGCACACTGAAGGGAGTTGTGAATGGGTGGGGCATATGTATTTCATATTGCTGTGACGATTACATCACAAGATGGGACTGTAGGGGATGGAGAGCATCTTCTGGACATTTTGTGGGGGGAAGGCATGAGGTTTTGGCAGTTTCCATTTTTTTTACTTTTTTAAATATTAATAAAAAAAAAACTTAATATGTTAGAGTGATGTATGGATATTGGAATTGAATCTAGAACAAAAATAAAAGTACCCTAATATATCTTACCAAATAACTTATATAAGTATGTAGTATCTAACAAAAGTGAGTACACCCAAGTGAAAATGGCCAAATTGTGCCCAAAGTGTCAATATTTTGTGTGGCCACCATTATTTTCTCTCTTGGGCCATGCAGTTCACTAAAGCTTCACAGGTTGCCACTGAAATCCTCCTCCATGAGGACATCGCAGAGCTGGTGGATGTTAGAGACCTTGCGCTCCTCCACCTTCCGTTTGAGGATGCCCCACAGATGCTCAATAGGGTTTATGTCTGGAGACATGCTTGGCCAGTCCAGCACCTTTACCCTCAGTTTCTTTAGCAAGACAGTGGTCATCTTGAAAGTGTGTTTTTAGTTGTTATCAAGTTGGAATACTGTCCTGCGGCCCAGTTTCCGAAGGGAGGGGGTCATGCTCTGCTTCAGTATGTCACAGTACATGTTGGCATTCACAGTTCCCTCAATGAACTGTAGCTCCCCACAGCTGGCAGCACTCATGTAGCCCCAAACCATGACACTCCCACCACCATGCTTGACTTTAGGCAAGACACACTTGTCTTTGTACTCCTCACCTGGTTGCTGCTACAAATGCTTGACACCATCTGAACCAAATAAGTTTATCTTGGTCTCATCATACCACAGGACGTGGTTCCAGTAATCTATGTCCTTAGTCTTCTTGTCTTCAGCAAACTGTCTTGTGGCCTTCTTGTGCATCATCTTTAGAAGAGGCTTCCTTCTGGGACGACAGCCATGCAGACCAATTTGATGCAGTGTTCGGCGTATGGTCTGAGCACTGACAGGCTGACCCCCCCCCCCCCCCCTTTAACCTCTGCAGCAATGCTGGCAGCACTCAAACGTCTATTTTGAAAAGATAACCTCTGAATATGACGCTGAGCACGTTCACCAAATTTCTTTGGTTCACCATGGCGAGGCCCATTCTGAGTGGAACCTGTCTTGTTAAACTGCTGTATGGTCTTGGCCACCGTGCTGCAGCTCAGTTTACCATGTTGAACTTCCAGTGAACAGTATGAGAGAGTGTGAGAGCAATAACACCAAATTGAACACACCTGCTCCCCATTCACACCTGAGACCTTGTAAAACTAACGAGTCACATGGCACGAGGGAGGGAAAATGGCTAATAGGGCACAATTTGGCCCTTGTAACACTAACAAGTCACATGGCACAATTTGGCCAATTTCACTTAGGGGTGTACTCACTTTTGTTGCCAGCTGTTTAGACATTAGTGAATGTGTGTTGAGTTATTTTGAGGAAACAACAAATTTGCACTGGTATACAAGCTGTGCATTGTCATATCTTCAGTTTTGTCAATATGAAAGATATAATAAAATATTTACAAAAATGTGAGGGGTGTACAGAGAGAGAGAAAGAAAGAGAGAGAGAGATAAAAATGGGCAGCACTCCAAAATGAAAAAATAAAAACTTATTTTATTTACCCATGTGGACATGTGGAACCGTGATGTTTCGGCTCTGCAATAGAGCCTTTTTGCAGAGCCGAAACGTTGCGGTTCCACATGGGTGAATAAAATACATTTTTATTTTTTCATTTTGAAGTGCTGCCCATTTTTTTCTCCTTTTATTTTGGGCAATTGATTATTCCCGTAGGGATTTGCACCCATCCCTTGCCAATAGTCAGTGCTGCCAGACTTTACTCTTTATATCAATATGTATATATATATATATATATATATATAAGCAGCAGCAGCACTGGGGCTGACAAAGTATAAAAATGGTGCCTACAATCCAGACCCCGAACGGCACTCCAACCGCAATACTGGAAAACCGTTGATTTATTTTCAAGTGTCTATAAACATGTGATGTCTATATAAAACTCTTAAAGGAGTTTTAAAGTTTCAAGAACAACTTGCTGTACCTGTTAAAAAAAAACATACTCACCTGCTCCTTTTAAGCTCCCTGGGACAGTTCACTTCTACAGTCTTCTGGTCCCTGTCCTGTAAGCTTACGAATGGATGGGGTTATGTACACTGCTGCAGCCAATGACTGGACTTGGTGGTGATGTGTCCTAAAGTGGCATGGGACCCAGCAGTGATGTGTCACTTTGGGGACACATCACCGCTGAGGCTAGTCATTGGCTGCTGTGGCATACATGACCTAGTCTGTCTGGAAGTTTACAGCATATGGACTTTAAGACCACAGAAGTAAGTCAGAGAGCAAAAATAAAGCCGCAAGGAACAGGTGAGTATAGTGTTTTCAACAGGTACAGCAGGCTGGGCCTCAAATATGAAGTGCACAAAACTAGAAAAAAAACTTTTAATTGTTTTGTATAGAGGCCAAGCAGAATACAGTCCTGACTGGAGCCAATTAGTCAACTCATGAACTTGTCAGTATCCACTAAAGAAGTTTGCGATCCCTTCAGAATTTTGGATAAATTTGACCTAAAACTATTAGATTTTCACATAAGTCTTAAAAGTAGATAAAGATAACCAAATCTGACAAACTAATCATAAATATTAGACTTGGTTATTTATTTATTGAGGAAAATGATAAAATATCACATGTATGTGAGTGGCAAAACTATGTGAATCTATAGGATTAGCAGATAATTTGAAGATGAAATTAGAGTTATGTAAGTGTTTTCAGTCAATGGGATGACACTCAGGTGTGAGTAGGCAACCTGTTGTATTTAAAGAACAAGGATTTATCAAAGTATGATCTTTACAACACATATTTATGGAACTGTATCATGGCACGAACATAAGTGATTTCTGGGGACCTCAGAAGAAAAGTTCTTGATGCCCACCAGGCTGGAAAAGATTACAAAACCATCTCTAAAGAGTTTGGGATTCACCAATCCACAGTCAGACAGATTGTACAAATGAAGGAAATTTAAGAACTTTATTACCCTCCCCAGGACTGGTTGATCAACAAAGGTCATCACAAAGGCAAGCCTGTAATCATTTTTGAGGCCACAAAGGAACCCAAGATAACTTCTCAGCAACTAAAGGCCTTTCTCACATTAGCTAATCAATGTTCATAAGTCCACCATCAGGAGGACACTGAACAACAATGATGTGCATGGCATGATTACAAGGATAAAGCCACTGCTTTCCAAAAAGAACATTGCTGCCCATCTGCAGTTTGATAAAGATTACCTAGACAAGCCAGGAGGCTATTGGAGGAAGGATTTGTGAATGTATGAGATTAAAATAGAACTTTTCGGTTTCAATGAGAAGCGTTATGTTTGGAGAAAGGAAAACACTGAATTCTAGTATAAAATCCTCATCCAATCAGTAAAACACAGTGGTGATAGTATTATAGTTTGGACCTCTTTTGCTGCATCTAGGTCAGTGCAGATTGCCATCATTGATGGAATAATGAATTCTGAACTATAATACCAATCTCTGAAGAAACATGTAAGGACATCTGTCTGTGAGCCAAATTTCAAGAGAACATGGGTCATGCAGCAAAACAACAACCCTAAGAACTCAAATTGTTCTACCAAAAATGGTTAAAGAATCAACTTAAAGTTTTTGAATGGCCAAGTCAAAGCCCTGAACTTAATCCAATAAAGTATTGTGGAAGGATCTAAAGCGAGCAGTTTATGGGAGTAAACCTACAGACAGAGCTGAAGTCTTGTAGGGAGGAATGGCCTAAAATTCCTCCAAGTCGATGTGCAGAACTAATCATCAATTACCAGAGATGTTTAGTTGCAGGTATTGCTGCACAAAGGGGTCACACCAGACATTGGAAGCAAAGGTTCACATACTTTTGCCTCTCACAGACTTTCCTCAATAATTGATCAAGTCTAATTTTTTTGGTTCATTCGTTTGCTTAGGTTATCTTTATCTACTTTTTTTTGACGTGTGAAAATCTGATATAATTTTAGGTCAAATTTATGCAGAAATATAGAAAATTCAGAAGGGTTCACAAACATTTAATCACCCATACCTGTCCATATAAGTAGATCATGACTGGACTGTATATAATTTATTGCACGGTTTATGTTGAATTTATTTATACAGATATAGTATAGAGCCAGTGTATTTTCACTTCAATTTAATGTGTCTAAACTTAAGAATTATTAATAATAATACTAATAATAATAATATATATACACACAAATTGATTATGGCTCTGAGAAGCAACACAGGGCTGTCTGTGACTTCTGTTAATTTCTTCTGGCTTCTTTCAGCTGCCTGTTTCTATGTACTCATCTAACGCATGCAACCGAAGCAGGACAAAATTAGTCACCACAGTACCATGGTAACGCCAATAACAGCCAAGAAATCACGGCAAAACACAGTTCTAATGAGACAGGATATAGATAAACAACTGCAAAGAACAAGGACTTCAGACAGCGTCATAGTACAGCATCGGGCACATAACTTCTCCAGGTTTAAAGGGTTCCCCTTTACAACAATGCTTGGTTTATCACTTATTTCCAATACATGAGGTATCAACATTATACCTTGATAAAAACAAGGTCTTCAGGAAAAAAAAATGGACTCTAGGCTTAGCTTTCACACAGATATTAATTAGAGTGCAATTATTATTTTTTGAGTAAAGTCTCTATCAGCTTTAAACAGCAAATATCTTACTGACTTATTCCAATGCTCGGACTGCAAATTTTGGACCTTCTTGGTTCTTTCCTTTCTCTCTCTTCCTGGAATACTATGAAGTAGAGATGGTTTTTCTCTCAGTAGTTCTTTCACAGATATTCAGAAGTTGAGACCTAGTAATCTGATGAACGAGGACTTGTAGCTTCCTCTCACTTCCTCCACTAGCAGTCCATCTCCTAACTTAATCCCGGGGAAGACCCTGGATCGTTAACCAGACTGATCCATACAGAGATATGCTGGTGCCATACAAGGCATTAACAAAGTAAATAACATTAAATTACATTACATAAGAAGAACTGTTTGCAAGAACCTATTCTGGGATACTGCAGATATTACACCCATTAACTAGCATGACTTAATTTTGTAGGCCAAGATTTATTTAAAAAGTACCACACTCAGATACACTGGTAGAGTTAGTGACTGTAGGGATTTTTCTGAAACCATACGACTAAGGGCTCATTCAGATGGCCGTATGCTGTCCGCAAAAATGCGGATCAGTTTTTTTGCGGACAGTTTAGCATGTCCACAAAAAAAAGGATTGCATTCCGTTTTTTTGCTGATCCATAGACTTCAATAGGGCCATGTCCTGATTTTCACTGACAAGTATAGGATGTTTCATAATTTTTTGCTGAACTGTACAATGGAAGAAAAGGGCCCCATAGGATTGAATGGGACAGCATCTAATCCGCAAAAAAACGAATACGCATTTTTGCGGACAGAATACGGATGTCTGAATTAGCCCTAAAGGTTATGAGGATCTGGCCTGGTGAGTTGAGACATTAAGCTGCAGGGATGCTTCTGTGTGTGCTGTATTGTGGCAATACTGGATGCTCTGCAGTTTTACAGACTTTCAATTTGATTGGGTTCAACTCAAATTTGTGTGTATGTATATATATATATATAAAGAAAAAAATGGACTGCACTCAACAGAAGCTTCAAAAGTACAAAAGTGTGATTTATTCACCCATAATGGCGGTGAGCGACGTTTCGGCTCAGTGTGAGCCTTTCTCAAGCATATTGCCGAAACGTCGCTCACCACCATTATTGCTTGACAAAGGCCTCATTGAGAAGGCAGAAAAGTAGCTTTGGAATAAAATTGGGTCACCATTATCTGCATTGGAGTGCTGCCTCATCTCTGAGCGACTATATGTGAGGAAGATTGTCCGTTTTCCTGAGGAATTGCACCCTTCTACACCCCTACAGTGCTGCTTCATTTCGGCGTTTGTATATATATATTTATATATCCAGAAAATCACAGGGCAGCACACCTAGCTTCAAGTAGTTAAGGTGCCAGCGTTATCCCCTTGGTCCTGAGGTCCAAACACAATCCAAATAAATATAACGCAGCACTCCTTGGATAAAAAAGTAAAAAAAAAGTGATATTTATTCAACACATGTTGATACATGCCTGTATATATATATATACATACATAGCACTATAGGTCCATCAAGGGAGAAGCCTAGCTCAGGTTGCCCCCTTCTCACTTAATATGGCATGTCTTCATGTGGTGACTGTTCCTAAATACTACTATACATTTCCAAACTCCAATATATTTGCCAGTGTTTTTATCGCTAAGAACAAGTGAATTGATACCGGTCTCTGAAATCCAAAGGTTAATATTCAGGGGCGGATTAAGTGCATGATAGGCCCAGGGCTGTCTACCCAACTTGGGCCCCTCCCTCCATTTTAAGTTTTAGTTAGTCGACAGTCGGCCATCAGCACCTCCAGCGCACCAGCTGTTGAGGCGCGCTAGTCTGAATCTCCGGCACACTTGCTGTTGAGATGGAACACTAAAGCAGGGAGAAGTCCCGGAATGTTGGCCGTGTCTGCGCAACTAAGATGAGTATAACTGGAATAGTTTGCAGCAATTTGAACTCGGTCGGACTCTTGGCAGATGCCCAGAGGATCTTCACTGTCTCTATATCATGACCTTTGATTGGGATAGCCTCCTTGCTAAGTGATCACTTTATGTTTGTTGTTTTGTTTCATTCCACTGCTCCACGATTATAAATGTATTAGTCCCCTGAGGAATTGGCCTTATTGCCAAGGAAACGCGTCGGGACAGGGATTTGGATAGGATTTTATGCATAGGCAGGGATTAGACATTAGGGTGTGTCAGTAGTCAGAGACCCAGCTCTGTATAGGTATCTGATTTTTCCTTGTGTCTATCCCTTTTCTACATTCTGCAATTGTTGTATTGTGGCAACTCAGGGAGTAGTTGCATGTCAGTTTTATTCAAGGTCCATCATTGTTTTAATAGGCATACAATAAATGTTATGTTTTAGAAGGTACTATTTAATTGTTTTCAAACTGGTATAAAGTAGAACTGGCTTAGTTGCCCATAGCAACCAATCAGATTCCACCTTTCATTTTCCAAAGGAGCTGTCAAAAATGAAAGGTGGAATCTGTTGCTATGGGCTACTAAGCCAGTTTTACTTTACACCAGTTTGATAAATTATCCCAAAGGTCCCTATAGTGTCTACAGCAGTTATAATTTTCCCTAGAGTGCCCCCAGTAATAATAACACCCTATATTGTGCTCCAGGTAATAATGCTTGTATAGTGTCCCCAAAAATAATGTCCACTATTAGCAACGCCCCCACACTGCCCCCATATAGTAATTTCCCCCACACTGCTCCATATAGTAATTTCCCCCACACTGCCCTCATATAGTAATTTCCCCCACACTGCCCCCATATAGTAATGTCCCCCAAACTGCTCCATATAGTAATTTCCCCCACACTGCCCCATATAGTAATCCCCCCACACTGCCCCCATATAGTAATTTCCCCTACACTGCCCCCATATAGTAATTTCCCACACACTGCCCTCATATAGTAAATTCCCCCACACTGCTCCATATAGTAATTCCCCACACTGTTCCCCATGAAGTAGTCTGCCCCCACAAAGTAATTTTGCCCTCACACTGCCCCCATCAAATAATAACCCCCACACTGCCCCCCATTAAGTAATTTTCCCCTCACACTGCCCTCCATTAAGTAATTTGCCCCCACACTGCTCTTCATTAAGTAATTTGCCCCCACACTGCCCTCCATTAAGTCATTTGCCCACACACTGCCATCCATTAAGTAATTTGCCCCCACACTGCCCTTCAATAAGTAATTTGCCCCCACACTGCCCTCCATTAAGTCATTTGCCCCCACACTGCCTTCCATTAAGTCATTTGCCCCCACACTGCCTTCCATTAAGTCATTTGCCCACACACTGCCCTCCATTAAGTCATTTGTCCCCACACTGTCCTCCATTAAGTCATTTGCCCACACTGTCCTCCATTAAGTCATTTGCCCCCACATTGCCATCCATTAAGTAAGTTGCCCACACACTGCCATCCATTAAGTAATTTTCCCCAACCCTTCCCTCCATTAAGTAATTTGCCCCCGTGGAAACATTTACCCCGACTGTCCCTGCAGTAATATGTCCTCCTCTGCCACCCAAAGTTGTCACACACACAAAAAAAAAAGGCTAATACTTACTTGTATCCGGAATGGTGAGGCAGGTGCGTGTACATCAAAGCCGTGAGTGCGCCACTATACAGGGGCGCGATGACGTCATCGCGCACGCCGCACGCTGCGCCGGGCTTTTACCACCACATAGGCCTCAGGCCTACTAGGCCTAAATCCTATGGCGGTGATAGGCCGCAGGGCAAGGAACTATGTGCTCCAGTGCACCGCCACAGTATGTGGGCGTTTGGGTCAGCGATGCCAGGCACAGGGTGGCCGATCCAAACGCCCCCATGATAATCCGCCACTGTTAATAGTAACATCCCCAGTTTCCAAGGATAGTCTAATGCAGAGATCCTCTATAGTCTAGGATAATGGGGGAGTAATGGGTCATAACCCTGGTGGTCTAGGTTATTGGAGGGGTTAATGTTGATATCCTTGGTAGATTTGGGTGCTGTAGAATTTAATGGTTCTTTCCTTGGTGGTTTATGGTATTTTCTGAGTTACTGGTTTTCTCCTAAGTATAGCCAAGTGGTAAATTTACATATTTCTCCAGATCCAAGTGCCCATGTTCGGTCTGGTGTCAGTTGCAGCAGGTTATTGAATGCTATTATCATTTTCAGCTTTTGCTTTGTACTGATCAAACATATGAGTGTATAACATTCATTGAAACCTCTCTCTGATGACTGGGGCTTCCAATTATTCTGAACTTGTCTCATCACAAGCAAACCATTCTATAGGCTTGTCTATGTCTTTCACTCACCTGTCCACTGAACAATTTGATATTTACTTTATATTTCATCATAGTTGGATGTGAGAACAAATATGTTCACAATTTTTTAAATGGCCAATGTAAACTTAGCCTTAGATATTTAGATAGTCAGCAGTTCTAAGAATAATGGGTGACATTTACAAGACTGTAGCGACTTACCACAACCCGAACGCCAAACGCCGGACTTTTTTTTAAAGTTCGCTCATCTCTTTATCATCTATCCACAGGGATAGGTGATAAATATCAGATCAAGAGGGCTGCCCTCAGTGATCATGGGAAATAAAGGGTCTTTAAGTCCCCTCTCTGAATGAAGCGGTAGTGTGCAAGTCAATCCACCGCTCTATTTACTGGAGCAGTGGACTGATTGCACATTATCGCTCCATTCAGAGAGGGGACTCAGAGAACCAGGATTTCTCATGATCACTACGGGCATCCATCTCGATCTCATATTTATCACCTATCCCTGAAGATAGATGATAAATACTTTTTGTAAGACAAAAACATGATGTGAACGCAGCCTTATTTATGAGCTGCCACTCCCCCTGTCCACCAACCATGGCCTTTCCATTGGAGATAACTGTCAATAAGCCTGCTTATCTCCCAATACGTTTATAGTCCTGTCACAAGACACAAAGCATCGCCATTATTAAAATTAAGAAAAAGTTATTGCTTTGTTTCTAGATGCTGTATAACAAACACGGACAGTCTTGGAAATGAAACTTCCTGATGATGCCATAAATCATATATGACAATGTGATATCATTTAGGGTGCATCATCGCACTGTATGCAAATGATTATGATGATGCTCATATTTCTGTTTCACTTGATAGGAAGCAACACAACCTAAGAAGCCCTTGGCGTCCTTGTCTGTGCCTATCTAGTTCAATCCAGCATGTTGTGCCAGGATTGCTTAGGAAATCAACCACACATTTGCAGAGCTGGCGTCAGAGTTGAGAGGTAGTTCTGCAAGCCAACAAAACTCAGCATAGCAACAGCAAACAGCATGCTGCAAACACTCCACCCACGCTCTTGACTGTCAGCGCTTTCCTAATCTATGTGGTTCATGCTTTCAAAATTGCAGCTAAGTGTGAGAGAAATAACAAGCAGAGAGATGTGCTGAAGGCTCCATGAGAACCAGAGAATGAATGATAATATGGGACCCTGTAGAGAGAGATATAATGCTGCATGTGCACCATACAAGATACAGTGTGATATTTTCTGGGTAAAAGTGTTTGTATTGTACTGTTAGCAGGATCTAAATGGGTTAATGTTGAATTATCAGTTTTGCTTTTATTACTTTCATATTTTGTTTTGTTTCATACCTATATGCGTTCCAGAAAAAGTTGTCGGATTAAAAGGGTTGAAAAAAAAGATCACGATCCTCCGCCGCTTCCATTCTAAGGATTATTCGGTTCCTGTTGGTTTCCACTTCCTTGTCCTAGCTTGACATACAAGAAATGGCATGAGATGCTTGCTTAGCCAGTCACTGGCTACTGTGGTGATCTGCTTCAGTCAGTGATTGGTTCAGCAGGCATCTCCTGCCATTTCCTGTGTTTTGAACTGGGATAGGGAAGTAGAGACCAGCTGGAACTCAAAAAATGTTGAAATGACAGGTGAGGTGAGTAATGCTTCTTTTTTTAACTCATTCTTTCAATATTTACAAAAACTCATCAACCCCTTTAAGATGAACCACTTTAAGGTGTTTTAAATTCAAAGAGAGTGTGTCTAATTCACACTAATTATTTACAAATAGTCCTTTGGACTGGTAATTGCCTTAGCTTGACATATGTCTATTTTGCTAATAGTAAAACTTAACTTTTAATGATTATTATACAAAAAATCAATTAGCCAAATAAATTGAATTAAAAATATCAGTTGTGTCACTTTCTTTTTGTTTTTATAATGGATGTGTAAGCACTGTTAATAGCACAGCGTTATTGTAGTAGCTATGGACACAGGGAGTCCGAAGACACCAGAGCTGCTGGCGAAACATGTTGGGGGCAGTGTTTATTTTCTTCTGAACTTTGGTCAGGAACTGTAGTGTAAATGCACTGTTCATTAGGAGTTAGAGATTGAAATACATCTCCTGTTTAATTACAATGCTGATGTTCTGTCTATCCCACATATTTTAGTCTGCAGAGTGTTCTATTCAGATTGGCTGCAATGTGTTAACACAAGCCCACCACAATTTCACGACCAGGCTACGTTCACATGACAGACTCTTGTGTGTACAAATCCAACACAGTGTGCATTCAGTGGGGATAATCCATGAGTGATAAACCATGCAGGATCCACATAAAGAAGTGGCATGTCCCCTCTTGATGTGGATTTCAAATCTGCATGGACAAGATCAGAGACATATCTAAGGCTAAAATGCACATTGAAAACAATGAATACACATTTCACACAGATTTTAGAGCAAAATATGCGCAAAAATATAAGTAAAAATCCCTTCATGTGAACATATCCTTACAGAAATAGAACTGTGTCATGTAAGCTAAGTAATATACATAATGATTGTAAGTTTTTGTACCTGAATTTTGCAATCAACTTTATTAAAATGTATTCCAAATGTCCCAAAATGAAATATGCACTTTAATCCAGGGGTGGGATACAAATTTTTAACAACAGGTTCCCTACTCAACAGCAAAAAACGCAGCGTCACGACACATGTTTACATATACATACATCATATATATGCAACACACATACACATAAATACACCATATATATACTACACACATACATAAATACATCAAATATACAATACACACACATACCACCCAACTAAGGAGCTAAACTGTCAGCAGCGCGCAAAGCAATGGAAGAGAACATCTCCAGCTGCCCTGCCGCAACCAGAGCACCTGATCGGGACTCAGCCGGGAACACGGTTCTCCGATCCAGTTGTAATTTTAACAACTGAATCTGGAGAACTGGAGGAAACCGGCTGAATCCCATGGCTGCTTTTATCATTATTTTATCTTTTCTATGTCAAATAGGCACCTGCAGTTTTCACTTTGCAAACGGCATACTTGTACACCACTGTTTATTGGTGAACTGATTACACTGCAGGGCTCAGTGAGTGTTGTACAGGCTGGAGCACACATTGTTGCTATTGCCTGTCTGCTCTGCTAAAGCTGGCCTGCTAAAAGCCTTCCATACCAATTCTGTACAGGGTTTTAGCAGAGTGGAACGAGTGCAGGCAGGACTCTGTATAGTACATCGCTGCTACTGCCTGTGCCCGCTTCATTAAAAGCCTGGCATAGCACATCTATTCCAGACTTCAGCAGACAGGACAGGCAGGAGCAGGTATATGTGCTCCAGCCTATACATTACCTACTGGGCCCTGCAGTGGAATTTGTACACCAGTGCACAGTGGTGTATAAGTGTACAGATTGAAAAGTGTGATAGCCACCCGAAATTCAGGTGCCTATTTTGCTTAAAAAAGTAAAAAAAAAAAAAGTATATTAAAAAACTTCATTTCAGGAATCTGGAATAGGTTTTAATAAAGCTGACTCCAAAATTTTGGTATACTTCAATAGTACCTAAGGGCTCCTCCACACACTTGCCATGAATTTCATGGAACTGGACTGGATCATTGGACTGAGAGAAGCTGGATGGTTATTTTTACAAATTGCTTGCAATCTAGGCCATTTTGACCTAGCTGTTAGAATGTGTTAAGAACAGTGGTTATGCAAGGGCATGTACACACGGTAAGCAGCTTCCTGTCAGCCCAGGCACACCACTAGTAATATTACTAATAATAATATTTATATAGCGCTGCCATATTCCGCAGCGCTTTACAAATGAGTGAGGATAGTTTAATCCACTGACAACCACGAGCAGCTCAGACAGTTTAATTGTCCACCATCCAGGTGGCACTTTCATTACGCACCCCTGTCTCTGGCTGGACCATTTCCAGGAGCTTACCAGAAGGAAATTTGGTGGTATGGCGCCCATTACATTCCCTGGTATTAACAGTCAGCCACTGTTATCTTCTTTGCAGGACTGCTATGGACTGGAACTGTATCATCTTTAGTGAAGAATCCAGTTTCCGTTTAGGAGTGCGGTTTGAGTATGGAGGCCTCATGGTGAACACTTTAATCCTGTCTTTGCTGTGGAGCGACACAATGCCCCAACTACTGGTGTGATGATACGGGGAGCCATCGCACCTGTAGCCTGTCTGGTCGCCAGATTTATTGCCAATGGAGCATATATTGGACCAGTTGGGATGCCAGCTTCAGCAATCAATGAGTGTGCAGAAATTACAGGTCCAGCTGCAACATCTGTAGGCAAATGTGATGCAAGTTACCTTAAGGAACCTGAGTCTCCATGGCCAACTGTATCCAGGCTACAGGCCACTAGAGCCTCCTTTCAGTTGTAAAGTTTTCCCAATAAATGTATTCTTTCGCTCTAATATTGTAATCACTTACATATATCCAAGATTGTATTCACACATATAAAGTATAAATGTAGCATCTGGCAACAACATTTCTGGCCCCAAAAATACCCCAAAACAGTATGAAAAACATAAAATTTAGCAAACCACTGTGAAACCAGTCTTTACACCTTTTTTTTTTTACTGCATACTGAATCTTCCGTTCCCCTCTAGTCTCAGCAGAGACTTGGTTTCTAGCCTAGAAGCGTGTTTAGCAGATAAATGTATAGCATATGAATTGGCTTTGTTAAATTAGTTAGCTCAATGTTCTAATGATAATATGATGATGATTAAAAGGTCAAAATATCCAGGTTGCCTATACCATGATCATATAGGGCATGCTTTTTATCTATGGATAGGTGAAGGAGGTGTATAGTCATATAGTATCAGAATTAAAGACATGGTGAAAATAGGTTTAAACAGTCCAACTTACTTTCTACTTGCTTCAAAATCCATCAACTAGAGAAAAATTATGGTAACCAGAAATATGAGAAATTTCTCAATCCTGGTGAAATGGGCAACAAAAGGCAATAATCATCATCATTGAGATGTTCATGTGCTGTCTTGATCATTCTCTTATTTCTAGGGTTTAAAGACTCAAGTGGGTTGTCCTCTTTGGACTACCCATCTCCATATGTTTTATCTATCTATGAAGTTCAAATTGGGGATCCCCCAATTTGGACCTTCCTCTTTTAACTGGAAGCAGAGCGGACTGTGGGTATTTAAGCATTACATGAACACTAGTTGTTTCCAATGGCTAAGTTGCAAATAATTTAATTGAAGGCGATCCCATCATCAGATGTCCCACATTGTGCTAGTCAGTAGAAGTTGTCCAGAGTTAACAAATGCAGTCATTTGAGGGATACCACTAACATGCTGGACTATTGAAGGCTGTAAAATATTAGCGGTCTAGTGACCACCTATCAAGGGGAAAAAGGAAATATTATAAGAATGAGACCAGAGGAATAACCTGCAACCTTATGGAAAGATAGATGAAGAGGATAAGAAAATAAAGAGGAATTATAGAAAAGAAAGGTGATATGAAAATAGAAAAAGAAGACTAAATCTACAATATAAATTGTAGTAAAAATACATTTGTAGCATTCCTCTAGATCTAGCTATGAAGAAGTTAATTATGCTTCTGACTGATTTTCAATGGTGCATTCTGCAGTGTAAATACAGTATCAAGTTTAGGAATGTTTTCGATATAATTAGGAAAACATTCACAAAAATTATAATGGATCCTCTAATTCTAAATGATTTAACTGTTGTTCTAACCTTGAGATCCTTAGCTAAACAAACTAGCTTTGTGCTCACAGTGGAAAAATACAGGAATTTCTATTTGTCTGAGACTGCTTGCCAAGGTATTATGAGGTTATGTGAAGGTGCTCCAGATCCTTGAAGCAGCCTTGATTGTATATAAGTGACAGAATGCAGAACTTCAGATCACAGACATGATGCTGGACCAAAGTTTAACGTATATTGTGATTTGCAGGTCAAGGTCATCACTTGTATATTATTCACTTCTGCATGACAAAAATTAGTTTAAAGACTAATGTCATATGCAGATACTAAGCTGCTTCGGGTCATACACTTCAGCCCTCAAAACCTGAGTCACACTTTCCTGTGGGACCTTTGTTAAATTCTGTGTTTCTGTCCAGTACTGAAATGGCTGGCAATACATGCCACAAACACTTACGCAGAATGACACACAGATAGAATGACCTTCACGATTTGGCCAGCAGCCATAAGCCCTTATCAGTGTCCCACGGATATAAAGGAGGCTTGCTAATCATAGGAATATGTCATGGAATTATTATAGTACTATAGGAAATTTTACAAAGTGTAAGTAGAGGGTTTACAAATACATGCATAGGTGTATAGACAAATGTCAAGAAGATACCTGCAATATTATCTATCTTAGGTAGCTTCTAATTTCTAAGACATAGCAGAGCCAGAGAGATTTAAAAAACTGGCAACCTTATTAATTAAAAGTATGAGTGGGTAACAGTACCAAGAAAATAAAAAGGCTGCTATTACAATATATACATTTAGAATTTAAAATCTTCTGTCCGCAGCGGGCACCAAATTCCAAGGGGGGCTAAAGTTGATGGCGGGGCACAAAAGCAAATAGTTCCTGCCCTTACTGTTCAGCCTCATGGACCCGGTGCAGGAGGTCGCAATGATGTTATCGCGCCCGCCTGTGCTGGGATGGCAGGAGAGAGGTGATTTATTTGTGTGGTCACTACTGAGGGAGGGGAGCATTATATGTACAGAGGACAGTACTGGGGGCATTATATCTAGAAAGGGCATTACTGGGGGACATTATATGTAACGAGGGCATAACTAGGGGGCATTATATGTGAAGTGGGCACTACTGGAGGCATTATATGTACAGAGGGCACTACTGGGGGCATTATATGTAAAGAGGGCACTACTGGGGGCATTATATGTACTGAAGCCACTACTGTGGTACATTATATGTAAAGAGGACACTACTGGGGGACAGTATATGTAAAGGGAGCACTACTGGAGGCATTATATTTAATACACCAAGAAAAAGGGCCATATGGAGGAGCAACAACATAGGTCACATAGACAGTAATGTAAGCATGTAACAGCAGTGAATATAAGTATAAACCAAAATACGGCACTGCAAATAATACATAATAGTATAAAGACCAAGAAGTGTGCTCCTCCGGAAAAATCCCAACACATGTTTCGCATCAGCTTCCTCAGGGAAATAAAGACACTACTGTGGGGCATTATATGTAACGAAGACACTACTGGGGGACATTATATGTAAAGGGGTCTTTACTGGGGGACATTACATGTAAAGAGGGCACTACTGGAGGCTTTATATGTAAAGAGTGGACTACTGGGGGCATTATTTGTGAAGAGGGTACTACTGGCAGCATTTTTTGTGAAGAGGGCACTACTAGGCAATTATATTTATGGATTACATTATAGGCGTTATTACATGTACATAGGAAACTACTGGGGGGACATTACATGTAAAGAGGGCACTACTGGAGGCCTTATATGTAAAGAGGGCACTACCGGGGGCATTATTTGGGAAGAGGGCACTATTGGCAGCATTATTTGTGAAGAGGGCACTACTAGGTGATTATATGTATGGATGGCTTTATAGGGGTTTTTATATGTACAGAGGGTATTACTGGGGCATTATATGTACAGAGGGCACTATAGGGGACATCATATCTACTGGGAGAACTAGAGGGGGTATTATAACTACTGGGGCCTAAATGGAAATTACTATTGAGTGGGAATAGGGCCTAAATTGGAAAGATTACTGAGTGGGGACATAAATGAAGGCATGATTGCTAAATAGGTGTGTTGTGCGTGGCCTTTATATAGTGTTATTATTGGTAATGTTGTTCTTGGTATACTGTGGGGAGTGGTTCTATAAAAAGGGGCATATCCATAGGTTATATGGCACAATACTTGGCTTGCCTGGGTGCTGGCAACCCACGTTACGACACATGGATCCTCATGACAGGTGCCTTTTAAAGGAATTTTAATGCCTAGAAGTGTAACTTAACCTAGAAGTATTGTGGTTGCATGCTGATATCATTACTTCAAGAGGAAAAACATTTTATTATAGTTATAAAAGAAGATGTTTTTACTAAAACAACAGATTTTTCAGACATTGCAAATAATAATGCGAAAGCAAGGTTTAATGACAATACATTTTTACAGCAGGTCAGTCGTGTACATGAATATAAAATTATATGTAGTGTATGCCACATGATGTAAAGCAAATACTACATGCCAAATGGATTCTGCATAAATATTGTTACTGTGTATCCACTATAAAGTGGAGACTTATATTGCAAAGTTTCATGGTGCCAACTTTCCAAACGTATTCATTTTCTTATTACTCGTCTGCTAATTTTGATAGATGGAATCATGGATAGTTAACGTTCCTTGTGGTATACAATAAGCAGAGGCCAGCGCTTCCATATTTCCCACCACCCGCCCGAAAATATTAGGGGGCCCGCGGCTGTTTTGAGACCCTCTCTGCCTCTTTAAAAGAGCAGCAGGGGCGGTCTGAGCGGTCGGGTACTTTGGACGTGGTCCGAGAGCCCGGCCGGAAAAGGGGCCCGTGGCGGTGGCAGGGCACAGGGAGATGAGCTCTTCCATTGTGGAAGCGTTCATCTCCATAGTCATCTGTATCACCGTCCTCAGGACAGAGATACAGATGGCTGTGCTGTGGGGCAGGGGAGGGAGAGGCGTCTCCCTTCCCTGTTCCTCTGATAGGCTGCCTGCACAAGGCCTGCAGCCCATAAGAGGCTGGTGCAGGCGGCGCGATGACGCCTCGTGAGCCTTACAGCGTGAGACACAGGCCGGAAGAGGCCTGCATCGCATTGCTGCCATGGAGGTAAGTAAAAGTGTTTTTACTGGCACATGGTGGTGGAGGGTTAAAGAGGCACTTGTTACTGGCACATGGGGTGGAGGGTTAAAGAGGCACTTGTTACTGGCACATGGGGTGGGGGTTAAAGAGGCATTTGTTACTGGCACATGGGGTGGTGGGGTTAAAGAGGCATTTGTTACTGGCACATGGGGTGGGGGGAGTTAAAGAGACACTTGTTACTGGCACATGGGGTGGGGTTGGTTAAAGAGGCACTTGTTACTGGCACATTGGGTGGGGGGTGGTTAAAGAGGCACTTGTTACTGGCACATGGGGTGGGGGTGTTAAAGAGGCATTTGTTCCTGTCACATGGGGTGGGGGGCGGTTAAAGAGGCACTTCTTACTGGCACATGGAGTGCGGGGTAAAAGAGGCACTTGTTACTGGCACATGATTGGGGGGTATCTATGGGGGGCACTTGTTACTGGCACATTATTATGGGGCACTATGGAGGCTTCTACTGAGGCCACAAAGAAGTGGCATTTTATATGGGAGGCTCTGTGTGGTAATAGTATTATCGGGGGTATTATCTGTTTGCAGCATAGTATTGGGGAGCACAGTGGTACAGTATTGGAGGTAGTAGGATGATTTGCCCAGAAGATGGGAGGATGATGAAAAAGTAGTAAACTAAGATTTTTTTTTGTTGTCAAACTGCAGAGACGCAAAATGGCGACAAAATGGTGGTCTGGTCTGAAGGTCTGAAAGGAGAAGACGAGGACAGAGAACATCTAAATCAAAGGAGACGTCATTGGATGTAAGAGGTATGGGGCGCTGTATTTCTGTATGCTGCCATTGAAGTGTGGGGGGGGGGGGGGAGAGAAATAATGTGACGCGAACTGCCTGCCGGATCCGGGAATCTGTGCGCAAACGGATACCATTTGTTTCTGGATGCGGATCCATTTAACAAATGCATTGAAATGCTGGTGTCATCCGGAAAAACGGATCCGGTATTTATCTTTTTTACATTTTTAAAGGTCTGCGCAGGCACAGACTGGAAACCCGAATCCGTTTTTCTGGAACACTTGGTACCATATCTGGTACATTTCAATTGAAAATAATGCCGGATCCGGCATTCCGGCAAGTGTTCCGGAATTTTGGCCAGAGAAAATACCGCGGCAACGCTAGTGTGAAAGTACCCTAGGTGGATATATATGCAACCACTTGATGGTTGGTACGCAGTATTGGTAGAAGACAGATATCTATGGACTGAACCTGGGATAACCGACAATAGGAAACACGCTGCAGATTTGTTAATTGAAATTTCATGCCATATATCTGAATCCACGTGCCTAGATTTCTTCAAGCCCCTTTTAAAAGTTTGGGACAGTCGCAGTTATTTCAGCAACCAATCGGGCTCATGTGAATATACCCTAAGAAGACTGTGACATATAATTGCCCCAAGAGAATTTGGAAAAATCAATCTCCCTAATAATACAGATAAAGATGTAGGGTCAGACCTTAAAGGGGACCTTTTTGGTGTGTGTATTAGTTGCTGCCCACTTATAGATGGCAGAAGGAAACAGGTGGGTGCAGCTCTAACATGGGATAATGGTGTTACTGGTCATACTAGGGGCAACAAGCTTGATGGTTACAGTGTTCTTACAAGAAGCAACTGAAATAATGGTTATAGACTCTTGTTGGACAACAAGCTTAAAAGGGTTGAGCAGTAATATAAAGTGATAATCTATCCTCGGGATAGGTTATTAATATCTGATTGGCGGATGTCCAACACCCCCGCTGATCATCTGTTTGAAGAGAAGGTGGTACTCCATGTGAGCAGTGAGCACTACTTCCTCCTACTTCCACTGCCCGACATCTCAGAAATGCAGTGTAATTACAATACCCACTTCATTCACTTAAACAGACTAATTGTAATTACATGACACTACTGCTACAAAGGAGATGACGTGTAGTGTAATCAAGAAGAAGTAGTGCTTGCATGGAGTGCCGCTTCCTCTTGGAACAGCTGATCTGCAGGGTGTCGGGTGTCAACCCCCCCGATCAGCTATTGATGACCTATCCTGAGGGTAGGTCATCAATATAAAACCCCTGCTAAACCCCTTAACTCGTTAAACGTACTACAGTCTCTCTCTGAGGTCATGGGTTTAGTTAGAAGCAAAAGGTTTGGAAAGTGGCAACAGGCTCACTCTCTCCAGCAGGCTTGCTTTCTCCTCTAGAGATGAGCTTCAGGCGTGGCCCCCAGCTTCAATGGGAGACAACAAACCTGCGGTGGCGTTCCTTTCTCCGTGGCTGCAATGATTTTGGCTGGTTACAGCCCAAAGCAACTCTCCTCATGGTGCAGTTTGCACGTGATCTGTTTACAGGCCATGGCAACTCTTCCCATGGACACTCATCATTGGCATCTAAAAAGAAAGCAATACCCCTCTTCACTAGACATTTTATTTACAGTTGTGCACATATTACTCAGTACCCCGATGGCATCTCACAGCGGCAGAAGACACATAGTCATTAAGCATCTTATATTGCACCCTTCAAGGGATTGTTAACCTTTTACTTATTAATGACCTTTCCTCCAAATAGTTCAGCAATATCAGTGGTGGAGGGGGTGGTCCAACATCCAGCACCCCAACCAACAATCAAAAAGTTGACAGTGGAAGGGGCTTTCTGCCCTCACAATATAATTTGGATGACCCATCCAAAGGATAAATCATTGAAAAGCTGAACAAGCTGTTTATGTGTGACACAATTTCAACTGAGGTAGCATATTGTAAAAAATTGGGGCCATTTATCAAATTGGTGTAAAGTAGAACTGGCTTAGTTGCCCATAGCAACCAATCAGATTATACCTTTCATTTTTGACAGCACATTTGGAAAATGAAAGGTGGAATCTGATTGGTTACTATGGGCAACTAAGCCAGTTCTACTTTACACCAATTTGATAAATGACCCCGTAAGTATATTGCAGGCGTATTCAAGAATCAGTCACATAACATAGCTCAATATGACATAGTCAAAAGTAACCCATGACAGCAAAATATTATAACAGCGCATATGTGCAAAGATGTGCTTTCTTTTAAGAGGGAAGTGTAGTTATTTTCCACCCTTTTACAAACAGATCAGTGACATCTGCAGCAGGCTTTATTCTAGAAATTTACTCTTGCCAATTAATGTATTCTATACCCGCTAGCATGAATAACCCGATTGCAGGGACCCACCATGGGCTACGCAAAAACAAAAGCTGAAATTTTGGTCATAATTATGGAGCTCTATATGCCACTAAACTGATATTTTAAGGATAAGACCCCGCACCCACATATGAACTCATCATAATTTCCCCTCTGTGGTCACCTTTTTTTTCATGCCTAATCGCCCATGCATTGCATTTTTCCACCGTATGACAGCATCTTTGACCTCCTTTCCGTTTCCTCTTCAGCCTTGACAGTTTTCACCCTCAAGCCTCATCTGCTCAACAATTTGGTCTGTCTCCCCTTCACTTTTTTTTTCTGTCACCTTTATGCTGCCTGCCTGTTGTTATCTTGGCTACTTCTAAAATAAAAAAGGAAACAAATATCTATACTATCACTATAAAACAAAGAAGAACCTTCAAAAGGCAAAATCTTTGGATAATTGCAAACCTAATATTAATGCTTCATAATAGGTTTGTCTTGTCATGACAACCTCTTTTATATTGAAGCCGACCAAGTAATTGACACAGGTCCAGCTTCAAAACCTCCAGCAATCAGTGTATAAAACATGCAGAACTGGCAGACTTGGACATGCAAAAGGGACAGCCATTGGCCCAGCAGGTAACCGGAGAATTACCCAGTGGACTGAACACTCTAAAAGAAGACTACTAATCCTGTAACCCCCTCAATTTTATTTTGGGTCAGATCACTTGCTACTTGAGTTACTTTTCCAGGTGGACTTGCCCACCAGAGTACCAGAGAATCCTCTGTTGGGCCCTGTTTCTGAAGCCATGGTGGGCTTCAAAGGTTTAGGAGAAAAATCCTATTTGGAGCTGCCTTTGAAGCTAATCAGTTGCCCCTTGGGTCAATTTCTTTGATTCAAAACCAATTTGAATTTATTGATGATACTGTATAATGGTTGGGCCCAAAGAATAATTTCCTCTGGTGGGTCCAAGGAACACTGGAGCCATTTTTGATTAGAACCTCCCCCTATTATGTTCATATGCTCTATTAGATCTTGATGCGACATCCTGTTTAAAGAATCATACTTGACTTACAGAGATGGAGAGTGGGGCGATATAATGGGCGATGGCTGGAAGCATTTAGGGAATTTATTTGCCTATTACTTCCATAACAGTATATTAAATATATAGCAAAACAAAGTGTATTCATTGAGCTAGGACCATTTTAAGCAATGCCTGATCAAGTTGTGTGGAGGTTCCCATGTAAAACATTTTCTCCAGTGTTCAAATAATACCACTACAAAATGCAAAATACAATGTCATCATAATAGTAATACAGCATCAAAAATGATGCCATATGGTTCCATACAATGACTAAAAATGTAGCTTATATGGTGCTTAGATAACAACATTCAGGTCTAAACAAGTAACTAGTAAACAAATAGGTAGCGATGAGCCATTGGAGACCACTTACCTTCAGGCTATACTTAGAATGCTAATACATATTACTAGTTTCTTTATAATAATATACTGTGCCTGTGAATAAACCAGTTAAATGTATTAGCTTTCTAAGCATAAAAAAAACTGTATTCTTAACATGGTAAGGCTATAGTATGTAGTGAGGTGGAGGGCACTCAAATATCCGGGTATATAGGTACATGTTTAGATTAACACAGATTATATATATAAAAAAATTATTTATTTTACTAAAATAATTTTAAAATAGACCACAAATGGTTCCAGAGGTATGGCATCAAAGTGTCAAGTATACAGTTATATATACTAATACAAGTGATCAGTCTGCCTAGTACATTTCTAGTGTCTACGTCTGTATCCACAGTTCTATTTATAATTCTGTGACAGTAGTGACATGGATATTTGTATATTATTATCCAAAATCAAATAGCCAGTCTTTGTGTGGGTATTAGTATCCCTTTTTGTCCAAATGAAAATCAGTCAGCCGTATATTAGATTTGGAATAGTCTTACTTTGTGGGTCCCAAGCGGTGGTTGCTGGTATTGTTAAATAAATATTAAATATATAAATATATAAATATTAAATATATATAATCTGTGTTAATCTAAACATGTACCTATATACCCGGATATTTGAGTGCCCTCCACCTCATAATTTCCAAACATTTAATCTGTTATTTTGGCAGTAGGTGCTGCCATCTGGAGAGAGCACCTACCCGTTAATTGTTGACAGTAGAGCCTCTGTAACTTTTTATTCACTATAGTATGTAGTGTATATGATAAGTACATACTATGACACAGCTCTAGGACACAGCTCTGCCCTCAGCATACTGATGTCTAGCCCAGTAAATCAAGGAAAGGCGGTGTGTGTACAGCACACAGGTGTTACAAAAGCAGTGCTCTGCCACCTTGTGCTCCTACATGCTAATTTACATATGAGTAAACTGCATTTATCTCTGCAGCTGTTTAACATACAGACAAAAGAGAGGTATCATTTTAATTAGCATGATCAACCCTTCCAAGCAGTATGTCTGGTTTAATAGGGTTGATCGTTCTGACAGATGCTTTTTAAGGGGCACAATGTTTGTACTGTTAAAAAGTCAAGACCCACACTTATCCTAGTGATATGCCATCAATGTCCCAGATAGGAATACCTCTTTAAAGGACATCTGTCAGCAGATTTGTACCTAGGGAACTGGCAGACCTGTTGCATTTGCGCTTGGCAGCTGAATGCATCTGTGTTGATCCCATGTTCATATGTGCTCTCATCCCTCTGCAACTGCCGCACCCTCCACTTTGATTGACAAGGCCAGTTAGTGTAAATGTGCCTGGCACTGTCAATCAAAGAAGAGTCTGTCGTAGTTGCAGAGAGAGCTGAGCCTCTTGAGTAATGGCAATGCCCCGTTGCTCCTGGAGGCTCATTTGCATATATTAAAACATAATTTTTCTCAGCATTGCAGGCACATATAAACATGGGACCAACACAGATGCCTTCAGCTGCCAAACGCATATGCAACAGGTCAGTCAGTTTCATAGGTACAAATCTGATGAGAGATGCTCTTTAAGCATAAGGAGTAACTTAGACATGCCCACAGTAGTGGACTTGTAAAGACAAGATCATTTAGATCTCATTCCCACCAGGGCAACAAGTCTCATCAGGAGAATTCTCTATATGATGACATTGTATTTTGCATTTTGTAGTGGTATTATTTGAACACTGGAGAAAATGTTTTACATGGGAACCTCCACAGGCCATTAGTATCAATTACTAGGTTGGACTGTTCCACCTTCCCCATGGAGTGGAGTAGTGTAGAACAGAATAAAGGAGTGTAGAGTGAGAACAGTCAAGTGAGCTGAGTTAAAAAAAATGCCCTGGGAAAGAACTAGCCAGAGAGAAACAAACATGTAGAGAAAGCTTTAAACCAGCCTTTGAAAAATAAAGAGGAGAAAAGAAATACTGTGAAGCATACCAGTGTTGAGAGGAGGTGAGAGAACAAAAGACTGTGGAGATAATCTGTCCAAAAAGGCATATGGAGTTCACAGCTAAGTTTTCCAGGAGATGAAAGGCTAGACATGCGTTAGGGGCAGACTGAGGATTTGCTAAGGACTACATCCTGCTGAAGAAACCTGTAGTGCTGTATTATGAGTAAAGAAAAAAGCGAGATAAGCGTTTAAGCGCAGAGAGCTTAAAGAGAGGTGTTGCAACCCTATTTTTTGGATCCTTGAACATGGGATAGAAAAATGCAGTGTATGGAAGATTGCTTCAAAGAGAGAACCTAGCCTGTTAACTACCTTCTCAGCCGGAGAAACAGAAAAAGCTTGGGATATTGTAAAAGCTGTAAGATCTGCAGGTCAGTGCAAAGTCTAAACTGTGACAATTGCTGTGAGTACTGTATTGAACCTTATTTAGCAGTTAAAGCACTGTTCTACCATTAAAACTGCCTCATCATTGCCTTACACCTCAGGAAACACTGCTTTGTACATAAATACTAATCTCCACTGCAAATAGTCAAATAGAATGAATGAAGGGATCAACAATATCAAGCAAATATATAAAGCATGGAAGACTCTTATGTGGTCTTGGTGAACAATTTCGAAAACCTCGATAGGCAGTTTACGATAGTTGTAGTTATGACATTCTAAGCCAGGGGTGTCCAAACTTTTTTTCGAGGAGTGCCAGATTTGATGAAGTGAACATGTGCGATTGCGATTTTTGCGATTGTAAAAAATCACTGTTGTGACATTAAAACAGCTTCAAGTTGCTTCAACTTTTTGCTGCGGTTGTGCCCTTTTAGCTTGTCGTATGTGCTATGTCTCAACTGGTAGTGTCTCTTGACATTAAATTCCTTATAAGCAGCCACAGTCTCTTGGCATATCAGACAAACACAGTAATTCGGTATTTCAGTAAAAAAATATTCCACTTTCCACCTTTCCTGGAAGTGGCGTCCCTCACTGTCAACTTTTCGTTTCTTATTTGTAGTTACCATTATAAAAATTGTCCGGAAGGGGAGAAGTTATGTAGAGAGAACTAGGAGTACAGTCAGATAATCAAATTACAGCACAGTGACGTACAGTGAGTGGTTAATGAAGGGAATGACAGTTTGCTACCACAGATTTATATTATGCTCCCTTGTCTGCTTTATTATACAATTATCCTTTTTCAATAGGCTTAATAGCCCTTATGGTCGCCCTTGTGGCTGTGTGTGTGGAGGTACAGGGAGCAGGAATGGCCAAATAAAGATCTTAGGCCCCCCCACCTTCCCCCCAGTGAGTCCCCGAGCACTGCTCGGGACCTGGGATCTCTCTATCGGCGGGCGCAGGAAGAACGTAAGCTCGTATAATTATATATATATTCCAGTAAGTCCCTGAGCACAGCTCAGGACTACTTTGATCTCTGACTAAGGGACTTGACGTCATCAGCCGACTAACGAAGAAGGAAAGGCCAAATCTCGCGACCTCCAAGATCTCGTGAGATTTGGGCTCAGGGAGATGTAAAGTCCTAATTTAGTGACATCCGAGATCTTGTGAGATTTGGGACCTCCTTCTCCCTGAGCCCAAATCTCACGAGATCTCGGATGTCACGAGATTAGGGCTTTCCTTCTCCCTGAGCCCAAATCTCACGAGATCTCGGATGTCACAAGATTTGGCCTGTCCTTTGTTAGCCGGCTGATGGCGTCAAGCTCCGCGGTGAGAGATCAAAGGAGTCCTGAGCTGTGCTCGGGAACTCACTCCGGGGGCCGTATGATTACTATTTGCCCAACTTAGCTGGGGGGCCGTATCAGTCCTGAACGTGGGCCGCAATTGGCCCGCGGCCGGACTTTGGACATGCCTGTTCTAAGCACACCTTCCAGCCCTCTCAAATCACACCCCCCTGTTGGTCTACATTCACAGATATTGGCGGTAGAAGGAGGTTGGCCAAAGTCCACAGGGGTACACAACTATCCTCAAACTCGATCTGCCCTATATCTACAGGTCTCACAAAACAGGCCAATGCCCGATACATAGCCACTACTCCCAATCTCGGAATGCAGTACCGACCCATAGTTGCGCATCACACCACTCAATATACAGTTTAATCCCAGCGACAAGGGAAGTGGGAGGCCTAAAGGTCAAAAATCTGTCTGGCAACAGATGCACTAAAATTGGCTCAGCAAGAGCTAGACAATACATCATACACATGAATTGCCCAAGGGCCTCAGCATCACTCCACGCAATGCAGACGTGGCGTGACATCAGGCGCGTCTGCTCACATGCTCCATCACTATATAAAAATGTATGTGGCTGGCATGTTGCTGTACTGTTAAGGTGGCACTGTGGCTGACACTGTTATGGAGTTATCATGACTAAGGGCACGTTCAGATCAGTGCTATTATTTCCATTGCTCCTCTCCTTTAAATGAGAGGAACAATATTTACATGGGGTTGGTTCAGTTTCTGATCGGGAGAACGTCGGGAGAAAAAAGGCCTGCATACAGGACTTTTCGCTATTCTTGATGAACTTTTTGATGGAGGTCCTGAACACAGATACAACCTCCAACACAGATGTGAATGTGCTCTAATTATGATATGGAGCACTGTGGCCATGACTATGGTTATTTAGGCTGTTGCTATCACATATGGTATTTTGGCACTTTTTCTATGGCTAACAGGTATATGTGAGTAGGACTCTTATATATCTGGTTATATACATATGTGCATGTCTTTGACTACAAATGCCCTTGATCACATTTTTTTTCTCCACTCTGGTGGTTCTTTGCAACAGCAATCTATTGAATGTATCTGAAAGACTTTACCTATTATATTGTTACATAGTTACATAGTTAATACGGTTGAAAAAAGACATAAATCCATCAAGTTCAAACAAGGTATAGGTGGGGATGCGAATCCCAGAGGGAAGTGAGACTCAGATTTCTACACGTTTTCCTAGGCATTAATGTCATTTACTTTTAAGAATTCATCTACAGTTGTGTTCAAAATTATTCAACCCCCAATGTTGTAAAGGGTTTTAGGGAATTTACTGTACATTTGTAATTGTGTTCAGAATGAAATCTTACAAGGACTTTTTAAAGAACCAAATGGAATTAAAATGACATCAATTGTTTTTGTAATACAGCATTAAATGTTTTTTTTGTGATTTCTTCATTGACACAATTATTCAACCCTTTAAAGACTACCACTCTTAAGAACAGAGGTTCATTCAAGTGTTTTCGATCAGGTATTGAAAACGCCTGTGGATGTCAAGGAGCAGCAATCAAGCATAATAAGCACCAATTAGGCAGATTTAAAATGACTGTGATACTCAGCTCCTTCTAGACATTTACTGGTGTGTTTACAAACATGGTGAAGTCAAGAGAATGGTCCAGGAAGACAAGAGAAGAGGTGATTTCTCTTCACAGGAAGGGCAATGGCTATAAGAAGATTGCAAAGATGTTAAACATACCAAGAGACACCATAGGAAACATCATTCGCAAATTCAAGGCAAAGGGCACTGTTGAAACGCTACCTGGCCGTGGCAGAAAGAAGATGCTGACTTTGACTGCTGTGCGCTACCTGAAGGGCAAAGTGGAGAAAAGTCCCCATGTGACTGCTGAGGAACTGAAAAAAGATTTGTCAGATGCGGGTACTGAAGCTTCAGCTCAGACAATAAGGCGCACACTGCGTAATGAAGGCCTCCATGCCAGAACTCCCAGGCGCACCCCCTTGCTGTCTCCAAAGAATATGAAGAGTCTACTGCAGTATGCCAAAAGTCATGTGGACAAACCACAAAAGTTTTGGGATAGTGTTCTGTGGACTGATGATCAAAATTAGAACTGTTTGGGCCCATGGATCAACGCTATGTTTGGAGGAGGAAGAACAAGGCCTATGAAGAAAAGAACACCTTGCCTACTGTGAAGCATGGCGGGGGGTCAATCATGCTTTGGGGCTGTTTTGCTTCTACAGGTACAGGGAAGCTTCAGCGTGTGCAAGGTACCATGAATTCTCTTCAGTACCAGAAGATATTGGATGAAAATGTGATGCAGTCCATCACAAACCTGAGGCTTGGGAGACGTTGGACCTTTCAACAGGACAATGATCCCAAGCATACCTCCAAGTCCACTAGAGCATGGTTGCAGATTAAAGGCTGGAACATTTTGAAGTGGCCATCGCCATCACCAGACTTAAATCTGTTTGAGACTCTCTGGTGGGACTTAAAGAAAGCAGTTGCAGCGCGCAAGCCTAAGAATGCGACTGAACTGGAGGCTTTTGCCCATGAAGAATGGCCGAAGATACCCGTAGATCGCTGCAAGACACTTGTGTCAAGCTATGCTTCACGTTTAAAAGCTGTTATAACTGGAAAAGGATGTTGTACTAAGTACTAAGATTCAATGTCACTTGGGGGTTGAATAAAACTGATAACGATGTGAGCACAGAAAAGACATTTGTGGTTATTTCATTATAGATGTTATGTTATATTTGTCTGACTTACAAGTGCCTCTTTGATTTAATTGTAAACAAGATGGCTGAAATATCAAAATCAATGTCAAACTGGCCAAAACACAATAATTTTGAACACAACTGTAAACCCTTTTAAAACTGTCCACTGTTTCTGCTGTGACTACGTCCTGAGGAAGTCTATTCCACAGATTCACAGTTGAGATTTAATTTGCTCATTAGATATTTGTATGTAGCATGATGTGTACAACCACATAGCTATGTAGTGTAATTACATTGTAGTGACACTTCATAGCTATTTGACTGGACACATCATGCGACACATGCACACTATCATCATGCCACACACATCATGCCACACACTATCTATCTATCTTTCTATCTATCTATCTATCCTAACTCTATTGGTCACTGTTATATTTGTTAGGATGTTTAATGAAATGTTAACGCAGATACTAATTTTGACATGCATTATGTATACAAAAAGGCTGAATATGGGAGAGAAATAGTTTACTAGCAGTTCTCAGTCATACAGTAGTTAACATGTAGTGAGCTGGTCCCATTTCTAGAGATGGCCTTGCGGTTCGCCCAGCGGTTGTTTTGCGGCGAACTTTGCGTGTTCGCAATTTACCGAACATGTGAACATATGGCGATGTCCGCCGGCGCCATATTCTTCTCGCATTGCGCCGAACCCATGACACATCCATCAGGTGGGACAGGACAGCCAATTGAGACTTTTCAGCACATGGGCACACCCCACCCTAGAACAGAACCCGATCTGGCGCCCATTTTACATTCTGTGTTTTGCCAGTGTAGGGAGAAGTTGCTTTGTGGAGCAGAGACAGGCTGTTAGGGACACCAAACGCTATCTAATAGGGCCACAAAAGTTCTTTTAAGGACTGGTTTAGGTGTGCTATCGATAGGTGTGATATACTAACACAGAAAGTATATTATAGTGCATTTGCATTGTGCAGCAGTTGTGTGCGGTTCTGCTGCGGTACCGCACCTATATAGAGGGACAAGCGCTATTGGAACAACTATTTGCAACAGGTGTGATATACCTGTTGCCCCCAAAAAATGATTGAGGGTGTGATATACCTTCTTCCACAAAATACTAATTGAGGGCTGCGATATACCTGTTGCCCCAAATAAACAGGGTGGTGTGATATAACTGTTGTGGCAAAAAATAAAATTGAGCGGTGTGATATACCTGCTTCCACCAAATATTCATTGAGGGGTGCGATATACCTGCTTCCACAAAATACTGATTAAGGGGTTTGATATACCTGCTTTCACCAAATATTGATTGAAACAGGTATATCAAACCCTTAATCAGTATTGTGCTTCCACAAAATACTGATTAAGGGGTTTAATATACCTGTTTCCACCAAATATTGATTGAGGCCTGCAGAAATACCTGATTCCACAAAATACTGATTAAGAGGTTCAATATACCTGCTTCCACAAAATACTGTTTAAGGGGTTTGATATACCTGCTTCCACAAAATACTGATTGAGGGCTGCGATATACCTGCTTCCACAAAATACTGATTAAGGGGTTTGATATACCTGCTTTCACTAAATATTGATTGAGGGCTGCAATATACCTGCTTGCACAAAATACTGATTAAGGAGTTTAATATACCTGTTTCCACCAAATATTGATTGAGGCCTGCGATATATCTGCATCCACAAAATACTGATTAAGGGGTTCGATATACCTGTTTCCACCAGATTTTGATTGAGGCCTGCTATATACCTGCTTCCACAAAATACTGATTAAGGGGTTTGATATACCTGCTTTCACAAAATACTGATTGATGGCTGCGATATACCTTCTTCCACAATATACCAATTAAGGGGTTTGATATACCTGTTTCCACCAAATATTGATTGAGGCCTGCGATATACCTGCTTCCACAAAATACTGATTAAGGGGTTTGATATACCTGCTTTCACAAAATACTGATTGAGGGCTGCGATATGCCTGCTTCCACAAAATAATGATTGAGGGGTTCGATATACCTGTTTCCACCAAATATTCATTGAGGCCTGCGATATACCTGCTTCCACAAAATACCGATTAAGGGGTTCAATGTACCTGTTTCCACCAAATATTGATTGAGGCCTGTGATATACTTGCTTCCACAAGATACTGATTAAGAGGTTTGATATACCTGCTTCCACAAAATACTGATTAAGGGGTTTGATATACCTGCTACCACAAAATACTGATTGAGCGCTGCGATATACCTGCTTCCACAAATACTGCTCTTCTCTAGGTTCTTAGGCACAGAGTAATTTTGAAAATGACAGGTAGAGGAAGAGGCAGACAGGGCCGGACTGGCCTACCGGGATACCGGGAAAATTCCCGGTAGGCCGGTAGCCCTGACTGCCGCACGGCCGGCCGGCGGCCGCAGGCACACTGGGCTCCAGTGGCGACGGAGATGAGCGCTTGCATTGCGCTCATCTCCGTGCGGAGCAGCAGCAGAGGAGGGAGAGGCGTGACCTCTCCTGTTCCTCTGATAGGCTGCCAGCACTAGGCTGGCAGCCTATCAGAGGCCGGCCTCGGCGGCGCGATGACATCATCGCGCCGCCGGAGGCCGTACAGCTCGAGACACAGGCCGGAAGAGGCCTGCATCGCATCGCTGGAGGTAAGTATAAGTGTTCTTTTTTTTTTTTTTTTTCTTGGGGCTACTGGCAGCACTAAAGGGGGCTACTGGCAGCACTAAAGGGGGCTACTGGCAGCACTAAAGGGGGCTACTGGCAGCACTAAAGGGGGCTACTGGCAGATAAAGGGGGCTACTGCCAATCTATGTCATCCATAGATTCCGCCATAACAGTGTCATCCACAGATCCCCCATAAGTGTGTCATCCACAGATCCCCCATAAGTGTGTCATCCACAGATCCCCCATAAGTGTGTCATCCACAGATCCCCCATAACAGTGTGTCATCCACAGATCCCCCATAACAGTGTCATCCACAGATCCCCATAACAGTGTGTCATCCACAGATCCCCCATAAAAGTGTGTCATCCACAGATCCCCACAACAGTGTGTCATCCACAGATCCCCCATAAAAGTGTGTCATCCACAGATCCCCATAGCAGTGTATCATCCACAGATCCCCCATAACAGTGTGTCATCCACAGATCCCCCATAACAGTGTGTCATCCACAGATCCCCATAGCAGTGTGCCTGCCCTGCGCACTGAGGACAGATTGAAAAGAGGGAAGATCCGTGGAAGCAAGCAGAGGACAGCACAGCAGAAGATGGAATAGGTTCTTTTGTAAGTAAATTATTTTATTATAAATGTATCCCTGCATACACGTAATACTCTCGTATTTTTGAATTTATATATACTTATTTCGTTTTTTCAGTTGTATGAATTTAAGTGGGGAAAATTATTAGTGCCCCCCCCCCCCATTTTGACTGTGGTATCTTATGTGCCTCCCATATATTGTTCCTAGAGTTGCCACTGCGCAGAGGCCAAGTCACGGCAACGCTAGGGTAAGGCCCGACCTGTGTGTGTGTATATAATTATATATATATATATATATATATATACACACATACATACACACTGCCTTCGCGGCGTGTGTGTTTGAGGGCTGGTATGCAACTTTTTCCGGGGCTGGTATGCAACTTTTTCCAGGGCTGGTTTTTATCCCCAGTCCGGCCCTGGAGGCAGACATTTCCGCATGGGTGGTGGGGGTCGGGCAAGTGCACCAGGCCGGAGCCTAAGTGGGAAGTTGGAGAAGGTGCGTGCAATTACTTCAAAGGGTGCACCAGAGTTGCTTGAGTGGCTCACTCAGCCTTCCGCTTCTGCACCCTCCTCATCCTCTGTATCTGCATCCTCCTCATTCTCTGTTGTGTGCACTCCCAAATACACCACCACCACCATAACCCTCCACTCAAGTCAGAGGAATTTTTTTCCCATCCATTCCCAGACCTTACTGATGCGCAGCCATTCTTGACACCGGATGAGGAAGAGGAGGTAGCAACAGCCACCACCCAGTGGTCTGACGACAGTACCCAGATCGGCCCAAGGAGGGAGGCCCCTGCTGTTGCTGCCTATTCCGAGATCTCAAATGTCAGTGGTGGTGAAGGTGACGATGATAACGTGTCGATGGACGTCACGTGGGTGCCCACAAGAGAGGAAGAGGAGGGAAGTTCAGAGGGAGAGATGGAGCAGCAGAGAGGGAGGAGAAGGAGGAGAAGCAGGCAGAGCTCGCAGGGCACAGGAGGCAAAAAGCAGACTGCAAAGGTATCTGAAGCGAGCCATCCATCATGCAGGTCGGCTGCGCCATTTATAGGTTAGAGTAGTTTCCCACTTGTAGAGGCAACCTTGTCGCGGTAAGTGGGCCTATGCTCTTTGATCAAACTGTATACTAATGCCTCTTTTGCACAGCATACAATGTATTACAAATTGGGCGGATATGCCACGTAATTATGCTGAGACAGTCGTTATATCAAAAGCATAGTGTTGAGGATGTGCGATCCAGATTCACTCTCCAGTATATATTGCAATTATCTATTTTCTTTTTCCCCCTCTGGGGTCAGCACTCCTCCCCATTTGGACTAGGTGTTTTTAATTAGCCTTAGTTTGCAAGGGGTTTATAAACTCCTACTATCTCTCAGATGCACTTCCTGAGGGTTGTGACTGGGTGGACTCTTTGCACTCGTTCACATGGTGCAGTACTGCGTGTCTGCCATTGTTGCCTCAGTGCTGTGCTGGCGGGGCGGTGGGTCCCAGAGCCAAGGAGGCTTTGCTGCACAGTGGGTTTGCTGTGTGGCTCCTGGGTCCCGCCTGTCTGCTGCCGGTGCGGTGCTGGGGCACCGGTGGTCGCCGCACGACGGCTGCGCCATTTATAGGTTAGAGTAGTTTCCCACTTGTAGAGGCTACCTTGTCGTGGTAAGTGGGCCTATGCTCTTTGATCAAACTGTATACTAATGCCTCTTTTGCACAGCATACAATGTATTACAAATTGGGCGGATATGCCACGTAATTATGCTGAGACAGTCGTTATATCAAAAGCATAGTGTTGAGGATGTGCGATCCAGATTCACTCTCCAGTATATATTGTAATTATCTATTTTCTTTTTCCCCCTCTGGGGTCAGCACTCCTCCCCATTTGGACTAGGTGTTTTTAATTAGCCTTAGTTTGCAAGGGGTTTATAAACTTCTACTATCTCTCAGATGCACTTCCTGAGGGTTGTGACTGGGTGAGCTCTTTGCACTCGTTCACATGGTGCAGTACTGCGTGTCTGCCATTGCTGCCTCAGTGCTGTGCTGGTGGGGCGGTGGGACCCAGAGCCAAGGAGGCTTTGCTGCACAGTGGGGTTGCTGTGTGGCTCCTGGGTCCCGCGTCTGCTGCCGGTGCGGTGCTGGGGCACCGGTGGTCGCCGCGCACGGCTGCGCCATTTATAGGTTAGAGTAGTTTCCCACTTGTAGAGGCTTCCTTGTCGCGGTAAGTGGGCCTATGCTCTTTGATCAAACTGTATACTAATGCCTCTTTTGCACAGCATACAATGTATTACAATGTATTACAAATTGGGCGGATATGCCACGTAAATATGCTGAGACAGTCGTTATATCAAAAGCATAGTGTTGAGGATGTGCGATCCAAATTCACTCTCCAGTATACATCATGCAGGTCACTTCTGGCGCTCCCAGGACACCGGTATATGGCTCCGCAGTGTGGGCTTTTGATATTGGATGAAAATGTGATGCAGTCCATCACAAACCTGAGGCTTGGGAGACGTTGGACCTTTCAACAGGACAATGATCCCAAGCATACCTCCAAGTCCACTAGAGCATGGTTGCAGATTAAAGGCTGGAACATTTTGAAGTGGCCATCGCAGTCACCAGACTTAAATCCGATTGAGAACCTCTGGTGGGACTTAAAGAAAGCAGTTGCAGCGCGCAAGCCTAAGAATGCGACTGAACTGGAGGCTTTTGCCCATGAAGAATGGCCGAAGATACCCGTAGATCGCTGCAAGACACTTGTGTCAAGCTATGCTTCACATTTAAAAGCTGTTATAACTGGAAAAGGATGTTGTACTAAGTACTAAGATTCAATGTCACTTGGGGGTTGAATAAAACTGATAACGATGTGAGCACAGAAAAGACATTTGTGGTTATTTCATTATAGATGTTATGTTATATTTGTCTGACTTACAAGTGCCTCTTTGATTTAATTGTAAACAAGATGGCTGAAATATCAAAATCAATGTCAAACTGGCCAAAACACAATAATTTTGAACACAACTGTAAACCCTTTTAAAACTGTCCACTGTTTCTGCTGTGACTACGTCCTGAGGAAGTCTATTCCACAGATTCACAGTTGAGATTTAATTTGCTCATTAGATATTTGTATGTAGCATGATGTGTACAACCACATAGCTATGTAGTGTAATTACATTGTAGTGACACTTCATAGCTATTTGACTGGACACATCATGCGACACATGCACACTATCATCATGCCACACACATCATGCCACACACTATCTATCTATCTTTCTATCTATCTATCTATCTATCTATCTATTGTAACTCTATTGGTCACTGTTATATTTGTTAGGATGTTTAATGAAATGTTAACGCAGATACTAATTTTGACATGCATTATGTATACAAAAAGGCTGAATATGGGAGAGAAATAGTTTACTAGCAGTTCTCAGTCATACAGTAGTTAACATGTAGTGAGCTGGTCCCATTTCTAGAGATGGCCTTGCGGTTCGCCCAGCGGTTGTTTTGCGGCGAACTTTGCGTGTTCGCAATTTACCGAACATGTGAACATATGGCGATGTCCGCCGGCGCCATATTCTTTCGCATTGCGCCGAACCCATGACACATCCATCAGGTGGGACAGGACAGCCAATTGAGACTTTTCAGCACATGGGCACACCCCCACCCTAGAACAGAACCCGATCTGGCGCCCATTTTACATTCTGTGTTTTGCCAGTGTAGGGAGAAGTTGCTTTGTGGAGCAGAGACAGGCTGTTAGGGACACCAAACGCTATCTAATAGGGCCACAAAAGTTCTTTTAAGGACTGGTTTAGGTGTGCTATCGATAGGTGTGATATACTAACACAGAAAGTATATTATAGTGCATTTGCATTGTGCAGCAGTTGTGTGCGGTTCTGCTGCGGTACCGCACCTATATAGAGGGACAAGCTCTATTGGAACAACTATTTGCAACAGGTGTGATATACCTGTTGCCCCCCAAAAAAATGATTGAGGGGTGTGATATACCTTCTTCCACAAAATACTAATTGAGGGCTGCGATATACCTGTTGCCCCAAATAAACAGGGTGGTGTGATATAACTGTTGTGGCAAAAAAAATAAAATTGAGCGGTGTGATATACCTGCTTCCACCAAATATTCATTGAGGGGTGCGATATACCTGCTTCCACAAAATACTGATTAAGGGGTTTGATATACCTGCTTTCACCAAATATTGATTGAAACAGGTATATCAAACCCCTTAATCAGTATTGTGCTTCCACAAAATACTGATTAAGGGGTTTAATATACCTGTTTCCACCAAATATTGATTGAGGCCTGCGAAATACCTGATTCCACAAAATACTGATTAAGAGGTTCAATATACCTGCTTCCACAAAATACTGTTTAAGGGGTTTGATATACCTGCTTCCACAAAATACTGATTGAGGGCTGCGATATACCTGCTTCCACAAAATACTGATTAAGGGGTTTGATATACCTGCTTTCACTAAATATTGATTGAGGGCTGCAATATACCTGCTTGCACAAAATACTGATTAAGGAGTTTAATATACCTGTTTCCACCAAATATTGATTGAGGCCTGCGATATATCTGCATCCACAAAATACTGATTAAGGGGTTCGATATACCTGTTTCCACCAGATTTTGATTGAGGCCTGCTATATACCTGCTTCCACAAAATACTGATTAAGGGGTTTGATATACCTGCTTTCACAAAATACTGATTGATGGCTGCGATATACCTTCTTCCACAATATACCAATTAAGGGGTTTGATATACCTGTTTCCACCAAATATTGATTGAGGCCTGCGATATACCTGCTTCCACAAAATACTGATTAAGGGGTTTGATATACCTGCTTTCACAAAATACTGATTGAGGGCTGCGATATGCCTGCTTCCACAAAATAATGATTGAGGGTTCGATATACCTGTTTCCACCAAATATTCATTGAGGCCTGCGATATACCTGCTTCCACAAAATACCGATTAAGGGGTTCAATGTACCTGTTTCCACCAAATATTGATTGAGGCCTGTGATATACTTGCTTCCACAAGATACTGATTAAGAGGTTTGATATACCTGCTTCCACAAAATACTGATTAAGGGGTTTGATATACCTGCTACCACAAAATACTGATTGAGCGCTGCGATATACCTGCTTCCACAAATACTGCTCTTCTCTAGGTTCTTAGGCACAGAGTAATTTTGAAAATGACAGGTAGAGGAAGAGGCAGACAGGGCCGGACTGGCCTACCGGGATACCGGAAAATTCCCGGTAGGCCGGTAGCCCTGACTGCCGCACGGCCGGCCGGGCGGCCGCAGGCACACTGGGCTCCAGTGGCGACGGAGATGAGCGCTTGCATTGCGCTCATCTCCGTGCGGAGCAGCAGCAGAGGAGGGAGAGGCGTGACCTCTCCTGTTCCTCTGATAGGCTGCCAGCACTAGGCTGGCAGCCTATCAGAGGCCGGCTCGGCGGCGCGATGACATCATCGCGCCGCCGGAGCCGTACAGCTCGAGACACAGGCCGGAAGAGGCCTGCATCGCATCGCTGGAGGTAAGTATAAGTGTTCTTTTTTTTTTTTTCTTGGGGCTACTGGCAGCACTAAAGGGGCTACTGGCAGCACTAAAGGGGCTACTGGCAGCACTAAAGGGGCTACTGGCAGCACTAAAGGGGCTACTGGCAGATAAGGGGCTACTGCCAGTAGCTCCTTTATCTGCCAGTAGCCCCTTAGTGCTGCCAGTAGCCTCTATAGCTGCCAGTAGCTCCTAGTGCTGCCAGTAGCCCCTTAGTGCTGCCAGTAGCCTACTGGCAGCACTAAAGGGGCTACTGGCAGCACTAAAGGGGCTACTGGCAGATAAAGGGGCTACTGGCAGATAAAGGGGCTACTGGCAGATAAAGGGGCTACTGGCAGATAAAGGGGCTACTGCCACTTAAAGCGGGCTACTGCCACTTAAAGGGGGCTACTGCCACTTAAAGGGGGCTACTGCCACTTAAAGGGGGCTACTGGCACCAAACGGGGGCTACTGGCACATAAAGGGCGCTACTGGCACTAAAGGGGGCTACTGGCACATAAAGGGGGCTACTGGCACATAAAGGGGGCTACTGGCACATAAAGGGGGCTACTGGCACATTAAAGGGGGCTACTGGCACTAAAGGGGGCTACTGGCACATAAAAGGGCTACTGGCACATAAAGGGGGCTACTGGCACATAAAGGGATGGCTACTGGCACATAAAGGGGCTACTGGCACTAAAGGGGCTACTGGCACTAAAGGGGGCTACTGGCACTAAAGGGGCTACTGGCACTAAAGGGACGGCTACTGGCACATAAAGGGACGGCTACTGGCACATAAAGGGGCTACTGGCACATAAAGGGGCTACTGGCACTAAAGGGACGGCTACTGGCACATAAAGGGCGGCTACTGGCACATAAAGGGGCGGCTACTGGCACATAAAGGGACGGCTACTGATACTAAAGGGGCTACTGGCACATAAAGGGGCTACTGGCACTAAAGGGGACGGCTACTGGCACACTGTTATGGGGGCACTGTGGATGTCACTGTTATGGGGGATCTGTGGATGACACTGTTATGGCAGAATCTATGGATGACACTGTTATGGGGAATCTGTGGATGACACTGTTATGGGGATCTGTGGATGACACACTGTTATGGGGTACTTTCACACCTGCGGCATGGCTATCCGACCTATCCGGGCTGTTCACCCTCCTGATCCGCCATGCCGCAAGTACCCGTGCACTGCCGTGCTGCTGCTCTGTCCCCATTGACTATAATAGGGGCAGGTGACGGAGCTATGGTGCAGCACGGCAGAGATCGCCGGACTAAAAAGTACTGCATGTCCGACTTTTAGTCCGGCGATCTCTGCCATGCTGCACCATAGCTCCGCCCCTGCCCCTATTATAGTCAATGGGGACAGAGCAGCAGCACGGCAGTGCACGGGTACTTGCGGCATGGCGGATCAGGAGGGTGAACAGCCCGGATAGGTCGGATAGCCATGCCGCAGGTGTAAAAGTACCCCATAACAGTATGTCATCCACAGATTCCGCCATAACAGTGTCATCCATAGATTCCGCCATAACAGTGTCATCCACAGATCCCCCATAAGTGTGTCATCCACAGATCCCCCATAAGTGTGTCATCCACAGATCCCCCATAAGTGTGTCATCCACAGATCCCCATAACAGTGTGTCATCCACAGATCCCCCATAACAGTGTCATCCACAGATCCCCATAACAGTGTGTCATCCACAGATCCCCCATAAAAGTGTGTCATCCACAGATCCCCACAACAGTGTGTCATCCACAGATCCCCCATAAAAAGTGTGTCATCCACAGATCCCCATAGCAGTGTATCATCCACAGATCCCCCATAACAGTGTGTCATCCACAGATCCCCCATAACAGTGTGTCATCCACAGATCCCCATAGCAGTGTGCCTGCCCTGCGCACTGAGGACAGATTGAAAAGAGGGGAAGATCCGTGGAAGCAAGCAGAGGACAGCACAGCAGAAGATGGAATAGGTTCTTTTGTAAGTAAATTATTTTATTATAAATGTATCCCTGCATACCGCAATACTCTCGTATTTTGAATTTATATATACTTATTTCGTTTTTTTTCAGTTGTATGAATTTAAGTGGGGAAAATTATTAGTGCCCCCCCATTTTGACTGTGGTATCTTATGTGCCTCCCATATATTGTTCCTAGAGTTGCCACTGCGCAGAGGCCAAGTCACGGCAACGCTAGGGTAAGGCCCGGCCTGTGTGTGTGTATATAATTATATATATATATATATATATACACACACATACATACACACGCTCGCGGCGTGTGTGTTTGGGGCTGGTATGCAACTTTTTCCGGGGCTGGTATGCAACTTTTTCCAGGGCTGGTTTTTATCCCCAGTCCGGCCCTGGAGGCAGACATTTCCGCATGGGTGGTGGGGGTCGGGCAAGTGCACCAGGCCGGAGCCTAAGTGGGAAGTTGGAGAAGGTGCGTGCAATTACTTCAAAGGGTGCACCAGAGTTGCTTGAGTGGCTCACTCAGCCTTCCGCTTCTGCACCCTCCTCATCCTCTGTATCTGCATCCTCCTCATTCTCTGTTGTGTGCACTCCCAAATACACCACCACCACCATAACCCTCCACTCAAGTCAGAGGAATTTTTTTCCCATCCATTCCCAGACCTTACTGATGCGCAGCCATTCTTGACACCGGATGAGGAAGAGGAGGTAGCAACAGCCACCACCCAGTGGTCTGACGACAGTACCCAGATCGGCCCAAGGAGGGAGGCCCCTGCTGTTGCTGCCTATTCCGAGATCTCAAATGTCAGTGGTGGTGAAGGTGACGATGATAACGTGTCGATGGACGTCACGTGGGTGCCTACAAGAGAGGAAGAGGAGGGAAGTTCAGAGGGAGAGATGGAGCAGCAGAGAGGGAGGAGAAGGAGGAGAAGCAGGCAGAGCTCGCAGGGCACAGGAGGCAAAAAGCAGACTGCAAAGGTATCTGAAGCGAGCCATCCATCATGCAGGTCGGCTGCGCCATTTATAGGTTAGAGTAGTTTCCCACTTGTAGAGGCAACCTTGTCAGCGGTAAGTGGGCCTATGCTCTTTGATCAAACTGTATACTAATGCCTCTTTTGCACAGCATACAATGTATTACAAATTGGGCGGATATGCCACGTAATTATGCTGAGACAGTCGTTATATCAAAAGCATAGTGTTGAGGATGTGCGATCCAGATTCACTCTCCAGTATATATTGCAATTATCTATTTTCTTTTTCCCCCTCTGGGGTCAGCACTCCTCCCCATTTGGACTAGGTGTTTTTAATTAGCCTTAGTTTGCAAGGGGTTTATAAACTCCTACTATCTCTCAGATGCACTTCCTGAGGGTTGTGACTGGGTGGACTCTTTGCACTCGTTCACATGGTGCAGTACTGCGTGTCTGCCATTGTTGCCTCAGTGCTGTGCTGGTGGGGCGGTGGGTCCCAGAGCCAAGGAGGCTTTGCTGCACAGTGGGTTTGCTGTGTGGCTCCTGGGTCCCGCCGTCTGCTGCCGGTGCGGTGCTGGGGCACCGGTGGTCGCCAGCGCACGGCTGCGCCATTTATAGGTTAGAGTAGTTTCCCACTTGTAGAGGCTACCTTGTCGTGGTAAGTGGGCCTATGCTCTTTGATCAAACTGTATACTAATGCCTCTTTTGCACAGCATACAATGTATTACAAATTGGGCGGATATGCCACGTAATTATGCTGAGACAGTCGTTATATCAAAAGCATAGTGTTGAGGATGTGCGATCCAGATTCACTCTCCAGTATATATTGTAATTATCTATTTTCTTTTTCCCCCTCTGGGGTCAGCACTCCTCCCCATTTGGACTAGGTGTTTTTAATTAGCCTTAGTTTGCAAGGGGTTTATAAACTCCTACTATCTCTCAGATGCACTTCCTGAGGGTTGTGACTGGGTGAGCTCTTTGCACTCGTTCACATGGTGCAGTACTGCGTGTCTGCCATTGCTGCCTCAGTGCTGTGCTGGTGGGGCGGTGGGACCCAGAGCCAAGGAGGCTTTGCTGCACAGTGGGGTTGCTGTGTGGCTCCTGGGTCCCGCCGTCTGCTGCCAGTGCGGTGCTGGGGCGCCGGTGATCGCCGCGCACGGCTGCGCCATTTATAGGTTAGAGTAGTTTCCCACTTGTAGAGGCTTCCTTGTCGCGGTAAGTGGGCCTATGCTCTTTGATCAAACTGTATACTAATGCCTCTTTTGCACAGCATACAATGTATTACAAATTGGGCGGATATGCCATGCAATTATGCTGAGACAGTCGTTATATCAAAAGCATAGTGTTGAGGATGTGCGATCCAGATTCACTCTCCAGTATATATTGCAATTATCTATTTTCTTTCTCCCCCCTCTGGGGTCAGCACTCCTCCCCATTTGGACTAGGTGTTTTTAATTAGCCTTAGTTTGCAAGGGGTTTATAAACTCCTACTATCTTTTAGATGCACTTCCTGAGGGTTGTGACTGGGTGGACTCTTTGCACTCGTTCACATGGTGCAGTACTGCGTGTCTGCCATTGTTGCCTCAGTGCTGTGCTGGTGGGGCGGTGGGTCCCAGAGCCAAGGAGGCTTTGCTGCACAGTGGGTTTGCTGTGTGGCTCCTGGGTCCCGCCGTCTGCTGCCGGTGCGGTGCTGGGGCACCGGTGGTCGCCAGCGCACGGCTGCGCCATTTATAGGTTAGAGTAGTTTCCCACTTGTAGAGGCTACCTTGTCGTGGTAAGTGGGCCTATGCTCTTTGATCAAACTGTATACTAATGCCTCTTTTGCACAGCATACAATGTATTACAAATTGGGCGGATATGCCACGTAATTATGCTGAGACAGTCGTTATATCAAAAGCATAGTGTTGAGGATGTGCGATCCAGATTCACTCTCCAGTATATATTGTAATTATCTATTTTCTTTTTCCCCCCTCTGGGGTCAGCACTCCTCCCCATTTGGACTAGGTGTTTTTAATTAGCCTTAGTTTGCAAGGGGTTTATAAACTTCTACTATCTCTCAGATGCACTTCCTGAGGGTTGTGACTGGGTGGACTCTTTGCACTCGTTCACATGGTGCAGTACTGCGTGTCTGCCATTGCTGCCTCAGTGCTGTGCTGGTGGGGCGGTGGGACCCAGAGCCAAGGAGGCTTTGCTGCACAGTGGGGTTGCTGTGTGGCTCCTGGGTCCCGCGTCTGCTGCCGGTGCGGTGCTGGGGCACCGGTGGTCGCCGCGCACGGCTGCGCCATTTATAGGTTAGAGTAGTTTCCCACTTGTAGAGGCTTCCTTGTCGCGGTAAGTGGGCCTATGCTCTTTGATCAAACTGTATACTAATGCCTCTTTTGCACAGCATACAATGTATTACAAATTGGGCGGATATGCCACGTAAATATGCTGAGACAGTCGTTATATCAAAAGCATAGTGTTGAGGATGTGCGATCCAAATTCACTCTCCAGTATACATCATGCAGGTCACTTCTGGCGCTCCCAGGACACCGGTATATGGCTCCGCAGTGTGGGCTTTTGTTAACGTGTCAGCTGCTGCCAATAGTGTTGCCATCTGCAGCCTGTGCTGTCAACGCATAAGTCGCGGTAAGCCCAACACTTACCTAGGGATGACCGCCTTAAGAAGTCACCTTGCCTCCCATCACCAAGCCCAGTGGGAGCAACACCGTCAGAACCCACAAAGCCACACTCTGGGCATTCCACATCCTGCCTTTTCTCCTTCGCCTCTCTCCTCCCTTTTGTCCTTCACTCCACCTTCCACTGTGCTGTCATCACGTTCATCTGGCAGAAGTCAGGATTCTGTGGCCCAAATGTTCAAGCGTAAAAAGTTGATGACGCCAAATAACCCTCTTGCCCAACGGCTGACCGCTGGCTTGTCGGAACTGCTAGCCCGCCAACTACTGCTATATAAACTGGTGGACTCGGAGGCTTTTAGAAAATTTGTAGCCATTGGCACATCGCAATGGAAGGTCCCTGGAAGGAAATATTTCTCTCAGAAGGGAATCCCAGAGCTATATGTCCACATTCAGCAGCAAGTGAATATATCTCTGGCACACAGTGTTGGTGCCAAGATACATCTGACCACAGACACATGGTCTAGAAAACATGGGCAGGGGAGGTACATAACTTTTACTGCCCACTGGGTGAACCTTCTAACGGCCGTCAAGCATGTAACCCGTGGCTCCCGTATGGATTTGGGGTTACTGCCAAAGGTTGCATGCAGGCCTGCCTCTTCTCCTCCTCCTCCTATTCCATCCTCCGTCTCCTCCTCGGCTGACTCCTCCTTTTCCACTGCTACCGCCTCTTCCACTGCGCCCCCCGAGCTCCCTAGAACATATTCGACATCCCAGATGAGACGTTGCCATGCTGTACTGCTGCTATTGTGCCTGGAAGCCAAGAGCCACACCGTTCCTGCACTGCTTTTAGCTCTGCGGTCACAGGCCGATCAGTGGCTTACCCTGCTCAATTTGACAGTTGGTAAAGTGGTGTGTGACAATGGTGCCAATCTGCTGAGCATGCTGAAACAGGGCAAAATGACACATGTGCCGTGCATGGCACACATCCTAAACTTAGTCGTGCATCGATTTATTGCCAAATACCCCGGGATCCAGGATGTCTTGCGGCAGGCCAGGAAAATCTCTGGCCATTTATGAAGATCTTACATGGCCATGGCTCGCCTTGCTGACGTTCAACGGCGACACCACTTGCCCGTCAGACGTCTGATTTGTGACAGCCCGGCGCACTGGAACTCCACCTTGTATATGCTTGATCGGCTTCTCCAGCACCAACTGCAGCAGAAAACTGCAGCAGTACAGGTTCTGGGGAGCTTGGTTTCTTTTCACCGCTCCAGTGGCTGCTCATGCGTGACGCATGCAAACTTCTGTGGCCATTTAATGAGATTACCAAACTGGTCAGTCGCAGCCAGGGCGCCATCAGTGACATCGCACCTTACGCCTTCTTTCTGGAGCGTGCATTGCATCGTGTCATTGATCAAGCCGTCAAGGTTCGGGAGCTGAAAGATGAGGATGTCAAAATGCTGAATGAATACCTAAGGGGGGGCTACTCCATCTGAGACAATTCAGCATGAGTATGAAGAGGAGTCACAGGAGGATGGTGGCTGGGGGGAGAAGGAGGAGCAAGAAGAGCAGGTTTTAAGGGGACTTTAAACTTTTCGGGGATCCCTGGTGTTGTCCGTGGCTGGTGGGAGGACACCAAGATCTACATTATGGACGATGAGCTGGAGCCAGGGCGCTCCACCGCTTCCAATTTAGTGCAAATGGGGGCCTTCATGCTCCAGTTTTTGAAGAGGGACCCCCGTATAGAAAGCATAAAGGCAAGGACCAGTACTGGGTGGCAACGTACTTAGACCCCCAGTACAAACACAAAATGGCGGACATGTTACCAGCATCACACAGGGCTGGCAGAATGCAGCATTTCCAGGCCTTGCTGCGAGAGATGCTACATTCTGCTGTTGCGGGCATTAGCAGAGGAATTTACACCCACAGCAAAACAGGGGCGGGTACCAATCCTACCATGCCTGCAAGAAGAGGGCGGTTTGAAGATGTGTTGGTCACTTCGGATATTCATTCTTGCAGCGAACCCATCGACAGCAGCCCTCAGGATCCAGCCTCAGAGAACGCATAGACCAACAGGTGTCCGACTACATCGGGTTAACGGCCGATGTGGACGCTCTGAGAAGCGAGGAACCCCTGGACTACAGGGTGTGCAGGCTTCACCTGTGGCCAGAGCTAGCACAATTTGCCATAAAACTCTTGGCTTGCCTATTGTCGAGCGTCCTGTCTGAAAGGACGTTCAGCGCAGCAGAGGAGATCATGATCGATAAGTGCACTCGTCTAGCTCACGACAGTGTGGACTACCTCACATTTCTAAAAATAAATGAGGCATGGATCTTGGAGGAATTCAACACCTGTGACGGCCATGTGTAATTGAATTTCCTCATGTCAGCCCACACATATCAGTTACCACCCAGAACAAAGAATGGTCCTTGTCTTATGACCTGAAGGTTTTTCAGATTCGCCTGCTATTAAAGTCAATGGGGCCCGCGGTGAAAGCGCAGTTCGTGGACATTTGATCGCAAATGCGCGGTCGTGTTCCGGACGATATTCGTCCATCACTACCCATTTCCCATGGTTAGCGAAGCAAGTCAGAGTGAAGACGTAAATTGTTTGCTGCTGCCAAGTAGGCCAAGAAAGAATCCTTCTCCAGGAAGAAACCATTCCTGTAAGTGAAAGATGCCATAAAGCAACTTTATTGGGAACTAACCTATGAGGAAAGGCATTATTTAAGAAGGTTAAGGACCACTTAAGGACCATGCCTGTACTGAATCAGTAAAGGTAACACAATGGCTTTAGACTTTGCTGCCTGTGGTTTGGGTTATATTGCTTCTGGAGCTCCCCACATTTCTGAGACCGACTGTCTATCCAATCTAGCCAATTTGACTGCACCCCCCAGTTGAGAATTTAAGAGAGAAATTGAGAAATTGCACACCTGGAGAGACACCTCCTGTGCAAAGCCTTTGGGAAAAGCCTACTTTATGAAGTACTTGAGAAGTGAGCCTACTGCTTGTGTTTCTACTGTCCTTTAACTCCTATTATCTATTCAGTAAAGAAGAGACTTTATTTATAATCAAGATGGCCTGGTCATTGCTCTCCCTACATGTGCCAAGTTGTTCTTCCTTGTTCTCTTGCCTTGCATTCCGATGCTCACTTAACATCTGTGGCACCTCTACGACTGCCAGGCAGGAGACCCCAAAAGTCCAGGAGAAGTCCCGGGGTTGAAGAAGGGTTGTGTCCCTTCACTTCACTGCATGTGTGGCCTGGGAGAGTGCTTGGGCAAGGAACAGTCAGCGTGAGGACTGCAACTACCTTCATTGTCTTTGCCCCACTCCCATCCTCACCAATCACAATCATGTCTCCTTGGTGGGTGAGTGCACTGCATATACAGAAGAGTAGCTAATGGGGGGAGGGGGTGCAGCGTGGGATAGATGCCTCAAACCCACTGAGAATATGAGGCCCACTAAGGCCAGAGATGGTGACAGTAACAGATAACTGTATTATGGTCCTAAAGACAGCAATACAGTTTAAGACCGCTCACCCTCATAGGCTTCAGCTATTATAGGCTTGAAGCCTGTGTGGCAGTAGAATGGCGCAGGCGGGGTTCGATTATATCATTGCACCACCTGTGCTGAGTCTCAGGCAGCGCTCGATGACGTAATCAAGTGCTGCCAGTATCAGAAATACAGGCAGCTAAGGCCAGAAGGGGTCTGTGGCTGCATGGAGAGGGAGTCAGGTATTTCATTTTTTTTATTTATTACTTTGGGGGCATTATAACTGTTAGGAGCACTTTGAAGGGAGGTAGGATTATAAGTACTGGGCCATGATAGGAAGCATCATAAGGACTGGGCCACCATAGGGGGAATCACAAGTACTGGGCCACTATATGGGTCATTATAAGTAATTGGCTACTATAGAGACATTGTAAGCAATCTAGGGGTGCATTGTCACTATCAGGGTACTGTTAGGGTAAATTCTCATTATCAGGGTACTTCACGTTTTTGCCCTACGGTTGATTTATACATTGGGCAAAAATAAAAAGTGTAGTGCACTACACTTTTCCATCCTGCAAAAAAAAAAAAAAGTAGAAGTTAACGTATGTTTTTTTTTTTTTCAATTGACCTCTACAGTGACAGATGCCAGTGTATGGCATCTGTTTTGCATACCTTCTTTTTAGTAATCGCTATCTTTGAATGACATCTGGTACAAAGGCAGACATAGACTGCAAAAGTCCCCTAAAGAAGAAAAAGAATGAAGTATACATTAGGAAGCATTTGCGTTTCTTCATAGTGGTTTGCTCCGTTTTCTAATGTCTGTGATCTGGTTATTGGTTCTAAGATCAGCTTTAGCTTCTCCTAGACCTTATGTCCATTACTGTGTCAGATGCTGGGCCCTCAGAACATCTTATGGTACTCTGCTATCTATGCTGTATGTTTGAGTCTATGCTTGTGTATATACATATGTCCAGGGGCCTAATTAAAGGCTTATGGGCCCTGGTGCAAGAGTTCAGCTTGGGCCCCCTTTCCTCAATGCCTTGTGTGTCTTCTTATGCGGCACAAGTGTCTTTGGGCCACTTCAGGCTCCTGGGCCCGGTAGCGACTGCTACCTCTGCACCCCCTATAGCTACGCCCCTACATATGTCTGCAAAGGGTTGGAGGCACTGAACGGGTAAGAAAAATGAAACACTGGTAAGAAAAATGTTTTGATGCGAGCTGTGCTGTGTGTAAAGGTTTCCATCTAGTGGACATTGAAAGAAATTTCACATTTAATTGTGTTGGGACAAATTTTTCTACTTCCTTATCAAAATATCATTCTATAGAATTTATGTAAAATAAATTTAAATTGTGAAAGAACTATACCTTTTCTGTTTTTCCTTTAGTGTAGCTGTACAGGATTTTCATTCGAAAATGACCTAATGTTTAAATCGAGTTTTTATGATAAACAGTGGCGTCGTTACAGGGGGGCAAGGGGGGGCGATTGCCCCCCCAGGTCATTCCTTGCCTCCCCGGGTGCCCACCCCGCTGATTCGCTGCTGCGCCTGCACTACTGATTGATTCACAAGTTACCACAACAGACAACATACTACATACATACACATGACAGATGGGGGTGAGGGCGGCATTCGGACCCAGCGGAGGCAGAGCGTACAGGGCGGGCGCAGGCTGGGAGTGCGGCAGCCGCAGAGTTGACGTCAGCACGTCAAGCTGCGTGCCTGCCCGCCCGCGCAAACGCTTGCTTCTGCAGCTCTGCGCCTACTAGTGAGGCTGTCTCTGTCTGTGCCCAGGCGGCCCCAGCTTCGGAATCGGACAGGAGAGGAAGAGGACTGTGTGTGGCAGCACTGGTACTTCTGCGCCTGCACCAGAGGGTGAGGATCTCTCTCAAGAACTCTGCCTCGGCCCTGCCCTGGCTGGCCCCTAGGCAAGCCAAGAAAAGTTTAAAAAAAGTATTTACCCCCACTACCTCACCTCATGGCCTGCCTGCTTGCGCCCAGCCCCTCCTCAACCCTGATACCCTTAACCCCTATAATTTACGGGTATCGGGGTAAATTATACAGGGGTAATATAACTAAGGGGTATCAGGGACCCTGATGCAGGGACAGCCTTTCCCCGCATAATAATATACCCTGATACCCCTCAGTTATATTACCCCCTGTATAATGTCCCCTGATAGCCCTCAGTTATATTGGGGTATCTCGGTAATATATACAGGGGGTAATATAACTAAGGGGTATCAGGGTAAATTATTATACAGGGATAATATAACTGAGCGGTATCAGGGACCTTGATCCAGGGACAGCCTTACCCCGCATAATAATATATCCTGATATCCCTTAGTTATATTACCCCCTGTATAATTTACCCAGATACCCCAATATAACTGAGGAGGGCTATCAGGGGACATTATACAGGGGGTAATATAGCTGAGGGGTATCGGGGTAAATTTTACAGGGGTAATATAACTAAGGGGTATCAGGGACCCTGATCCAGGGACAGCCTTACCCCTGTATAATAATATACCCTGATACCCCTTACGGTCCATTCACCCCTGTATTATGTCCCTGATAGCCCTCCTCAGTTATATTACCCCTGTATAATAATGTATCCTACCCCTCAGTTATATTAACCCTTTATAATGTCCCCTGATAGCCTTCCTCAGTTATAGTACCCCTGTATAAAGCACTGATACCCCGCAGTTATATTACCCCTGTATAATGTACCCTGATACCCCTCAGTTATATTACCCCTGTATAATGTACCCTGATACCCCGCAGTTATATTACCCCTGTATAATGTACCCTGATACCCCTCAGTTATTTTACCCCTGTATAATGTACCCTGATACCACTCAGTTATATTACCCCTGTATAATGTACCCTGATACCACTCAGTTATATTACCCCTGTATAATGTACCCTGATACCCCTCAGTTATATTACCCCTGTATAATGTACCCTGATACCCCTCAGTTATATTACCCCTGTATAATGTACCCTGATACCCCTCAGTTATATTACCCCTGTATAATGTACCCTGATACCCCTCAGTTATATTACCCCTGTATAATGTACCCTGATACCCCACAGTTATATTACCCCTGTATAATGTACCCTGATACCCCTCAGTTATATTACCCCTGTATAATGTACCCTGATACCACTCAGTTATATTATCCATTGTTACCTCTTGTACAGAGTCAGAAGAGGAAGAGCCAAAAACCATACTGCCCAGGGGACGGCATGTTCTTAGACCTAGACCTAGCCCCCCAGCCAAAGTGTTGAAGTGGCGTCCAAGATCCTAAAGGTCCAAGCTAAGTAATTGTGAGTTTTTATGTGGAGTAATCCCTACGCCATGCTATAGAATGTACATTATAAACCCTACCCCATGCCGTACAATATACAGTATAGTTCATACACCATGCTGTACAGTAAATATTATAATCCTGTACATCCTGTATATACTGTACAGCATGGTGTATGAACTATACTGTATATTATATGGCATGGGGTAGGGTTTATATTGCATTCTGTACTGTATGATGTAAGGATTATACTATATATTGTACAGATTGGTGTATGGATTTTAATGTACATTACACAGCATGGTGTAGGGGTTATACTGTATATTGTACAGCATGATATATGGATTATAATGTATATTACACAGCATGGTGTAGGGGTTATACTGTATATTGTACAGCATGGTGTATGGATTATAATGTATATTACACAGCATGGTGTAGGGGTTATACTGTATATTGTACAGATTGGTGTATGGATTTTAATGTACATTACACAGCATGGTGTAGGGGTTATACTGTATATTGTACAGCATGGTGTATGGATTATAATGTATATTACACAGCATGGTGTAGGGGTTATACTGTATATTGTACAGCATGGTGTATGGATTATAATGTATATTACACAGCATGGTGTAGGGGTTATACTGTATATTGTACAGCATGGTGTATGGATTATAATGTTTATTACACAGCATGGTGTAGGGGTTATACTGTATATTGTACAGCATGGTGTATGGATTATAATGTATATTACACAGCATGGTGTAGGGGTTATACTGTATATTGTACAGCATGATGTATGGATTATAATGTTTATTACACAGCATGGTGTAGGGGTTATACTGTATATTGTACAGCATGGTGTATGGATTATAATGTATATTACACAGCATGGTGTAGGGGTTATACTGTATATTGTACAGCATGGTGTATGGATTATAATGTATATTACACAGCATGGTGTAGGGGTTATACTGTATATTGTACAGCATGGTGTATGGATTATAATGTATATTACACAGCATGGTGTAGGGGTTATACTGTATATTGTACAGCATGATGTAGGGGTTATACTTTATATTGTACGGCTTGGTATATGGATTATAATGTATATTACACAGCATGGTGTAGGGGTTATACTGTATATTGTACAGCATGGTGTATTAACTATAATATATATATATATATATATATATATATTTATATATATTGTACGGTATGGTGCAGGGCTTATACTGTATTGTACAGGATGGTGCATGAGTTACACTGTATGCTCTTTGATGTGACAATTATCTTAAATTTCCCTATCGCCCTCCTGCTGCCAAGGCTTAGAGGGAACACTGCCCCTGACCAGCGCCCCCTGCGTTATATGCACCCCTGACCAGCGCCAAGACCATACTCTGCTTTCCAGGTATTAGTGCCCCCCCATTTTTGACTGTGTATCTTCTGTGCCCCCCCCCCTATATATTGATCCTAGAGTCGCCACTGATGATAAACATATTTTTTTTTTACAAATGTTTGGATATTTCTATAAAACAGTCCTACTGTTTTTCCAGTGGCCACTCAGCTTGATAATAGGCTCTAATTCTTGTTCTGTACAAATCACTTTTGAGCAGTCGTCTCATTATCTGCAGCAGCAGAATTACAATGACAGATATTAGCTATATATATATATAGATAATACAGGAGCCACTTGCTTTTAATAGCAGACAAGGCACCAATGTGGTCTGACAAATGGAGTGGGCTCCCTTCCTCAGCAAGCCCACAGCTCAGTTGGTGTGTGCCCGTGTGTAGCCATGGCCTGTAATGTCTATAAGACCAGTAGTAGGATCACTAATTTAAGTCCCCTTGTGAGGCTTAAAGGGGTTATTGAGACTAAAGAATGTACCCATATGCCCGGGCTCCTCACACTGAATATACTTACCTGACTCCCAGCGACGCTCCTGGTCCCTGCACCACCGCTGCTGCTTCTCCCCATGCGCGGATGAAAACATCCGCCATTGGGGGAGGAGCAGCCAATGGCAGGTGGTGACGGGGACGAGCCTCCCTAGCATCGTGGGTGAGGCTAGGGAGGCTCCTCCCCGTCACCGCCTGCCATTGGCTGCTCCCCCCGACACCGGATGTTTTCATCTGTGCATGAGGAGAAAGAGCAGCGGTGGTGCAGGGACCAGGAACAGCGCAGGGAGGGGGGAGCCAGGTAAGTATTTTCAGTGTGAGGGGCCCGGGCATATGGGGGACATTTTTTAGTCTTAGATAACCCCTATAATTAAAATTTTTTAGTTTTTTTTTAAGTGTTCACAGTAGGTAATTGTCAAAGCTAATTTGTTCCTTCATTGTACAATGACCTCTGCACAGGAGAAAACTCTCCCATAAAAGTCAATGAGGCCCCCTCCTGACCATTGTGTCTATGGCTCATGTGGCCCCCTGGAACTCACAACAGCATTTTTGAAACAAAAAAAATCATGTTTTAGTGTCTCCATATTCTGAGAGCCATAGTTTTTTTTATTTTTTGGGCAGTTGTCTCAGGTAGGGTCTCATTTTTTGCAGGATGAGATGACGGTTTGATTGGTATGATTTTGGGGTGCCAAAAAAACATACAATAAAAACGGTGTCAAAAAAGCCATTTTTTGTCACCTTAAATCACAAAAAGTGTAATACCAAGCGATCAAAAAGTCATACGCACCCCAAAATCATACCAATAAAACCGTCATCTCATACCGCAAAAAATGAAACCCTACCTAATCACCCAAGAAATAAAAAAACTATGGCTCTCAGAATATGGAGACACTAAAACATGATTTTTTTTTCCAAAAATGCTATTATCGTGTAAAACTTAAATAAATTAAAAAAGTATACATATTAGGTATCGACGCATCCGTAAGAACCTGCTGTATTAAAATATCACATGAACTAACCTCTCAGGTGAACACAGTAAAAAATAAAATAAAAACTGTGTTGAAATGTTTTTTTGGGTCACCTTACATCACAAAAAGTGTAATACCAAGCGATTAAAAAGTAATACGCACTCCAAAATCATACCAGTCAAGCCGTCATCTCATCGCGCAAAAAATGAGACCCTACCTAAGACAATTGCCCAAAAAATTAAAAAACTATGGCTCTCAGAATATGGAGACACTAAAACATGATTTTTTTTTTGTTTAAAAAATGCTGTTATTATGTAAAACTTTAATAACCATACATATTATCTATTGCTGCGTCCGTAAGAACCTGCTGTATAAAAATATCACATGATCTGACCCCTCAGATGAACACCGTAAAAATAAAAACTGGGTCTAAAAAGCCATTTTTTGTCACTTTACATCACAAAAAGTGTAAAAGCAAGCGATCAAAAAGTCATACGGACCGCAAAATCATACCAATTAAACTGTTATCTCATACTGCAAAAAATGAAACCCTACCTAAGACAATCGCCCAAAAAGTAAAAAATCTATGTCTTTTAGAATATGTAGACACTAAAACATGATTTCTTTTGTTAAAAAAATGTTGTTATTGTGTAAAACGTAAATTAAAATTAAAAAATTAACTATGGCTTTCAGAAATGCCTTATTATGTAAAACTAAAACAAACAACTATATCATATTTGGTATTGTCGCGTCCGTACCAACCTGCTCTATAAAAATGCCACATGATCTAACCTGTCAGATAAATATTGTAAATAACAAAAAATAAAAACAGTTTATAAAACAGCTATTTTTTGTTACCTTGCCTCACAAAAAGTGTAATATAGAGCAACCAAAAATCATATGTACCCTAAAATAGCACCAACAAAACTGCCACCTTATCCCGTAGTTTCCAAAAAGGGGTAATTTTTTTGAGTTTCTACTCTAGGGGGGCAACTTAAATTATCCCAGTAAAATCTGCCCTCCAAAAACCATATGGCATCCTTTCCTTCTGCGCCCTGCCGTGTGTCTGTACGGCAGTTTACAACCACATATGGGGTGTTTTTAGAAACAACAGAATCAGGATAATAAATATTGAGTTTTGTTTGGCTGTTAACCCTTGCTTTTGTTAGTGGAAAAATATTGATTATAATGGAAAATCTGCCAAAAAGTAAAATTCTGAAACTTCATCTACATTTTCCTTTAATTCTTGTGGAACACTTAAAGGGTTATAAAAGTTTGTAAAATCGGTTTTGAATACCTTGAGGGGTGTAGTTTCCAAAATGGGGTAATTTTTTTTGAGTTTCTACTTTAGGGGTGCATCAGGGGGTCGTCTTCAAATGTGACATGGCAACTTAAATTATCCCAGTGAAATCTGGCTTCCAGAAACCATATGGCGTTCCTTTCCTTCTGCGCCCTGCTGTTTGGTCACACAGCAGTTTACGACCACATATGGGGTGTTTCTGTAAACTACAGAATCACAGTAATAAATATAGAGTTTTGTTTGGCTGTAGTGTTAACCCTTGCTTTGTTACTGGAAAAAATGGATTAAAATAGAAAATCTGCCAAAAAAGGGAAATTCTGAAACTTCATCTACATTTTCTTGTGGAACACCTAAAGGGTTATAAAAGTTTGTAAAATCAGTTTTGAATACCTTAAAATACATTTAAATTTAGAAAATTGCTCATTTTTCCCAATTTTTGGTAAAGAAACAAGATGTGACGAGAAAACAATCTCAGAATGGCTTGGATAAGTAAAGCTACTTTCACACAGACGGATCCACACCTATAATGCAAACGTTTGTATCCATTCAGAAAGGATCCGTTTGCATTAGCTTTAGGCTGGGAACACACCTAGGCATTTCTGAATCGCGCGTATGACGCGCGTTTTACGCGCGTTTTTGGATGCGCGTTTTTGTAACTAAGAAACGCGCGTCATACGCGCGATTCAGTGATTCTCCCCTACGGCATCATTGTCCATAGGCGCGTTAAAACGCCCCAAAGAAGCTCATGTACTTGTTTGGGCGTGGGGCGTTTTACAGCGCGTTCAAACGCGCTGTATAACGCCCAAATGTGAACCATGCCCATAGGGAAGCATGGCTTTTCCCATGTTGTGCGTTTTACAGCGCGTTTGAAAGCGCTGTAAAACGCTTAGGTGTGTACCTAGGGTTAAAGAAAAATGTCAAAGTCAAAATGGATCCGTTTTGAATTACATTGAAAGTCAATGGGGAACGGATCCGTTTTGAATTACATTGAAAGTCAATGGGGAACGGATCAGTTTTCAAATGCACCATATTGTGTCATTGACAACGGATCCGTCCCCATTGACTTACATTGTAATTCAAAACTGATCTGTTCGGCTCCGCATCGTCAGACGGACACCAAAATGCTGCCGAACGGAATGGAGACTGAACGGAGCCGAACTGATGCATTCTGAATGGATCCTTATCCATTCAGAATGCATTGGGGCTTAACTGATCCGTTTTGTCCCATTTGTCCTGTCCCATTTCTATATCTGTGTCTAAGCTTTATCCATGCTATATCTGTATCTAAGCCATATCTGTATCTAAGCCATATCTGCATCTAATCTTTATCCATGCTATATCTGTATCTAAGCCATATGTGTCTAAGCTTATCCATGCTATATCTGTATCTAAGCCATATCTGTATTTAAGCCATATCTGTAGCTAATCTTTATCCATGATATATCTGTATCTAAGCCATATCTGTATCTAAGCTTTATCCATGCTATATCTGTATCTAAGCCATATATGTATCTAAGCCATATCTATATCTACGCTATATCTTTATCTAACTATATCTGTATCTAAGCTTTATCCATGCTATATCTGTATCTAAGCCATATCTGTATCTAAGCTTTATCCATGCTATATCTGTATCTAAGCCATATCTGTATCTAAACCATATCTGTACCTAAGCTTTATCCCATGCTATATCTGTATCTAAGCCATATCTGTATCTAAGCCATATCTGCATCTAATCTTTATCCATGCTATATCTGTATCTAAGCCATATCTGTATCTAAGCCATATCTGTATCTAAGCTTTATCAATGCTATATCTGTATCTAAGCCATATCTGTATCTAAGCCATATCTGTACCTAAGCTTTATCCCATGCTATATCTGTATCTAAGCCATATCTGTATCTAAGCCATATCTGCATCTAATCTTTATCCATGCTATATCTGTATCTAAGCCATATCTGTATCTAAGCCATATCTGTATCTAAGCTTTATCAATGCTATATCTGTATCTAAGCCATATCTGTATCTAAGCCATATCTGTATCTAAGCTATATCTGTATCTAAGCTTTATCCATGATATATCTGTATCTAAGCCATATTTGTATCTAAGCTTTATCCATGCTATATCTGTATCTAAGCCATATCTGTATCTAAGCCATATATGTAGCTAATCTTTATCCATGCTATATCTGTATCTAAGCCATATATGTATCTAAGCCATATCTGTATCTAAGCTTTATCCATGCTTTATCTGTATCTAATTGTAGATGATGGTCGGCACTGCGTTTGGATGTTAGCGGTGCACGTGTCAGCGGGCGGGCATCCCAACGAACAATATGAAAATAGAAGACCGGCACTCGCTGTAGATATGCAGGGTAGGGTTTATTTCAGTCACTTATTAAATCATAGTGAGGCGTTTCAGCACCAAAAATGTGCTTTCTTCAGACTACATTTAAGCATCCTACCATTGTGCCTTAAATACATTATCAGGATAACAACGGAACTGACGTCATGTGATGTATAGCTCCTCCCACCTGGAGGCCGATACAGAGACAGGGGTAGACATCATTTATCATAGGAACCAATGGAATGCGGGGAAAATTCAAGTCCGCTAAAAAATGAAACATAATTAAAGATGTCAATGATCATCATAGTTATATTTGTAATCATTATTACATAAACCCAGTAATATTATAGTCTCTATTGAGACCTCTTGGTTCCACCGTTTGTAGTCGGTGGATCCAGTATGCTTCTCTCTTCAGTAGTAGTTTATTTCTATCCCCACCGCGGCGTGGTAGTGATACACTTTCGATAACCTGGAAGCGTAGTTGGGATATTGCATGTCTTTTTTCATGAAAGTGATACGGTATTGGAAGTAACAAATTCTCAGTGCGGATGGTCGATTTGTGTTTACTGAGTCTATCCTTCATCCGCATGGAGGTTTCACCTACATAGAGTAGGCCACAGGGACATTTGAGTACATAGTAACATAGTAGTAACATAGTATATAAGACCGAAAAAAGACATTTGTCCATCCAGTTCGGCCTGTTTCCTACAAGTTGATCCAGAGGAAGGCAAAAAACCCCTGTGAGGCAGAAGCCAATTTTCCTCACTTAAGGGGAAAAAAAATTCCTTCCCGACTCCAATCAGGCAATCAGAATAACTCCCTGAATCAACGACCCCTCTCTAGTACCTATAGCCTGTAATATTATTACACTCCAGAAATAAATCCAGTCCCCTCTTGAATTCCTTTATTGTACTCACCATCACCACCTCCTCAGGCAGAGAGTTCCATAGTCTCACTGCTCTTACAGTGAAGAATCCTTTTCTATGTTTGTGTACAAACCTTCTTTCCTCAGACGCAGAGGATGTCCCCTTGTCACAGTCACAGTCCTGGGGATAAATAGATGATGGGACAGATCTCTGTACTGACCCCTGATATATTTATACATAGTTATTAGATCTCCCCTCAGTCGTCTTTTTTCTAAAGTGAATAACCCTAATTTTGATAACCTTTCAGGGTACTGTAGATCCCTCATTCCAGTTATTACTTTAGTTGCCCTCCTCTGAACTCTCTCCAGCTCTGCTATGTCTGTCTTGTTCACAGGAGCCCAGAACTGTACACAGTACTCCATGTGTGGTCTAACCAGTGATTTGTAAAGTGGTAGGACTATGTTCTCATCACGGGCGTCTATGCCCCTTTTGATGCAACCCATTATCTTATTGGCCTTGGCAGTAGCTGCCTGACACTGGTTTTTGCAGCTTAATTTGCTGTTTATTAAAATTCCTAGATCCTTTTCCATGTCAGTGTTACCGAGTGTTTTACCATTTAATATGTACGGGTGACTTGCATTATTCCTTCCCATGTGCATAACTTTACATTTGTCAGTGTTAAACCTCATCTGCCATTTTTCTGCCCAAGCCTCCAATCTATCCAGATCCCTCTGTAGCAGAAAACTGTCCTCTTCAGTGTTAATTACTTTACACAGTTTAGTGTCATCTGCAAAAATAGATATATGACATATTTACTGTCACATGTGAACATGCCCCTAATTGGGATCTGTTCACCTGAATGGGGATGGTTCAGGTAGGCACCTTTGATTACACTAGAGCAATTAACACATCCCAAGCACGGGAATGTGCCCTGACGTGGGGTGGTCAGTGTGGTCTGTCTAAGGCCAGGTTTGTTAGTGCCTATGTCGGCTCTAATGATCTTATCGCGGATATTTTCCGCTCTCTTGAAACACATCATAGGAGAATTCTGAAATTCTTCAATCTGATGATATGACCTGAAGACTATGTGCCAATGTTTGTTCACGATGCCCCTGATTTTTTGTACCCATGGGTGATATTATCCTGATAATGTATTTAAGGCACAATGGTAGGATGCTTAAATGTAGTCTGAAGAAAGCACATTTTTGGTGCTGAAACGCGTCACTATGATTTAATAAGTGACTGAAATAAACCCTACCCTGCATATCTACAGCGAGTGCCGGTCTTCTATTTTCATATTGTTCGTTGGGATGCCCGCCCGCTGACACGTGCACCGCTAACATCCAAACGCAGTGCCGACCATCATCTACAAATATATCACTGGCTTTTTGGGTCCGAGCACGCCAACATCCTTCCTCAATGACCACCTTTGCCTACACAGAAGATGAGGCTCGTGATATTGTGTCACAAGTAACAGCCTCAACCGACTTCCTTCAGATCCCTACAAGTGAGCTGAAGAGCAGGAACCTGATTAAAGAAAGCAAACATCTAGTCGCGCTAGAACTGCACGCCGCAACTCTAGCTGAATATCATCGCACCCAGAGAATCCCACGCGGCTTGAGGGTGAAACTAAGACCGACATTTTTCGGCAATAATTTGGAATATTGCAATCGTTTTGCCAACATATTAAATAAATGCTCATTGGATTTAATAGTCCTTACTGTGGAATACTTGAACACTGCTATTGAAGAATGCAAAGCCCATATCACTACAGCGGAAGAACAATTGAGAGATTGCCTCAAGTCAGAAGACCTTACCTTACTACAGGAGAGAACAGAAAAACAATGCAGAGACCTGAGGACCAAGATAGAAGCAACCAAGCGCTCCAAGTTCCTCCGAGATGTGGAGGATTACTCATCACAGCGGGTCTACAGATGGCAGGACAAGTCCGGAACAGCTATCCCCTTCTCGCATACAAGAGACCGCAGAACAGGCTCTGCGTCCTCCGGTTCTGGCAGCGATACCTCGGGTGGAACATCAACTCGTTTTTTAGACAAACGCCGCGGCAAAAGAAAGGCAACACCAGGAGAGCTGGCCGCCATCATCGGAGAAGCGGACGCACCGAGGATGACGCGATCGCAGGTACAGCACAGAACTTAGTATTGAACTTATCCAGTAAAACCCTGAGTCCCGCACAATTGAATTTGTTGAAGAAGGGATTGTCCTTCAGTCCCACTGGGACGCTGGACACCTTCTCTTTGGACATTGATCTCCAGAGATTTTTCCGCAATATACGTCTCAAAACACATTTCAACAACACTAAAAGTGGCAATGATGAGGTTAGGGTTGATTCTAATACACATTCTGACCAATTAACGCTGAAACAATTTTCATTAAGAATAAAGAGCAACTTCACACCACCTAAAATATATCATCCAGTAGAAACATTTGCCAATTTAGTTCAGCGAGATGTTAATCAGCTATTGCAACAGTGTAGACAGGGCGATCTACATATAAGACACAATCTTACTTCAGAAGAGAAACATGCATTAAATCATCTGCTTGATGACAAATCTCTCATATTCAAGCCAGCCGACAAGGGGGAGCACTGGTGATCCTTGACAAGGAGTACTACATCAAAGAGATCATGAGCCAACTAAACGATACCCTCACATATGAAATTCTAGATTCTGATCCCGTATATTCTATTAAGGATACACTACAAAGAATAGTGATGGAGGCGAAAGAGGATGGGATTATTGATAGTAAATTAAGTGAATTTTTAATTAACCAGCATCCAATCACGCCGGTGTTCTATACGCTTCCAAAAGTACATAAATCAATGACGAGACCACCGGGACGCCCCATTGTGGCTTCCTCCGATTCCATCCTCTCTCCTCCAGCTATCTTTTTGGAGAAAATCCTGACACCTTTAACAACACAGTCACCTTCCTATATACGTGACACAGGTCACTTCTTGTCTGAGGTCCGCCCCCTGAAGATGGATGGAGACTGCATACTGGTCACATTTGACGTATGCAGTCTCTATACTTCCATCACTCATGAAAAAGGCTTGGAAGCAGCCTCCAGGCTACTTAATACCAGCAATCACACTGCATCACAAAAATAATTTTTTCTGATGCTTTTAGGTATTGTACTTGAAAAAAATTATTTTCTCTTCCAAGACACGTTTTTTCAACAGCGCCGTGGGACCGCGATGGGATCGAACGTCGCACCGCCTTACGCAAATAGCTATATGTCATCTTTTGAGAACGAATTTATCTATTCTAACTCACTATTTCTGAAACATTGTATATTTTGGCGTCGATTTATTGATGACGTATTTTGCGTTTGGCGGGCGACGTTCGATCCCTCACGGAGTTTAATCACCACCTTAACTCCATTTGGAGTGAATTACAATTTACCATGCAGTTTAATCATCAGAAAATAGCTTTTCTTGACACATGGGTTATACGCAACGACGATGGCACTGTTCACACAGACCTATTCACAAAAGAAACTGATCGCAACAGTTTACTTACTTTCACAAGTAGTCATCCCCAGCGACAAAAGAATCTATTCCTTTCTCACAATTCCAGCGGGTAAAAAGGATCGTAACTGACCCTGATACCTGTCAGGTAAGAATGACAGAAATGACTAACAAGTTTCTCAATAGAGGTTATCCTAAACATTTATTGGAAACACAAAGGAACAAACTTGACAATCCACAGGGACAGAAAACCGACAAACCACCACGCATTCCATTAGTGGTAAAATATCACCCATGGGTACAAAAATCAGGGGCATCGTGAACAAACATTGGCACATAGTCTCCAGGTCATATCCTCAGATTGAAGAATTTCAGAATTCTCCTATGATGTGTTTCAAGAGAGCGGAAAATATCCGCGATAAGATCATTAGAGCCGACATAGGCACTAACAAACCTGGCCTTAGACAGACCACACTGACCACCCCACGTCAGGGCACATTCCCTTGCTTGGGATGTGTTAATTGCTCTAGTGTAATCAAAGGTGCCTACCTGAACCATCCCCATTCAGGTGAACAGATCCCAATTAGGGGCATGTTCACATGTGACAGTAAATATGTCATATATGTACTCAAATGTCCCTGTGGCCTACTCTATGTAGGTGAAACCTCCATGCGGATGAAGGATAGACTCAGTAAACACAAATCGACCATCCGCACTGAGAACTTGTTACTTCCAATACCGTATCACTTTCATGAAAAAGACATGCAATATCCCAACTACGCTTCCAGGTTATCGAAAGTGTATCACTACCACGCCGCGGTGGGGATAGAAATAAACTACTACTGAAGAGAGAAGCATACTGGATCCACCGACTACAAACGGTGGAGCCAAGAGGTCTCAATAGAGACTATAATATTACTGGGTTTATGTAATAATGATTACAAATATAACTATGATGTTTGCTTATCATTGACATCTTTAATTATGTTTCATTTTTTAGCGGACTTGAATTTTCCCCGCATTCCATTGGTTCCTATGATAAATGATGTCTACCCCTGTCTCTGTATCGGCCTCCAGGTGGGAGGAGCTATACATCACATGACGTCAGTTCCGTTGTTATCCTGATAATGTATTTAAGGCACAATGGTAGGATGCTTAAATGTAGTCTGAAGAAAGCACATTTTTGGTGCTGAAACGCCTCACTATGATTTAATAAGTGACTGAAATAAACCCTACCCTGCATATCTACAGCGAGTGCCGGTCTTCTATTTTCATATTATCTGTATCTAAGTCATATCTGTATCTAAGCCATATATGTATCTAAGCCATATCTATATCTACGCTATATCTTTAACTATATCTGTATCTAAGCTGTATCCATGCTATATTTGTATCTAAGCCATATCTGTATCTAAGCCATATCTGTATCTAAGCTTTATCCATGCTATGTCTGTATCTAAGCCATATATGTATCTAAGACATATCTATATCTACGCTATATCTTTATCTAACTATATCTGTATCTAAGCCATATCTGTATCTAAGCTTTATCCATGCTATATCTGTATCTAAGCCATATCTGTATCTAAGACATATCTGTATTTAATATTTATCCATGCTATATCTGTATCTAAGCCATATCTGTATCTAATCCATATCTGTATCTAAGCATTATCCATGATATATCTGTATCTAAGCCATATCTGTATCTCATATCTAAGCTATATATTTATCTAACTATATCTAAGCTTTATCCATGCTATATCTGTATCTAAGCCATATTTGTATCTATGCTTGAATCATGCTATATCTGTATCTAAGCTATATCAGTATCTTAGCCATATCTGTATCTAAGAAATATATCTGTATCTAAACCATATCTGTGCTATATCTGTATCTAAGCTTTATCCATGCTATATCTGTATCTAAGCCATATCTGCATCTAAGCCATATATGTAACTAAGCTTTATCTAAGCTATATCTGTATCTAAGCTATATCGGTATCTAAGCTTTACCCATGCTATATCTGTATCTAAGCCATAACTGTATCTAAAATATATCTGTATCTAAGCTATAGATTTATCTAACCAATATCCGTTTCTAAGCTATATCTGTATCTAAGCTTTATCCATGCTATATCTGTATCTAAGCCATAACTGTATCTAAACTATATATGTATCTAAGCTCTATCTAAGCTATATCTGTATCTAACCAATATTCATATCTAAGCTATATCTGTATCAAAGCTTTATCTAAGCTATATCTGTATCTAAGCTATGTATGTATAGAAACGATGCATGTATCTAAGATATATATGTATCTGAGCTATATCTATATTAGATAGATATAGCTTATTTATATATATAACTTAGATAAATATATATCTTAGATACCGCTCAAGCTTAGATACAGTTATAGCTTTGATACGGATATAGCTCAGATACATATATAGCTTAAATACAGTTCAAGCTTAGATACAGATATAGCATAGATATAGCTATATCTATAACACGGACATACATCATTATCTAAAGTATATCTGTATCTAAGCTATGTATCTAAACAATGTCTGTATCTAAACAATATATGTATCTAAGCTATATATATCTGAGCTATATCTATATTAGATAGATATAGCTTATTTATATATATATATATATATATATATATCTGTATCGAAGATATGTATGTATCTAAACAATGCCTGTATCTAAACTATATATGCATCTAAGCTGTATATGTATCTAAGCTATGTATGTATCTAAACTATATCTGTATCTAAGCTGTATATGTATCTAAGCTATATATATCTAGGCTATAGCCATCTAAGTAATATTCATATTAGATATATATAGCTTAGTTATATATATAACTTTGATACAGATATATCTGTATAGAAGAAGGTCCAGCTTATATACTAATATAGATTAGATATAGCAAGAGCTCAGATACAGCTATATCTATACCTATATGCTAGACAATATTTACTTGTGTCCTGGGGTAGTATCTGTAATGTGTAACTGCTGAGGGGCCAGGGCAATAACAACCATCCCCAGATGCCAAAGGGGAAGGGGTTAACTGGCTCATAGAAGTGATGGGCGGGGCCAGACACATACCCTGCTGCCGAGCGATTCTCTCCACAGCTCTGGTAAGAATCGCTTACTATCGCAGAGGCTGTGTGAGGAGAGCGAGAGGGGGGCGGGCACCAGAGGCTGTGACGTTCCGTTTACAGAGCCCGGCCACTCCCTCAAGCAGGGAGAGCAGGGCTCGAGTCCTGTGGGAACGGGTGGGAACGGGTGGGAATGGCGTTCCTGCACTTTTTTTTACAGCAGGAACGTTGTTCCCTTTCAGGGCAAAAGGACCAGGAAGCGGTGAAGGCTTTGTACTCACCGCTTCCTTGTCCTCGGCTGTCGGCTGTCCAGGGCTGCGCAAAGGCATGAGGCGATCTGTGACCTCACGCTGTGCGCAGCCTTCACAGCACTGCCGACAGCAGGAAGAGAGGAGCGGCGGCATCCAGGAGCAGGAGAGGGTAAGTGTTTTTTTTTTATTATATTTTATGGGCTGGTGATAGGCACTGACTGGGGGCTGGTGAGAGCCACTGGGGGCTGATTGAGAGGCACTGGGGGCTGATTGAGAGGCACTGGGGGCTGATTGAGAGGCACTGGGGGCTGATGGAGAGGCACTGGGGGCTGATGGAGAGGCACTGGGGGCTGATTGAGAGGCACTGGGGGCTGATTGAGAGGCACTGGGGGCTGATTGAGAGGCACTGGGTGCTGATGGAGAGGCACTGGGGGCTGATGAGGGGGTACTGGGGGCTGGTGAGAGGCACTGGGGGCTGATGGAGGGGGCACTGGGGGCTGGAGAGAGGCACTGGGGGCTGATGGAGGGGGCACTGGGGGCTGGAGAGATGCACTGGGGGCTGATTGAGAGGCACTGGGGGCTGATTGAGAGGCACTGGGGCCTGATGAAAGGCAATGGGGGCTGGTGAGAGGCCCTGGGGGCTGATGGAGAGGCACTGGGGGCTAAATGAGGGGCACTGGTGGCTGATGGAGAGGCACTGAGGGCTGGTGGAGAGGCACTGGGGGCTGGTGGAGAGGCACTGGGGGCTGCTATGAGGCTACTGAGGGCTGATATAAGGCATGGGGCTCTTATCTGAGGTCTTATTGGGGGTCATTCATATTGGGGTCTGAGCTGAGGTGTAATCTGAGGTCTTACTGGGGTCTTATTAATATTGGGGATCTTATTGGGGCTGTTAGCTGAGGTCTGATTAACATTGGGGGTCTGATTGGTGGTCTGACCTGAGGTGTAATGAAAAATATTTTTTTCTTATTGTCCCCCTCTAAAACCTAGGTGCATCTTATAGGGCGAAAAATACGATACTTTTTCCTCCTCCCGACCTCCCCTGCCCTTTGCTTATGCCGCGCACCGTGATGTCACACGGAGGCACTCGGGTGAGTTCCCACACTTTTTTTCCCAGGACTTGACCCCTGAGGGAGAGTATTGTAAACGGAACATCACAGCTTGAGCAGGGCTGATGACGTCGGGGGTCACAGGACCGCAATCTGAAGAGGATAAACAGTGCAAAATCACTACAGTAAGTGATTTAGAAAAAAGTTTATTAGACTAGTATAAAACGCAGTAGCAAACTTTTATATAACTCGGATAACCCCTTTAACCACCTCAGCCCCCCTAGCTTAAACACCCTTAATGACCAGACCACTTTTTACAATTCCGCACTACACTACTTTCACCGTTTATTGCTCCGTCATACAACTTACCACCCAAATGAATTTTACCTCCTTTTCTTCTCACTAATAGAGCTTTCATTTGGTGCTATTTCATTGCTGCTGACATTTTAACTTTTTTTTATATTAATCAAAAATGACATTTTTCATTTTCTGTTGTAAAATTTTTCAAATAAAACTACATTTCTATATAAATTTTTCTCTAACTGTATTGTTCTACATGTCTTTGATTAAAAAAAATGCAATAAGTGTATATTTATTGGTTTGGGTAAAAGTTATAGCAGTTATAAACTATGGTGCAAAAAAATTAATTTCCGCACTTTGACTTTCTGAGCACCTGTCCTGTTTCCTGAGGTACTACAATGCCCAGACAGTAGAAACACCCCATAAATGACCCCATTTCGGAAAGTAGACACCCTAAGGTATTCACTGAGGGGCATAGTGAGTTCATGGAAGTTTTTATTTTTTGTCACAAGTTAGGGGAAATTGATATTTTTTTTTCTTACAAAGTCTCATATTCCACAAACTTGTGACAAAAAATAAAATTTTACATGAACTCACTATACCTCTCACGGAATACCTTGGGGTGTCTTCTTTCTAAAATTGGGTCACGTGTGGGGTATTTTTACTGCCCTGGCATTTTAGGGGCCCCTACAGTGTGAGAAGCAGTTTGGAATCCAAATGTGTAAAAATGCCCTTTGAAATCCTAAAGGTACTCATTGGAATTTGGACCCCTTTGCGCATCTTGGCTGCAAAAAAGTGTCACTCATGTGGTATCGCCGTACTCAGGAGAAGTAGGGCAATGTGTTTTGGGGTGTATTTTTACATATACCCATACTGTGTGTGAAAAATATCTCTGTAAATGACAACTTTTTCCATTTTTGTTATACAAAGTTGTCAATTTACAAAGATATTTCTCTCACCCAGTATGGGTATATGTAAAAATACACCCCAAAACACATTTCCCTACTTCTCCTGAGTACGGCGATACCACATGTGTGACACTTTTTTGCAGCCTAGGTGCACAAAGGGGCCCAAATTCCAATGAGTACCTTTTAGGAGGGCAGTTTTAGGCATTTTTCTTCTCACACTTTAGGGCCCCTAAAATGCCAGGGCAGTATAAATACCCCACATGTGACCCCATTTTGGAAAGAAGACACCCTAAGGTATTCCGTGAGGGGCATGGCGAGTTCATAGAAGATTTTTTTTTTTGATCAAGTTAGCGGAAATTGAATATTTTTTTCTTCTTACAAAGTCTCATATTCCACTAACTTGTGACAAAAAATAAAATTTTACATGAACTTACCATACCCCTCACAGAATACCTTGGGGTGTCTACTTTCTAAAATGGGGTCCTTTGTGGGGTATTTATACTGCCCTGGCATTTTAGGGGTCACTAAAGCGTGAGAAGTAGTATCCAAGTATCCAGGTATCCAAGTTTGCCTGCCAGTTTACCCAAAAAATTGCTGGAGCCAGAGAAAGACCAAATATTGTCTGGATGCAAGTTTATTCAAGTAAAGCTGTTGAACTTTTACCAAGTCTGGACCCTTACCTCACCAACTATCACTCTCCCCTTTTAATGCTACGGAGCCTGACCCTGGGGAGCAAAGGTATACAGGTCAGAGCACAGTGACACACACAAAACTGTTAAGGCCACATCACCACTCTGCATTCCTAAAAACCTGGTACACGGGCCTGGGGGGTGGAACAATGTAATAACGGTGGGTCCTAGCTTGCAGTGATCTTTGTCTACTGATAAGGTTACCAGGAGACAGATAGAATCGCTCTGCCAGGTACTGTAGGAAACTTTCAGGTCAGACCTAAAGCTTTTCTACAGTCATCTTTCACAAGATGACAGCAGGCACTTGCTTAATTGCTATCTTTATATTACAGGTCCAGGGCTATTTGTGCAAGCCCTGAACCTGTTGTAATTTATTCTCGTGACATAACTGTACAGAACAGCTTCAGGGCTGCAGCTCATGCCCTGAAACTGTTCTATGGGAAGAATAAGCTGGCTGGGTGTGGGAGCTATTGCAAGACTACATACGAGGTGGCAAGAGACTGGAACTAACATAGGAATACATACAGAGGTGGGCAGGGATGGGATCGAATGCGTATACACTGGCCTCTATGTACGCCCGCATCTGTAAGACTGGATATTTCAAGAACAACAACCACAAGTGCATTTCAACGATGGCCTTAAGCCCTAGAGACAAGCAGGGTCTAAAAGAAGGTATGATGATATCATTAGAGTTGAGCGGACACCTGGAAGTTCGGGTTCGCCAAGTTCGGTCGAACCTCCCTGCAAAGTCTGAGTTCGGGACCCGAAATTGACCTCGAACCCGAACCCCATTGAAATCAACTTTGTGGCACTAAAATGGCTCTAAAAGAGTCTTGGAAAGGGCTAGAGGGCAGCAAAATGTCGGTAAGAGCATGACAAGTGCCCTGAAAACAAATGTGGATAGAGAAAAATGTCCATATGGAGTAGGAGGTTGAAAAGCGCGGTGGACGTGGTAGTGTAGGTGGAAGCGGTGGTGAAGGAGGTCGTCGCCAACAACACTGTTTTTTGTTTTCAGCTTTTTTTTTGGGGTAGACCCCAAAACATTGGGAAATATAGAAAAGAAAACAAAGAGAAAGTGCACTGGAGTATAACAAAGTCCGGGTGAGGCCGATATACATGTCTATTCTGCACAAGGTACGGACAAGTCCTGTGGGATCCATGCCTGATTCATTTTAATGAACGTGAGCTTGTTCACATTGGCTGTGGACAGGCAGTTGCGCTTGTTGTCTGTGATAACACCCCTGTCGTGCTAAACACACGTTCAGACAATACACATAGCATCCGCACAGAATCCTAACCTATTAATTTCAATGGGTCTGTGTACATGAGCGTTTTTTTCACGCATCACTTGTGCGTTGCGTGAAAATCGCAGCATGTTCTATATTCTGCGTTTTTTATGCAGCCCCATAAAAGTGAACGGGGCTGAGTGAAAAACGCATTTCCTCCTGCAAGCAAGTGCGGGTGCGTTGCGTTTTTCACTGATGGTTGCTAGGAGATGTTTTTTGTAAACCTTCAGTTTTTTATCACGCGCGTGAAAAACGCATCAAAACGCATTGCACCCGCGTGGAAAAAGCTGAACGCAATCACAGGCAAAACTGAATGGCTTTGCCTGTGACCTAAGGCCCCATTCACACATCCTCAATTTTTGTCCGCATCCATTCCGCAATTCTGCGGAATGGATGCTGACCCAAACATTGTGAATGGGGCTGGACGTGATGCGGAGAGCACACTATGTGCAGCTCCGCAAAAGATAGCGCATGTCCTATTCTTGTCTGCAGCCTGCGGACAAGAATAGGCAGCTCTATGGGGAGTGCCGGCATGGTGTGTTGCAGATCCGCAACACACTGCGGACGTGTAAATGGGGCCTAATCCGGACATGCTCGTGTGAAAGAGGCTGTTGAGTCTTTGAGGACTGGAGTGGACACAGATCACTAGTAGCTAAAGCTTTCCCTAGAATACCTATATTAATTCAGCAGCAGCAGCACTCTCCCTGCTCTAACTAACACTGCAGCTTCAGAATGAATCTAAGATGGATGTTGTCCTTGCTTTTTGATAGGAGGTGGGAGGGTCTGGGAGGGAGGGTATGCTGATTGGCTGGAATGTGTCTGCTGACTGTGAGGTACAGGGTCAAAGTTTGCTCAATGATAAAGTATAGGGGGCGAATCGAACATGCGATGTTCGCCGGTAACTGTTTGCCAGCGAATAGTTCAGGACATCTCTATTCGTCTATATATCACTAAGAGAGGACCCTGGAGCGTTTCCCAGTCCGTTGCATTTGGCGTCACAAACAGGATTTAGATAAGATAAATCTGTGTGCCCATGAATTCTATAGCCTACTAGATTTACAAAAATATCCTTAAAAATGATTTTGATGCATTTACTGTGGAGCGACAGGTGCAGGAGCATGTGCGCCAACGCCCGAAGGGTTAATCTGCCATTTTTATATGTAATGGCGTAGCTTCTCCATGAGCAAACAGGGCGGGAAAAGCCAGAAACGCCCCCAGTTAGAGCGGGAAAGTCTAGCCCTGCCAACCGGGAGTGATGTTACTGTGTGAAAAGAGGAAGTGGTAACTACTTTCTGAAAGCCCCTCCTTCCTCTCCAGTTCCTGCCAGTGCTAGAGAGAGCAGCATGTCGCGACTTCGTCAGCCGGACTGGGGCGGCCTTGTGTGGGGTGACGAGGACCCCAAAGCGAAATCAGCACCGGAAGAGATCTATGTATCCCAAGTATGGTGAACCTTTTAGCAGGTACCACGGGCATTCCCGTGCCAGCTAGTGTGGCGGAGGCGGTTGGAGCTTCCACCCTGCCGCCTAGAAAACATGGCTCGTTTGAGTGACTAAACCCCATGGTCCCCAAGGAGATTACGGCTCGTGTGCGAAATATGTGGGACTATCGCCGAGTTATATCAGGATGTGGGACAGGCCTCAGCCTCGGGACCCTATATTTGCAAGAAGGAATGGAAGTGTTGTATGGTTTTCAGTTGAGCGGGGTCTGGATTCGTCCAGGATAAAAAGACTGGACAGGAGCTATATGTTAACAGACGCTCTGTCAAGCGTCCTTACCTGCCGCAAGCCCGCCATAGCTTATACATGGGGGATACCGTGGAATATACCCCCATGGAGTCCCTTCAAGGTCCCTTTGCTGTGGTGGTAGTTTGTCTGCCAAAGCCCATAGTACCCCTGACTGCACCTGAAGAATGGCCAGACGACCCAAACGCTTCCGGCAGAGTGCGCTGTCTACAAGAGACAGAAGATGGAGTGATTCGCTTTAGAGAGAAACCCCAGTCAGAGCCGGAGCCAATCATACCAGGACTTCCAGCACCACCAACACCCCCTCCTCCACGATCGTGTGTGTCAACCACTTCAGTGACCATTAGCCCGACAGTCGTCAACTACCAACTGCCGTGGAAAATTGAAGCCGCTATGAGGAGGGCAGCACAAGAATCACCACCCAGAGAGGAGGACTGTCTACCGGCCCCTATGCAGCCGAAGATACTGGACCCCTTTTGGGATGGCAGGGGCAGCCGCCTCTGTAAAGCAGAAGATGGCCGCTGCAGTAAAAAGTGTCACTACTCAGTCGGAGGGAGGGCAGTGGCGCTCCACCACTCAGGCGAGACTGGATCACCAGAGGCTGGACAAACCTCTTATGAGCTTCTCCAGCTCCAGTAGCGAGGAGGATCTGAGGCCCTTCCCATAAGGAGCCTCTTTCCAGCATGATCTTCAGCTGAAAAACTACTGACTTTTGGGAGCCACTTTGTGGACTGGACCTGAAGGGTGAGGGCCTGTTGACATATTGTCTGTTTTTATGTTTTTAGGTTGGCCCTGTTTTTAGCCCTCACCCAGATAGCCATATGAGTCAGGACTCCCCCCATCACCATCGTTTACCTCCCAGTTGCGCACATTAGTACCAAAATTTCCTTTTTTCCCCCTTTTCAGGTTGCTTGGGAGCCCCGTTTGTTAAAAGTCTCTCATGACCTGTGCTGCTGTTTCATCACTACCCCATGTGGATTACAAATATTCTATTTTATTTCATTTGGATTACAACAAATTATTTCCCATGGATTACTAAGGACTTTATTGCACTTTTGTTCCTGTCAGGTGCACTTTATCTACACGCATTAAAGAAAGGACTCCAATGTGATTCTATTATTGCTCAATTTTATTGCATTAAAAATGTACCTTATTTATCTACATTATTAAATATTTGCACTAATTTCATTTTGTTTCAGCAATGTTTAAGCAATTTAGCCAGTTGTGTGTATTCTCTTACAGGTACAACAATGTGACCTATGCTCTTTTTGTATGGACTATGGACTTTGCACTTAATACTGTTAACCAGATAGTCAGCAACTTATTGCTTAGCTTTTATCCATGCCAGGACCGCCTAACGCACGGATGCGTTCGGCGGGCGGTCGGGTTATTCTGGGTGGACGCATCCGCTCGCGCGTTCACAGGAATCGCGTCGGGAGGAAGGTAAACTACAGCCTGCCAGCGCTGATCATGTGCTGGCAGGCTGTAGTAGTTAAAAAAAATCGCATATCAGACGCTGTTTTGTTAACAGCGTCTGATATGCCTGCTGCCTGCTCCTCTGGTGGTCTCTTTTGCTAGGTATTGTACCTTATTGTATTTCTACACAGGGAAAACCAAGCGGTAAAGTCACAAGCAGATCTGTCATTGTCAAGGGTAACCCACTGGTATTATGTGTATGAAGAGATTAGAGTGCCTTGTCTCATCCTCCTAATGTGTTATAGGTTTCTGAGCCTTGTCCACCGCCTTAAGGAAAATTTGTGTTTAGCTTCCTGGTCAGTCATCAAGGTGACGTAGCGTAAAGCATTTTCAGACCTTGGTGCTAGGAAGGGAATACAGGATGAAGCCACCCTTCTATTTGCAGGCTTATCATGCCATGTGGAGGGATTACAGAACATGAAACCCCATGCTGTGGTACTTAATAAAGTAAAGTACATTTATTTTTTCAAGTAGTAAATACAGAAAATCGCTCACCTTCGCCTTCTCAGGGCAGGTGCTCTAATCCAAATTTGATTCACCCCTCAAATACTTAGTCTGACCTGTGTTTTAAATGTAGGATTGGCACTCATATATGGAAAAAACACTCTATTTATTAATTGACCATCTGTTTGGTAATTAAATAAAATCACTTCATTAAATTAATGTAAACATATGCAGACTGAATTAATAATAAAAATACTGTCTGCTGACAAATACAATGCAAATGCAATACAAATGGATAAAAATATGATGAGATAAAAATGTAAATATTATCGATGAGAAATAATAAAAATAGAATAGGACAGGGACTGGCGGTACAATTTCATCTCTACTAGGTATTTCTGTGTGGACTAGTGATATTAGTCCTAGGTACTGGGTATCTTCTGGTATGTTGGAGAGACAATGGTACAGTCAGTCACTGCCCTTTTGAATAGTAATCCTCCTGAAACGTTAAATCTCATGAGATAATTCTTGTATATATTGCAACAATTACACCAATTATATTGATGGGTCTCTATATCGTTGACAGTGTTCACTGTCAGACAGGTTGTATCCCCGGTTAGCAGTCAGTCTGCAGGCACTTGTATGGTAGCATACCGCACAGTCCATATTCTTTGTAAGAGTTGCTGCTAATGTTGTGATAGCTATACGCAGTTTACAATGGTTAAAGTGTTATTACTGACAAACACAATTTCTGGTGGGTAAATAACTAAATATAGATATTTTCCTCATTTACCTCACTCCTCATATTATGATCATTCGCGTCACAATACTCTTCCCACAGATGTGGGCTTACCTCCGCCTGCACCGCTGTTTTATATCGTTTGTTATCGATCTCACCTCCGCCACTGAGGAAGGGGAAGGCGTTCCCCGAAACGCGTTTGGCGTAAATATTGGACAGACACCCCAAATTTCAACGTGGAAACACAGTGCACTGTAACAAAGATAATTATTCCTTTTTCCACAACGAAGGACTTCAATACATCACCCCGCCAGCACCTGTGAGTAAAGATCCGCAACCCCTGCACAAAGCCATCACGTGACGCGGTAGTTGCGAGATACACGAGGGACGCCAACAACGCGGCAGCCAGGATGCCGGCATACAAGCGGAGGGAAGATCGATAACAAACGATATAAAACAGCGGTGCAGGCGGAGTATTGTGACGCGAATGATCATAATATGTAATTGTTGCAATATATACAAGAATTATCTCATGAGATTTAACGTTTCAGGAGGATTACCATTCAAAAGGACAGTGACTGACTGTACCATTGTCTTTCCAACATACCAGGAGATACCCAGTACCTAGGACTAATATCACTAGTCCACACAGAAATACCTAGTAGAGATGAAATTGTACCGCCAGTCCCTGTCATATTTCTCATCGATAATATTTACATTTTTATCTCGTCATATTTTTATCTATTTGTATTGCATTTGCATTGTATTTGACAGTAGACAGTATTTTTATTATTAATTCAGTCTGCGTATGTTTAATTTAATGAAGTGATTTTATTTAATTACCAAACAGATGGTCAATTAATAAATAGAGTGTTTTTTCCATATATGAGTGCCAATCCTACATTTAAAACACATTTATTTTTTTCGGTTCGCTGCGAGAGGGAAAATTGTTGAAAGACACCCTACTCAGTCAGTAGCCCATAGGTAGCCATCTTCTATGTCAGTCAGTGTTTGTGTATTATCATGCAGCACTTTATTTCTTTCAGGTACACTGAATGCATATTTATATACTTACCCTAAGCACAAGCCGAGGGCGGCTTGGTTCTTAAGTGTGGGGGAATGTAACGCCCCGGAGGTGCATTACTACCTTCTGCACCTTACCACTATCTCCTATGGTTAACCTAGTGTCACCCCCTGTATTTATTTCCAGGGCCTGCAAAACGTGTATTCCTATTTCCTTGCAATTGTTATGTTTATGTGTAATATGCTTGGTTCACCAGAAGGTGGCAGCAAGCTTGGCAGAGGTATCTTGCACAGAATGGAACCCTCTTTCCATTCTAGCTCTCTTTCTAGAGAGAGGGGAGTTTAGTTTGTGGGAGGTCAGTCTGGAGTGCCCCCTTAAAGGTAATTGAAGCAGGCCCTCGTCCCTGCTGGACAAGCCCTGCCGAGGCCGTCCAGAGCACCTTCAGCTCTGCTGGATCCAGAGGCAGAAGCTTTAAGCCTCAAAAGCCAGGAAGAAAGTTCCTTGGATAAAGATAAAGACAGAAACAGACTACAAAGAGTTAAGTACAGCAGAAAGTGAAAGATTCCTATTTAACCCCTTAAGGACACGGCCCTATTTCACCTTAAGGACCAGGCCATTTTTTCAAAATCTGACCATTGTCACTTTATGTGGTGATAACTTTAAAACGCTTTTTCTTATCCAGGCCATTCTGAGATTGTTTTTTCGTCACATATTGTACTTCATGACAGTGGTAAAATGAAGTCGAAAAATTTCATTTTTATTTATAAAAAAATACCAAATTTACCAAAAATTTTGAAAAATTTGCAATTTTCCAAGTTTCAATTTCTCTACTTCTATAATACATAGTAATACTGCCAAAAAAAGTTATTGATTTACATTCCCCATATGTCTACTTCATGTATCGATCATTTTGGGAATGCCATTTTAATTTTTGGGGACGTTACAAGGCTTAGAAGTTTAGAAGCAAATCTTGAAATTTTTCAGAAATTTTCAAAAACCCACTTTTTAGGGACCAGTTCAGGTCTGAAGTCACTTTGTGAGGCTTACATAATAGAAACCACCCAAAAATTACCCCATTCTAGAAACTACACCCCTCAAGGTATTCAAAACTGATTTTACAAACATCATTAACCCTTTAGGTTTTCCACAAGAGTTAATGGCAAATGGAGATAAAATTTCAGAATTTCGATTTTTTGAAAAATTTTCCGTTTGAATCCATTTTTTCCAGTAACAAAGCAAGGGTTAACAGCCAAACAAAACTCAATTTTTATTGCCCCGATTCTGTAGTTTTCAGAAACACCCTATATGTTGTCGTAAACTGCTGTATGGCCAAACGGCAGGGTGCAGAAGGAAGGGAGCGCCATATGGTTTTTGGAAGGCAGATTTTGCTGGACTGGATTTTTGACACCATGTCCCATTTGAAGCCCCCGATGCACCCCTAGAGTAGAAACTCCATAAAAGTGACTCCATCTAAGAAACTACGCCCTCAAGGTATTCAAAACCAGTTTTACAAACTTTGTTAACCCTTTAGGTGTTCCACAAGAGTTATTGGCAAATGGAGATGAAATTTCGAATTTCTATTTTTGTTACCTTGTCTCAAAAAAAGTGTAATATAGAGCAACCAAAAATCATGTTTACCCTAGAATAGTACCAACAAAACTGCCACCTTATCCCGTAGTTTCCAAAATGGGGTCACTTTTTTGGAGTTTCTACTGTAGGGGTGCATCAGGGGGGCTTCAAATGAGACATAGTGTCAAAAACCAGTCCAGCAAAATCTGCCTTCCAAAAACCATATGGTGTTCCCTTCCTTCTGTGCCCTGCCGTTTGGCCATACAGTAGTTTACGACCACATATGGGGTGTTTCTGAAAACTACAGAATCAGGGCAATAAATATTGAGTTTTGTTTGGCTGTTAACCCTTGCTTTGTTACTGCAAAAATGGATTAAAATGGAAAATTTGCAAAAAAATAGCTGTTTTGGGACTGTTTTTATTTTTGTTATTTACATAGTTGAACTGACAGGTTAGATTGTGTGCTATTTCTATAGAGCAGGTTGTTACGGACGCGACAATACCAAATATGACTACTTTTTGGGGTTTTTGTTTCAGTTTTACAAAATAAAGCATTTTTGAAAATAATTTTTTTTAGTGTCTCCACATTCTGAAAGCCATAGTTTTATTTTATTTTTTGGGCGACTGTGTTATGTAGGGGCTCATTTTTTGCGGGATGAGATGGCGGTTTGATTGGCACCATCTTGGGGTGCATATGACATTTTGGTCGCTTGCTATGACACTTTTTGTGATGTAAGGTGACAAAAATGGCTTTTGACACTTTTTTTTTTTTCTTTTTTTTGCTGTGCTCAGCTGAGGGGTTAGGTCATGTGTTATTTATATAGATCAGGTTGTGACGGACGCGGCGATACATAATATGTATACTTTTTATTTATTTATATAAGTTTTACACAATAATATCATTTTTTAAAACAAAAAAAAATCATGTTTTAGTGTCTCCATAGTTTGAGAGCCATATATATATATTTTTTGGGGCGATTGTCCTATGTAGGGGCTCATTTTTTGCGGGATGAGATGGCGGTTCGAATGGTACTATCTTGGGGTGCATATGACTTTTTGATCGCTTACTATTACACTTTTTGTGATGTAAGGTGACAAAAAAATGGCTTGTTTGACAACGTTTTTATTTTTTTTGTTTACGGCGTTCATCTGAGGGGTTAGGTCATGTTATATTTTTATAGAGCAGGTCCTTACGGATGCGGCGATACATAATATGTATACCTTTTTTTATTTATTTTGGTTTTACACAATAATATCCTTTTTGAATGAAAAAAAAACATGTTTTAGTATCTCCATAGTCTGAGAGCCATATATTTTTCAGTTTTTAGGCAATTGTCTCAGGTTGGGTATAATTTTTATGGGATGAGGTGACGGTTAGATTGGCACTATTTGGGGGTCATATGACTTTTTGATCGCTTGCTATTACACTTTTTGTGATGTAAGGTGGCAAAAAATGGCTTTTTGACAAAGTTTTTATTATTTTTTTACAGTGTTTACTTGAGGGGTTAGGTCATGTGATATTTTTATAGAGCAGATTCTTACGGACGTGGAGATACCCAATATGTCTACTTTTTAATTTTTTTTTACATTTAACACTAAAAGCATTTTTGAAACAAAAAAATCATGTTTTAGTCTGAGAGGCATAGTTTTTTTATTTTTGGCCAATTGTTTTAGGTAGGGGCTCGTTTTTTGCGGGATGAGATGGCGGTTTGATTGGTACTATTTTGGGAGGCAAACGCCTTTTTGATCGCTTTGTATTACACTTTTAGTGATGTAATGTGCCAAAAATGGCTTATTTACACCATTTTTGGGTTTTTTTTATGGCGTTCACGTGAGGAGTTCAGTCATGTGATATTTTTATAGAGCAGGTTTTTACGGACGCGGCGATACCTAATATGTGTAGTGTATTTTATTTTTTTAATTTTTATTCAGTGATATGTGTTTTTTCATTTTTACTTTTTTTTCAATTTTTACATTTTTTTTGACCCAGACCCACTTGGTTCTGAAAGATCCAGTGGATCTGGTGTTCTGTATAATACAGTACAGTACACTATATAGTGCACTGTACTGTATTTTGTACTTTAGAAAGTCTGAATAGACCTTTAGCAGGTCTATTCAGACTTTCAGCACCATGGAGAGCAGGACGCTTCTGAAAGTGTCCTGTCTCCATGGCAACCATCACCCGCTGCCATAACTGGGCAGGGGGTGATGGATGGGGAGGGAGTGGAGCTCCCTCCCTCTGCGATCCCATCCTGTTGGGGGGCTGCAAAGGCACAGCAGCCCCCGATGGGAGAGGGAGGGAGCGCTCCTCCCTGTTAACCCTTCCATACCGCGGTCCGTACGGACCGCGGTACGGAAGGGGTTAAACGGCTGGCATCTGCAGCACAGATGCCAGCCGTTTCTATCAGAGTGTCAGCAATGTGCTGGCACTCTGATAGAACCACTAGACACCAGGGATAGATTACAGAGGAGGCGGGCGGGGGATCGCAATCGCTCCTCTCTTCTTCTTGTGCCTGGCTGTCATTTTACATATACAGTTAGGTCCATATATATTTGGACAGAGACAAAATTTTTCTAATTTTTGTTCTGTACATTACCACAATAGATTTTGAACAAAACAATTCAGATGTAGCTGAAGTTCAGACTTTCAGCTTTAATTTAATGGGTTGACCAAAATAATTGAATAAAAATGTGAGGAACTAAAGCATTTTTTAAACTCAATCCCTTCATTTCAGGGGCTCAAAAGTAACTGGACAAATTTAACCCCTTAAGGACACAGGGTTTTTTCATTTTTGCGTTTTCGTTTTGCGCTCTATGCCTTCCAAGAGCCATAACTTTTTTATTTATCCGTTCACATGGCCATATGAGGGCTTATTTTTTGCAGGACAAGTTGTACTTTCCAACGCCATCATTTAATAATGCATACGGTGTAGTGGGAAGCGGTAAAAAAATTCCAAATGGGGTGAAATTGCAAAAAAAAAGCAATTTCACCACAGTTTTACGGGTTTCTAAATTACGACGTTTGATTTGCGATAAAACTGACCATTTAGTTTTATTCTACAGGTCAGTACGAATCCGGCGATACCCAATATGTATAGCTTTTCTTGCGTTTTGATAGTGAAAAAAAATTCTAAAGTCGCCATGTTTTGACCACTATAACGTATTTGTAAATAAGTGTATGGCGTTGTATGGGGGCTTATTTTTTGCGGGGCGATCTTAAATTTTACTTGATACCATTATGGGCTGTGTAGGACTTTTTGATCGCTTTTTATTTAATTTTTTTTGAGGAAATGAAGCGTCCAAAAACGGCAAATCGGCCATTTGGGCGCTTTTTTCCGTTTTTCTGTTTACCGTATGGGAAATATATTTTTATATTTTTATACTATGGTCGTTTTCACACATTGCGACACCCATGATGTGTATTTTTTTATTTTTTTTATTATTTTATTTTAATTTTGGGGAAAGGGGGTGATTTAAATTTTTAGGTTTTTTATTTATTTATTTATTTATTTATTTGCACTTTTATATAGATCCCATAGGGACCTATATAAATCAGTTACCTGATTGCTTCTATCATAAACTCCAATACACTTGTATTGGAGTTTATGAGCATTTTACTACTTTCCTATGAAGCCCTATTGCTAACAAGGGCTCCATAGGAAATAGTAAGTGATAGCCTCAAGCTGAATGAAAGGCTTAAAGCGAACCTGTCACCTGCTTTTTACCTCTTAAGCTGTTAACTGTACCTTATAGATCATTGTAACCTTGTTTCCAAACAGGTGTTCTTCGTTTTTCTGGGGTTTATATTCCTGAAAAAATCACTTTATAATCTCCTGCTCTGCTGAGTCTGAAGTCACCAGACAAGTCAAGGAGGCAGACCCTCCTTGACTGCTGGATGCGACTCCCCCGCCCTAACCCCGCCTCTCATCCCTATGATTGACACTAGGTCTTCTGCCCGGGACCGCGCTGGTCTCGCGGCGCATGCGCCGTCTGCCTTCATAGCAGCGCGATCCCGAGCCTCGCGCTGAGTGATCTGCATTTCACCAGCGGCCCGGCTAGAGAGGAGAGAAGTGCGCAAGCGCGATCTAGCAAGGGGATCGCGCTTCACTCAGCGCGAGGCTCGGGATCGCGCTGCTATGAAGGCAGACGGCGCATGCGCCGCCGAGACCAGCGCGGTCCCGGGCAGAAGACCTAGTGTCAATCATAGGGATGAGAGGCGGGGTTAGGGCGGGGGAGTCGCATCCAGCAGTCAAGGAGGGTCTGCCTCCTTGACTTGTCTGGTGACTTCAGACGCAGCAGAGCAGGAGATTATAAAGTGATTTTTTCAGGAATATAAACCCCAGAAAAACGAAGAACACCTGTTTGGAAACAAGGTTACAATGATCTATAAGGTACAGTTAACAGCTTAAGAGGTAAAAAGCAGGTGACAGGTTCGCTTTAAGGCTATCCCTTACAGCGCTCCGATTCTCCCGATCACCACTAGGGGGAGCCGGAGCGCTGCCGAAAGGTTTTAGCGCACGCAGATGCCGTGATCAGGATTGATCACGGCATCTGCGGGGTTAAATGATCGCGATCGGCAGTACCCATACGTCATGTGTCCTTAAGGAGTTAAAAATTGTAAATAAAATGTTAATTTCCAATACTTGGTTGAAAACCCTTTGTTGGCATTGACTGCTGAAGTCTTGAACTCATGGACATCACCAGACGCTGTGTTTCCTCCTTTTTAATGCTCTGCCAGGCCTTTACTACAGCGGTTTTCAGTTGCTGTTTCTTTGTGGGTCTTTCTGTCTGAAGTTTAGTCTTTAACAAGTGGAATGCATTCTCTTCTAAAGCTCAGGCAGAAGAGAAATTAGCTCAGTCAGTGAAAAAAGGTGATAAGACATTCTTCAGATACATAAATGAAAAAAGGAAATTAAAACAAGGAATTACCAAATTAAAAACAAAAGAAGGAAGGTATATGGAAGAGGATAAAGAACTAGCTGACTGCCTCAATGAATACTTCTGTTCAGTTTTTACAAAGGAAAATGAAGGAGAAGGACCTCAGTTAGGGAGGAAGACTAATGAATCCTTTGATGCATGTGTCTTTACAGAGGAAGAGGTTCTAAGTCAGCTGTCCAAAATTAATACAAATAAATCACAGGGGCCTGATGGGATACACCCAAAGCTATTAAAAGAGCTTAGAGGTGTACTAGCAAATCCATTAACAGATTTATTTAGCCAATCACTGGTAACAGGTGTCGTCCCAGAAGATTGGAAATTAGCAAACGTTGTGCCAATTCACAAGAAAGGTAGTAGAGAGGAATCAAGCAACTATAGGCCAGTAAGCCTGACATCAATAGTGGGGAAATTAATGGAAACCATACTCAAGGAGAGGATTGTGGAACATCTAAAAACCCATGGGTTGATTGATAAAAACAGCATGGGTTTACTTCAGGGAGATCATGTCAAACTAATCTTATTGACTTTTTTGATTGGGTGACTAAAATAATAGATGGCGGAGGTGCAGTAGACATCGCTTATCTGGACTTTAGTAAGGCATTTGATACTGTCCCACATAGAAGGCTTATCAATAAACTGCAGTCTTTGAGCATGAGCTCACATATTGTTGAATGGATTAGGCAGTGGCTGAAGGACAGAAAACAGAGGGTTGTAGTCAATGGAGTATATTCAGGCCATAGTATTGTTACCAGTGGGGTACCTCAGGGATCTGTTCTGGGACCCATATTGTTTAATATCTTTATCAGCGAAATTGCAGAAGGCCTCAATGGTAAGGTGTGTCTTTTTGCTGATGACACAAAGATTTGTAACAGGGTTGATGTTCCTGGAGGGATACACCAAATGGAAAAGGATTTAGGAAAACTAGAGGAATGGTCAAAAATCTGGCAACTAAAATTTAATGTCGATAAGTGCAAGATAATGCACCTGGGGCGTAAAACCCAAGAGCAGAATATAAAATCAGTGATACAGTACTAACCTCAGTATCTGAGGAAAGGGATTTAGGGGTCATTATATCAGACGACCTAAAGGTGGGCAGACAATGTCATAGAGCAGCAGGTAATGCCAGCAGAATGCTTGGGTGTATAGGGAGAGGCATTAACAGTAGAAAGAGGGAGGTGCTCATGCCGCTCTACAGAGCACTAGTGAGACCTCATTTGGAGTATTGTGTGCAGTACTGGAGACCATATCTGCAGAAGGATATTGAAACTTTGGAGAGAGTTCAGAGAAGAGCTACTAAATTAGTACATGGATTGCAGGACAAAACTTACCAGGAAAGGTTAAAGGACCTTAACATGTATAGCTTGGAAGTAAGAAGAGACAGAGGGGATATGATAGAAACTTTTAAATACATAAAGGGAATCATCACGGTAAAAGAGGAGAGAATATTTAAAAGAAGACAAACTGCTACAAGAGGACATAGTTTTAAATTAGAGGGGCAAAGGTTTAAAAGTAATATCAGGAAGAATTACTTTACTGAGAGAGTAGTGGACGCATGGAATAGCCTTCCTGCAGAAGTGGTAGCTGCAAATACAGTGAAGGAGTTTAAGCATGCATGGGATAGGCATAAGGCCATCCTTCATATAAGATAGGGCCTGGGGCTATCCATAGTATTCAGCATATTGGGCAGACTAGATGGGCCAAATGGTTCTTATCTGCCGACACATTCTATGTTTCTATGTTTCTATGTTTCTATGCTCTATTGGGTTCAGATCAGGTGACTGACTTGGCAATTCAGGAATATTACACTCTTTGCTTTCATACACTCCTAGGTTGCTTTGGTTTATGTTTTGGTTCATTGTCATCTGTATTATGAGACGCCCACCAATCAGTTTGGCAGCATTTGGCTGGATTTGAGCACACATTATGTCTCTGAAACCCCCAGAATTCATCCGGCTGCTACTGTCCTGTGTCACATCATCAATAAACACTAGGGACCCAGTGCCACTGGCAGCCATGCATGCCCAAGCCATCACACTGCCACCACCGTGTTTTACAGATGATGTGGTATGCTTTGGATCATGAGCAGTACCATGCCTTCGCCATACTTTTTTCTTTCCATCCTTCTGGTAGAGGTTGATCTTGGTTTCATCTGTCCAAAGAATGTTCTTCCAGAAGTGTGCTGTTCTTTTTAGCAAAATCCAATCTAGCCTTTTTATTCTTGAGGCTTATAAGTGGCTTGCACCATCCAGTGAACCCTCTGTATTTACTTTCATGCAGTCTTCTCTTTATGGTAGATTTGGAAATTGATACGCCTATATCCTGGAGTGTGTTGTTCACTTGGTTGGCTGTTGTGAAGGGGTTTCTCTTCACCATGGTAATTATTCTGCAATCATCCCCCACTGTTGTCTTCCGTGGGTGTTTAAGTCTTTTTGCATTGTTGAGGTCACCAGTGCTTTCTTTCTTTCTCAGGATGTACCAAATTGTAGATTTTGCCACTGCTAACAGTGTAGCAATTTCTCGGATGGGTTTTTTCTGTATTCGCAGATGTAGGATGGCTTGTTTCACCTGCATGGAGAGCTCCTTTGACCTCACGTTTACTTCTCAGCAAAATCTTCAAAATGCAAGCACTACACCTCAAATCAACTCTAGGCCTTTTATGTGCTTAATTGAGAATTAAATAATGAAGGGATTGCCCACACCTGCCCATGAAACAGCCATTGAGTCAATTGTCCAATTACTTTTGGTCCCTTTAAAAACAGGGTGCCAGATGTAAAGGAGCTGAAAGCTCCTAAACCCTTCATCCAATTTTAAGGTGGATACCCTCAAATGAAAGCTAAAAGTCTGGACTTTATGTCCATATCCATTATATAACTATAACTTGAATATGTTTTAGCAAACAGGTAATAAAAACAAAATTTGTGTCAGTGTCCAAATATATATGGACGTAACTGTATGCTTTGTGCTGTAATCATTTCTGTTGAACCCTGGAAAATAAAAAACATCTTTTCACCTACTGTTTGTGTATAATTACAAGGTTTCAAGATGGAAATAAATCCCATCTGGATTTTTCATATTTGTTTTGCAGGAGAAATTGGTCAACTCAATACTCAACATAACCCTATTGTCTCATTGAGTCAGAACACTCATATATACACAGCCAGGGTTTTCCACACAGCTAGGGTTGCCATAAATATCTGGACAGTCAACTTCTGTAAAAAATATTTATTATGACTGAGTTTTTGAAGCTGGAGGAGTTTGTACGGGTTGTTATAATTGTAATTAGCATAATTTTACTGGTGAATGTATATGCTAATGTCTTTATATAACATATAGACATATCCCTTGTTGCTGACATGGGTAAAAGGGACGATTTATCACAAAAAGAGATAATTATAGCCTTTTGGGCCAAGAGTGGCAGTATTTTTGAAATTGTGCAGTTTGGGCCCAGTTGGGATCATCCCCTCTTCTACTGGAGGTGAAAACTTGGTCAGGACTCTACTCTTTAAAGGAACAACTTTTGGCACATGAGGCAGTGGAAAAATGGCCCAAGGGTCATTGAAAAGGGTTTAGGAGGAAACCCTTCTGTCCTGTGTGGGGGGCCTGGTTTAAACCTTGCTATGGGGCCCTTACTTCTCTATGTACGCCACTGAATGGCACCATTGTGAATAACTGGTGTGGAAACTGTGGCACGCCACCTGCCATCGATGTGGTGGGTGAATATTGACTAGGAAGGTGCGCGTGGGCAGACCAATGCTATAGTGGACCAGTTCACTGCCAAAATGAACCAGAGGGCTACTAGACGTGTGTCTAAAACAACATTTCAGCGAACCCTACTGTGTATGGGACTCTGAAGCAGACAGATGGTCACTGCATCTCTGCTAATGAAGCTGCATTGGCAGAAAAGGCTTCAATTCTCATGGCAGTAACAGAATTGGACCTCTGCTGATCGGCAAAGTGTTGCCTTCTCCATTTAGTCAAGTTTTCTGCTTCATTGAATGGATAGACATTGACGTGTCAGGGGAGAAACAGCACAGAACGAACACCCAGCAACCATTGCTTGAAGAACACAAGCTGGTGATGGCACTGTTATGGTCTGGGGAATGTTTTTGTGGCATTCTCTGGGCCCACTCATCCATGTGGAAGGCACTCTCAACTGATTTTTATATGGATCCATCTTTGCAGATCACACATGCCCATATATGCTGATTGTCTGGGCATGTGTGATCTGCAAAGATCTGCGACAACCTACCTGTTACCTTATTGAGTCACTCACAGTCCATCTAGCTGCTTTCCGTGTTGCACATGGTGGTTACTCTGGATATGGATATTAGCTGGTGGTCATAATAATGAGACCTAAATATATATATAAATTTAAAGTGCCAAATAAATAAACAATTAAAAAATAAAAACACCATACATGCAATACTGTTTTTGGCAATCCTCCTATATTTAGGGTGTGTGTACACACTTAATTCTATATTATAATTCATCCTTGGTGCCCTCTCAGTTAGATAGTATTAAAATGATATAAAAATAATTTAGAATAATAGTAAAATATCACTCTGGCATATTTTAATATTATCTAATTGTGAGGGCTCTGTGGCTGAATAATATATATACAATTAAGTGTTTGCAGAAAAAAAAAATCACGTTGGCAACAGTTTATAGAACGAGCAGTTACTTTTTCAAAACACTAGATGGTGCAAGTTCCCAAGAAGATGTATTTACTTATAAGAAGATTGTGTCAGAATCAGTCTACAGACAAATGTAAAATAAAGGTTATAGGGATCAGCGAATCGAAGCTGACGAAGTGGAATTCGATCCGAATTTCAGGAACAATTTGTTTTGCACCGAATGCGAATTTTCTTGCGCTTCGTGGTAATATAGTAACATAGTAACATAGTTTATAAGGCCGAAAAAAGACATCTGTCCATCCAGTTCAGCCTGTTATCCTGCAAGTTGATCCAGAGGAAGGCAAAAAAAAAAACTGAGGTAAAAGCTAATTTTCCCCACTTAAGGGGAGAAAAATTCCTTCCAGACTCCAATCAGGCAAACAGAATAACTCCCTGGATCAACGACCCTCTTTAGAAGCTGTAGCCTGTAATATTATTACACTCCAGAAATAAATCCAGGCCCCTCTTGAACTCTTTTAGTGAACTCACCATCACCACCTCCTCAGGCAGAGAGTTCCATAGTCTCACTGCTCTTACCAGAAAGAATCCTTTTCTATGTTTGTGTACAAACCTTCTTTCCTCCAAATACAGAGGATGTCCCCTCATCACAGTCACAGTCCTGGGGATAAATAGATGATAAATAGACGAATCACATTTTTTTCTAAAATAGCTGCTACACGTGTGAGGACATGGGGCAAGGAACTCTGGGAAGGTGGGATCACCCATACTGACATGCATGCAGCCAATCAGCAGCCAGCCAGCCGTGTGATGTCACAGCCCTATAAATAGCGGCAGCCATCTTAGATTCTGCCATTCACCAGCGTGCTTAGTGCAGGGAGAGACGTCTGCAGGCGCTAGGGACAGTGATAGGAATGACTTGATTGTGGTAAAAAAATAAAAAATATATTTACAAGTGCAGGGAAAGATTACTCAAGGTGTCGGGAAAGGATAGGGAGGAATCATTCCACCAGAATTTGTGTTGAAAAGGTTACAGCCTGGGTAATAAGAACAATCCGATTACACCTTGCTGCACTGACTAGGGATCCAAATTGCCATTATACAGCTCTGTAATTCCAACAAACCGTTCTTGTTATTGGGGTGCAAGTGGTCAAATCGGTCAAAAAAGAAAAAAGCTATGGCTCTCAGGCTATGGAGACACTGAAACATAATTTTTTTGGTTTAAAAATGCTATTAATGTGTAAAACTTAAATAAATGAGAGAAAATATACATATTAGGTATTGCCACATCTGTAACGATCTGCTCTATAAAAATGTCACATGACCTAACCCCTCAGGTGAACTCTGTAAAAATAAATAAATAAAAACTGTGCTAAAACAACCAATGTTTTGGTCACCTTGACCCATAAAGTGTTGATGATGAATGATCAAAAAATCATATGTACCCGAAAATGGTACCAATAAAAACATCAACTCTTCCTGCAAAAAAACAAGCCCATGCATAAAATGATCGGCAGAAAAAAAAAAAAAGGCGTTCAGAAAATAGAGACACAAAAACATTTTTTTTTTCAAAAATGCTTTATTATGTAAAACTGAAACAAACAAACAAACAAACAAAGTAGACATATTTGATATCATTGCGTCCGTAACAACCTGCTCTATAAAAATAGCACTTGATTTACCCTGGCAGATGAATGTTGTAAAAAAATAAAAAATAAAAATGGTGCCAAAACAGACATTTTTTGGTTACCTTGCCTGTCAAAAAACATAATATAGAGCAATTAAAAATCATATGTACCCCAAAATAGTACCAACAAAACTGGCACCTTATCCCTTAGTTTCAAAAATGGGGTGACTTTTTGGGGGATTTTCTACTGTAAGGGTGCATCAGGGGGGCTTCAAATGGGACATGGCATCTAAAAAACAGTCCAGCAAAATCTGCTTTCCAAAAACTATATGGCGCTCCTTTTCTTCTGCGCCCTGCCGTATGCCCTTACATGAGTTTAGGACCATATGTGGGGTGTTTATATAAACCGCAGAACCAGGGTAATAAATATGACGTTTTGTTTGACTGTGAACCCACGATGTGTTAAAGAAAAAATTGATTAAAATGGAAAATCTGCCAAAAAAGTGAAATTTAGAAATGTTATCTCCATTTTCCTTTAATTCTTGTGGAACACCCAAAGGGTTATCAAAGTTTGTAAAATCAGTTTTAAGTAGCTTGAGGGGCGTAGTTTCTACAATCGGGTCATTTATGGGGGGTTTCCACTATTTAAGTCCCACAAAGTGACTTCAGACCTGAACTGGTCCTTAAAAAGTGGGAATTTGGTTTAAATTCTAAGGCCTCTTGCACACGGGCGTCTGGTTTGACGCCCGGATAAGAGGTGGGTGCGTTGCGGGAATCGCCACAATTTTTCCGCGCGCGTGCTAACGTTTGTAGTGCGTTTAGCACGCGCGTGAAAAAATCCGCATGCTTGGTACCCAGACCCGAAGTCAGACTTCATCACTGAAGTCCGGTTTCGGGATGAGTATTCTGTATATGTAATTATTTTCCTTTATAACATAGTTATAAGGGAAAATAATCGCATTCTAATTACAGAATGCAATGTTCCCCGGGCTATAGAGGGTTAAAAATAATAAAGAGTTAACTTACCTTCTCCCATTGTACGCACAGAGCCCCAGAACGTCTTCTCTCTTGATGATTGTTTGCTTCAGAACCTGTGGTGACGTCACAGGGTCACATGGTCCAATCATAGAAGCATTTGAGTGGACCATGTGACCCATGTGATCCTGTGACATCACGGCAGGTCCTTCATCCAACAGATGCCTCTATCTCAATAAGTAGAGTGGATAATTTTGAGGCAGACTGGTCAAAAATTGTGGGGAAAGGATGGAGCTCTAGAGCCTGAGCGCGGCATCCCGCGCTGTCTTCGGCTCTGAGTTCACTTACCCACCGCCCGGAGCTTCAGCTGGAGCCGGCTTCTCTTTCTGCGGTCGCTTCTGTCTGGATGGCGTCCCTCGTGGCTTGAGCGCAAGGTGAGCTGGGTGTGATGTTGGTCACGTGATCGCGATAGCGATTTCCTCCAAAATTATTCTGTCTGTGGTATTTTTCTTTGGTCCTGAAAAAACGTACTTCCGATATTTCTATGATAGAAACAGCCGTTGCAGTAACAATCCTCTGTTCAGCTTAAACGCGTTTCGGGTAATAACCCTTCATGAGTAAGCCCCAATTCCCAATAAGTTTGATGTGTCACATGACCCTCTTCCTATTGACAAAACAAAAGTTGGATTCAAAATTGCCGACTTCAAAATGGCCGCCATGGTCACCACCCATCTTGAAAAGTTTCCCCCCTCACATATACTAATGTGCCACAAACAGGAAGTTAATATCACCAACCATTCCCTTTTATTAAGGTGTATCCATATAAATGGCGCACCCTGTATTCTAAAGCCCTGTTTGCCGTGTATTAGTGGCCAAATAAAAATATATTCTCCATTCAGCATTGCACTTATCTGTTGAAAAGCCTTTAGTGTAAAAGTGGAAAAAAATTAGGGCCTAGTTGCCGTTCTGCGGTGCAGTGATATATTCTGAAGCCCTGTTTGCCGTGTATTAGTGGAAGAAAAAAAATTATATTCGCCATTCATCGTTGCATTTATCTGTTGATAAGCCTTTTGTGTAAAAAATTTAAAATAATTAGGGCCTAATTGCTGTTTTACGGTGCAGTGATATATTCTGAAGCACTGTTTGTAGTGTTTTAGTGGCGAAATAAAAAAAACATTTGATTATTTGATCTAACAGTATGTCAGACCGAGAAGTGCCAGGCCCTGCACAGAGGAGTTGCAGAGGTCTAAATGTTTCTGGCCCAGGAAGAGGTCGCAGCAGAGTAAGGGGGGCATGGCAGCAGGGGTCGCAGCGAGAGGCCTGAGCTTCCTGTGTCATTTAGCAGTCGTGTCTTGTCCAGCAACCCAGCGGTTCTTGAATGGTTGACTCAGTCATCAACTTCGTCCCAAGTGACATCCGACACCCACAGCCAAGAGTCGATGGGTTCCTCTGACAGGATGCTTAGTTGACATGGCCCGGCAGCAGGCCCTGTGCCTTCACCTGTCCTCAACCTGTCTCTATCCTTTTCTGTTCCTTCAGCCAGAGAAGTATTATATGCTGTGGGCTCGGCTCCACTTTTCTGTGAAGAAGATCTACTAGAGGACAGTCAGCAGCTACTGCCCAGCTTAGATCTTGAGGAGACATCCGCCGCTTCCTCCACTAGGCGGGAAAGTACTGATGAGGAGAGTGGCATGAGAGCTGGTGTTGCAAGCGACCAGGCTCCTTACCAAGAGACGATTGAGGAGGACATCAGTGACATACAGACAGTACTCGATGATGATGATGTAGCTGATCGCACTTGGGAGCCGGGTGATGAAGGGGCTTCATCATCATCGGGAGAAGAGGGTGGCAGCTTGCCCATGAGCCAGCAGCCGGGAGTCAGCAGGGTGGCAGCAGAGGGAGGTCGGGAGTGAAACGTGCAGGAGCCTACCTGCCCAGGAAGTAGCGGTGCATGGGTTCATGGAGGCAGCGACGGTAGCAGTCAGTCAGTGTGTAGTGTTGGGGGTAAAATCACCTACTCTGCGGTGTGGCAGTTTTTTTGTTAAGCCGCCGGAGGAGGTGAACATGGCCATATGTAGAATATGTGGGCAGAAGGTGAAGAGTGGCCAGGGTCACAATGTTGGCACCACGGCCCTGTGTCAACATATGCAGCGTCACTATAAAGTGGCCTGGGACAACTGTGGCTCCGATGTGGTGGTCCAGGCTGCTGCAGTAACCGCTGCATCACTCAATGGCACGCACCCGGTTTCAGGCAGTCAAGGCTCCTCCACCTCAGGCGAAGGGAGCTGTCTGTCCTTCCCATCATCTGCTGGTCCTGATGCTCCTGCTCCTCCTCCTGCTCGTCAGTCTTTCCGTCAGCATTCGATCACCGAAGCAATTTCCAAGAGACAACAGTATGCGTGCACGCATCCAACGGCGCAGAAGCTGAATGTGCTCCTGTCCAAGTTACTGGTGCTGCAGTCCCTCCCTTTCCAAGTGATGGCTTGTGCCGAGCTGAGGTGGAGAGTCCCAAGCCGTCATTTCTTTGCCAAAAAGGCAGTACCTGCCACGCCGTTGGTCCTGCGACAATGTCCGCCTCTGCCTCCTCATCCTCCACCGTGTCCTCAGCCTCCACTCCAGGGACAATTCACAGGGGCCCTCCAGCATACCACATGTGCAGGGTGCCGCGGTGTCACGCTGTTCTGCACATCGTTTCCCTGGGCGAACTGAGTCAGGGGAGGAACTGCTCCATGTTGTTCGAATCCTAGCTTTCTCCACGAAATTCAAAATCGGAACCATGGTGACCGACAACGGGAAGAACATTGTGTCGGTGCTGCATCAAGGAGGGCTGAGCCATGCACCCTGCATGGCACACGTGTTCAATCTTGTTGTCAAGCGGTTCCTGAAGTCCTCCACCCATCTGCAAAACATCCTAAAAATGGCCAGAAAACTTTGCATGCACTTCAGCCACTCGTACACCACAAAGCACACCCTGAGGACCCAGACACACCATGGCAGTATGCAGTGGAGATAGAGGCAGGGAGTCCCTCCGAGTCACTTGCATAGGTGGCCTGATGCATGCTCACTTGCTTGTCACCATTCGGCAGAGGGATGACTTCTGGCTCTCCACCTTGTTGGACCCTCGCTACCGGTCCAAAATGGGGGCCTTTTTTACACCCGCTGAGAGGGAGGACAAACTGAACTACTATAGAGACATCTTACATAGGCAGTTGGCCGCTGCCTATCTGCGCCATCGTCCATCCTCTTGCAGGTCCGACCGGGGGGGCCCACTGTGCTCACGTTCCACTGCCATGGCTGCTGGGGAGGGGTGGGGTGGCAGGAGCAGTACCAGAGTCTAGAGTCGCTGATGAACAGCTTTCTTCACCCGGATAGTGAAGAAACTACTCACCAGCAGTAGCAGCTAGACCTGGAGCAGGACCTGAACCAGCAGGTGGTGGCATACTTGCATAGCACCCTGCCACCCCAAATTGAAGATCCGCTGGACTACTGGGCAGCCAAACTGGATTTGTGGCCGCAACTAGCAGAGCTTGCCCTGGAAAAGCTGTCCTGCCTGCCTTGACAAAAGAGACCGGCTTCTTCTGGCTACCTGCCTCAGCTACTATTTTGATGCTGCCACCCGCCTGATGCCACACATCTGATGCCAAGTGCTTCTTCTTACACTCACCATCGTCAGCGGGTACTGTTATTGCCACCCACCTCCCCACTCTGTCGTCGTGCCACTCTGTGGCCTCCTCCTGCTGCTGCCACCTCCACACTCTGTTGTCGTGCCACTCTGTGGCCTCCTCATGCTGCTGCCACCTCCACAATCTCTCATCATTGTGCCACTCTGTGGCCTCCTGATGCTGCTGCCTTCACACTATGACGTTATTGGCCGGTGTTAGGGGGTCAAACAGGGCAATTGGCCAGGGCCCCCTTTCCAGAATGGGCCCCCTGCTGTTAGATACTTAAGTATCCCCCCGTGCACAGTCTTCTGGTCTCACCAGAGCTCGGTGACAGGCCAGCATAATCCACAATCCTGATGCCACAAACCAGCTTCAGGATGTTCTGTGTGGGCAGAGCTAACATAGCTCTGCCCTCTATCCTTTGCCAGCACTTTCTCCAGGCTGCAAGGCCCAAACGTCAGAATGGAATGACTGGGCCTTCTGCTGTGTCTAACCCATGGGCTCTGACCTCAGCTGCTGGACTGCAGGAGCTCCCAGGAACCTCCTATTAAAGCACCTGGTAAGTCCATCTAGTATGAAGCAAGCAGCCGTGTCTGTAAAGGAGGGGGTGCAGGGCTGCTGGGGTCACACTCTCATTGTAGCAGCCCAGCACTCCCCTCAACTACTGATGGTCACTGACCTGTGAGTTCCCACTGTCAGCTCTATGTTTCCCCTTTGCCCCTTCCTGTATGGTCCCTGTGCCCCCTCCTGTGTGGTCCCTGTGCCCCCTCCTGTGTGGTCCCTGTGCCCCCTCCTGTGCGCTCCCTGTGCTCCCACTGTGTGTGCTCCCTGTGCCTGCTGTGTGAGCTCCATGTGCACGCTGTGTGTGCTTTCTGTGCCCCCCATGTTAGCCCGCTGTGTCAGCTCCCTGTGCCCCCTCTGTGTGTGATCCCTGTGCCTGCTGTGTGTCCTTCTTGTGTCCCCCCTGTGTGACCCCACTGTGTGAGCTCCCTGTGGCTCTGTGTGAGCTCCCTGTGTCCTGTGGGTTCTGTGTGACTTCAGGGCACAACCAAATGGCATGCTTGTATGGTGCTTGTGACGTGGCCGTGCTGCGTTCAATTACCACATGGATGTCTGGTCCATAGAGGGCTCTAGTTAGCCTAATGAAGACGACATTGTGCAACAACCGCAGGCCACAGGGGGGTAACCTGTGAGGTGTTGGTGTACCGAGGAATAATAACAGTTAGTTCTTAACTCACAGTTTTGACGCTCCCTGGGTCGGGCTGCAGTGAAGGGGAGAACAGCACCAGATTCTCCAGGGCACACTCCATTACAGGGGACATAGAAACATAGAAACATAGAATGTGTCGGCAGATAAGAACAATTTGGCCCATCTAGTCTGCCCAATATGCTGAATACTATGAATAGCCCCAGGCCCTATCTTATATGAAGGATGGCCTTATGCCTATCCCATGCATGCTTAAACTCCTTCACTGTATTTGCAGCTACCACTTCTGCAGGAAGGCTATTCCATGCGTCCACTACTCTCTCAGTAAAGTAATTCTTCCTGATATTCTTTTAAACCTTTGCCCCTCTAATTTAAAACTATGTCCTCTTGTAGCAGTTTTTCTTCTTTTAAATATTCTCTCCTCAGGTGTTGATTGAGGTGGCCTTGATGGTGATTGGATTTCTGTGTGCTTGTGCGGCTGGGCCCCTGAATTAGGTAGAATCGTGACGCCAGCACCTTGGTGGTGCAAAATGATGAGAACAGTGGTTATGTTGATTGAAGACTGAGACAAAGGTTGAATCCAACAACTTTTACTGTACTCAGGTTCTTGATCACAAGTACATCCAAATGTGAAGAGTCTTTTATGCATATGAAGGTAGAAAGTTGGAAATCCAACGTAACAGTCTTTCTGCATATATGTGTATATCAGGCTAGGATATGGAGATAAGGACTCTTGACCGGTATCTTTAGCTCTTTACAAATAACAGCTGCCCTGGCTGTAAAATATATTGTAGTTGAGGCTGCCGGAAGCTCAAATCCCTCACCTGGGTACAAAGGTGCGTAAAAGCCTAGTATAATGGCTATTGTGCTTCCTTTGTCTTTCTGCAGTTAAAAATCTATTTTTCACTTGTCACCCCAGAAGAGTGGACAGTATTAGAAGGTCTCACCTAGGCCTTGTTTCTTGTCTTTATAACTTGAGATGGACTGTGGCTCCTCTGGGCCGTGGAGCTCCAGAGAGAGCTGAGAGGAAGTGGTCCTCTCTCTCCCCCTTTACTCCCTCCAGCAGACTACTTCTAACTCCTACTACCACATGACTAACTAACTAACTAGGCCTGAACTATATATATCGCCTATGACACTATCCCCATCTAGTGGTGAAACTAGTGCAGTGCACCCTAAACTGGCTGTTACCAGGGATTTCACAGGATAAACCAGATATAAATGTATAAATGGCATGAAATGCAATATGACATAAGACTTTGCAGTTCCCACGTATACGAGTGGGACGCTGCAATTGTTTAGGTGGTCTGCATTGTTAATCGGGGGAGGGTGGGGCGTTGGAGTATAGATTAAGAACCTGAGCAGTATCTTTTTTTTTTCAGTACTTGGGGGGAGCAGACCAGGACTGCTAATAAAGGAATCTGTAAAGCTATGTCACACATTGTGGCCGTATCACAGCCAGATACCCCTTAACAGTGTCCTCCACAGAGCCCCCATAACAGTGTGTCCTCCACAGATCCCCAATAACAGTGTGTCCTCCACAGATTCCCCCATAACAGTGTGTCATCCACAGATTCCCCCATAACAGTGTCATCCACAGATTCCACCATAACAGTGTGTCCTCCACAGATTCCCCCATAACAGTGTGTCATCCACAGATTCCCCCATAACAGTGTGTCATCCACAGATTCCCCATAACAGTGTCATCCACAGATCCCCATAACAGTGTGTCATCCACAGGTCCCCCATAACAGTTTGACATCCACAGGTCCCCCATAACAGTGTGTCATCCACAGGTCCCCCATAACAGTGTCATCCATTGATCCCCCCCCCCATAACAGTGTCATCCATAGATTCTCCATAACAGTGTGTCATCCACAGGTCCCCCATAACATTGTGTCATCTACAGGTCCCCCATAACAGTGTGTCATCCACAGGTCCCCCATAACAATGTGACATTCAAAGGTCCCCCATAAGTGTGTGATCCACAGGTCCCCCATAACGGTGTGACATCCACAGGTCCCCCATAACAGTGTGACATCCACAGGTCCCCATAACAGTGTGTCATTAACAGATCCTCCATAACAGTGTGTCCTCCATAGATCACCCATAACAGTGTGCATGCACAGCATTATCAGCTATTATCAGAACACTCATAGCATAATGGAGGATGACCATGCATGCACGCTGTGCTCCCCCTTCACTTCAGGGGCCCGCATGGGACAGCCCCTTTTTTTCAGCTTGCGGTTTCATAAACTGCACCATGGTAAAACAGAAGTGCCCTGGCCATTCATAACGTGGGGGTCAATGTCCACAATTCCCATTGAAAATTGGAAGGAATATAAATCCACACCAAAACTGCATCAAAAAGTGTTTTATAAAATTAGTCAGAAACAAAACACACCCAAAAGAAAACTGATAAGGATTCTGCATTAGGTTTTTTTAAGCTCAGAAAATACTCTGTGTGAACATACCCAAAGAGGCTACAGGATCAGCAGTTTACAGTGGAAAGGCTAAAGAGAGATAATGTGGCAGTCTGCAATCAGCTGCTGTGGTTGCAACCGCTGTCCGTGCCTACAAAGTCGTGTTAAACTTCTAGTCCAATATTTCAGGATTTGGGGCCCCAGTTTCAATTTAGCCCAGGGTCACACTTTGTCTAAAACCGGCCCTGACCTTGCCACTCTGTAGTCTCCTGATGCTGCAGCCACCTCCACAGTCCACACTCTGTCATTGTGCCACTCTGTGGCCTCCTTATGCTGCCTCCACCTCCAGACTCTGTCATTGTGCCACACTGTGGCCTCCTGATGTTGCTGCCATCTCCACAATCTCTCGTCGTCGTGCCACTCTATGGCCTCCTCATGCTGCTGCCACCTCTGCAATCTCTCATCATTGTGCCACTCTGTGGCCTCCTGATGCTGCTGCCACCTCCACAATCTCTCGTCGGCGTTCCAATCTGTTATCGCCTCATGCTGCTGCCACCTCCGCAATCTCTCATCATGGTGCCACTCTGTGGCCTTCTCATGCTGTTGCCACCTCTGCAATCTCTCGTCGTCGTGCTACTCTGTTGCCTCCTGATGCTGCTGCCACCTCCAGACCCAGTCATTGTGCCACTCTGTGGCCTCCTGATGCTGCCGCCACCTCCAGACTCTGTCATTGGGCCACTCTGTGGTCTCCTCATGCTGCTTCCACCTCACCACTATATCATAGGGCCACTCTGTGGACTTCTCATGCTGTTCTCACCCTCCCCACTTCATGACTGGGCCACTATTTAGCCTTTTTGGCTTGGCTGACATAATCTTTTATTTGAACCTTTTTCTGATCTGTCAGAAGGAAGGAAAATGAGATGCAGCATCAGGATCCTGATCCTCTCTGTGTAGCAGCTATAACACCTGTATAGTCCCATCAGAATTGGCTTGTGATTTGGTAGCCAAAAGCAGCAGTGGGTACAAAAATTATAAGACATGCAAATATTCCGTTCACGTGTCATCTCTGTTTTGGATCATGTATTGGCTTTAGCAATACTGATGGATTACTGACCAAATGCTGACCGAGTGAAGGCAGATGCTCAACAGACAGGATCCGTTTTTTGGGGTTATTGTTCTGATGGATCAGAGGCACGGCAAAATAATCAGTGACGTCAACACAAACTTACTGCTAGTAACACAAACTTACTTGTATAAGTGATTAATAGAACAGGTTCTGTAGACATCTATGTGGAATCAGCTGACGACGGTATAAAAGGAGTGCACTTCTTCTTGGCCCTAATATCGACCTGTAAGGCTGAGTTCACACTTGAGTTATTTGGTCAGTTTTGGCCCTGTGATAGCCCAAATAAGTGAAGTGTGCAGTGATTCTAAGAGCGACCCCTGTCATCTGCATGTAATACTGACTCACAGTATTATTTCACTACCAAAGCAGACTCCCTGTGCGTGTTACTGCAAGGCACAGTGTTCAACACCACTATAAAGGCTCTCAGCCGCAAATATATTCGGATCGAACCGAATTTTTCCCCAAAAATTCGGCAAACCGGCAAATCAAGTTTTTTAAAAATTCGCTCATCATAACTTATAATTCTAATCATTAAGAACTTACAACAAAATACACTAAAGCCCCGTTCACACGACCGTATGGCTTTTTCAGTATTTTGCGGGCCGTTTTAATCGGATCTGTTTTTCTGCTTTTTGTTTCCGTTGTGTTTTCGTTTCGTTTCTGTTTTTTCGTTCCGTTTTTCCGTATGGCATATGCAGTATACAGTAATTACATAGAAAAAATTGAGCTTGGCCTAAAAATTTCAATAGATGGTTCCGCAAAAAACGGAACGGACACAGAAGACATACAGATGCATTTCCGTATGCATTCCGTTTTTTTTGCAGACCCATTGACTTGAATGGAGCCACGGATCATGATTTGCGGGCAATAATAGGACATGTTCTATTTTTGCACGGAACGGAAAAACGGAAATGCGGAAACGGAATGCACACGGAAACAATTCCGTTTGAACCATTGAAAGGAAAAAAACGGTCCGTACACTCGCTAAAAAAAAGTTTGTGTGAAAGAGGATTAACAGTGTATATCTTTAGCTACACATGTATTTTAATTGCTGATCTCATAACTAAAGCTTACCATACATATTCGTTTATTGTCATCTGAGAATAGCGGGTTTGGCTGACAAACTTTGTGTGGTGAGGAGTCAAGGAGCAGGCGAAATGAATATTTTTACTCAATCCATTTGTTTTACCAAGAGATAAGTCATTACCAGAAGTGTCTGGTTGCAGCTTTCTCCCCTCTCCCCATAGAATACACATACATGTTCGGCTGAGCCAAACATGTATGTGTATGAGGAATCCGGGAGGGAACTGGGAGAGATAACTGTTGGATTAAGGATTGGTCAGCCTACTGCTATTGAATGTGTATGGGCAGCTTTAGTATACGTCTGTTTTCTGTCTGTTTGTCCGTAATGCTCAATTTACTTTAAATAATTCATGCTATCACATTGTAAATAATGTCTTACATACCTTTTGTAGGTAGAAATATGGCACTTAGGCAGTGGTGTACTCACAATCCAAGGGGCCCCGGTGCGAAACTGATCCATGGGGCCCCCTACCCGTCGCCCCCCCCCGCCCCCCATTTCTGAGAGCACTGCTAAGGGCCATTTCAGCCCCAGTTTACTACTAAAATTAGACGTTTTGGCTAAATAAAGTATATTACAAAAATGTTGCATATCACTTGCCCTACACTTTAGCAAAAAAATAAATAAATAAATTTATATGGCAGTTACACTTTAAGCTTTGGGCTACCAAGGGCTTTTTCCGTGCGGCTAATCCGCTGCGTGAATGAGTGCCAAGCCCCATTCCGGACAGCAGAGACTCGGAGCAGTAACATGATTGACTGTGATCTTTTTACTACAAAATCACGGTGACAACTTTATCTCACTGTGATTTTGTAGTAAAAAGGTCACAGAGAGGCACAGAGCATTATCAATCATGTTAATGCTCCGTGTCTCTGCTGTCAAGAACGGGGCTTGGCACTCTCACGCAGCGGATGACCCGCACGAAATCCGTTCGTGTTAAAGAGCCCTAAGCACAATGGCTACATTCACCTAGTCCTAATAAAATCTGGTCCTACCTCATCCAGGGTGTCGCTGGCGTCGGCTGGATCGAGAACACACACAAAGAGAACACAGAAATTTAGGAAAATACGTAGAGGACAACACAAGGCACGCACCAGGGAGAGGGAATGCACACTTTTAGATAATGATTCTATCATAAATTTGAGTAAATATTCTCTCACGGATTCACAGAAAAGTTTACTTAATAAGGGCTTAAAATTCACTCCCACTTCACCTATAGATAAATTTCAAACCTACATAGGCATAGAAAAATTCATGAGAAAAATATGCCTTAAAAAATATTTTATGAGGAATCCTGTAAATATACCTGATATTCCTATCTCTACTCAAATTGTACATACTAACCTGAAACCTCAGTCCAAAAAGTACCCACTACAAGAAACGAGTGAGGAGATGATAGCCTTTAAAAAAGCGATTGAGACAGATCTTAGAAAAATGAATTGCAAATCCTACAGAAATAATCTTTCCAAAGCCGAAATCATAGCGATCAAACAACTACAGGAGAATGAAAGGATAATAATAAGACCTGCCGATAAAGGAGGTGCGATTGTAGTGCAGGATGTAGAGACATACAACTCAGAATGTATGAGACAATTATTGGACACTGAGACATACAGCCAGTTAAAAAGTGACCCTACTGAACAATTCCATAAAAAACTACTTGAAGTCTGCCAGGGGGTGTAGAAAAAGGAGTTTTATCCAAATTGGAATATATGTATATCATCGACTCCCAACGGAGGATTCCGATTTTTTACTGCCTGCCTAAAGTACATAAGGACAAGCAAAACCCCCCTGGCAGACCAATTATATCAGGAATTAGTTCAATTTCTGCTAATCTATCACAATATGTAGATAGGATCCTACAGCCTTTTGTGGTAAAATCTTTTTCTTATATTAAAGACACCACTGATATACTGGGATGTTTAGAGACAATGGAATGTGCAGACAATTGGATCTTAGGCACATTAGACGTGAGCTCGTTGTACACGGTTATTAACCATACACAAGGTCTTGATGCTGTTCGACAGAGATTAACAACTGAAGGCTCTCTTCAGGAAGTACTAATCGGATTTATATTGGACAGCATACAATACATTTTAAATCACAATTATTTTTGGTTTAACTCTAAATTTTACCTCCAAACGAAGGGTACCGCCATGGGCACCAGGTTCGCCCCTAGTTATGCAAATTTATTCATGGCCCAATGGGAGGAGGATTATATCCGTCCATTATTAGGGGCGAACCTGGTGCTCTGGCGTCGTTACATTGACGACGTGATATTTATTTGGCGAGGTACGGATGAATCTTTGGAGGAATTTTTGGTTAAAATTAATAACAATGACCGTAATTTGAAATTCACCTCACAAGTAGATAAATATACGGTCGACTTTTTGGATATTTCGATCACAAGGGACGAGAATAAGCTTATTAGCAAAACATATCAAAAATCTACATGGAGAAATAGTTATATACTATTCTCCAGTTGTCATCTGCCTAGTTGGCTGACGAATATTCCCGTCAGCCAATTTAGACGTTTAAAGAGAAACTGTACTGAGAGTGACCAATTTTTTGAAGAGGCCAACAAATTAAAAGAATGCTTTCTAATCAAAGATTATCCAGAAAAGTTGGTTCATGATTCCCTTGAAAGAGTAGCTAATATGGACCGGAAAAAAATTTTTCAGCCTAAAACAAAAGAGGAATTCAAAGACGACGAGATACGTCTTATCTTGCCATTTAATGATAAATATAAAAAAGTAGAAAACATGCTCAAAAAACACTGGCATTTTCTCTTGGCAGATAAGTCTATCGGCCCATTACTTCCCCTGATTCCAAAAATTGTATACACGAAGGCCCTAGATTTGGGCAATCGTGTTGCGCCAACACAAAAAAAGATAAAAAATAAATATACTAACGGATGGCCCAATCTGAAAGGCTTCTATAGATGTGGATTCTGCACCAACTGTAAAAATACCAAATTCCAAAAGAAAACCACTAGGGTACAATCTACATCAAACTCCTTTAACATAGAGATAAAAGATCATTTGTCATGTAGCTCATCTAACGTCATCTATGTGGTACAATGTGGATGTCCAAAGCAGTATATTGGTCGGACCAAACGAACATTAAAAAAGAGAATATCCGAACACATGGGCAACATAAAGAGGGGCTACATGAAACACTCACTATCACGCCATTTTAAGGAGGTACACCATCAAGATCTTTCAACATTGAGTTTTTGTGCTATAGAAAAAGTTAACAAATCCTGGCGTGGTGGTGATCATATCGCCGCCATGTCCAGGTTGGAGTCAAGACGTATTTACGACTTTGAATCTCTTCTACCAAAAGGGCTGAACGCCGAGATGGAAGTGTTTGGCTTTTTATAGGGGGTGTTCCCCTCACCAGACAGGGAGATGGAGTGTCCGGTTGGTTATCAACACCTCCATGTCTTCTCTGGGTGGGGTCCATCTCCTCAATCTCCGTGTCGTCTATTAGAGAAAAATTAAAAGTAAAAAAGAAAAAAAGAAAAAAGGGGGAAAAAAAGAGAAAAGGATAAAAGTATCCATAAAAACATCCCATAAAAACATCCCACAGATATTATTATATTATATCATATTATTATATTATTCTATTATATTACATTATTTTATTTCTACTTGTGTTGTTTGCAGACATTATTCATTTGTTTAATAGTATTCTATGTCTTCAATATAAATTACAAAAAACATAATAACTTTGCTTTTAGAATGTAGGCTATACTATTGCCTTAAAATTATGGAGCAACATTGTTATTTGAACAAGTGACATTGCCTCTTTAAGAACACTGAACAATGTTGCCGTTTTAAATATCCACAATCAGATCGAAACCAATGGGCACCAAGCAAGGAATATAAAGAGGGTGTAGGAAATATGCCGACATTACATTGCCACTGAAGAAGGGATTGGAATATCCCGAAACGCGTATGGTTACTATATTGGTGCTATATATTATAAAGATCTTTACACCGCGATTTACAGCGCGCTGGAATAGCTAAAGAATGACGTCACAGTAACACGTGACTTCTCATACCCGGAAGCAGGAGCGCGGACGCCGCGCTGTATCCCCACAAGGACGCTACTACATCAACTCCGGACAGAGGAACATCCGATTACCGGACACCGGAGATTTGAAAACTAAAGAGCGGTAACGTACAAGCACCCTTAATTGAACGCTGCTTCACATAAACCATTGCAATTGCCCGGGGTATTGATATAAAATTGACACAAAGTATATGCATACTCTGCAATACCATAAATAGAGCGGGCAAATTATACCATACAATTATTATCAAGAACTATATATCCAGTGAAGATACTTTTTTCATTTTTTTCATTTTTTCATTTTCATTTTCATTTTTCTTTTTCATTTTGATGGAAGATATACCATTTTAACTACTCGGGGCATCGATATAAAGTACCTGCATATATTGCAATACCACAAGTACAGTGGGTATACTATACCATATATTTATCATCAAGAACTTATGTCTAGTGAAGATACTTTTACACCTTTATACTTATCATTTTGATTGAAGGACGAATACCTTGCTGACTAATTGCAACATTGACGCCATTTAAGATATATAGTCACTATACATCAGAGTGACTCAATTGAAGGAGTAATATTTTTCTGCACATACTTGTGGCTGAGTGTATAGATGTATTGAGTATTGATCTATGGCAATACGTATGTATGATGATGCAGATTGTTTCACGACACTTTATGTGATGATGGAAGATTGATTGGAGGCATTGACATGCGGCATTTCTGCATTTTATGATCATTCGATTTTTGACTTTTATATTTTATTTTCTATTTTTCTATTATTTTTTTCTATTTTTATCTGAGAATTGTTTTATATTGATGAATTTCTATTAAATTTACTGTTTGCAGTTTTCCATATCTGAGTGCCTGTATTTTCCATATACTATACATTTTTTAGGTTCCATTCTGGGGGAACCCTATACAGAGCACCTAGGTCTATTATCCTTCAGAAGAGAGCCATCTAACACCATAATTCTTACACATGTATTTTAATTGCTGATCTCATAACTAAAGCTTACCATACATATTCGTTTATTGTCATCTGAGAATAGCGGGTTTGGCTGACAAACTTTGTGTGGTGAGGAGTCAAGGAGCAGGCGAAATGAATATTTTTACTCAATCCATTTGTTTTACCAAGAGATAAGTCATTACCAGAAGTGTCTGGTTGCAGCTTTCTCCCCTCTCCCCATAGAATACACATACATGTTCGGCTGAGCCAAACATGTATGTGTATGAGGAATCCGGGAGGGAACTGGGAGAGATAACTGTTGGATTAAGGATTGGTCAGCCTACTGCTATTGAATGTGTATGGGCAGCTTTAGTATACGTCTGTTTTCTGTCTGTTTGTCCGTAATGCTCAATTTACTTTAAATAATTCATGCTATCACATTGTAAATAATGTCTTACATACCTTTTGTAGGTAGAAATATGGCACTTAGGCAGTGGTGTACTCACAATCCAAGGGGCCCCGGTGCGAAACTGATCCATGGGGCCCCCTACCCGTCGCCCCCCCCCCCCGCCCCCCATTTCTGAGAGCACTGCTAAGGGCCATTTCAGCCCCAGTTTACTACTAAAATTAGACGTTTTGGCTAAATAAAGTATATTACAAAAATGTTGCATATCACTTGCCCTACACTTTAGCAAAAAATAAATAAATAAATTTATATGGCAGTTACACTTTAAGCTTTGGGCTACCAAGGGCTTTTCCGTGCGGCTAATCCGCTGCGTGAATGAGTGCCAAGCCCCATTCCGGACAGCAGAGACTCGGAGCAGTAACATGATTGACTGTGATCTTTTTACTACAAAATCACGGTGACAACTTTATCTCACTGTGATTTTGTAGTAAAAAGGTCACAGAGAGGCACAGAGCATTATCAATCATGTTAATGCTCCGTGTCTCTGCTGTCAAGAACGGGGCTTGGCACTCTCACGCAGCGGATGACCCGCACGAAATCCGTTCGTGTTAAAGAGCCCTAAGCACAATGGCTACATTCACCTAGTCCTAATAAAATCTGGTCCTACCTCATCCAGGGTGTCGCTGGCGTCGGCTGGATCGAGAACAAGGTCCCTGTGGTGAGAAAAAAAGAATAATCACATAAGGAAGGGATGGTGACTGCTCCTGTAAAATGCCCAGCAGGGGGCGCTGTGCTGGCCTGTAAGACTGAACCATGCCAATGTATAACAGGGTAATCTAGTGCTACCACACAGCACTAATGCCCACCTTTGTTCCTGTCACAGTAATATGCCCAGATAATTTCCCCCCCACAGTAGTTATGCCCAGATATGTGCCCTCTCACAGTAGTTATGCCCAGATATGTGCCTCCCTCACAGTAGTAATGCCAAATATGTGCCCCCTCACAGTAGTAATGACCAGAATATGTGCCCCTCACAGTAGTAAGCCAGATTATGTGTCCCCTCAAAGTAGTAATGCCAGATTATGTGCCCCCTCACAGTAATATGCCCAGATATGTGCCCCCCTCACAGTAGTTATGCCCAGATATGTTCCCCCCTCACAGTAGTTATGGCCAGATATCTGCCCCCTCACCGTAAGTATGCCCAGATATGTGCCTCCCTCTCAGTAGTTATGCTCAGATATGTGCCCCCTCACAGTAGTAATGCCAAATATGTGCCCCCTCACAGTAGTAATGACCAGAATATGTGCCCCTCACAGTAGTAAGCCAGATTATGTGTCCCCTCAAAGTAGTAATGCCAGATTATGTGCCCCCTCACAGTAATATGCCCAGATATGTGCCCCCCCTCACAGTAGGTATGCCCAGATATATGCCCCCTCACAGTAGTTATTGCCAGATATGTGCCCCCTCACAGTAGTTATGGCCAGATATGTGCCTTCCTCACAGCAGTTATGCCCAGATATGTCCCCCCTCACAGTAGTAATGCCAAATATGTGTCCCCTCACAGTAGTAATGACCAGAATATGTGCCCCTCACAGTAGAAATGCCAGATTGTGTCCCCTCAAAGTAGTAATGCCAGATTATGTGTCCCCTCAAAGTAATATGCCCAGATATGTGCCCCCCTCACAGTAGTTATGCCAGATATGTGCCCCCGTCACAGTAGTTATGCCAGATTATGTGTCCCTTCACAGTAGTTATGCCAGATTATGTGCCCCTCACAGTAGTTATGCTAGATTATGTGTCCCTTCACAGTAGTTATGCCAGATTATGTGCCCCTCACAGTATTTATGCCCAGTTATGTGCCCCCCTCAAAGTAGATATGCCCAAATATGTGCCAGGATGTGCCCCCTCAGAGTGGTTATGCCACATTATGTGCCCCTTCAGAGTATTTATGCCCAGTTATGTGCCCCCTCAAAGTGTATATGCCCAAATATGTGCCCCCTCCGAGTGGTTATGCCAGATTATGTGCCCCTTCAAATTATTTTTGCCCATCACCATGCAAACCGTGCAATTGCATGGGGCCCCCACCTGTCACAGGAGGTCCTCTGATAGGCTGGTCAAACACCACCACAACTTTCAACTGTTGAGGAACTTGGGAACCACCGCCGGTATAATTTGCTATTCCCAGTGGCGGTCCCAGGTTCCATCTCCAGGGCATCAAAGTGTCATGTCACAGTCTGCACAGAAAGCAGGAGCGCAGTGTGGGAGTGGGTGAGGAAGCTTCCAGAGAGACAGTTCTTATGTTCCTCCTGCTCTGCAGTGAAGTTTAAAGAATACAGCAAGTGCTAGTCTGCTGCATTGCCTTGTATATCCCGCAGCCCGAAGAACTCACCTGATGGTAGTAAGTCTTCATCCACGTACCTACCCCTGAAACCCTGCGTGTCCCTAAGTACACATGAACAGGGGTATACAAGGGATACGGTAGGGATACCACACCTGTCTCCCTATAGCCATTCCCTCCTATCATTGGTATCTACCGTCCCCCCCTGGTGTTACTCACATATATAGGATTTTGTGTATTTTGTTGGAGGGATTTTTTCCATATTTAGAATTGATTGGATTCGCGTTACTTTTAATGTATATCAAAAAAATGTATTGTTTTTAGAGTCTACCACTTATAGGGCCTCATTTAATACTTCACATGTGGAGACCTACTACCATGGTTCAGTTATTTATTGTTATGTTGATATATGTACAGCTAGTATAAGTTATAAATCTTCTTGTATATAGTGATATTGACAATGCTGGTAGAACCTGGATATCTCCTGTATATACAGGAAATTATACTCTATATGTACAGCTTGTAAATACTTCTTCTTATGTAAAGTGATAAATAGCCCAATTTTCTTATATATGTTGACATGGAACATTTTGTTATACCCTAGGCATCTTCTGAATCAGGGTATACCAGCCTGGTCCATATCACTATATTAGAGATGAGCGAACCACTCTAGATTCAGTTGGGTCTGTTTCTAAGAATTTTGGCTCCAATTTCCCCGAAAGTTGGTATATAACCTCCCTCCCCCTAGCCTAGGAAAACGTTTTGTTTATTTCTTATGGCAGTAGCATGATGGAAGCCGCAGCATCCATACAGAATGTGATGGTAGGCAGGTCGCAGCAGTGGCATGATGGAGGCAGCAACAGCAGCCGTACAAAACGCGATGGTAGGCAGGTTGCAGCAGTAGCATGATGGAGGTAGGCAAGCAGGCAGACAGCAACAGTGTCAAGATGGGGCACCACCAGCAAGGCTATATATATTCATCGGAATCAGCCAGAGGAGTGTCAAAATCCTCCCGAATCCAGGTTCATTTTGACCAAAGTTATGTTTTTGGACACCACACACCCTGCGGTGCTGAAAACCCTCACCGAGATAGGACTGCAGGCTGGGCAAGAAAGAAGAAAGAGAGAGTGCTATACCAGTTTTGGCCACTGTTCCAGTCTGTCTACCAAGAAATCCATGGGGTCAGAGAACATTGTATGTGCCAGAGACTGTCCAGAGTTTAGTTAGGTCTGAACCTGGGTGTTGAGGCATGACTTGTCAGCTTGCTGAGTGGTCTCAGTCTGGTGTGGCAGATGGAAAAACTGCTTCATCATGTTGAGGAGACTAAAATGGTTGCTGCTGCTACTGTCGCTGTGGCTTCTACTGCTGCTGGTGGTGGGAGGGGGGTGACTCTGCAGGGAGTGTTTGCTCGCCAATGCCCAACCTGGAAACAAGACATGCTCCCTGCTGAAGTAGTCTAGTGCATGACTAAATCGCTCACAGCTTTCCACTGTTCAAACAGACGCTCAAGCATGTGCAATGTTAAATTCCAGCAACTCACGATGGAGGACAAGGAGGAGTCTTAACAGGAAAAGAAGAAGGTGATGTTGATGATGATAAAGATTCCGTATTGCTTGGCTGCCACAAAGAGGTCCAGTCGAAGGAGGACAGACTTGTTCTGATTGGGAATGCTGGCCAGTTGTTTTTACCAAAGGATCCGGTGTGCTGCCCCATGTGGTGCAATAGACTTCTGGTAGCTATGAGTGTGTTTGAATGGCCATGGTTTATTTTAATCCTGCAGATCTTGCCCACTTCTGTAGTTTTGTGTTCCCCCTTGTGGAGAATAAGCTCCATACCGGAGTTTCTCGCACAGAGCTACAGGGAGCTCTGTCAAGTTTTGGGCCTAACCCCTAACATTGTCAGCAGCATCACCAGATCACAAAGCAGACGTGACCCTGGCTGTGTAAGCCGTGTACTGGGGTGGGCTCCTCAGAATACAGCAAAGTCACGAACAGGGAAAGCAACTCTAACACCAGCTTTTGCCAAAACAGTATTTTACTTAAACGTGGAAATAAACACAACCACAAATGCTGGGAACATACAATAAGTTTACATATACCCAGCCAGAAGGCTGAGACCCTTGTGCAGCTCGGCTCCCTCTGATGGATGTAGGAGGAAAGTGCTGTAATTCACCTACTGGCGGGCACAACTAAACAGTCACACCTTACCTGTTATTACCCTAGAACAATCAAGAACAACTGTATGGGTGTGTGGTATGGGCTAGCCTGCGGTGCAGCACAACAGCTTAAAAACTTGCAATGCTCTACAGTATTCCCCCTCCCATAACTGGTCTTGCAGCATGTGCCTAAGTATTCCTTCTGAGCAAAATGCCAGCATGGCTTGAGATTTTGGGGAAGTTTTTAAGTTCTCCAGTGTGAAATATCACTTTAAATTGTGGAGTCCTTGCAATGAACAGGAGCAACACTTGTGGCCTGACACAAACATAAACCCTAACTAGAAATCTATATAACTACAGGCCTGGTCTCAGTCTTTAGGATTCTAGGCGCCAACACTGTAATGAGGTGCGTGCATGATCTTACCGATCCTGGTCTGCTCTGCATCCACTGGTGACTGTGAATGGAATAAATGCCTCTTCAACAAGGAAGTGGTACCACAGTGTATGTTGCTTTGCTCCTCAGCTTTCATCAGTATTCCTGGAAGCAATCCTCGTTCCTCTTGGTCTTGGACACAATCAGCTTCACTTAGCTGCAGCTCTGGTCACTGAGGTATGCTCCCACACCTGGATGCCGATGGATCCTCTGCTCAAACAGTTCCTCAGTCTCAGCTTCCTCTAAGATGGCTGCTCCTCTCTTCTTCAGACTTTGTAACTCCACCTCTCATGAATATGGAAAATATGCAGTCTGTTAGCTGTGTTTAGGAAACAGCGGCATTTTGTGGCCTAACAGCAGAATGTCAGTCCAGATCATTTAACTTGATTTACACAAACAGTGTTCAGACAATAAGAGCTGTTTCCCCATCTCATAGCTGTTCTTTGGGAGGCACGTTGCATCTGCTTTTTATTGCTGCCACCACCGCCCTTCGATTAGCACCTCAATCCGGCTCCCAGGTCCTGTCCAGCACACAGTTGTCATAGAAGTCCTCACCCTCCCTGCCGCTTTTATCAGACTATGAGATATCGTGGTGGGCTCCTGGGCCCCCCTCCCCTGCTCTGCGTTTTCCCTTATTGCCACTGTCACTACAATGCTGCGGCTACAGGTGGCACTATTACCACCACCATCAACACAGGAGTGCATGGGGTCCCCATCCTTCTCCCCAAACTCTTCCTCGGGGCAGCCCAAATGGTGACAGCTTTCACACAAGTTGTCAAAATGGAGACTTTCTTGAGTATTGGCCATAAGGGTGTGGTGGGGTTTTCTTGCCACTTTTCTGGAAAAAGGATGGTGTCCCACTAGAGAGGAGCAATATTTTAAATAGAATTAATGCCCCACACCCCTCCCCCCAAATAAAACTGATTGGAAACGCGTGGAGAAATAAAGGAAAATGGATTTAGGCCTAATTTAGTTATCGCTCACAGATAATTTTGTGTGCTACCCTGTGTATCGCTGTAGTAATCATGTATATATGCTGGTTTAACTCCTTAAGGACTGAGCCATTTCTCACCTTAACCCCTTAAGGACCGGGGGTTTTGGGATTTTTGCGTTTTTGTTTTGCGCTCCCTGCCTTCCAAAAGCCATAACATTTTTATATTTCCGCTCACATAGCCATATGACGGCTTGTTTTTTGCGGGACAAGTTGTACTTTTTAACGCTACCATTTATTTTTGCATGTGATGTAGTGGGAAACGGGAAAAAAATTCCAAATAGGGTGAAATTGCAAAAAAAAACAATTTCACCACAGTTTTACGGGTTTTTAAATTACAACGTTCGATTTGCGATAAAACTGACTGGTTAATTTTATTCTTCAGGTCAGTACGAATCCGGCAATACCTAATATGTATAGGTTTTCTTGCGTTTTGATAGTGAAAAAAAAATTAAAAGTGGGAATTTTTTTATTTCATTTTTTTGTCGCCATGTTTTGACCCCTATAACTTTTTTGTAATTATGCGTACGGAGCAGTGTAGGGGCTCATTTTTTGCGGGGCAATCTGAACTTTTAATTGATACCATTATGGGGTTGCTCATACAAACAAATTGCTGCAGCGCTCACCTCCACCCTTTAGCTCTGGAAGCACGGATGAGAGACCCGAACCAGGTCCTTGCGGTATATTCATAGAAAAAAATCCAATCCAGCTTTCCTTAAAACCGATTCCTTTATTGATTTCTTGTATACGTAAACATTATGGGGTTGCGTATGATGTTTTGATCACTTTTTATTCATTTTTTTTTAGGAAATGAAGCGTCCAAAAATGGCGAATTAGCCATTTGGACGCTTTCTTTCCGTTTTTATGTTTACCGTATGGTGAATATTTTTTAATATTATTATAGTATGGGCGTTTTCGCACATTGCGACACCCATTATGTGTAATTTTTTTATTTTTTTTATTTTCATTTTGGGGAAAGGGGGGTGATTTGAATTTTTATATTTTTTTAATTTTTTTTTAATTTTTTAAACTTTTTTTTATTTTTTTTTACCACTTTCTTATAGTTCCCATACTATAAAATGCAATCATCAGATTGCTATTCTCATATATTCCAATGCAATAGCATTGGAATATATGAGAAAAATACATATTTCCTATGGAGCCTATTACAGTCATAGGCTCCATAGGAATACTAAGTAGTAACCTAGGTTTCATTCACAGAAACCTAGGCTACTAAATGCATGCTCGGCTCCCCTTGTGGCCATCAGGGAGCCGAGCAAAACCGAAAGTGAAACTTTCGGTTTTGCGCTGATCAGATGCCGTGGTCAGGATTGACCACGGCATCTGAGGGGTTAAATGTCCGCGATCGGCAACGCTGCCGGTCGCGGACATGAGCTGCGGGTGTCAGCTTGATAAATCAAGCGTTTACCCGCAGCTCATGCGCCCGCTCCGTGCGGGAGCGGGCGCCATCTTTAAAGTCCGGACGAAGGGCGTACATGTACGCCCTTCGTCCTTAAGGGGTTAAGGACCAGACTGATATTTGCAAATCTGATATGTGTCCCTTTATGTTGTGATTAGAGATGTCCCGAACTATTCGCTGGCGACCAGTTCCCGGCGTACATCGCTTGTTCGCGTTCGCCGCGTCGGGCGAACATATGCAATGTTTGGTCCGCCCCCTATACATCATCATTGAGCAAACTTTGACCCTGTGCCTCACAGTCAGCAGACACATTCCAGCCAATCAGCACACCCTCCCTCCCAGACCCTCCCACCTCCTATCAAAAAGCAAGGACAGCATCCATCTTAGATTCATTCTGAAGGTGCAGTGTTAATTAGAGCAGGGAGAGTGCTGCTGCTGAATTAATAGGGAAAGAGTTAGCTAGGCAGTCAGTGTTTTGTGTCCACTCCTGTCCTCAAAGACTCATCTGCTGTAAGGACAGCGTCCTGACAGCACCCCAAAAAAGCCCTTTTTAGGGCTGGTACATGTCTGCTTTAATGCTTTTTTTCTATATATATATTGCAGTTGCCTGCCTGTGTGTGAGAGGCCGCAGGCCCACAGACTGTACTGTGTGCACACCACTCATATAGGGTGGCACGGTACCTTGCAGATAAAAAAGTCATTTAATTTTTACCCTTTAATATAATTGCAGTTGCCTGCCAGTGTGTGTCAGGCCCACAGACTGTACTGTGCCCACTGCCAGTGCCCACCACTTATATCGGGTGGCACAGTACCTTGCAGATAAAAAAGGCATTTAATTTCTACCTTTTAATATAATTGCAGTTGCCTGCCAGTGTGTGTCAGGCCCACATACTGTACTGTGCCCACTGCCAGTGCCCACCACTCATATCAGGTGGCATAGTACCTTGCAGATAAAAAAGTCATTTAATTTTTACCCTTTAATATAATTGCAATTGGCTGCCAGTGAGTGTCAGGCCCACAGACTGTACTGTGCCCACTGCCCAACACTCATATAGGGTGGCACAGTACCTTGCAGATATAAAAGTCATTTAATTTTTACCCTTTAACATAATTGCAGTTGCCTGCCAGTGTGTGCCAGGCTCACAGACTGCACTGTGCCCACTGCCCACCACTCATATAAGGTGTCACAGTACATTGCACGGCGCACGCACAGTGACCTGAAATTCAAACGAAGCGGACCGAGCATGGGACTTTTTCCATCTCCCGGTTCCAAAAATCTATTCACTACACCGGCCCTGGCCCTGATAAGGGACAAAACAGAAATTTATCTGATAGGAATAGTACTTAGTTAACACTAGTTGCATTGGTGGCAAATTCCCTAATATGGGACTTAACAAAGTTCAAAATGGTAAGAATAGTAGTTCACACTATTTGTATTGGTGGCACAGTACATTGCACAGCGCACGAGTAAGGCCCCAAATTGGAAGGAAGAGGACCGACCAACCATATTTTTCCATCTCCTGGTTCCTAAAATCTATTCGATACGCGTCCCCTGATAGGAGGACGTACTATTTTAGGGTGCATATGACTTTTTGATTGCTTGGTATTACACTTTTTGTGATGTAAGGTGACAAAAATGGCTTTCTTGACACACTTTTTATTTTTATTTCTTTATGGTGTTCACCTGAGGGCTTAGGTCATGTGGTAATTTTATAGAGCAGGTTGTTACGGATGCGGCAATACTTAATATGTTTTAGTGTCTCCATATTCTGAGAGCCATAGTTTTTTTTTTTAAATTTTCTGGGTGATTGTCTCAAGTAGGGTCTCAATTTTTGCAGGTTGAGATGACAGTTTGATCGGCACTATTTTGGGATGCATACGACTTTTTGATCGCTTGCTATTACACTTTTTGTGATGTAAGGTGACAAGAAATTACTTTTTTGACAGCGTTTTTTTTTTTTTTACGGTATTCATCTGAGGGGTTAAATAATGTGATATTTTTATAGAGCTGTTCGTTATGGACGTGGCAATACCTAATATGTATACTTTTCTTTATTTATTTAAGTTTTACACAATAATATTTAAAAAAATAAATCATGTTTAGTGTATACATATTCTGAGAGTCACATTTTTTTATTTTTTGGGCGATTGTCTTAGGTGGGGTATCATTTTTTGCGGGATGAGGTGACGGTTAGATTGGCACTACTTTGTGGTGCATATGACTTTTTGATCGCTTGCTATTAGACTTTATGTGATGTATAGTGACAAAAAATGGCTTTTGATAGCGTTTTTTTCTTTTCTTTGCGGTGTTTACCTGAGAGGTTAGATCATGTGGTATTTTTATTGTGCATGTTGTTACGGATGCAGCGATACATAATATGTATACTTTTTTTATTTATTTAAGTATTACACAATAATATTATTTTTAAAAAAAATTAATTCATGTTTTAGTGTCTCCATATTCTGAGAGTCATAGTTTTTTTTTTTTTGGGCGATTGTCTTAGATAGGGTATCATTTTTTGCGAGATGAGATGACGGTTTGATTGGCACTATTTTGTGGTGCATTTAACTTTTTGTTCGCTTGCTATTAGGCTTTATGTGATGTAAGGTGACAAAAATGGCTTTTTACACCGTATTTATTTATTTATTTTTGCGGTGTTCACCTGAGGGGTTAGTTCATGTGGTATTTTTATAGTGCAGGTTGTTACAGATGCAGAAATATATAATATGTATACTTTTTTATTTATTTAAGTTTTACACAATAATATCATTTATGAAACAAAAAAATCATGTTTTCGTCTGAGAGACATCGTTTTTTTATTTTTTGGGCGATTGTCTTAGGTAGGGGCTCATTTGAGGGATGAGGTGACAGGTAGATTGGTACTACTTTGGGGGGCATACACCTTTTTGATCGCTTAGTGTTACACTTTTAGTGATGTAAGGTGACAAAAATTGCTTTTTTTGACCGTTTTTTTATTTTTTTATGGTGCTTATCGGACAGGGTTGATCATGTGATATATTTATAGAGACCTTTGTTACGGACGTGGAAATACCTAATAATAATATTTTGTAAACAAAAAAAAAAATCATGTTTAGTGTGTACATATTCTGAGAGTCATAGTTTTTTTTTTTTTGGGCGATTGTCTTAGGTAGGGTATAATTTTTTGCGGTATGAGGTGATGGTTAGATTGGCACTATTTTGTGGTGCATATGACTTTTTGATCGCTTGCTATTAGACTTTATGTGATGTAAAAAATGGCTTTTGACACGTATTTTTTTTTTGGGGTGGTCACCTGAGGGGTTAGGTCATGTGGTATTTTTATAGTGCACGTTGTTACGGATGCAGCGATACATAATATGTATATCTTTTTAAAATTATTTAAGTTTTACACAATAATATATTTTTGAAAGTTTTAGTGTCCCCATATTCTGAGAGTCATAGTCATATGTTTTTTTTTATTTTTTGGGTGATTGTCATAGGTAGAAAAGTAATTAAAATTTTTGGGATGCAGGGATGAAGAAAGATTTTAGTTCAGTGGCAGACAGATGAGGGACCCATTATGGGAAATTATTAGCTAGCTACCAGATAGAGTAGCGGTTCACTAACCTTATGTGGAAAGGGATGGAGTAATCCCTATATTTGGTGAGAGACGCGCTCATCATTAGTACGAAACTATTTCAAACCCTCACTGTATGTCCTGAGGAATTTTAATCACTAACAGTTCCCCAGCACATTTTTCAAATTTAAATTGACAAAATAAAAAGTATTTTTATAATTTGTCATAGGTTTGCACAAAAAGCGCATGGGTCTTTTAGACTCTTATGTTCTGAGATTGTCTTAGGTAGGGTATCATTTTTTGTGGGGTGAGATGACGATTTCATTGTCACTATTTTGTGGTGCACATAACTTTTTGATCGCTTGCTATTACACTTTTTGTGATATAAGGTGACAAAAAATAGCTTTTTTGACACCGTTTTTTTTTTTTTTACGGTGTTCACCTGAGGGGTTAGATCATGTTTTATTTTTATAGAGCCGGTAGGGGCTCTGTATGGCATCGTGCTGCCTTCTGACACATCAAGTCCCTGCCTTAGCAGCGCGGAGACTCAATGCGCTCCTTGCCCCTCTGCAAACCACCTCTATGTCGTGGTCAGCGCTAGAAGGGGTAAATCTGCCGGCATCGCTGTAAACAGCAATGCCGGCAGATACAGCAGGGGCCCAGCTATCAGGGACTGCCGGACCTCTGCAGTGATCAGGCGGGCGCAGCTCTTGCACCCGCCCGATCATCCCACCGTGCATGTATGGCGGAATGCGTTCTGGCACAGCATCCCCTTTCATACATGCACGGCATTTTGCGTTAAGGGGTTAATTAAATTGAACAGTCTCACCCAAAAATGCAATTCCATCTGTGTGGAAAAGGAATTCAGGGAAATGGATGATTGAGGCCTAATGCTCAAATTCATGTTAACACTAACAGGTAGATTGCTGCACTACCCTGAGTATTGTTGTAGTAATCACCTATATATGCTCGTTAAATTACCTTGAACAATCCCCAAAAAATTAAAATCAAAATGTGTGGATATGGAATAGACAGAAATGTATGATTGAGGCCTGATGCTCAAATTCACGTTCACACACGTAAATTGCTGCCCTAGTCTGTGTATTATAGTAATCTCGTACATATGCTGTTTTAATTAAAGGGGTTTTCCATGATTTTAATATTGATGACCTATCCTCAGGATAGGTCATCAATAACAGATTGGCGGGGTCTGACACCCAGCCGTTCAGATGGTTGAAGAGAAGGCAACGCTCCATGTAAGCACAACCATCCCTTCATTATTTACCTGCTCGCCGTCGACATCACAGCAGTGAACAGGTGTAATTACAAGCTGTCCCATTTACTTCTATGTACCTACACTTCTTTTCAACCAGCTGATAGGTGGGGGTGACAGGTGTTGGACCCCTGCCTATCTGATATTGATGACCTGCCCTGAGGATAAGTCATCAATATTAAAATCCCAGAAAACACCTTTAAATTGAACAATCCCCCCAAAATTAATTTCCCACTGTGTAGATATACAATAAGTGGAAATGGACGATTGAGGCGTGATGCTCAAATTCACATTAACACTCACTAGGCTGTGTATTGTTGTAGTAATCATGTTTATGCTGGTTTAAAGGTTTAAATAAATTGAATGCTCCCCAAATTTTTTTTAATTCCAACCGTATGGAATTCTCAGAAACGCATGATTGAGGCTTGACACTCAAGTTCACATTAACACTCACAGGTCAATTTTTACCCTAGTGTGTATTGGTGTACTGATCAGCTGATTTCATTAAATTCAATAATGAATGTGGAGATAATAAATGAATTTAGCCTTAATATTTTGTTCTCAATCATTAATGTATAGTTTTCCAACTAAAACAAAAAAATAAAAAATTGAAAAGCTACAATTTCTGGGAAAATTGTGTGAAGTGTTCTTGCCTCCACCAGTAGTCTACAACTGGAGTGGGTGGAGTAACTGGGTGGAGTGGCTTGTTTAACTGTTGTGTGGTTGGAGTGGCTGGAGTAACTGTGGAAAGGTTGGACTGGGCAGAGTAACTTTATGGAGTGGGCAGAGTAACTGTGTGGAGTTTTTGGAGTGAGTAAAGATAGTAAACATTACACTAACCAATTGATTGATCAAATTTAAAAAGTGCACATGGCAAGCCTGATAGAGTGAGAAATGCATTTTAACTTTTATTTATTTATATAGCACATTTAATTGCAATGTTGTTGCGCAAAGTGCTTCACAGTTACATTAACACCTTAAGGACTCGGCCCTATTTCACCTTAAGGACTCGGCCATTTTTTGTAAATCTGACCAGTGTCACTTGTGGTGATAACTTTAAAACGCTTTTGAGATAGTTTTTTTGTCACATATTGTACTTCATGACAGTGGTAAAATGAAGCCGAAAAATGTCATTTTTATTTATAAAAAAATAACAAATTTACCAAAAATTTTGAAAAATTAGCAATTTTCCAAGTTTCAATTTCTCTACTTCTATAATACATTGTTATACCGACCAAAAAAGTTATTAATTTGCATTCCCCATATGTCTACTTCATGTATCGATCATTTTGGGAATGCCTTTTTAATTTTTGGGGACGTTACAAGGCTTAGAAGTTTAGAAGCAAATCCTGAAATTTTTCAGAAATTTTCAAAAACCCACTTTTTAGGGACCAATTCAGGTCTGAAGTCACTTTGTGAGGCTTACATAATAGAAACCACCCAAAACTGACCTCATTCTAGAAACTACACCCCTCAAGGTATTCAAAACTGATTTTACAAATGTCATTAACCCTTTAGGTTTTCTACAAAAGTTAATGGCAAATGGAGATAAAATTTCAGAATTTAGATTTTTTGGGAAAATTTTCTATTTGAATCCATTTTTTCCAGTAACAAAGTAAGGATTAACAGGCGAACAAAACGAAATATTTATTGCCCCGATTCTGTAGTTTGCAGAAACACCCCGTATGTGGTCGTAAACTGCTGTATGGCCAAACGGCCATGTCCCATTTGAAGCCCCCCGATGCACCCCTAGAATAGAAACTCCAAAAAAGTGACTCCATCTAAGAAACTACACCCCTGAAGGTATTCAAAACCGATTTTACAAACTTTGTTAACCCCTTAGGTGTTCCACAAGAGTTATTGGCAAATGGAGATGAAATTTAAGAATTTCTATTTTTTGTTATCTTGCCTCAAAAAAGTGTAATATAGAGCAACCAAAAATCATTTTTACCCTAAAATAATACTAAGAAAACTGCCACCTTATCCCGTAGTTTCCAAAATGGGGTCACTTTTTTGGAGTTTCTACTGTAGGGTACTATTTGGTACTATTTTGGGAGGCATACAACTTTTTGATTACTTGGCACTTTACACTTTTTGTGATGCAAGGTGACAAAAAATGGCTTTTTTACACCAATTTTTTTAATGGTATTTGCGTGAGGGGTTAGGTCATGTGATATTTTTATAGAGCAGATTTTTATGGATGCGGCGATACCTAATATGTGTAGTGTATTTGATTTCTTTTATTTTTATTCAGTGATATGTATTTTTTTTATTTTTTCACTTTTTTGACATTTTTCTGACCCAGACCCACTTGGTTCTTGTAGATCCAGTGGATATGGTGTCTATATAATACAGTAAGTACACTATATAGTGTACCTACTGTATTTTTTACTTTACAAAGTCTAAACAGGCTTTTGCCTTTAGCAAAAGCCTATTCAGAGTTTCAGTAAAATGGAGAGCAGGACGCTTCTGAAAGCGACCGCCTCCCGCGCCGCCTGCCTGCAGCACCGCCCGCAATTCTCCCCCCCCTGCACCGCCCGGGGGGACACTAATATAGTGGGGTGCAGGGGGGGGTTAAAATGTATAAGTTTGGGGCATTTTTTAGTCTCTGCTCCCCGCGGTCTGTGTCTATATCAGAGACTACAGAAAGCGCAGCAAACCGCAGGTCTGAATTGACCTGCGGTTTGCTGCGATCGCCGACATGGGGGGTTCACAGGACCCCCCTGGGCATTGTGCCAAGGTGCCTGCTAAATGATTTTAGCAGGCACCGGGTTCCGATCACCACCACGTGCGCAGCGGTGATCAGATATTTGCAGGGTGTACACCCTGCTTCCTAAAGAGGTTTAAAACATAAATTTATAAAAACATTAGCAGCATTATCAAGCCTAGTAGATGAAGGTATGTCCACATGCATTTGGGGGGTCTCAGTATCTTGACCTAGAATGGAGGTGAAGGTGTGCTATCTGATGATAATCAGTGTTCACAGTACGCTGATGAATGGCAGTGAAGTTAGCGGCTAAACCTCGAGTCGGCTTAATTAGGGTGTGCCCAGGCACACCTGGCACAACCTGTGCGCACGCCTATGGTTACAGTATGTCTGTACTGTATTTGGATTGTCCAGCACAAGCCCAAGTTTACCGTAGTAGCACCATTCTCAGTCTGGATGATTATTCTTGCAATCTTGCCAAATGTCCCTTTAACAAGCCCGTCTTCAACATCAATGTTTCTTGTAATCATGATACGGGCACCTTCAGCTGCTTGCAGTGTGTCAATCAGATTGTCTTTGTGTCCTATGAAAGGTTGGTGTTGCCTCTGCATCACTCCTCTTTTAGGGTCTTTTCTGTAATCGTCGGCAGACTCGGCATCTATGTTGGTGACGTTTGAATGGAGAACAGACACAGTTGCGGCATTATGTTTGTGAACCTCTTTGTTGGTGGCAAAGATGTGCCTCGGACAGTGGGTGGGATTTTTCAAAGCATGAGCAAGCAGAGCTTTGTCATCATTGCTTAAGGTGCCAGTCTTCTGCTTCACTCTGATTCTATTCAAAAGCTCAGCAAATGAAATGTCATCCTTCTGTCGCATGAACTCTGTCAGCGTGATCATCTGAAAGTAGTCATTCCAGACGTCATTGGTATTTTCCTCAAATATGCAGATTGGCTTACTTTTTGGCAGTGGGGGGACCTGGTAAAAGTCTCCTACTGCTAGTACTGACATATCAACAAAAGGTTTCTTACTGCTTTTGATTTGCTGTAATCTTCAGTTGATGTAGACAAACAGGGGCTTTGAAATCATTGACACCTCGTCAATAACAATGATCTCCGCATTTGACCGCTGTGCCCTCACTTCATTTATGAGATTTCCAAGTCCTTGGTAGGGTGGTTTCAAAATTCTTGGCAACTTCAGCAGAGAATGCAAAGTTTTGCCTGAAATGTTCAAAGCTGCTGTTCCTGTAAATGCAGTTAGTAAAACGCTGGGCATGGATATGTCTGCTTCCTCACGTAGTCTGGTAAGTTTACAGAGTATTTTAGTCGCCTTAGCATAGATGCACTTTATCATGTGGGATTTGCCTGTCCCTGTGCCACCAGTGACAAAGTAATAGAATGGGTCAGGTTTTAGGACAGACACACGGTTAGTGCACCAGTCACAAACTGAGTAGAATGTCTGAGCTTGTGTCCGGTTAAGGTTTCTGTACATTTTCCAAAGGAAATCAGGGCACATTTGTGGGGCCTTCACAGTAAGCGCAATTCCACCAGTTTGTTTGTGACGTGTATACTCCGGAATATCATCTTGTTTATTCTCTGGCTCCTCTTCTCTGCGTTCCTTTATACATTCCAGCTTATCCAACTCATCTTCTGGGGCAAAGGTGTTCCAAGCATCATCAACAGGGCCGTTTTTTCACAAAGTCATCCAAGACTTGTTGCACAATTTTGTTGTGCTGTTCTTCTTTTAGTTGCTGGTAACAATTGCAGACACTGCTTGGATTGCTATTTCTCCTAGGAAGCTCACACAGGCGCCTTTCTAAAAATCATGGTGTTTTGGGAATCTTACAGTTTTCAGTGATGACTCTGAACGGTGGGGGAGGTAGAGTTTAAGCAGTCTGCCGTGGTAGTTCTCGGGGTCCTTCTTCTCTGAGAAGCGTGCGTACCTGATGATTGCAGGCTTCCCTCTCGTGCGTTTTTGAATCATTTCCATTTCATTCAATAGACTGACACGCTTGCCGTCTTCCTTTTGCTTGCCATCTTCCTTTTGCTTGCCATAGACAACCCTGTAATGGAATGCAAAGTCTGCCAGACACATGGCCTCAAACTCTGGTGTTTCGGGTCTGGCTCTGTATTTGTCGACAAAATTCGTCATCCACACATTTAGAGAATCGGCTGGTTTGTTCTGCAACGCACTGAGCGGGAGACTCTTTTTCAGTTCGTTGTCACCAGTTGGCAGAAAAACAACCTCATGTGAACAAGACTTCATTTTCAGGCTGCACATACGGGCCACAAACCCCTCGGCGCTGACCTCTCTGTGTTTTGAATAAGCCTGAGAACTTCTTTCATTTCTTCTCGTTCTGTCTCTGATTCTGGGCTCATTTCTTTGACTCTCGTTTTTAGATAGTCACTCAGCTCACGCTCCGGCTTGGATATGTAGGACAACATGTACATGATGCAACCATACTCATCAAGAATGTTCTGGATGTCCATGTTGGCGTTCCAGGCTGTCAGCAAATGTGGATTGTAGTTGTTCACCCAGAAGTCCTTGACATCACGCTTCATTAGAATCACGCTTGAGGAGGTCAATGCCTCAATGTACTAGTTGTACTGATTCAAATTAATATCACACTGTGCCAGTAGCTGTGACATTTCTTCAAGCTGCACTTTTGGGTTATTAAACAAATCCCAGACTGGTTTCAGTTTCAGTTATGGTTTCATTGCACGATTTCCTTGTTCTTCAGGCATTGGGTAAGTTATCCTCATTTTTCTAACAGATGGCTTTGGAAATCCAAATCTGCATCCTCTGTTACCTTTCTTGTACGATTTTGAATGAGATCTGCTCTGCATTTGAAGTTCTGTTACAAATCTGTGAAGTAAGGCCTGTTTGGCTTCATCAGGCAGCTGGCATGAGATGTTATGATCTATAAAGGCACACATATTGTCAATCATCACCGTCTTGTCCAAATATAGGAGCTCCTGCTACCCATCAGAGACAATGTATATGAGGGCTCCCTCTCGCCTGAAATTCAACCCGGTAAAAGTAATCGATAACTTCACCGATGGGCTGTGCAGGACCCAACAGCAGCTCTCGCATCAGAGCATCAACCAGTTTGTCAAACATGTGCATGGTGGTCACTGGGTTGCCTCGAAAAATGTCACACTTTTCAGCCCAGTCTAGCTCTGCAAAATCCACCTTTTGACCTTGTTGCGCCTTTATTGCCGTTATTATCTCTGGCCATCTGAATTCTGCAGCAGAGAAGGTAAGAAAAAAAGTTGGCTTACTCAATTGTCTGACCATGGCTAGCAAATTCTTCAGATTTTTATCCAAGTAAGCTGGACTCGCCCTCAGTGGTTGCATGAACCTTGTGGCATCTCAGTTTCGCACCAACCTCTCACCCTCACGCTTGACCTGTAGCAACTTGTTGGATATTTTCCGTCCATCCCTGGTATTGGGTTTTCCTTTTCTTAACTGGATGGACATGCTGCTTTTGGCCATGTGTGTCTCTATGACAAACTGTACAAAGAAGAGGTAGCTTGTGTCTCTTGCAAAACGAGTATCAACACAAAAAAGCCTTGCATTGAAATACATACTTGGGGACAGTTTGACTTGTCTTGCCTGGTCCAATGTATTCTGTCAAGTAGGGAACTGAACAGGGAAGGCCATTGCCTCAAGCCTAGGAACTTTAAAGATGCTGACAGGTGTATTTCCTTGTGTAGGTGCAATGCTGAATATTCCATCACCGTGTGTCAGTGCTTCCTCTCCAAGGTCAGATGGCTGCAAACAACTGTCTAGGCTAATTCCAGGTCTTAGTGCATCCTTCTCATCCTCTGCATTGGGAGGTTGTTCGTCACGGCCTTCCTGTTGCTTAGAAGCAGCTGGTAAACCTGTAGACTGTACCTCTGATAGATCACAATTTTTGATGCGTTCAAGTATCTCCATCATTTCAGTTTCCTCACAACTGTCTAGTTCCATCCCATCATCATCATCATCAGCAATTGTCTCATCCACTTTAATTAAAATGTCACTGTAGTCGGGGTGTGTGTCAATGAGTTTTGACAGACCTAGTACTACATTTCTCGTGTTGACATTGTGAAACAGCTGGTGGCCTTTGTAAGTCAGACATCTTTTCAGCTTCACTCTGTGTAACTGGGATGTGCTGTGTGATCTTGGTAGATTATTGACCGTGGTTTCCACCTCGGATGGCACACACACTACAGCGCCATGTATAGCTGCCTGTCGACCATTGGAAAGTGTGATGATCTTGGCAAATGGCAGTATTTTGGCCAAAAGTTGTCTTTCTAGCACATTAAAATCGCAGAGCTCTGGGGGAATGGGCGCCAGCTCCATGTGGTTAGCCACAGCGATGGATGATTTGTGTCCTGCATTTAAATGTGAATCACAGTTGTGACAAATCCATTCTTTGGTCCTTTCATCTGGTATGGTGCATTGTTCAGGGCCTTGACAGTGATTGTTGCAAACATGGACATATTTCCCTGTCAAACAGGCAGCAACAATGTGTAGATTCTTCTTGTAATTGCTGTGAATGCAATGTTTCACTTGGTTAGGGAAAAGGGTGCGATGATAGATCGTGCACACAAAAGTTGGCCCGCTTTAATGCACTCATGGAAAGTGGATATAGCTGTCTGCATTAGGTTGTTGTCCACTGGTTGACTGCATTCCCACATGACACAAGTCCATAGTCTATATTTCATTCTAATTTTGAAGGCACGTTGCATCTTATGCGAAAATCTGCTTGAGTGTGACGCTTCATTTTCATGTAACTCATGCACTTTTGCAAGTGACGTTTTCTGAAAGCAGGATTGTTAGAATATTTTCTGGTGATGTATTGCTTCTTCTTCAAGTTAAAATTGGCATCTGTCGCATATTTGCTGGTTGTGTATTGCTTTTGCTTTAACTTGAAACATGCATCTGTTGCATATTTTATGGTGATATAATGTTTCTGCTTCAAGTTGAAATCGGCATTTGTCGCATATTTTCTGGTGATGTATTGCTTCTGCTTCAACTTAAAATCAGCATCTTCTCTGTATCGGCTTGTGATGTATGTCCTCTTCTTATTGGTGACAGACATCTTTCTAGCCTTGAAACCATGCCTTCTTTCATTTCTGTGTCTTTTCTTCGGTTTTTGTCATCGCTGTGCATTTAATTTGGAAAATGCCTTACTGTCCTTCCATATGCCCTGTGAGGATTTTGAATCAAGTGACCGTGGAGAATGCTTGCTGGCTGGGAATCCAATGTGTGTTGCATCTTTGGTCATCTGTATAACTTTGTTCTCCACATGCTTTGCATTATGTGGTTTGTCAGATTGCACCAGTGGGGACAGCAAACCATCTGACAGACGTCTTGCATGATGATATGAGACTGGCATGAAGTCATACTGCAGTCCATCAATAGGGCCTCTGGTGTCTGTAAGGAGCAATTCATGCAACTTATAAATCCTTGCCCCCATATCACTCAAATGTGTAAAAGTGATCATAACAGCTTTTCCTTTTCCAATAGCAGGAAATCCATCCTTATTTCGACTATGAGAATCAAACAGTCCATATCTCCCAGACTTGTCTCTGAACAATGCAATGCAATATGGCACTACTATAAAAAGTGCATGTGTAATATCTGTATTGAGGCACTGAAGTCTTGTGGAGAGGTCAACAAACCAACCTTGGTTGTCACCTTCTACCGTGGCTCTCACACATCCCGATAACACTGAAGATTTAACAACTTTATACTCATATTTGTCAGTTCTGACTCTGAGGGGCACTTCTTCCAGTGTTGGTGCTGATAGATATTTCATTTTAGCTGTTTTATTGTTGTGCCATACAAGCTGCTGCCCTTCTTCAGTATTTGATCAAGATCATCCTCACATCAGCAAGCTCACTGTGATATGCCAAAAATGTCAGAGCCATGCATGTACACTGTTTGTTCCTTAACCTTCCATAGCCATGATGACCCTGATGAAATGATTCCCGAACAGATATCTCACATGGTTCTTGCATGCTATGGTTTTCAGAAGTGCCCATCACACTGTCACTGTACTCTTGAACTTGACACTGAGTTGAACATGGGAATGACACCATAGGTTCGCTATGTACCTCCTGGGCACATTCACTGTCACAAACCTCCATTTCCACTCTGCTGCTGCTCCGAATCCCGAAAGAGTGGGTCTGAAAGGTCCAGTTTAGTCCAGCATATCTCTGCAGCTTTAGATCTCTTTGCTTTAGATGTAACAGCTCTAATTTTTTTTCATAAATGTAGCTAGTTAAAACACTTCAAATACTCTCTACTGTATAAAACTTATTTCCAAACCTTTAACCAGAAGCTGGCACAAATTTAAAATTAGATTTCAAGTAGGGCAGAGAAGAGCAATAAAAACAAACTGCTCCAAATTGCTCACTTTGCTGGCTGTTGCAGGTCACTTCACTGCCATCTTCAAACTGTTGTAGTTTAAAAATTATAAATCCTTCAGCGAGTAGCTTTATATTGTGAGAATCACAAGACTCGTGCCTATATATTGATGCATAGTATGTCTCTGAAATATTAAAAATGAAGGCACAGTTGCAGTTTAGAAATTGCCCTTCAAATTTGAGGTGGCTTGAGTGGAGTTTCAATGAATGTCAATGGGCATAAGTTGCAAACAAATGGTCATATTGTGAAAACTATCAGAACTGTGGCTTAGCCATGGAAATTTTTAGTGGCAGCAGCGATAGCTGAACGTTTTGATATAATATTTGTGTAGGTAGGCTTGAAAATGAGGGAGTGGTGGCAGTTTAGAAATTATGTCCTGATTTTTCAGCTCCCACTCTAGCTTTTGTCAGCTCCCACTCTAGTTTTGAACATTCTGCCATTCATTCCTATGGGACCAATTTTGCCACAGAAACGCAGATATTTTGTGAACCATTCGGTGAAACGTTCCACAAAGTAATAGCACACCAATTGGGAACAATCCACACATTTCGGTATATTACTGTCTATGTAGTGTAAAAACTGTGGGAAGAGTTAGGGTGGTAAATTTGGCTATAATAATAAGAATATTTTTGTGAGATAACAGTAAGTTATGCCATGCAAGAACACTTAAAAATTAAATATGTGAGATGTCCTGATCTCACTGCAGTCCGACTGAAAAATAAAGTGGCCTCCTCAAAGGGCCTGAACAAACGGCAGGTGTCTTGCATGAGCTGCCACTGGCTAACATCAAAGTTACACAGGGGAGTTCTCCTGTCCGCCTGTATCATCAAGAAATTGTTTATGGCCTTTCTCTGTTTATATAATCAGTCCAACATATGGAGGGTGGAATTCCAACGGGTGGAAATGTCGCATATCAGCCTGTGTTGGGGGACGCCGTTCTGCCGCTGCAGCTCAAGGAGGGTGTGCTTTGCGGTGTACGAGTGGCTGAAATGTATGCAAAGTTTACCGGCCATTTTCAGGATATCTTGCAGATGGGGTGAAGACTTAAAGGGTTTCTGTCACCAACTTTTGACATTATAAGCTGTCTGACATTAGCTATGTGCTAATGTCAGACCAGCTTGATAATGTCTTTTTTATAAAAATCCGCTGTATATATAGTCTGAAAAACTTACTTTTATATTATGTAAATTAGCCTCTAGGAGCAGGGTGCCTGCTGTCCTCTGCTCACCGCGCCTGCGCCGAATACAGAGCGGCGGCGCGGGCGCGCGATTTCAGAACGAGACAGTGCAGGAGGATCGCTGCCCTGCACTGTCAATCAAAGTGTGAAGGGGCGTGCCAGCAGGTTGCCGGACGGAGCCGCTAGGAGCAGGGCAACGCCCCCCCTGCTCCTAGAGGCTAATTTACATAATATAAAAGTAAGTTTTTCAGACTATATATACAGCGGATTTTTATAAAAAAGACATTATCAAGCTGGTCTGACATTAGCACATAGCTAATGTCAGACAGCTTATAATGTCAAAAGTTGGTGACAGAAACCCTTTAAGGAACCGCTTTGCAACCAGATTGAACACGTGCACCATGCAGGGCGCGTGGCTCAGCCCTCCTTGGTGTAGCACCGACACCATGTTTTTCCCGTTGTCGGTCACCATGGTTCCGATTTTGAGTTGTTGAGGATAAAGCCAGGATTAAATTTCTTGATGAAGGACGCTGAGCAGTTCCTCCCCTGTGTGACTCTGTTCTCCCAGGCAAACTAGGTACAGAACAGTGTGACACCGCCGTGCCCTGCACATGTAGTATGCTGGAGGAGCATTGTGAATTGTCCCTGCAGTGGAGGCTGAGGACACGGTGAAGGATGAGGAGGCAGAGGTGGACATTGTTGTTTGACCAATGGCGTGAGAACGTGGAAGCGGAAGCGGCGTCACCTGGCCAAGTTGCTGGTGTGGCTGGGCAGGAACCACATTTACCCAGTGGGCCGTAAAGGAAATATATTGTCCTTGACCGTAGTTACAGCTTCACACTTCCGCGCTGTTGTGCACTTTGGCAGACAACGACAGGCTCAAGGACTGGCCCACCTTCTGTTCTACATATGTGTGCAGGGCTGGTACTGAAAAGAAATGACGGCTTGGGAATCTGCTCCGCACAAGCCATCCATTCTCTGAAAGGTGCAGAGTTGACCACTTGGAAAGGGAGGGACTGTAGCGCCAGTAACTTGGCCAGAAGCACACTCAGATTCTGCGCCGTTGGATGAGTGCCGTTGGCAATCGCTTCGGTGATTGATTGCTGACGAAATGACTGACGAGGAGTAGGAGGACGAGGATCAGGAGCATCAGGACCAGCAGATGATGGGAAGGACAGACAGCTTCCTTCAGCTGAGGTGGTGGAGCCATGACTGCATGAAATTGGGAGCGTGCCACTGGGTGATGCAGCGGTTGCTGCGGCAGGGTGGATCACCACATCGGAGCCACGTTTCTCCCAGGCCCATTTATGGTGACGCCAGATGTGTTGAAGCAGTGCCGTGGTGCCAACATTGGCACCCTGGCCACACTTCTCCTTCTTCCAACAAATTCTGCAAATGTCCATGTTAACCGCCTCCGAGGGCCTAACAAAAACTTGCCACACCGCTGAGTATGGCATTTTCCCCTCCAACACTCCTCGCTGACTGCATGCTACCGCTGCCTCCGTGAACCCCTGCACCGCTACCTTCCAGGCCGGTAGGCGCCTTGCGAAGCGGGTGGTCTACCCCAAGCACGTTTGGCTCCCGACCTCCCACTGCTGCCACCCTGCTGACTCACAGCCAAGCTACCACCCTGCTTGCTCAGCCGCTCCCTCATGCACAAGCTGCCACCCTCTTCTCCTGATGATGAAGACGAAGCCCCTTCTTCACCGGGCCCCTAAGTGCGATTGGCTACATCATCATCATCATCCACGACTGTCTGCAAGTCACTGATGTCCTCCTCAACGGTTTTAGGGCCAGGAGCTTGACTGCTCACAACACCTGCTCCCATGTGACTCTCATCATCACTACTTGCCCACCTACCGGAGGAAGAGGCAGATGTCTACTCCAGATATTGGCTGGGCAGTAGCTGCTGACTGCCCTTTAGTAGCTCGTCCTCGCTGAAAAGAGGAGACGAGCCTACGGCATATCATACTTCTCGAACTGAGGGAACTGAAAATGACAGATGAAGGTTCAGGACAGTTGGGGGCACAAGGCCTGCTCCCTGGCCATGCCAACTAAGCTTCATGTAAGAGGAACCCACCGACTCTTGGCTGGGGGCGTCTGATGTCAAAGTCGACGAAGTCAAAGACTGAGGCAACGATTCAAGCACTGCTGGGTTGCTGGTCAAGACACGACCACTAGATGACACGGGGAGTTCAGGACTGTCACTGCGACTCCTGCTGCCACTTCCCCTTCTTCTGCTGCCTGCGACAGAAACATTTTGGCCACTGCCCGTTCCCTTTGAAGGGACTGTCACCTGTCTGTCTTATATACTGTATAATAAAAGAATTAAATTAAAATTAAAATAATACTTCCCAAAAAAGGCTGTAGTACAATGTAACTTCACCACTGAACTGCAATTAAGACATATATACAGAGGCGTAGTGTGGGAGGGGGACCAGGGGGGCTGTTGCCCCGGGCGCCAATCTGCAAGGGGACGCCCAGCAGTCAGTGAATGTTTCCAGCAGTCACTGCGCTCGCCACCCACAACAGCTGCGCTATGGCAGGACGCAGCATTAGTAGTTTGCCCTACACTACAACTACAACCTGGGAGCAAAGTAGAGAGATTGTGTCACCTGACAGCCTCCTACTCCTCGCTCCCAGCAGGTACTTGCTATTTTCTAGCTGCAGTGGCTCCTGATGCCCGCCCCTCTCCCTCTATACAGGACCCGGAAGTGGTGGCTGCAGATCCTCTGAGGCAGACGGCCAGACGCAGGCAGAGTGGGAATTTCATTTACAGTGCTCTGTCTGCTGACTGTATGTTGTTTATGACTCAGTCCCTGTGTGGTTGCCCAGTCACACAGCACCTTCTAGCACTGCAGCTCATAGGGGTGGAGGCAGGCCACACAAGTTTTACAGTTTTCACCACCAAAACTTCTGTTCCTAATGACCTCACTGTGCCATCTGACCTTCTGACAGCAGCGGACAGCCCAGCCGCTCAGGGGCGTAACTAGAAGTGACTGGGCCCCAAAGCAAATTTTTGTATGGGGCCCCCCCCCAACTCCCTCCTCCTGTGTAAACCCCACTCCTTTGGCTAGACACGATCTAGACCAGACTAGGCTGCCACACCATCCTTTTCCTATATAATACATATATATATATAGATGCGAGAAACGGACGGCAGCACTCCACTCCAGTGGAGCGCTGCCGTCAGTTTCTAGCATCTACTACAGCGGACTTGAGTAGTCGGTCCTTGGCTGGATTTTTGCACCCACCTAAAAACAGTGTGTTGTTCCTTAATTTTCTCTTTTCTATATACATATATATACACACACTGTCTGTCATGTAGTGTCATTGTATAATACTGTTGTGGGGGCCCTGTCACCTGGATTTTGGGTATAGAGCTGGGGACATGGGCTGCTAGATGGCCGCTAGCACATCCGCAATATCCAGTCCCCATAGCTCTCTGTTCTTTTATTGTGCCAAAAAAAGGATTTTAAAGATATGCAAATTAACCTTAGATGAGTCCTGCTTGAGAGAGGAGTCCAGCGAAGGAGCCCAGCACCGCCCCCATCCTCCGAATCTCCTCCTTGCTTCCCGACGCCACGAAGCTAGAGCGCCGTAATCTTGCAATGCACGAGCCAGCGCATGCGCAGTTCGTTCCCTAAAGGCTGATGCCAGCACAGGGAAGGAACACCATGCCGAGCTAGCACACGCACATCGCGAGATTAAGGAGCTCTAGCTTCGTGATTCGGAGGATGGGGGCGGTGCTGGGCTTCTTCGCTGGACTTCTCTCTCAAACAGGACTCATCTAAGGTTAATTTGCATATCTTTAAAATCCTTTTTTGGCACATGGGGACTGGATATTGCGGATGTGCTAGCGGTGATCTAGCAGCCCATGTCCTCATCTCTATACCCAAAATCCAGTGTTAATAGTAAAGACTTCTTTATATAAAACATTGGGAAGGGGGGTGATACTGTCTATAGCTACATGGCAGCCTCCCCTATCTGCCCGCTGTTCCGCCATGTACTAGCTTATTATGGCACATAGAAGCGCACACTCTCTGCATATATGAGTAACAAAACAAGCAGTAGTAGATGGCAGAACAGCAAGCAGGGGGGGCGCAGACAAGGGGCGGGGGGCGCGCAGACAAAGGCCAGGGGGGTGCAGATAAGGACCTGGGGCTTCACTGAAAGGACCAGGGTGGCACACACAGGGGCCAAGGGAGCACAGACAAGGGCCAGGGAGGTGCACACAGGGGAGCAGACAAAGGCCAAGGGGGCACAGATAAGGGCCAGGGGAGCAGACAAGGGTCATGGAGGGGATAGAAATAAGGGCCAGGGCCCAGGGGCGCAGACAGGGGCCAGGGGGGGCACAGGCCAGGGCACAGAGACAAGGGCCAGGGAGGCGCATACAGGGGCCAGGGGTATTTATCAGACTGGTGTGAGTCTGGTACACTCTATGAGGGAGAGGTCAAGAAGAAAGGGAACTGCAGTTGTGGAGAATGATGGAGCCCAGCACAGAAGGGTCACACAGGAGTCAGGGAGGACTCCACCAGGACATGGTAATGGCACACATAAGGACAAGCAGTGAGGAGCAGGAAGGGTTAACTTCAGAGGCTGCCATGCCTGTGTTATCAGTACAAGGTCAGTGTATGCAGCAGCTCTGTATAGATAAGAATCTGTACCGAACACTATGGAACCTAAGGTTTTACCGGGACACTTCTTCACATGAATATTTATTGATTTCTCTGACAAGCAGTTTCTTCTCTAGCCAGGAGGCTTTGATCACTGTGGGAGAGGCACAGACAGGGGTCAGGGGCTGTGCTGACAAGGGGGGCACACAGGCAGTGGGCACAGACATACCTGAAAAGCCTGCAATAGTGTAATGTGCTTCTCTTGCCTGCCGCATGTTCCTCCTGCCTGCTGTTCCTCCTGGAACTTGGTGGGCGGGGCTAATTACAACAGGAACACATCGGCTGGATTCCTGCACTGTGCCTGGCTGGCAGTAAGATGCATGGGAGAGAGAGGGTGGGATAAGGGACAGGCACACTGCCTGTATGTGAAGGGGCCTGTCTGAAAAACTTATTAACTGATCAAGAAACTTGACACTCTGCCAGGCGCCGGGCCCCTTGTCAGCCTGGGCCCCGAAGCAGCTGCTTCCCCTGCTTCCCTGGTAGCTACGCCACTGCAGCCGCTGAAGAGGCAGATCTCCTACTTCCGCTGCCATCAGCTTCTTCCAGACTGCAGGTTAACCCCTACCATCCTGGCCCCAGTGTTATCCAGCATGTAAGTTGCTGCTTGTCTATCTGTCACACATGTACTATATATATATATATAGATCCCAGAGAAGAGGCAGCACTCCTGAGTTGAATGGTGATGACCCAATTTATTCCAAGGCAACGTTTCAGCCTACTCCTATTACTACACCCCAAAAAATGAAATATAACAATCACAATTTACCGCTGAACGGCTAATTGGACATACGTATCTTTCATATTAATACCCCGTAAATGGCTGTAGTACAATGTAACTTCACTGCAGAACGGCAAATATGACATATATTTTTTCAATTTTTTTCCTATTAACTCCTTCCCGACATATGACGTAATAGTACGTCATAGTTGCAAGTGACTTGCCACATTTTTTTACGTACTATTACGTTATGGTGATCGGGCGGGCACCGGAGAGGTGCGTGTCCGATCACTGCATGATCCACCCCGTCTGATAAACATCATAAAAAATAAAATAAAAACTGTGTAAAAAAAGCCATTTTTGTCACCTTACATCACAAAAGGTGCAATACCAAGAGATCAAATAGGCGTATATCCCATAAAATGGTACCAATAAAACTGCCACATCCTCCCGCAAAAAATTAGCCCGCTCAAAAAAAAAAAAGCTTTCAGAACATAGAGACATTAAAACATAATTTTTTTTGTTTCAAATATGCTATTATTGTGTTAAAGTGAAATAAATGAAAAAAAGTATACATATTATCTTTCGCCGCGTCCGTAACAACCAGCTCTATAAAAATATCACACCCACGCCCCACGCACCTCCTCAGAACCAGAGTTGAACTCCGTTATGAATCTCACCTTAGTGTTGGTCTCTTTCTCAGTGTCACGCCTCCTTGAGTGAAGAAGTGTTTGTCGTTTTGCCATTTTTGCCCTCTCATAGGCTGGTCAGATGTCACTCTCTGTGTAGCCTCGTTGTCGAAAGCGTTGACAAAGGTCACCTGCTTGGTATTCGAAATCTGTCAAAATAGAGCATATTCTTCTCACTCACAGGAATTGTCCTGTAGGTATATTCTTTATTAGATTTCTTGGGTGTGATGAAGTGGCATGAAGGAGTGAGTTGACCACTGTCTTCTTTCTAAATAGGTCTGAAGTGATCTTTACATCTTCACCGACCCTCAGATGAATATCCAAAAAGTCCAGCTCATCTTAACTGGTCCTTGAAGTAAGTTTAATATTAATGTTGTTGTCATTTAGCACCCCAACAAAATCAAGAACTTCCCTCTCGGATCCCCGCCAGATGATCAAAATATCATCAATATATCTGCCCCAAAAAAGGACATTCTCCATTCCCGGGCGGGGGTCTGAGAGGAAGATGCGTCTCTCCCCCAACCCCAAAAAAAGATTGGCGTATGAGGGCGCACATGCCGCCCACATTGCAATGCTTTCCCTAATGGTCAATGTCATCATTTTCACGATATTTAGCCAATGAATTACTGCTATGTGTCTTTCTACTCACCCCCACTATAAGGTCTCTGGCTTGGGGGTTGAGTCCTTTTGGGTAGGTGGGAACATCATTGATGAGTGACTTTTCGATTGTTCCAGGAAGTATACCGGCACAGAATGGATATTTGCCACTGCCATGTTGTAGGGCTTCCGTAAGAAGAATCTGTGAAAACATCCAGCAGACAATAAGAGTTAGAACGTCATCCAGGCCAGCAGAAGTCATTGAGCTATCCAGCACTCTAGAAAGAAACAGCTCGGATAGCATGTGCAGTCGATGATTCCTCACCTCAGGAGCCATGTATCTAAGAGTTCCGGCATATTCTGAGATCTTCTTATCCCCAAAAGATGTTCATCACTGCAAGACCAAAATCGGCGATCTTCAAGTGACCGGCACTGTCCATTAAGATGTTGGCTGGTTTTATGTCCCTGTGTACGATGCCTCTGGTGTGGAGAAACTGCAGCCCACAGATGATCTCAGCTGCCATAAATCTGATGACAAAAAGAAAATGATCAACATTTCATCCATCCAACTACCAGACTAATAATGACACAAAGCTAGGTGTTCCTGACAGCTATTGTCAGCTTTATCTAATATATACATGTTCTGTCCTACCTGGTGACTGGAACGGTGAATGGGGTGTTGGCTCTCATGAGACCACTTAGGTCTCCTCCGCTAAGAAACTCCATGATGAAGAAGGTATAGTCCTGTGATGAAAGACAGAAAATATGATCTGAGTTTCTAAATACATAACTTCTTTTTGAAATACACAATAGAGTCTTGGAGTGTTGAGACTCTATACACATACTTTACTTTAGAGCTGAGATGTTGCAAAAGTAGAAAGCGCCAAAAGTCCAGGAGGTTTACCCATTATTATGATGCAGGTCTTGAAGCCTCCTCAAAGGGGGTCGGACAGTGCTCACCCACTGATCAAACCCCAATAGTGCGGATGAGACTCTTACCTTGGTCTGGAAGGTGGCATAAGCATGGGTAAACAATGGACTCTTCCCAGTCACCTCCAGGACCTGTCGCTCAATCAGGACATTGTCTTTAAAGTCCTGAAGCAGGACCCTCTTCTTCACCAGCTTCACTGCCAGTTGTTGTTGGCAGGCGGGATGTGTGGCCAGCATGACCTGTAGGAGACAGAGCATTAAAACCGGAGGGAAGGCCTGTCCTGCCATGAGACCTGATGAGAAGACAGGAAGCATTGAAATCCCTAGAGTGATATTACTGCTCCACATGACACACAAGAGGAAGAAGTCGCAAGAATTCCTAATACTCACTTTACCATAACCACCTTCTCCAAGGATTTTATGGAAGGTGAAGCTTTCCGCTCCAGTCACAAGGATGGGGGCTTCTGCTGGGATTGTCCCTGGTGAGACAGGAGAGATAAGATTTAACATTTCAGCATTTGGCCTCCTGTAGCCATTACAATACAATGTAACTATATTAAGGGGTAGAAAAGAAAGGAAGAATCTTAATCTTGATCATAATTAGGGTTCTTAAAAAGTGGAGAATCCCATGAATTCCTACATTAGGGGTATTGGCTCTAGTAACTTAGATCTGCACTCACCTGACAGCTGTTCCATGTCAGTATTGTAGGACGTGCTAAGTCCGTCATCAGCTTTTCCCCCATCTCTTCTCCCCTCTTCCTCTTTCTCTTGATGCTCTCCTGTATAGGGCTTCCAGGTCTTTTTGAAGC